>CM068307.1:17491149-18153649 GCA_034768735.1 Schistosoma mekongi | reverse complement strand
CTATATCAAGCTGTTATTGCACTAATTAACAATCAGAATTGCTGTCTAATGTATATATCATTAAACAGCTGATCAATATAAAGGTATACTGCTACTAGGCATCAGTGAGCATTTATGATTTCACATTCAGCTTTCACAGGAGACTTGTAGAGACTAGTATATAAAACACTAATTTCCCGAAATTTTATTAACATAATATATGCATCAAATGTTATCAATATAGTTATCCATATTTGTTTAGTTGTAACAAATAACAGCTTTTACGACCCTCATTGAATCTACGCTTGCTAAGTCTATTATGTCTACTGGTTACTCAAATGTAATGCTTCTCACGCAACACGTTCTTCCCTTCCGTTGTCGTTGTCTTTGTTGGAGACAAACAATTTATACTATTTTTCGTTATTCGACAAGATTATACAGTATTTCGTCTTCTGTGCTCACTTGATCATATATTTTTGATCAGAAGCCAAATGTTCCTAAAATTATTCTGGATTCTGGACTTGTGGAGGAGGATTCGATTAGTCATTCTGAAGGAACTTTTTCTTTTGGTCATAATTATTGTCGTTTCGAGTAAATAAAATTACATAAATCTATATTGGGGCATGTATTAATAATCACTGCAGTATACAACCTGAAAAGTACTTATCTATTGATAATTTATATTCTCTTCCTATTTACTGTGTTCCTCAGGGGGGGGCAGCGGTTCACAGACAATTAACAATTTGACCATTGACATATTCGGCATTTAACGGTTACTATTTCTGAGTTCAGTTGAAACACAAAATAGATATTGAGCAACTTCATCTATAGCCATCTGTGGGTAATTATTTTATACCATATGGATGAGCTCTAGTTGTCATGTTATCTCATCAGAGATTCTGGATTACCTCCTAAATTTATTAATTAATGCTCTGGTAATTGTTCAACTGTATATCCTTCATATTAACTGTCTTTTTCGAAAGCTGTATTTATATGATATAAATGGTATGCAATGTCAGTTCTTTGTAAGGTATAAACCAGCAAGTGAAGTAAATCCAAATTTTGTTCTTTTGTTACATTCTTCATTATTTCTTCATCGAACTATATAAATGTCAGAAACTTTCACTTCCCAGAGCAATAAAACTATTCATTTAATAAACATTTGGCTTATAATCTAACATAACTTACATTGAATTGACTTGAAGTAAATAAAATAAGTGACCACTTGAATTTTATTGTTTAATCTGTTGAAGTGGTACATGTTTCTATTCAAAGAAAACACTTAGAAAACAATATAGGTAGGACATTATGTTTAATCTGTTGTCTCATTACTATTTGAAGGTGTTTTCTATAGTGTACATCAAATATGTATACAATATAAGTATATATCAGACTACGAGTCAAGTAAGATACTATTGTTTTGAGTAATTAGAATGTATTTGTATCTTCCTGTTGAGTTTTCATGGACTGAAATTGATCAGTCTCTCTTACGCAGTGAATTAAAGTGCTGACAACAGATCTTCTGTAACAGTGGCATGTTGAAACAATAATTTACAAACTAATTTCATTATTCTTCATCGAACTATATAAATGTCAGAAACTTTCACTTCCCAGAGCAATAAAACTATTCATTTAATAAAAAGTTAATTTAGTACTGCTGAATCTTCTATGATAATGAACAACCAAATGGATTTATAACTATGTATTTCTGTCACTATCTATACAAAAAATGTGCTTACAAGATTCCTTATGATATTGATCCTTTAATCAATGTGTATACTGTTTACACCATTGTCCTTAGTAGTTTTTAGCCAGTTCGTATTAAATGTTCAAGTGAGACTATTAACGATAGAAGTCTCTTCGAATAATCCACTGTCAACACTCTAAACTTACCTGTAACGCGATGTGTATTCTGTAACTGATTACAGAATATAGTATAATTTTATATTAAGAAGCTTATTGGAAAACAGTTGATTAATAATGGTCTGCAGAGTGTGATGTCCTAACTCAGTAGCCTTGTGGTGAGAGCGGTGGTGTTTGCCATAAATCGAGCCGAGTTCCAGTCGAAATTCAACTCCAATAATGTTTCCAGTAATATCTGTAATAAGCGTAAGCTTAGACTGAGTCGTGTTGTATTCAAGAAATTGACTACACATTAGATTACAAAACTAGCTCCGACTGGAACCTTCATGACTCAATCTGCATGTATAATCAACGTAGAACCTGACACATGTGCCCATCGGTTCAAGTTGCCATAGCTCTACGGCATCGCAAGATTAACACCACCACCATTAGTAGAAGTTACTTCAATAAAATAAAATAATAATATTAACAAGGAAAGGAAACGTAGAAAGAAAGTTATGGAATAATGATTTAAGGGAGGACAATGAGTGAATGCATCTGCTCTATTGTGACCGATTCTGGGCCATGCCACTCAGTGTTTCTAGCTACTGGTTACGGTAATTGCAGGACCCCATCCAGGTAGTTTGCAGTTATTGACATGACTCAAATCAGTAGTCAGTGAATTCATGGACTGATGACTCAATCTAAGCTTTATACAATAGGATATAAAAGGAAACATTTTCTCACTATAATTAATTCACTTCAATTTGAAGTATAACCTTATCATTGTATTTGAAATTAA
The DNA here is from genome assembly GCA_034768735.1 of Schistosoma mekongi. Lineage (NCBI taxonomy): Eukaryota > Metazoa > Platyhelminthes > Trematoda > Strigeidida > Schistosomatidae > Schistosoma > Schistosoma mekongi. The sequence continues at coordinate 18,151,026 of CM068307.1, read as the reverse complement.
GGTTCAAATGTAAAGATCTTTTATCCAATGTCCAATTTTTCTTACATTACTAGTAAAGCTATATAAAAGTTGAATGTGTGAACACTGCTGTCATTCAGTACACATATTTAACATCCTTTCTACCTACTCATTTTTTTACTACTGAGGTATTTTTGTTGCCCATCGGTGGTCCCTGACTTAGTTTACTTCACAGTAGTCGTAGATGATCATATATATACAACATGAGTGATGTCATTTTGTGCTATATTGTTTATTATTCTTATTTGTGAATATGACATACAAATTGTCATTTTAATAAAAAGTTAATTTAGTACTGCTGAATCTTCTATGATAATGAACAACCAAATGGATTTATAACTATGTATTTCTGTCACTATCTATACAAAAAATGTGCTTACAAGATTCCTTATGATATTGATCCTTTAATCAATGTGTATACTGTTTACACCATTGTCCTTAGTAGTTTTTAGCCAGTTCGTATTAAATGTTCAAGTGAGACTATTAACGATAGAAGTCTCTTCGAATAATCCACTGTCAACACTCTAAACTTACCTGTAACGCGATGTGTATTCTGTAACTGATTACAGAATATAGTATAATTTTATATTAAGAAGCTTATTGGAAAACAGTTGATTAATAATGGTCTGCATGTTTTCGTTGACAATCTTAAACACTACGACTGATCAATCCCTACAGTCCGAGGAAGATAGTTAGAGGCGATAGACAAAAAATTGGCACTCGTCGTTGAAACATACATGCTCCATCGAAAGAAATCCTAGTCATTATGAGATTCGAATCCACGTTACGCAGTGAATTAAAGTGCTGACAACAGATCTTCTGTAACAGTGGCATGTTGAAACAATAATTTACAAACTAATATTCATTAGTTTTGGGCTTAGCTGCATGTGATGCTTGAATTGAAGCTAAATATAATAGTGACTAGTTAAGCGATACGTTGAGACATTGATGTTGATGTGAGCAAAAAATGTAAATAACCGTTTTGTTTTCTCCAAAAGAATGATGGGGATGGTTTAGCGTTTAAAGTGACAAATTTCTTAATAAGAAATGTAATTAGGGTAAGCCTTTATTTTCCCGTCGACTTGTAATCGACTGAAACTGGCCAGTTTCTATTGCCATATGTGTCTCCTGAGCGGATTACTTCGATATAGCAATAGTACACAAGTAATATTTGAGTTGAATTGTGACCTACAAGCAAAATCCACGACGCTTATTTCGTCCTATTCGGGACTCATTGGCCAGATATACCTGAATCCTAATGTTGATGTATACGCTGGGATGATAACAGAAACTGACCAGTTTCAGTACATTACAAATCAACGGGGAAATACAAGCTTATCCTAACTACATATATGTCCGTTGCATGAGTGTGACTGTCTGAACACAGTAGCCTAGTGGTGAACGCGGTGGTGTTTGGCACGAAGCGGACTGATTTCGAATCCCACTGTAAACATCAACATCGCGATGCAGGCACATCCAGCCAATAAGTCCCATATAGGACAAAACGCACGTCCTGGATTCTGCTTGCTAGTCACAATCCAACTTAAAAAAAAGAAATGTAATGAAACACTGTATTTTATACTGTGCATAATAATCAAATAATGAATAGAACGAGATTTAGAAACAGCCACTTTTCAACTCTAAGATGGCAATATCTATCTATCTATCTATTCCTGATCTATCCATCTATCTATCTATCTATCATCTATATATCTATCTATCAATCGTTTTATTGGATAATTACATTCCATTTTATTCAGTTACATTTTGAATGTTACTATTCCGTAGTATATCAACTGCATTACGTAACTTACTAATGTATACAGTGAATGGCTTTCTCAGCAAATATGCATTAGATTATGAGAATTCTGTTGAATGGAAGTGTATTTGGAAATTGTCTCAACATTTTTTGCCTTCATTTATACTTATTATTAAGAGTTATATAACCTTTAACATTATTTTGTTTTAATTACTGCATACCAGAATATCGTTACAGAAATAATTTCACATTAATAAAGAATGACAATAGTTACTTTTCCCTTATTTGATTGATTCTATGAAATATTATCAGATATTCAATATTATACTACTATAAATTGTTTTCATCATTTCAGTAGTAAATGAACTCATCTATTATCAATCAACTTTAAGTAGTATTATGTAAAACAGAGAGTAGTAGTATATAATTCAATATAAATTGCATGTAATATTTCACTGATTCAATTTTCAATTGCCATGGTTATTTATGTGGAGACTGGTTATTTATTTGATTGAATATGTCTCAGTTTGATGTTGGCATGGTACCATTGAAAACCAGGGAGCACTGGACAGCTGCTTCGTTCTAGTATGGAACTCCTCAGTACTACGCACCCCAGATTCCACACCAGCGGATTCTGATTGACAACGAAAGCCTAACCATCTGCACCACTGGATTGGCATCCAATGGTAGAATTCCCACTTCCATCAACTTATGATATATAGAGCAATGATCATCCATTGTCATTGGTGATAACTGTCTCACTTCCGACAAATCTGAATTCCACCAGTCACGACTTCTCACTAGAGCTTCGGGAACATCCTGGAGTCAGTCACTAATGAGCTCATTATCATAGTAATGAAGTAATGTATAAATTGTCTAGTAAATACTTCATGATAATCAAACATATGCTATTAAACAAAGTGAAGATTGTTATTACTACTATGAAAATAATTGATACTGATCATAATTAAAAGTGAGAATTTGATTTGTTGTTTCGCTGGTAGTTCTGAATTTACAATGTAATCAGTTTAAGGTGTTTTATGATTAAACCAGCATCAATTTGTGATTAAACTTATCCTCGTAATGAACCATTTTTTACAAAATGGTATATTTATTTGTGAGTTAAACAAATAAAAACAGCATTGTTTTCATATTTCTATTTACTTATAACAAGTTATTCAGTAGTCTGTTATCTATCATCAATTCATGACAATCAAAGTATTTTCAATTGACAAAAAATCATTTTATGTTATATTGTATGTGTATTGAATGATGATGAGTGTATATCGAATTAAGTAGACACATTCCATCAGTACAGTTATTCATCGGTATATATATACGTTAGTGATTATTATCATTGAGTAGTATTGTCAAGTAAACAAACTTAAATGTAATGCATACATGGATATTTCAGCAGTCTACATTTATCATTAATAAGAATTGTAGGCAATCAAGTATGCATCAGTTATCTATAAGGTAATCGTATTAAAGTTTGATTCTTAAGGATAAATCATTGGCATGAAATTCATACTTTAAGATTAACAAAGATAATACTATCCATTGACAATGTAGATACTTCAAGTTTACCAATTCATTCTATATGATTATCGTATTGTTCTTTATCAAGATGACTTGATTTTTTTCTCATTCTAACTAGAATACTGATGATTTGTTTTGTAAACTGAAAATGTAACGGTACAATCATTGAAATGAAGTTTCTTTGTTATTTTCTTTTGTTTTGGAAAAATACTGTTTTGGTTTATTCTTCTTGATAGATTCCTACAGTTAATAAAATCAAACAGCCTATAAGTTACATTACAAATTGTTGCGTGTATTAATGACAACATCAATGTTATCTTTTAACTATACTCTCATAGATTATGAGATGTTCATATCTATATTGACATGAAAAGAATTCACAATTACAATAAATTTAATGCTTTATATACTACTTTTATTCAAATTCCATATTATTAGTTTTATTTTGATAAGATTATCTGAAGAGTGAAACAGTAAGACTATTGAATTCTATATAAACAAATGGTCAAAGTTTGACAAACAGTCGTTCTAGTACAGAACAACTTAGCAGTTCACATCAACCACTTCTCCTTCTACCCTCTCCATCAGGGAATTGAAAATATGACATTTATATTTTGAGGCGAACGCTTGACCATTAGATCAGTAGGTCAGTGGGTAACTAACAATAGACATTTCTAACTACAGTCGATTCATGATACTCTTCAGAAAACAGCATGTTTGAGCGAAAAAGATTGTTTTCGATAACTTTTCGTCAGGTTCTACGACTGCTAGTTCAAAATTAATACTCACAAAACAAATAGTCAATTCTGAGGTAAATACATTATTTAGGTTCTAAGGTTAATTGAATATGCATTTTCTAAGTTATATGTGAACTACGAATTTCAATCTTGAAATAATCATCATCAATGACAATTGAAATAAAGAAGATTACCAATCAAATATACATCGGTATCGTTGTATATGGATGACATAGGAGACGAGTTGATGACAAAAATGTAATTCGACCAAATGTTTGTAGTCAACACGTGACTTCTGCTTAAAAAATGAAATCGACTAAGTTAGAGTTTGCAAAATGTAGTGAGTGACAATTAGATTTCGTCACATAGAAACAATAATAGCAACAAAAAGATTTGCGATCAACTTATTTGTATAGTTTTAAAAGGGTTACGAAGTCAATAGAAATGAAGAAGAGGAAATTAAGTGCTATTTAGACTCATTATTTTTACACTTGAATAATACTAATGATAGTAATAATAATATGAAGACTTGTAAATACGGAAAGTAGCATTTGGGCAGGATAAAATTAAGTTATGGAGATACACATAAAGAGAGAATGCTGCATGTTCATTATTACAATTTAGCCATCGTATGATTAAGGTGAAGAATGGATTAATGAACTTTTGGTTGGTCATAGTAAGGGAAGGGGTTGAAAGTACTTCTTTTGTATGCACAGTATAGATAGACTATTATGAATGACTGATTCAAACTCGCCGCATAACTCGTTTGAGTCAAGTGCTCTAATACTTATCTCCAGATGCTTTTGACAACACATTTGGTTATCCTTACTGAAGGGTGTTCACGCATACGCAGGAGTAAATTCCTTGAACATCTACTAGCATTACTTGACCCACAGAAGCATCTGAACTGATAGATACAAAATGGAGTGTCTAGCCGAGGCAAATTATCCTTTATTCTCAGTATCACTATCGAGTGTATAGAAAACATTAGTTATAGTTTTCCTATGTTGAATGTCCTTCAGATGCATCCTCGTGACCTCAGCATTGGTATTTTGCTAGGTGCATTACTTCTGAGTGTTATTCAGATAAAACGCATATTTTTATCTTCAGTCTGTGTCGACTTTCTATTCGCTTTTGTAACAGTGTATTTATCTATAAACTTTACGCGATATCTATTGTCCCTGATAGTTTTATTCAGTGTTTTTGTTTCTTTGTCGACCACATCAGGAGAGAATATTGTTGTTATTGTATAATGAAGAGTTTTCATTAGATTTATTTTATACTATAGGATCACAAAGCTAAGAAAGTTTGTACATTGTCCTATCCAAGTAGTATTCTTGCTCAGGTTTCTTTTTAGTGGATCATCTGTTCATGATATATTTTGGCCACAACATTCCGAGGCATCAGTCAGTTACTGCCTCATATTTAACACGATCGAATTGTTCAACTCGGGAAATTACTTCCATAAGTGAGTTGATACTGTATGTAACCAAATGTTGTGGAGATTGTTGCTAAATTTGAATTCAGTATCTCGAAATGGCTTGAAGTTAGTCAGCTGGTCAAAACATGGCGATTGGAATTTAGCCAACTTATATGTAAGACACCTACCTATCAATGACAGTCGATATGGTCACACAGTAGTTATATAACGAATTCGCTAAAGTGAGAAATATCAACTCTTTGTTCCAAATTGGCCTATTAATCCAATGACTAAGCATTTTTGGCAAAGTGTAAAGTTTCTAGATCAATGAGTTGTTGATATTAAGGATTTGTCTACTTAGTTATTAAATAGCCCAATAATCACTGTAGGAATTTATAAAATGAGATAAAATATGTAAACACTCACATGGTGATGCAATAACTGTAATTATTGTGAAGTTGGTTCCAAATTGTATGATTATAATTAATGAGATCTTGGTTAGAAAGTATCTTTGTAAAAATAAGAGTTGGAGAAATGAAGTTATGGGGTTAGTGTTATAACAGGGAACCCCCAACCAAGTTGTTATGCACCTATTAGTCATTACAAGCTAAAAGAATTATTCCAACTCGTTCAACGTTTAACTCGTCAACGTATAAAATTAAACATAAGAAGTTTACTTGGTACATGTAACAGCGTGTGTCGCGATTCATTTATATCCCTGTTTTAATATAGTCTTGCTTGAAAAGATTGTCGTCTATATAGCAAATATTTGAAAAGAGAATAACTGCTCGACTTGGTGGGCTAGGTTATTTACTTGTCGAATGGTATAGTCCTAGTATCAGACTATGTAACTTATTTAGGTACACTATTCTAATCTAGACGAGTGGAGTTGGACTGCTAGTCAGTGTTAGTCTAACATCCACAAACTAATTTTTAAAGAATCTACGTATGAGATTCAAAAAAACAGAAAAGTACAAAACAATGCAGATAAAATTAACTATAAACTGAAGTTAGGGTAAATAAAGAGGTTTTACAAATTGTTTGGTCTTTACTACTTGTTCATTAAGTGTGGGTTGGTTATGGCTTCATTAATCTTAAGTAGATTCAGACATAGGCCTCTTGGTGTACTTAGATGGATTTTCTAAACTGTAAAACGACCATTCTATAGCTGAATATTTTGAATCTGCTAAGTATCACAGAGTAGAAAACCTGATTCGTTTACTTTGCGCCTTCCTCAGTCATGCTAAAAGATGCTGTCAGATAAAGAGAAGAAACTCTCTCTAAGATCAACCTATGTACCTAGTTTCATAAGAGAGGGTAAAATGGTAAACATACATAGAATTGGCCAATTGCAATAACTTATTTTGTGTCTGATGATATATAGCCTAGTAGTTCCTAAACGGCATGTGAAGATTTGTTGCACAAATGTCTGTCTAATAGACGTCCAGGAGAATATTTATGGCTAGTAAGTTTCAATCTAGGTTCATTGATGGTAATATTAAACTAAAACAACCACTAGAAAAATTACAAGACGTACCGAAGAAGTCAGTTTTAATAAATGGCCAATTCGAAGGAGGCACTGTTATAGAGATCTTGTAAGACAGATTCCTTATACCTTCCAAGAAAACCTTCTACTAAGCCCAATTACGCATTACCTTCTGAAGCCAACCTTTGATTCTGGGGATGTGTCAATGTGCATTTACAAGTTTACCTTCTCCTTTGGTGCAAAATACATTAGCAACACAAAACAGAATCTTTTGAAATCTATCTTTTAATACTACCTGGTTGACTACCCTAAATGTTAGACAAATCCATTAGTTACTGTATCCTAGATTACCTGGTGAATTCCGATCATGTTGCTCCACCGGAATCCTCCTTTGCGGTCATTTATTCAACCAGACAAAATAACCCAATAGGATTAAAAATCAATAAACTGAAGAGGTTTTAGCAAATCACATTCTCAAGTCTACTCACTGTATATAAAAGAACCACGTTGAACCGTTTACTTTACCTTGGCTTCAAACACTTCTCCATTCCCCAATACTTGATTATTGTCACTTCCTTCTTCTACATTTCTTCATGTTTACTGTTAACTAGCTACTACTACAACAAATATTGTTGTTCAGACTCAATTGTGTATCATTCTATTCACTAACATTCTGTTCATTACGTTGCTTCATCATCATAACTTGATATTTTGTAAATAGTTCTATACATTACGTAACATCATTTACACAATTTGTTATTTTTAATTAATTCTGTTCGTTGCGTGACTTCATTATGATTGTTGCTTTGAAGTCATTCCTTTTACCAAGATACCATTTTGTTTTTGTCACACATAACAAACCAACTTGTGATAATTTTAACTTATTTGCTTTATGACGCAACTCATTTCTCTGTTTTATGAAAGACTGACTTAATGCTAAAATTTAATTATAAATTACGATTGTACAGCTTTAGTAAATGATATTATCGAAAGGAAACTTTAATTTGCTGCAGACTTTAAGTATTGTCTCTATTTAATTTCATGGTTCTTATGAAAGCAATTTTTATGACAGTTTGCTTAGTCTGTGGAACCTACTTCTCCTTTATACTTTACCACTAAAGTATTCTGGGTAGCAACTTTCTAAGAAGATGGATTTCAGATAGTTTAGTTCATTATCTGAACTATCTGAAGAACAAATTTTACCATAATATGAACATAGGGTGCTGATTACTTTACACATGATCATTATTGAAAATCAACTGTGATTATTAACCAGTTTACTGTTTCTTGTTACTTTGTTGTACTTTAACGTCTGCAGAAGTCTGTCATCATCATCATCTTGGCCGTCGTTTTCTTCTTCTCCTACTTTATAATTTATTATGGATGTGTCATTGGTTTACCTTTCATACAAAGAAGTCTATTAACTATCATTTTCACAGTACTAGTCGAAAGGGTTTGATCGCTGAATAAATTTCTATTTTATGTCTCAAATGGACATAATGACACTCAAAAGAAATAGTATGACATCGAGAATATATACCACTCAACTGTGATCCACTATTAACCATATCTACCAAAGTGTACCATAAATTATGATCACATAGCAACAGTAAAAAGCTTGAAACAAGCTATAGTAGCAGATCAACGAGATGTGTAGTTCAATTTTCAGGGTAGCGGATCATGCTTGAAATAATGATATCCGTGTAAGAGAGTATAGGTTGAGATTTAGTTAAATCGGTCATATCAACTTATTTGCAACAATAAGGAATGTTACGCAGCTAAGTGTTTTTGCAGTTGTGGGCAGTAAATAAGTAAAGCTAGAAACAAAGGAAAGTGTGACAATTGTAGTTTACGTTATCCTCGAAGATGCCAAAAAATATCAATTCAAATGGGTACTTTTTCGGCAGATTGACAGTGGTAATGAAAGAGATAATGTACTTCACAGTGTGTTGGATAATAGGGGTGTTAATAAAAATGGCAGCGACACTACTTAGGTTTTTAGAATATAAGATAGATCCCAGGGTGTGGAACATTTTGGCAGCACTAGCTGACTAGAAAGTGACCACCTTGTTACCAGTAATCAACCGATATATTTTGCCTGCAACAATAATATAAATAGATAACTGGAAGTCAAATAACTGTCGCCGGCAGTGTGGGTATGAGTATCATGTTATAATTCATTGTCAGCCTTGTGGATTCCCCAACAGGAATTCATACCCACAACGAAGAAGCAATATGGGATAGGCTGAAGAAGTATGTGTGGTCTTATGATAAATTGAAATGTAGTCAACATGAAGAGTTTATTTATTGTATAAAATGTTTATTAACCATGAAAATGTGAAATATCCAGTTTAGATTTTCATATTTCTTACTTATAATATATTTCATTAGTAGATTATCATTAACATATGCTACCTGTAGTTGACACCAAATTATTTTGAGAATAGCTTAAAGCTGTCACTATAGTCGAGTTTTACCAATTAAACCAAATAGTGTACATGTGAAAACAAACTTAACAATCACCTTACCCCCCCCCCGCCTCCATATATACAGGAAGAAATTAGAAACACTCACTACTAACTTCACATCATATGGATGAAATAATCGATCTAGTAGATTACTGGATAACATTTTGGCATCTAAAGAGAAAGGTAATGCGTTTGGACTTAATAAGAATATCAAGTGAAACACGTACCTTGGATTCTACCACTAATGACGTATCAAATTGACTAGAAAAAATATGGTCTATGATACAGCATAATGATTCATTTATTAATTAGAACTAACTAAAATCGGTTATATAAACTACTGAAACCTTAACCAATAACTTAATTGTTTTATCACTACTAGACCTAAAGGTTTTAGGTTAAATTCTTGGTATATTCATAAATATGGATTGCTGAAGACTGTCAGGTCAAGATGAAAAATATTTCTCAACATTATTCGGTGTTTCTCTAGTTGATGTCAATTTGTGAGAAGAATCAACATCGAAATCAGTAACATAGTTTGTATTAACAATGTGATGAAGTAAATACAGTTTGCTGTCAAACATAATCCCTAACAGTTCACTGACATTTAAACATTTCTTACTAACCAATGCACTTGAGATTATATTGATGGTAAAATGATGAGATAGTAACTCGTATCCATCGAACAGTTGCCAAGTTTTTTCCAGTTTATAAAGTATAATTGAAGTAGCTTTAGAGTAACAGTCTGTTTAGCTAAATCACACAGCAATCTTAATAACGCATTAAAGTTATATTACAAGTTCTAATCGTGAACACTGAATTTACTAAAGCTAGACTTTTATTACATACCTCCACGCTGGCTAACATTGCTGGTCAGAGTAAACAGCAGATACAAACCTTAGACATACTCTCTAGCCACCTTATTGCTTGAAAAGTTAATGCTAAGCCAAGTACATTCATAATTCTGAGTAACTTGTATTAGTCCTACAATTAACAACAAACTTATTCAGCTGAATAAGACAAAAACTAGACTGACTAATCACTGTAACGTTATGCACTTAAACCGTTTATATGGACAACTATCGTCTCATCGTAGCGTTAGGCCAAATACAGTGAACACTTACGCCTTCACTTAACATCAAACCCATCATCTATATTCCTTTTTGTGAGTGTTTAAAAACTATACTGTTGTATAAGTATATAATGGTGTACACTTTTAACTTCAGTCACTTAGGGATAATGTATGACTAATGTGAGTCACTTGTTAATTATCTCCCAAACATAGTCTTTAACTAATAGGAGTATTGTTCAGTGCTAGCCGGCCCATTAGTATCAATAGTTAAACGTTCGATGTGATACTTAAAGATCTTGGGTTTGATATGTTATGGTATCATGCGTATGCACTACCTCTGAAAAGTTTGATACTTAGATGAAACAACTCTTCATTGTTTTCATCAATTTCCAAATGAAATCAACCATTAATACAATACAAAAATCAAATTAAAATTAACCTTCATATAACTACTTCAATTGAAAATGAAGTGTAATCAATGGTATTCTAAGTACTAATTTTGACTTGGATATTAACTTTATAAGTAATAAAAATTCTAAAGTAGGCTTTATATTGAACTTAGCAACTATTTCTAGATTGATTAAATAAAGATATTTTCTCTAGAAATAATTAACCACTTGATAAAAATGAAGAAGAAAGGAATAAGTGAATAACTTGAAAAACATCTAATTAGAAAAGAGTGAATAATAATTGCAGAAAAGACGAGGAGGTGGTTAAGTCTATTTGAAGATGCTTCTGCTATATGCACAGTATAAGCTTAAGTTAATGAATAATCACAATCTTCATTAAATCAATGTCTTTTATCCTATTCAGAGTAAATGCCACCTACTAGCATTCTCCAACTAACTTTATCATGAGCTTAAGTTAATGGATATTTAATACCTTCATAATGTACTCTTATAGAACTAATCCATCTAGATTATTTAACAAATTAGGAGGATGATTCTTATGGCATAACATGATCAGAAGTTACGAGGTGTTTAATAATACGGTTATTAATTGATTAACATAAACCTTTTCATCACTATGTAGAACAATGTTTCGAATGAGATTGATTTATACAATTTACGTAGTCTGCTTTGTAACAATCCGTAAATTTGTACATAGAAATCAATGTGGACCATGAGAGAAGTTTATAACTAGCAGATAAAACACTATGAATCTATATAGAATTGAATTTTTTTCTTTCATATTATTGTAATCTCATCAACTGAATTCAAAAAGATTCTTTTTTGGAACAAGGAACCGTCTTTCATTTTACAACTTCCTTTAGGAGAAACTTAACTAGAAAATGTAACTGCCGTCATATAAATTGCATTATATTCTTAGACTAATGTCACTATTATAGCTGCGTGTATACAACCGTATTCCTAAGCAAAGCTATTTTTAGCGCACATAATAATTTTTTTCTTCATTAAGCAAGTAAATAGTATCTATCTGTGATTATCTTTAACCAAACCTCTTTTATTCTAGGTTGGTATCTTCATCATAAATCTGTTTTTCATTTCATTGTAATTCTAAGCAGTCCTTGTATAACCATTGCAGGTCCGGATACTATGTTATTGACTGTAGACATCGGATATTGCACCTTTCTGCTACTAGGTAAGTTAAATAGTAGACAAAATGCCATAGTTAACATCCATGTAAAAAGTAGTTCGCAGAAAATGTATAATCATTTTGAAACAGCTAAAATTTATTACATCACTAAAACACCTTTCTGGGGATATGCAATGAGAGAAACAGTTTATATGACATATACATAATAATAACTTAGAGAATGTTACACAGGATTATTAGACAATAAATCTACAGAACCTTTATCACTATCAAAAGGTAGTCGAAAAATGATCGGTCACCGAAACAAATCGTACCTAATAATTAATAAAGATAGAACATCTGAGAAATACTCCCACTACTTCATGCAAATGATTGGTTGACCATGATGCATATCACGAATACAAGAACTACGATTAGTTACAGTTAACTTTCTACTAATTAACAAATATTCAATATTCACTGTCAATTCTTTGTTCATTTATTTAAATAAGTTATATTATGACTAGCAACTGGAATCTATGATGTGTGTTTAGTCATATTCGGAACTCGTCGGCAGGATGTACCTGCATCATAATGTTGATGAACAATTGTGACTGTCAGGACTCAGTGGTCTAGTGGGGGACACGGTGGCGTTTGGCATGAAAGAGACTGAGTTCGAACTCTACTGTGAACATGAACATTGGGATGTAGGTACATCTAGCTGACGAGTCCCAGTTAGTACGAAACGCGACTGACCACCTTCAGTTCATAAGAAATGAACGGGAAGATGCAAGTTCATCCTAGTGATAACATTTGTAATGTATGGAGTTTAAACTTATATGAAGAACTACGAAAAGCATCATTCAAAAAATATAAGTATATATAAACAACTATCTGCGTAAGATACTTCGGATACGTTTTCCTCTGTGGCGGAGAACAAACTAACCAAATTCCAGCTAAGGAGGAAAATAGTAAAAGACGCTGGATGTGGATAGGACACACAGTGAGGAAGTCACTAAATTTCGTCACAAGACAACTACTAACTTAGAATCCTGACGGCGAAAGGGAAAGGAGGAGACTAAAGAACATATTGTCCCAAAAATTAGAGGTAGAGATGAACAGGATGAATAGCATTTGAGAAAAACTGGAAAGGCGATTTGAAAACAGAGTTGGTTGGAGAATGCTGGTTGGTGGTCTAAGCTCTACGAGAAGTAATAGAGATTGATTGATCAATTAAAAATGAAAATAGAAATTTTTGACACGAGTTTATTTGTTTATTTTCATTAATGTTGAGTGTCAATTTTATGTTTGTTGTTAGTACTCATCTCAGATTGATTTCAGTTGAGTATCTCTGAAAACCAGAAAGGATTGGTTAGATGTTTTGCCTTAGTATGGAACCACACTTCAATTATCATCATCATCATCATCAGCAACGTAGAACCGGGCACAAACGCCTGTAGGTTCAAGTTGCCATACCACAATAGCACTACGAGAATATTGAGGTAACGTATAAACAGAATACAAGAGGGAAGAGTAAAGTAAAGATGACTAGAAAATAACAATAGAATTTAAGATCTAGATGAGGTTAAAGAGTGAATACACTTGCGCCACTGTGACCGATTCTGAGCCATATCACCTAGTATCTCCAGCCATTTGTTGCGATCATCACGCGGACCCCAACCAGGTAGTCTACAACTACCTACATGGCTTAGACCAGTAGTCAAGGACTTCATGGACTGATGCCATGTTTTGGTTTGGCCGCCCCTAACCTTCTTCCATCCTACTTCAGCCCTAGCTAACATGGCGCGACGGGGTAGACGGTGGTCGGGCATGCGCAATACATGTCCTAGCCATCTCAGTCGATGAAGGTTAATGACCTCTTCAACTGATTTACCGTGTTTCCCAAGAACATTTTGTCTAACCTCACTATTACTAGTCCGGTTATTCCATGGTATACGAGCGATGTTCCGAAGATTCCTATGGTCAAATATCTGGAGACGACGCATATCTTGAGTTTTCATGGCCCACGTTTCGCAGCCATAAGTTAAGATGGCGCGGATTGCTGCGTAGTACACCCGGCCTTTCGTTGAGACACGGATATCTCGTCTGCGCCACAAGTGCCGTAGATTGGCAAATGCCAATCGGGCTTTCTGGATCCGCGCTGAGATTTCATCAGACACCGACCCACCAGGGGTAATGAGACTTCCAAGATAAGTGAAGCGATCAACGCATTCAATTACTTCACTCCCTATAACTAATTTGGGGGAAGAAGCAGACCAGTCCTGGAGTAACATTTTGCATTTGGGAGGGGAGAAGCGCATCCCAAATATGCCTGCATTGTTACTCAACGTGTTCAAGAGACCTTGAATGCTGTGTGCATCTTCACCAAATATGACTATATCATCTGCATATTCTAAGTCCACAAGAGAGTCTCCTGGAAGGAGACTAATCCCAGAGGACTTAAAAGAAGTGAGAGAGATATCTAACAGTACGTCTATGATGAAATTAAATAAAAATGGGGATAAGGGGCAACCCTGACGGACTCCACTTGAGGATGAAATTTCTTGTGACAATTCGCCATATGCTCTGACTCGACCAGTGGTGACCGAGTAGAGAGCCTTTATAAGGTTAATGTACTTTTGAGGTACGCCTTTTAATGACAAACATTGCCACAAGACTTCACGGTCAACAGAGTTAAACGCTGCTTTTAAGTCAAGAAATACAATTATAGTTGGGCGTTGGTACATATGTCTGTGTTCGCGGACCTGGCGAAGGGTGAATATGTGATCAATGCAACCTCGGCCAAGTCTGAAACCAGCCTGGTTTTCTCGAGTCTGTTGTTCTCTAGTGTTGGTTAACGTCGGATGATTATAGTGGCTAATATTTTAGATACTATATTAGTCAAACTGATTCCTCTGTGGTTATCACAAGAGGATTTCTGTCCCTTTTTGTAGACTGGAACAATCAGCGATCGAGACCAGTCAGATGGGATGGTGTTTAGTTCCCAGACTTTGGCTAATATATCAGTCAACCTGCAGGCTAAAACTGTTGTGACGTGTGGTTCAGGTCCTTTATCGACCGCAAGATCTCCGTCGTAAATTATATTCTGTCTCGGTTGACCGCACGCTTCGTCTCCTAAGCTATAATTCGACCCCCAGACTGAAACTACTCGTCAACAGGAACACAAGAGAGAAGACAGGAAATACTGCAAAAACACTTTAATGCAAGAGTTCGACTATGTACACAAACTAGGACATATATATTATCATAAGTGTCCTTCAAGCTTCTAGAGAATTCCGTAACCTTCTAGAGCTAAGACGATTGACCAATCACAGGCATAGCACGTGATTTCTCTCTGTCTAGAAGTTTCGGATAAAAAGCTATCTCCGCTCTGATTGGACACAATATATCCTATTGATTTTCTATGTCATATTGAGCTTGTCTCGAGGGGTTTTCTCAGCCTACCCAACACCTCCCCTTTTTTAAAAAAAAATTGAGACAGTGCCACGATCCCATGCGTTAATGAAATTCTGGGTGTGGTCAGGCGAGAAAATCTACCACTAGGCTCCTCCTCCACGGAATGTAGTGGGCTCCTTATGTGGTGGCAGGAACAATACTTCATTACGTTGAAGATGCATGGTCTTCAAGGCAGCATTGTTGCAACTTCGCAGATGAGTTGGGAAGTCAAGGACTTGACCGTGTCTGGAGCGTGCATTTACGACAGTAGCAATTTTCTTATTTTTAATGCACCTCTGCGCTGAATGATATAACTTCATGGGACTAACAGGCAATCTGGACACGGTTCTTGAGATGACTTTCTGGACTGGATTTGCGGCTGTGCTCTGCGCACGTTTGTTGGGGTAGGCACTGTGAGATTTTGTGGACACTTCTGATGCCGCGGCTGGCTTATCATCTAATGGTTGTTCCACCTCTGAAATGATTTGAGCAGATGTCTCCAGCGCAGCTTGTTTCTCACCTACGCTTTTCTCTTCTATTCTGATTGTACTGACATTACAAAACATGCTTATGGGACGGTCTATTAACTTCAGCTTCTCTAGCCAATCAAGTCCCAATAAGTCGAGTGATGGACGTTCTGTCACGAATATAACTCCTTCCTGCGTCACTCCCTTGACTGTGACTGGACAGTATATCTCACCGGCAATGTTTAGCATACCCCCAGACGCACTGCGTGCTGTTTGTTGCGTGGGGTATATTCTTGGTCTGCCAATCTTGTCCCAAGTTCTTCTGCTAATAAGAGTTATGTCAGAAGCTGTGTCTAACTGCAGACGAGCACCATAGCCATTTATCTTGACGGACACATATTTTCTGCGACTATGCGAGGTGGTCCTGTTACGAGCGATTGTTACTTTTGCTGTTCTTGGCTTGAATCTTCTAGAGTAAACCTTTGGTTGGCGGCGTTTCCGTGTTCTACAACGGCTTTCTTTATGTCCCTTTCTCAAACATGTAGTACATCGATGATTTTTGAATGGACAAAACCTTTTGAAGTGCCAATCACCGCACAACCAACATGGGGATGGTGGCTTACCGCTGCCATTGCGATAATTCTGTGCACGGGAACCTTGCGAGTCTGTTCTCTCTAGTGCGTTGACATGAAGAAATCGGCTACCGTTTTCTATCAAGGAAGTATCATGTTTCAAATTCACTAACCTTTGACATTCGGTGGTTACTTCCTGTAGGGTCATGCTGGGACAATGTTCAAGTTTACTCAAGATTCTTGTCCGAATGTCAGCGTCTTCAGGCGAATGCAAGCTACAGACAAATATGAGGCATTTGAACTGATCTTCTGTCATAGAAGACAACTTGAACCTCTCACATTCTCGATTCACTATACCTGCGTGTTTTACCCAGTCATCTCCTGGTTCTTTCATAATCTTCAGGCACTGATAGCGGATATTAAATAAAGATGACTGTTCACCAAAGATTTGAGACAGGGTTTGAACTGTTTCATCAAAACTAAAGTCTCGTGGGTTCTTTGGGAGGATGAAGTTACTGTAGCGTTCGTGTTCTATTGTCCCCAATTTTCTTAGGAGTACTCTGACTTTTGAAGCGTCGTCCATTCTACAGAGATCGATGCGAAACAGATCTTCATATTTCTTGAACCACGAATCAAAAGTGACGCCAGCTGCACCATCAAAATGAAATTCATGAATGGCATTTATGACTGATTCGTTAAGTGACATCTGACGTTCACTGGAAGTGGGGCTTTGTTGATTCAGGAGCATTTTCTGCATCAAGGCTTCCATAATTCTTATTTGAGATTGCTCGAACCTCTTTTCTCGCCGCTCCATATAAGCTTCTAATTGTTCAAATGTAATATTCATGGTAGTTCTTTTTCTAATTTCCCGAAATTCCCGTCGCCAGTTTGTTGTGACGTGTGGTTCAGGTCCTTTATCGACCGCAAGATCTCCGTCGTAAATTGTTATCTGTCTCGGTTGACCGCACGCTTCGTCTCCTAAGCTATAATTCGACCCCCAGACTGAAACTACTCGTCAACAGGAACACAAGAGAGAAGACAGGAAATACTGCAAAAACACTTTAATGCAAGAGTTCGACTATGTACACAAACTAGGACATATATATTATCATAAGTGTCCTTCAAGCTTCTAGAGAATTCCGTAACCTTCTAGAGCTAAGACGATTGACCAATCACAGGCATAGCACGTGATTTCTCTCTGTCTAGAAGTTTCGGATAAAAAGCTATCTCCGCTCTGATTGGACACAATATATCCTATTGATTTTCTATGTCATATTGAGCTTGTCTCGAGGGGTTTTCTCAGCCTACCCAACAAAAACTAGACCACCATCCTTAAAGATATCGGTAGACAACATATCAGGTCCTGCTGCTTTCCCTCGTTTCAATTTACTTATGACGTTTTCAACTTCACTGAGAGTTGTGGGACCTGTGTCAGTCTTCCATTCGGGTAGCTTGAAGATTGTGGGTAAGCTAAGAGTGGTTTGGGGCCAGTTGAACTGTTCCTGAAAGTGTTCTGCCCACCGTTCTAATCTTCTAGATTGAGAGTAGATCAACGACCCATTTTTTTCAGAGATGATTTCACTAACTGCCGATTTTTTGATACCGGTGTCCTTAATAAGTCGGAACAGCTGTCTACTATTGCCTGCCGCTGCTGATGCTTCTATCGCTTTTGCTTTTGTTGCCCACCACTGTTCACGATCCTTACGCAAACTCTTTGTCAGTCTACGTTTCAGTTGTCGTCGCTCTTCATCATACTCCGAGCCTGCTGGAATGAGTTTTCGAGCCTCCATCAGTTCCATAGAAGTTCTAGAGATCCAATGGTCTTTCATAACCATTGGATTGGGGTTAGATGCTGATAGCGCTGCTGCGTATACACCTTCTTTAAAATCATTCCAAGCTACTTCGGGGGAAACCTGTTGGTCATGGGCGAGTAAATGCTTAGCCAAACCATTCCTAAATGCAATCTTAGCGTTCTCAGACTCAAAGTGATATCTAAAGGGTTTGCCCGATGTAACCTTTCTGCGACCAGTAAAACGCATAGAGATACGTGCTCTCTCTAGGGCATGGTCAGAGTCTAGGCAAGTGCCCCAGAAAGAGCGGCAGTCCTCTATACAACCTCTCCAACGGTAGCTGATGACGATGTGATCAATTTGTGTCCATCGTTGTGTAGATGTTGGAGGTCGCCAGGTTAAACAGTGTCTCGCCTTATGCTTAAAGTTTGTGCTAGCTAAGAATAAACGGTAGTCTGAGCATAACTGCTACAGACGATCGCCGTTGTCTGTTCTCTGGGCTGGGATACCGAGTAACCCACCTAGGTGCTTTTCAGCCTGATTTAGTCTACCTACTTGGGCATTAAAATCTCCTGCTAGAGTTACTATGTCTGAATTCTTAGCTTTTTGAATGAGGCTAAAGAACTTCATATAGAAGTCGTCTTTCACTTCATCTGTGCTGCAGTCAGTGGGGGCATAAGCAGAGACGACAAAAAGGCATCGGCGTGTGTCCCTATCTTTCCGAGTTCGTACTGTGCCATTTAGACGGACAGCACATAGACGACTGTCTACAGGAATTCACTCGAGAAGAGCCTGTTCTGCTCGTAAGCTTAGTGCTATACCTACACCAGCAAGGCCACGTGAGCTAGCTGTAGGGTCTCCAGATAAACGAAGAGTGAAGTGTGCAGTTCCATTAGATTGACTAGGTGAGGTCAAACGGATGACCATGCTGGGATCCTGTATGCGTGTTTCGGAGACACAGCATACATCAATTGCAAGAGATTCTAATGTTTTAGCTAAAGCAGCCTGTTGACCGATTTGACACAGCGTACGCACATTAAAAGCTCCAACATGAAGTTTAGAGCGTGGCTTCAGGAGACCTGGTATGATAAATTGGGAACTCGGGTAACCAGTAAAAGTGGCGCGCATAGAAACTGTAGGAGAAGAAGTGTTATAAGAAGAGACCAGAGATGAAGAACGAGTTTGATCATGAACAAGGTGAACTCGAGTGATATTAGCGGTATGAGGGCGGTTATCACTTCCCGGTTGCCCACACCGTGGAAGGGTCATTCTTGAGGAACCTGAAAGAGAAAGAGGATTAGAAGAGGTCGTGATGACCTGAGAGTGTGACCGCAGTGCCCAGGGGACAGGTGTTTGGGGTCGGTCAAGTATATTAATTGTTGCTCCGTTTGTCAGAAGGGGAGGCATCGGTCTCATGGGTTCCGAAGGAGCTCGGCTTTCACCATGAAGCGTCATATTAGTCCTTCCAACTTCCAGGGCAGAGTTAGAATGGTTAAAAAGATTTTTATTCGTAAGCTGTTTTTTAGCATGGTAGTTGTTTTACGGGATGGGGTTGGTAACCCCGTGCCCAACCCTCCTCCTTTATCCGGGCTTGGGACCGGCAGAAACCCTGTGGGGGCTCCAGGCTCCACACTTCAATACACACTCAATTCTTTCAAGGAATTTAATATAGAAATTACAGGTTCCATTGTGACATGTTGTGAGTGAAGTTATCACCAATAGAAGTGAATGATAATCGTGTTATGTCGTTTATCGACCGAAGTAGGAATTCTATAATTAGATGTTGTGTTGTTGGTTAGGAGTTCACTAGTAGATTTAAAGATTATGAATTCGAACACGTAGTGGAATCAAGAGTAAGTACTTTCACTGAAAAGTTACAAACTTGGAAGAAACAGCTGTTCGGCTTTTTTAACTTTCAATGGTACTCAAATGAGAGAATTCTTTGACTAGCACAAGTAACAAAATTGGTAACTAATCACAGTTAAGCCTTCTCAACAGAGCTAAATAAAACCTGTTAACTTTGAAAACGTTTTCTAGATTTTTGGAGAAAAAATATTCAAACCAATAACACAAGACTATTGAAAATATTGAAAATGTTATATGTCTTCATCTCATATATCGATCTTGGTTGGGCACCATTAAATATTCTAAGAAAATTCTTAAGACTACTTTCATCACTATAGCTTGAAGTAGGGTAATAGACAACACTTCTCCATTCAAATTCGTTTTTGTGTTTCCTATTCTTGCATAATTGTAACACTTACACCTTAAACTTTACTTAACTAGTAGTAAAAAGTTAAGTTGTATCAAGGTGCTATGCCTTTTCATCTACTAGATGTGGTGTGTTCTGTTTGAATTGTCTAATATTCTTTAATTTTAATTTGATGATTTCATGAATTCGTCTATATAAATTATGCACGATTATTACGTAATTTTCATATTACTATGCAACATCACCATTTGACTAGTATAGAATAGTAGGATATAGTAATGATGAAAAACTGACTCAAAATAAAGTTCTTCTTTCTGTAAACCTATTTTCCAGATATGTGAATGAGAAGTTCCTTTAAATGAAACGGCAGATTTTGTCGATACACATTAGTTATCAATGAAAATCAGGGAGAACTGAACAAATAGTTCGTCCTAGTATAAGATCTCTCCAGCAGTATGCACTGTCTCTTCGTTGAGGGAGTAGAACCTAGGGCCTTCAAGTTTTACGGAGAATGCTTAACCATTTGAACGACTGAGTAGCTGTTCAGTAGTATAATTTTCATTTCTACTAACATGTGATATATTGCACAAATTGATAACAAGACGAAAAATAACTGTAGATAAGTAACTAATCAAATTAAGTACAATCCGTAGCTTTCATCTTGAAACAACAATTCTGCATACTTCAACTGCAGTACATATTTTGTTAATTTAGTTATGTATATGTAATTGCCATTTAGATACCAACTAAGTTGCCTACTGAATCATGTTATCCTTATCCCTTTCACATATACACACAGGCACATACAAAACATGGAACAACACATTCTAACATGTAAAGTGAAATTTCACACTGTGTTAATCCATTCAAATGAAAGTGTTATTAATAATGAATAATGATTGAATTAGTTGAAGTTATTAGTTAGTGATTGAATTAGGTATGTTAAGTAATGGTATTTAGATATTCCAGTTGAGTGATTTGAATATGAACCTCATCGTTAATCACTGATTGATTAATTAACTAGGATTGGTATTACTGTACACTTAATGGAAAGTATGTGTTGTATAAATTAAGTACAATCCGTAGCTTTCATCTTGAAACAACAATTCTGCATACTTCAACTGCAGTACATATTTTGTTAATTTAGTTATGTATATGTAATTGCCATTTAGATACCAACTAAGTTGCCTACTGAATCATGTTATCCTTATCCCTTTCACATATACACACAGGCACATACAAAACATGGAACAACACATTCTAACATGTAAAGTGAAATTTCACACTGTGTTAATCCATTCAAATGAAGTGTTATTAATAATGAATAATGATTGAATTAGGTATGTTAAGTAATGGTATTTAGATATTCCAGTTGAGTGATTTGAATATGAACCTCATCGTTAATCACTGATTGATTAATTAACTAGGATTGGTATTACTGTACACTTAATGGAAAGTATGTGTTGTATAAATTAAGTACAATCCGTAGCTTTCATCTTGAAACAACAATTCTGCATACTTCAACTGCAGTACATATTTTGTTAATTTAGTTATGTATATGTAATTGCCATTTAGATACCAACTAAGTTGCCTACTGAATCATGTTATCCTTATCCCTTTCACATATACACACAGGCACATACAAAACATGGAACAACACATTCTAACATGTAAAGTGAAATTTCACACTGTGTTAATCCATTCAAATGAAGTGTTATTAATAATGAATAATGATTGAATTAGTTGAAGTTATTAGTTAGTGATTGAATTAGGTATGTTAAGTAATGGTATTTAGATATTCCAGTTGAGTGATTTGAATATGAACCTCATCGTTAATCACTGATTGATTAATTAACTAGGATTGGTATTACTGTACACTTACTATGTCTGAATTCTTAGCTTTTTGAATGAGGCTAAAGAACTTCATATAGAAGTCGTTCTTTCACTTCATCTGTGCTGCAGTCAGTGGGGGATAAGCAAGCGACGACAAAAAGGCATCGGCGTGTGTCCCTATCTTTCCGAGTTCGTACTGTGCCATTTAGGACGGACAGCACATAGACGACTGTCTACAGGAATTCACTCGAGAAGAGCCTGTTCTGCTCGTAAGCTTAGTGCTATACCTACACCAGCAAGGCCACGTGAGCTAGCTGTAGGGTCTCCAGATAAACGAAGAGTGAAGTGTGCAGTTCCATTAGATTGACTAGGTGAGGTCAAACGGATGACCATGCTGGGATCCTGTATGCGTGTTTCGGAGACACAGCATACATCAATTGCAAGAGATTCTAATGTTTTAGCTAAAGCAGCCTGTGACCGATTTGACACAGCGTACGCACATTAAAAGCTCCAACATGAAGTTTAGAGCGTGGCTTCAGGAGACCTGGTATGATAAATTGGGAACTCGGGTAACCAGTAAAAGTGTGCGCGCATAGAAACTGTAGGAGAAGAAGTGTTATAAGAAGAGACCAGAGATGAAGAACGAGTTTGATCATGAACAAGGTGAACTCGAGTGATATTAGCGGTATGAGGGCGGTTATCAATTCCCGGTTGCCCACACCGTGGAAGGGTCATTCTTGAGGAACCTGAAAGAGAAAGAGGATTAGAAGAGGTCGTGATGACCTGAGAGTGTGACCGCAGTGCCCAGGGGACAGGTGTTTGGGGTCGGTCAAGTATATTAATTGTTGCTCCGTTTGTCAGAAGGGGAGGCATCGGTCTCATGGGTTCCGAAGGAGCTCGGCTTTCACCATGAAGCGTCATATTAGTCCTTCCAACTTCCAGGGCAGAGTTAGAATGGTTAAAAAGATTTTTATTCGTAAGCTGTTTTTTAGCATGGTAGTTGTTTTACGGGATGGGGTTGGTAACCCCGTGCCCAACCCTCCTCCTTTATCCGGGCTTGGGACCGGCAGAAACCCTGTGGGGGCTCCAGGCTCCACACTTCAATACACACTCAATTCTTTCAAGGAATTTAATATAGAAATTACAGGTTCCATTGTGACATGTTGTGAGTGAAGTTATCACCAATAGAAGTGAATGATAATCGTGTTATGTCGTTTATCGACCGAAGTAGGAATTCTATAATTAGATGTTGTGTTGTTGGTTAGGAGTTCACTAGTAGATTTAAAGATTATGAATTCGAACACGTAGTGGAATCAAGAGTAAGTACTTTCACTGAAAAGTTACAAAACTTGGAAGAAACAGCTGTTCGGCTTTTTTAACTTTCAATGGTACTCAAATGAGAGAATTCTTTGACTAGCACAAGTAACAAAATTGGTAACTAATCACAGTTAAGCCTTCTCAACAGAGCTAAATAAAACCTGTTAACTTTGAAAACGTTTTCTAGATTTTTGGAGAAAAAATATTCAAACCAATAACACAAGACTATTGAAAATATTGAAAATGTTATATGTCTTCATCTCATATATCGATCTTGGTTGGGCACCATTAAATATTCTAAGAAAATTCTTAAGACTACTTTCATCACTATAGCTTGAAGTAGGGTAATAGACAACACTTCTCCATTCAAATTCGTTTTTGTGTTTCCTATTCTTGCATAATTGTAACACTTACACCTTAAACTTTACTTAACTAGTAGTAAAAAGTTAAGTTGTATCAAGGTGCTATGCCTTTTCATCTACTAGATGTGGTGTGTTCTGTTTGAATTGTCTAATATTCTTTAATTTTAATTTGATGATTTCATGAATTCGTCTATATAAATTATGCACGATTATTACGTAATTTTCATATTACTATGCAACATCACCATTTGACTAGTATAGAATAGTAGGATATAGTAATGATGAAAAACTGACTCAAAATAAAGTTCTTCTTTCTGTAAACCTATTTTCCAGATATGTGAATGAGAAGTTCCTTTAAATGAAACGGCAGATTTTGTCGATACACATTAGTTATCAATGAAAATCAGGGAGAACTGAACAAATAGTTCGTCCTAGTATAAGATCTCTCCAGCAGTATGCACTGTCTCTTCGTTGAGGGAGTAGAACCTAGGGCCTTCAAGTTTTACGGAGAATGCTTAACCATTTGAACGACTGAGTAGCTGTTCAGTAGTATAATTTTCATTTCTACTAACATGTGATATATTGCACAAATTGATAACAAGACGAAAAATAACTGTAGATAAGTAACTAATCAAATTAAGTACAATCCGTAGCTTTCATCTTGAAACAACAATTCTGCATACTTCAACTGCAGTACATATTTTGTTAATTTAGTTATGTATATGTAATTGCCATTTAGATACCAACTAAGTTGCCTACTGAATCATGTTATCCTTATCCCTTTCACATATACACACAGGCACATACAAAACATGGAACAACACATTCTAACATGTAAAGTGAAATTTCACACTGTGTTAATCCATTCAAATGAAAGTGTTATTAATAATGAATAATGATTGAATTAGTTGAAGTTATTAGTTAGTGATTGAATTAGGTATGTTAAGTAATGGTATTTAGATATTCCAGTTGAGTGATTTGAATATGAACCTCATCGTTAATCACTGATTGATTAATTAACTAGGATTGGTATTACTGTACACTTAATGGAAAGTATGTGTTGTATAAATTAAGTAGTAAATAACAAATGATAAATGTTTACACTGCTTTTTTTCTCGAAATTTGCTTAACTACTACTTTCATGCTTGCCAGTATTACTACTACGAATATTGTGATTAGTATTTGAAAGATGCTGAAAGAAAAACCTACATAATCCAAGGTTCATATTAGTAGGTATTCATCAAGTAGGCCTACTCAAAATATTTAGAGAAATTAATACTTCCATTGGCATAAAAACCCGAATAATTTCATCTCACAGTCTGATTCTTTACCATTAGGTGAATCATTCATTTATATTGATTAATTACTGAGTAGTAACCAATTTTATAATTTCTTGGTTCAGGATGTAACCTGAATTGTTTACGTCATTTCCAATTGTAATCACCAGTGTAAATGCCATGACTTATTATAAGTAATTGTAAATATCGATATCTCGAATTGATCTGTATCAGACAACCATTGATCACCTGGATGTACGGGACAGCTGTTTCTTCCTAGTATGGGACTCGAGCAGTGCGCATTCACGACCCCATCGGGAATCGAACCCAAGACCCTCTGGTTTCGTGGCGAACGCTTTACTACCGAGTCGGCACCTTTCGGTTGATATTTCCAATTCAATCAATTCATGATACATTTTCACGGACTCATCCATGCCATCAGTGGGTAACGGCCTCACACCCGATGCAGAACTCTAGATATAGAATTTCTTCAACGAAAATCCGTGTTTCCAGGAGAATATTTTACTCGATAACGTATATTTTTACTAATGTTATGTAAATTTTAGAATAATCAGGTTTATTCTATAATAATAATTATTAACTACACACTTTATTATTACATGATTAAATTTGTAAACATCTTATGTAACTGTGAAAATAATAAGAAGAACAAATTTTCAATGGTCACAACTCAGCAACTAAACTAATGCAAATATCTTACTTGTATAGAAGAGTATTTTTAGTTTACTGGCCCAAAGGTAACAGTTGTTCTGTGCTACCAGGTGACCAATGGTTGTCTAATTCAGACCAATTCATGGTATCAAAATTCAGTAATTATTGTCAGATTTTAAAGGCAGATTTAGTTTCTTCAAGGTTGCTGATATTCATTGCTGAGAGGTGAGAATATATATGAGACACAGAGTAAGCAAACCTGCCAGCCGACTTCTTTAAATTAGTTAATAGTCACTTATATATATATAATATATATATATATATATATTATATATATATATATATCTATATATATATATCTATATATATATATATCTATATATATATATTATATATATATATATCTATATATATATATATCTATATATATATATCTATATATATATATATATATATCTATATATATATATATCTATATATATATATCTATATATATATATATAATATATATATATATCTATATATATATATATATCTATATATATATATATATCTATATATATATATATAATATATATATATATCTATATATATATATATCTATATATATATATCTATATATATATATATATTATATATATATATATCTATATATATATATATATATATATATCTATATATATATATCTATATATATATATATATATCTATATATATATATCTATATATATATATATCTATATATATATATCTATATATATATATATATCTATATATATATATATCTATATATATATATATATCTATATATATATATATATCTATATATAGATATATATATATATCACTGTTTTTACTATTCTTAAGACTAGTGCTTTTGGAAACCACCTGAAAACTTATCGTCGGTCGTCTGTTTGCTATATTATTATACACAACGTTTACTGTGTAGGATTCCTTGAGTAACAATTCTAGTGTGTTTGGGAAGGTTTTGTTTCAATCTACATGCTACTTCAGGATTAATCGAAAGTGAAAAATATATTATAGCCAGCCAACGTCTGCTCATGATGTTGACTGATGTTGTGATAAGATGGGGGAGAAATAGGATGACGACATAAGCAAACGTAGTATTAGCCTATAAAATTGTTAACTGATGGTCTGAACCAAGTTATCAGATGCAGACTACTTGTTTCAAGTACGCGTGATAATCGCAGTCAGTTTATAGAATGGGTGACATGGCTCGGAATCACTAACAATGAGATAGGCGGATTCACTTTTTAACTTCTATATTTTAAGTTCCATTATCTTTTCATATGCACTTCTGTTTCAGTTATTCGCTTCAGATTGTACTGTGGCATTAATTCTGTCGATTTTGTCTCATCCTACTAATGTGGTATAATAAACAAATTTGCAAGGGACTGCAACTAATTGATTGACTACTACCACTGAATAAACTTTTAAGCATAACGTCCTGTGAGAAAACGTAGACTGTCAGTTTAGTGTAATATATATATTTAATGAAATAACATATATATATATATATATATATATATATATATATATATATATATATATAATCTCTCACGAACTCTTACACTAAGTTGGTATGGTGTTGTGCAGAACGGTTTTCACTAATTATTCGTCAGAGTGACTCTGTTTAATTACTAATGAAAATTAGTGGCTGGGAGGAGGGGAGAGGATGGTTAAAACCGAATACGTTTAAATCTTTCAGTTGACTGATGTATGCTAGAAGAAATTCCACTTCAGGCAATCTATCGGATAGATGTAGGATTATTAGATGCCACTGACAACAACTATTTGAAATTCTACAAATCTGTACTTTATCAGTCAAGTCTCGTCATTAAAACTTTGACAACTTTCTAAAGTAGGTAACTAATGAGGTGATTAGTATAATTAAGTTGATTTTGCAAAAAATTGATTTTAAATTTAGCATTTTTATTTCTCAGAAATTAAATTTGGTTGGGTACTTGAAATTAATAACTAACTACGTTAACCTGATATCAGTTGAGCAGATACAATGTAGCCCAATGTCTCGAATCCAAAGTAATCAGGTTTCATTACCTACTGCTAACAAGTTGCATATCATATAAGTGGGATTGTGACTGGCAAGTGGAATCCAGGACGCGCGTTTCGTCCTATTTGGGACTCGTCGGCTGGATGCACCTGCATTCCAATGTTGATGTCCACACTGGGATTCGACCTCAGTCCGTTTTGTGTAGAACGCCACCGCGTTCACCACTAGACTACTGAGTTCAGACAGTCGCATTTGTGCAACGGGCACATTGGTATTAGGATGTGCTAACAAGTTCCATATCAGTTTCTAATGATACATAACCGAGATGAATTGTTTAAATGAATAGATATATCATAGTCTATAATTAACTAGTATATGTTATTCTCTTCTGTAAACGATTTATACATACAACAAGTGACTACAATTAACTATATGTAAATCGAAAATTTGACCAGATGTCTTCAAACTAATAATCTGGGCATATATATGCGTATACATATAGATGTACATAGATTAATATAAACTTTGTCACTGTGTACACAAGAACCTAACAACAGAATACAACATTATAACAGAAGACTATCTGACATATGTTATCCTTTGTTAATCTGATTAGAACTTAATCACTTGATTTTGCTTAATTCATTTCTATCTCATATACAAACACTTGTTTCTGTTACATAGTAATAGTAATTGTAATTGAACTAGAACAATATGATGATGTTGATGGTGAAACTGTATAATTAATGTTAATTAGGAAACTTTCTTTTCAATTAAATAACAATTTACTCATTAATCATTTTATGATATGCTTTCATCATTATGATCATTAATTAAAACAAACCTTTAACAATGTTGACAATGTTGACATTTTCACTGTGTTATACACACTTTATGTTTTGTAGAATAGGAATAAGAACTTACAATATGCATGTATTATTGTATTTCTGCTAAAAAAACATATAATTAGGATATGTATGGATCTTCCTCCCCCCCCTCCCCATTGATTTGTTATGGAATAAAATTGATCAGACTTCATTGCCACATATACATCCTGAACTAATTGACTCGATATAGAGATAGTTTACTATTATTGTTTGAGGTGGACTATAATTAGAGTGAATATCAACACTGAAATACAAAAACATCCAGCTGATGAGTCTCTATATAAGACGAAACGTGTGTCCCTAAATTTTGATTACTAATCACAATCCAACTTCAAGAATTTCATACATAATTAATTGTATTGTTTAAATTCGTCCCTTTTTTTTTTCGAAAACTTGTCAGTATTAAGGAAGAGAGGAAGAGTATAGAAGAAGATGAAATAGAAAAAATTCTATAATATCTATATGATTAATGATAGTTTAATATGTTGATAATACTGATTTAATTTACATAATGATTCATTTATTTATCAACTAATAAAGATTTCTATGTTACTTTTATTTTTTATTCTTATCAAATAATAAAATGTTCATTATATGATAAATGTTTGTTTTATCCTAACCAACTAGATTATTGATAGTTAATAAACTAAGGAAGATAATATTGATTAAAGATATAAATTATGATTAGTAAAGAATGAATTTAGTTAAACAATCATTTGAAAATCATTGAATACATCTATTCTCCTGATATTCAACTTTATAAAGACAATCTTCATTTATGAATTTATAAAAGATTAAAATGTAAAATTAGTATATTTACGGTGGATTGTGACTGACAAGCGAAATCCAGGACGTGCGCTACGTCCTATTTGGGACTCATCGGCTGGATATACCTGCATCCTAATGTTGATATCTGGACTGTCTGGACACAGTAGACTAGTGGTGAACGCGGTGGTGTTTGGTACGAAGCAAACTGAGTTCGAATCCCAGTGTGAACATCATCATTGGGATGCAGGTACATATAACCGATGAGTCCCAAATAGGACGAAACGCGCGTCCTGGATTCCGCTTGGCAATCACAATCCAACTTCAAGAATTTCATACATAATTAATTGTATTGTTTAAATTCGTCCCTTTTTTTTTTCGAAAACTTGTCAGTATTAAGGAAGAGAGGAAGAGTATAGAAGAAGATGAAATAGAAAAATTCTATAATATCTATATGATTAATGATAGTTTAATATGTTGATAATACTGATTTAATTTACATAATGATTCATTTATTTATCAACTAATAAAGATTTCTATGTTACTTTTATTTTTTATTCTTATCAAATAATAAAATGTTCATTATATGATAAATGTTTGTTTTATCCTAACCAACTAGATTATTGATAGTTAATAAACTAAGGAAGATAATATTGATTAAAGATATAAATTATGATTAGTAAAGAATGAATTTAGTTAAACAATCATTTGAAAATCATTGAATACATCTATTCTCCTGATATTCAACTTTATAAAGACAATCTTCATTTATGAATTTATAAAAGATTAAAATGTAAAATTAGTATATTTACGGTGGATTGTGACTGACAAGCGAAATCCAGGACGTGCGCTACGTCCTATTTGGGACTCATCGGCTGGATATACCTGCATCCTAATGTTGATATCTGGACTGTCTGGACACAGTAGACTAGTGGTGAACGCGGTGGTGTTTGGTACGAAGCAAACTGAGTTCGAATCCCAGTGTGAACATCATCATTGGGATGCAGGTACATATAACCGATGAGTCCCAAATAGGACGAAACGCGCGTCCTGGATTCCGCTTGGCAATCACAATCCAACTTAAATATATAACTTGTGTAATAACGCTATATCGAGGCAATCCGGTCAGGATGCACATATGGCAAAAGAGACTGATTAGTTTCAGTCTATTACAAATTAACGGGAAAATTAGTATGGTTTTCAGTGAGTGTTTAACATTTAGATTAATTGAAGCTAATTGTTAAATTGTTGTCTTTCTTTTATTCAATTCATTTTTAGTGGAATAGAATAACCAGTGTTCATCGGCTATGGATGAAAAATATTGATAGGTGAACACTGTGATATACTGTGGTTAGTACAATTCATAAGGTAGTCCATAAGTAAAAGGTAGCGAAACTTCTTGTGAAAGTGGAAGGAATCAGTAAACAGCATATGAGGTAGGTTTCGAAGTGGGAAAGAGTAAATCATGATTAGAATATATGGGAAAATTAAGGACAACTAAGGGAAACAAGCTTACAACTGACATGGATGGAGCAACGCGAGAGATGTACAAATAGATAATTAAAGCTAATGTATAATCATGATGTTTTCTGTTTTCCCTAAATAAGCTATTGCTTGTCCAAGTGGTCTTTTCACCATACAACTTCACGTTATAAAAGACTCTGTCATGTAACTAACATCTTAGCCCCTAGTTTAAAGTCCTAGAGACTGTTTAAACCAATGATCTGATACATTATCTTACATGATACTGAATAGAAACCACTAATGGTCCTGTTACAATTCCCTATTACAGTGTTAATATTCCAAACTGATCTTTCTTAGATAAAAAAAATCTATTTGGGATTTATTTTTATTGACACTGCGTCTTTTATTATATGATGCTACACTGTTTTAATAACTACTTTCCAAACATCTTATCTTGGTCCTTCTCCTGATAATGACAAATTAATTTAAAATTACTGCAACTTATAAATTACACTGCCTATTCTTAGTTGTTTATGACGTTGCATATCTGTCAGTCTCTATGTAAACTTAAACTTTCTTACTCTGGTTTAAGCTTGACCTTATGTTTCACAGTTTTTTTACCTTATAGGTATGATTTGGTATGCATTATTATTGTACATATGCTAATTAATCTGATGGAAATCAGTATACTTCATAATTGTTTACATTAATTGTTACTTACCACATTATAACAATAAATAGTATCCAGGAGGTTATCACCTATGCATAATTTCACATTGTTGAGATAAAACGTTCAGTCGCATTTAAGTGTAATAAAGCGTACTTATTTTACTGAAATTAAGTGTATAAACAATTAGCTGATGATTCTATTCGTTACGAAATAAAGAATTCGTCGAGATGTTACTATCCTTCATATTAGGTTATGAATACTCACTAGTAAGAAGTTTAATACTAGGAAGGAACAGTTGTTTACGGTTTTTTTTCAATAATTGTCTAACACAAATACTACATAAGTTGGAGTGTGACTGGCAAGTGGAATCCAGGACGTGCGTTTCATCCTATTTGGGACTCATCGACTGTCTGGACTCAGTAGTTTAGTGGTGAACGAGGTGGCGTTCGACACGAAACGGACTGAATTCAAATCCCACTGTGAACATCAACATTGGGATGCAGGTACATTCAGCTTATAAGTCCCAAACAGGCTGAAACGGGCGTCCTGTATTCCACTTGCCAGTCACACTCCAACTTATATAATACTTGTGAAAATTCGCTATATCGAGGCGATCCGCTCAGGATGCACATATAGCAACAATGACTGATCAGCTTCAGTCTATAACGAATCAACGGGAATATACAAGTTTATCCTAATACAAATACTACAGTTACAGTAACAACAACACCTAAGTGTAATTAGTATGAATTAGGATGAGTTTACATCTTTCTGATGGTTACCCATGGACTGAAACTGGTCAGCCTCTATTACCAAATGTGCATCCTGGGAGGATTGCCTCTATATAGCTATTAATCACAAGTGATGTTGCACAAGTGTGACTGTCAGGACGCGGTAGTTTATTGGTGAGATGGTGGAGTTTGGCATAACGTGGACTGAGTTCGAATCCCAGTGTGAAGTATTAACACTAGGATGCAAGTACATCCAACCGACGAGTCTCGGATAGGACAAAACGAGAGTCATAGATTCCGCTTACCAGTTACAATTCAAATTAAACGTTATTTTAAATCTATATCATTTCACTTTTGATTAATTTCAAGTGGCTTTAATAGAAATATTTGACAAATGGAGCTCAACTATGCCAGACATTTGTGGTAATTACCCATCAATGTGAATTATTGAAGTAGAATAAAACCATACATCTTAATTAAGCTAAATTTACAAATGTCAATCATTAAATACTAAGTTAACATTCTATTGGTATGGAATTTACAATGAAGTTTGTTATTCCTAACCTCTATATTGTTATACACTACTCCCTTTCATGCTTCGCCGCCCTCCAATTCAAATCATGAATACTGTCTACTGTAGAATATAGTACTAAGATGAAGTAACTATACAGATCTTCTTAGTTTTCATTTATTATTCAATGCAGTTCATTCCATTTTCCCATACTTTAATGTTTATTCATTAAAATTATTTATAAACTGTAAAAAGAACAAAATTGCAATTTACATATAGATATAAATGAATGAATGAATTAACTAGTTAACTATAAATTATTTATTTGATTAAATATGTCACAGATTAATGTTGGCAAGGCACCATTGAAAACCAGGGAGCACTGGACAGCTGAATCGTTCTAGTGTGGGACTCCTCAGCAGTGCCCACCTGATATGCTGGACACCTAGCGAAGATTGACTATCTTCGAGAACTGTGCTTTAGAACATTATTTCAATTATTATAACTGTGGACAGTGTAAACATTTCATTTCTATGACTGTTACGTTCCCCTTACCCGATCCTCTCGTTTAGTATATTTACTCTTAGTATATTTTTTATTACTATGAACTACGTTTACTTAATTGTGTACAAGTTGTTCCCATTCACTTCCACTCTTTCCTTTGTTCTGTATCAATGTTAGATTTGTGATTGGTTTACTGTGTGGTCTGATGTTATGTATATATAAAGGCATGATTAAAATAAAATACGTTCTCAGTTTTCCGTTTCCAGTCCCCAATTTTGGTTCTTCTGTCGTCGGCCTAAGGTGGGTGAGTGGGCTTTGGTCAGTTGCACATTATCAACTAGGCACACTTCATTGGCGTTCGTTACACCCACCTAAAACCTTCCTTTCTTCACGTCATAACATCACCCCAGATTCCGCAACAGGGAATTCAGGTTAACTGAAAACGCCTAACCCTCTGCACCACTGGGTTGGCATCCAATTGTAGAATTCCCACTTCCATCAATTTGTGATAGATAGTGCGACAATCATTCATTGTCAGTGGTGATAACTGTCTCATTTCCGACAAGTCTGAATTCCACCAGTCACAACCTCTCACTAGAGCTTCAGGAACATCGTGAAGTTTGTCACTAGTGAGTTAATTGTTAGCATAATTCAATTTGGACATATTCAATCAAATAAAATAATCAATCTCCATAAAAATAACCATCCCTATTGAACTATAAATTATTTTAAAATTAATTCAATTTTCAATAATACACTTTCATATTTTGTTTAAATTCATTTAATAATCCATTAAAATAAATGTTTTTTAAATTAAATTGTGTAATATGAGAATCCTATTTAAATTGTTTATTAAATGTAACAATAATTTTTTAAAATTTAGAAAAAAATAAATAAAAGCAAGAAACAAAGAAAAATTCAAGTTTTTTTTTGTGTATTTTTCGTCTTTTTTTCATTTTCTTTTCTATTTTGTCATTGAAATGTTTCACATAAATTTGATTTTTATGCTAAATACTTTTT
Organism: Schistosoma mekongi; assembly: GCA_034768735.1. Classification (NCBI taxonomy): domain Eukaryota; kingdom Metazoa; phylum Platyhelminthes; class Trematoda; order Strigeidida; family Schistosomatidae; genus Schistosoma; species Schistosoma mekongi. The sequence goes on along the minus strand of CM068307.1, from coordinate 18,116,449 downwards.
TTTGTTTTTGTATATGAAACTGTTGTTTGAAATGAAATTTTTTACGGGTGATAATAGACATTTAATTGTGTTATATTCAATTATTAAGATGATTTTAAGTAGTTTATAAGTTGTTTAAGTGATAAGAAAAGTGTTTAAGACTATTCTTTCAGTAATAAAATGAAAGTAGAATAAAGTAGGATATTTGTAATATACCAGTTATGTAGGCTGCAATTAAAGATCATTATCCTGTACTTACTTACTTACTTATGCCCGTTACTCCTCGCTGAGGAGCATAGGCCGCTCACCAGGATTCGCCATTCAACTCTGTCCTCAGCAATCCCTTCCAATTGTTTCCAGTTGCTGTTCATCCTTTTAATGTCTGCTTCCAATTCTCGACGCAACGTGTTATTTGGTCTTCCTCTTTTCCGTTTCCCAACAGGATTCCATGTTAATGCTTGTCTCGTGATGCAGTCTGATGATTTTCACAATGTATGTCCTATCCATTTCCAACTTCACTTCCTAATTTCCTCTTCGGCTGGAAGTTGGTTTGTCCTCTACCATAGTAAGCTGTTGCTGATGATTTCCGGCCAACGGACACTAAGTATCTTGCGTAGGCAGTTGTTTATAAATACTTGTATCCGTCTGATGATGTTTGCAGATATTCTTCAAGTTTCAGTTCCATACAGCAGAACTGTCTTCACGTTCGAATTGAAGAGTCTGACTTTGAGGTTAGTTGATATTTGTTTTGAGTCCCATATGTTTTTCAACTTTAGGAATGTTGCCCTGGCTTTGCCAATATTTGTTCTTACATCTGCATCGGACTCTCCTTGTTCATCAATGATGCTCCCCATAATATGTGAAAGTATTCACTTCTTCCAAAGTTTTTCCATCAAGGTGAATTGGATTGGTGCTCCCTGTGTTGTATTTAAGGATCCTGCTCTTTCCCTTATGTATGTTCAAGCCTACTGATGCTGAAGTTGCTGCTACACTGGTTGTCTTTGCTTGCATCTGTTAGTGTGTATGTGCTAGGATAGCTAGATCATCCGCAAAGTCTAAATCATCGAGTTGCATCCTACTTGTCCATTGAATCCCGTACATTCCCTCAGATGTGGAGGTCTTCATGATCCAGTCAACCACTAGGAGGAAGAGAAAAGGTGAGAGCAGGCAACCTTGTCTGACTCCGGTCCTCACTGGGAATGTATTTGTCAGTTGTCCACCATGCACAATTTTGCACTGTGTTCCGTCGTAAGTGTTCCAGATGATGTTGACGAGTTTCTCTGGTACGCCGTAGTGTCGAAGAAGTTTCCATAGTGTTCTCCTATCTACACTATCAAACGCCTTCTCATAATCAATGAAGTTGATGTACAGTAGCGAGTTCCATTCAACTGATTGTTCAACGATGATCCGTAGTGTTGCGATTTGGTCTGTGCACGACCGATCCTTACGAAAACCAGCTTGTTGATCTCGAAGTTGAGCCTCCACTGAATCTTCCATTCTGTTCAACAATACTCTGTTAAATACTTTCCCTGGTATCGACAGTAGCGTGATCATTATCCTGTAGAGCACTTGAATATGCACTGGCATAGATGATTAGAAGTTTAACAAAATTTACAAGTAGAGGTATACTTAGTTATTTGATTGACTACGAACATCGTGATTGTAAAGTTCTTGATAAATTGCCTAAATACGCTAGATTATGCCGACTCTACACAATAGAAGTAATAGGTATTGTTTTAGCAATTAAATTCAATCATTCTGGTTACACTGAAACAAAAATTTGTTATCTCATCTTAATTCATTGTAATCTGCTTGCACTATAAATTTCATCATTATTCAATGCGTTTTCCTCTTTTCCTTTAAGTGATGATATTATTATTGTACCTAACTCACATAACATTCTTATGAATGCTAACGATTGATTTTACCCATTTTTTCCCACGTTGTCGTCTTTTTCGTTATTATTATTTTGAGGTTATCACTACTGACACCAACAACTTCGATTCAACATTAGTAATGCTGTCATTATTACTATTATTATTACGGATGAGTTTAGGGAGTTTTATGGTGATTAGTCGTTAATTTTGTTTTTTGTTTCAGTGAAATTTTAATCTCGGTTGAGAAACACTAATAACTAGAATACACTGAACAGCCGTTTTTTCTTAGAATAGCCTCCTCAATGACAGCCGCCAACCTCGCTCCCATCACATAATCAAAATCGGAACTTACAGGTTTGATAACTAAATCCCAGTCATGAGCCCTACTAGGCATGATTTAAGCAATTAGCTTCTCACTTTAATTAATTTGTAATATCTCACAACATTTAGTCATTATTTTGTAAGCGATTGCGAGTTAAAGGACTAAATGTTACCACAATTTGGCATGGAACAGTTTTCTTAACTTTTTTATATTAACTATATGGTTTTCTATTTTCCTTGTTGCATAACCTGGTAATGTTATCTACAAACATCAATTTGGGACAAATTCACGAACAACTACAACTTAATACCAATCCACAAACCACCTTAATTCAATTATCTACAATAGTTTTTTAGTATTCACGGTCGGATTGACGTTTAATTTACAAGTATCAATATACGACTTTATCATACTTAGTCACATTGCTTGTCTACACAAACCTATAAGATTATCTATCGTAATATAATATTCAGTGAATTGATAAACATAAATCTTTAAGTATTCCAATCAGTCGAAATTGAAGCTGTCGACTCTCGTTACTTCGAGATGGTAGAGAAGATGGTGGTTTAATTAAAGAGCTTTCATCATCATTCTGGGCAATTTCATTGGCGCAAAGTTTATGAATTAGTTTACAACAACACTTCAGAGAATAAACAAACAGGTAAATTTACTCAACGTAAGTTTAGACAATAAAGGGAAACAAATTAAAATATTCAGTACAATCAGAAAACAACTTCAATCTTGTTGACGTCAGGTCATTGGGTTACGGTGATGGAAAGTAAGAAATAATTTTGTGTCTTTATGAATTCCGACTGAATATGAAGTGTGCTATGTATTGTTAGCAAATTTGTGCATAAATATGCATGAAGTTTAATTTAACTTAGCTTTAGTTGTCTGAACAGACAGCTCATGTTGGATGAATGTTAAAACTTTCCTTTCTATTAAGTATAGTAGGGTTTATTAAAATGTGAAATGGTTCAACTACTCATCTTTCTTTATAGTTGAAAAAATCTTTTTTAAGTAATTTAGATGTCAATATAATGGCAGTTATAGATAACATGTACTGTTTGTGGTGATTTGATTTGTAGCTGTTTGAATTCTATACAATTATTAGATGTTTCTGTGCATTTTGTATGTTAATTAGTATGAGTTAAGATTACTCGAGTATAATTATTAATATAAAGATCATTCGGAATGATAAAATCTAACCTTTATGAACCGTTCTATGTAGGAAGTATCTTGATAAGTGCTTACTATTCTGTAGAATATTTGAATTATATCTTATTTTGGAATCATTTTCACATGATCTAAATATTTTATACTTTCATGGTGTTAACTGAGAATCGTATAACCTGGTCATCACAGTATTCATCATTAAACTATTAGGTTACATTTCTGATAATTGTTAACTGCTTCGAAATATGAGTCAAGGTTTCTTGTAGATTAGACTTTTAAAAGCAACTTATATGTGAGTGAGTAAAATGACATCATATTAATTTCATTTATATCTATGCTATAACTTGGTAATTAGTATATGAGTTGAGGTGGTTTGTGGAGATCCATATTAAGTTTTGGTTGATTGAATTCGTCTTACATCTATATCGCTAGGGTACTGCTGATTACCAGGGAATGCTGAAAAACCGTTTCGTCCCAGTATGGGGCTGCTCATCAGTGCTTATCCTAGATTCAGCCCGGAGGTATTAGGTGAGAGCCAAACTCTCTGTACTATTGGTTAAATTCCCTTCTTCTATCAACATTTTCAACAGTTACGGACTAAACAAACATGAAATAAGCCATTATATTGTGTATACCATCACAATATTTTGAAGTAGAAAAAAGTGAAGGAGTCAAATGATTGGGGATGCATATGTAATCAACAATCTTTAGAAACTAATCAGTCCTCGTCTATCAATTCGTTATTTTGTTTTATCACACTTTAAATATTAACCACTATTCATATATTAGATAGTTGAAGGTTTCGAGCCAGTTAACTTTAGCTTAGAACAGTGAGTTTGCAGCACACGCTTTCAAGACAATTTCATTATAAGTATACAAGTCGGATCAAGCTTTAGCTAAGATTTGTGCATGAGAAAAGACATTTCAGTAAACAAACCATGCATTTTTATGAAGTTTTATTTTCCTAAAGACGTTGCTTCAGTTTATGTGATATCATTTACTGAATAACTGAATGTTTAATTAAATGAGGCAAAATGATATCGTTTGAGAGGTCTTCACAATTATTATTGGGATCTGTGGAGACTACCAAACTTAAATCCGTAATCATGAATTTCCCCGGACTAAACAGTAAGTATGGTAACACCAGTAAGCACTGGACAGCTGTCTTGTATAATATAGGATTTCTTGGTGAGATCGCAAACGAGCAGTGTTGAAGTTAATGAAAATAAAATATAGTTAGCGCTCACTTATGCGGTCCTAGTCCCCACCTCTCAGGATCTACTTTAAAATGTGCTAAATTATTTTTGTTAAGATTTCATCTTTTCACCATTATATTTTGTTGCCCAACTTTACAAATGCGCTCTTAGTGTTCTACTGTTATTATGTAACTTATAGTTGATATCTTATACCACTTGTTTCAGTGACACATAAATGTCTGTTTTGCTCTATACTAGTTTCGTACAACTTCATGTACAGTTCAGGGTAAATGACATCATTGTAAAGTAATATATTCTTCTTAGAACAAATCATGGTATAGATCTAGTAATATAAATAAGGAATACTTATATGTTGAATAATAAACACTGAATACAACATTACAACATCAATAAGAGATGATAAGTATGAATTACTCAGTTGTATGATAAAAATAAAGATACTTCATCGAAGGAACTGCTTCTTTCCGATGATATAACTTATTAGAGCAGAATAATTGTACGGTAGCTTCAAGCAGTAATGCCACATTTTGGTTTAGCCGCTCTCAGCATTTGTAATTGTGCCAAAATTTTTCCTTTCCCCTCACATTCATATTACTGATATCTCCAAAACAAATTTCTCGGTAAATGAAGCTTCTTTCATATTTCTGTTTTATGATTTCTATAAAAGCTTGACTGTAAGATATTGTCATCTCATCTATCTTTTTTGCATATAACGCATATATAGTCCTGTCCATTGTAATAATAATTAATTCATTTACCTTTTAATTAATGAATAAGGAAATACGTGAATCTTGTAGGAAGAACTGTATATTATATCACTTTATGCAACTTTCATAAGTTACTCATTCAATGTTAACTGTTACATAGTTACAAATGTGAAACATTAATAGTAAACATTGAATGTAAATGGATAAGTTCCTATTATTTAAAACACATAGAGAGATTCATTGTATTAATGATAAAAATAAAGATACTTCATCGAAGGAACTGCTTCTTTCCGATGATATAACTTATTAGAGCAGAATAATTGTAAAGGTAGTTTAAAAGACAGTGGAAATTTATTATTTGATTTGTGAAGCTGTTACTAAATGTTAGTCAAAATTGCTCTTATTTATTGACCAGAGGTTACGTAATAGCTGTAGAAACATTATTAATGAAAATAAAATATAGTTAGCGCTCACTTATGCGGTCCTAGTCCCCACCTCTCAGGATCTACTTTAAAATGTGCTAAATTATTTTTGTTAAGATTTCATCTTTTCACCATTATATTTTGTTGCCCAACTTTACAAATGCGCTCTTAGTGTTCTACTGTTATTATGTAACTTATAGTTGATATCTTATACCACTTGTTTCAGTGACACATAAATGTCTGTTTTGCTCTATACTAGTTTCGTACAACTTCATGTACAGTTCAGGGTAAATGACATCATTGTAAAGTAATATATTCTTCTTAGAACAAATCATGGTATAGATCTAGTAATATAAATAAGGAATACTTATATGTTGAATAATAAACACTGAATACAACATTACAACATCAATAAGAGATGATAAGTATGAATTACTCAGTTGTATGATAAAATATTATGCTATAATATAATGTATCAATCTACACATTATTCAATTAAACATTTTTCTGTAATAGTTGACTTTGTTTGCTATTAAAACGATTAACAGTAGTAATATTATCTACATCATCATTACTATATTCATCAATAGTAACATCGAATAGATTATTTACTCGTGATTGTTGATGTGGACGACGTGAAATAACAGCAGCTACACCAGAACGTCGTTTACTAGCTAATGATGATATAATTCTTGGTTGATTTTTATGCGTTCTCTGTTGTTTATTTTTAGGATTACTTAGTATAGAAGCATTGTCATCATCTATTTTAACTGTTGCAGTATTGGATGTAATAGGTATATTAGTGTAAATGGGATTATTTTGTTGAATATTTGATTGGGTCCATAATTGTTTATCATGATATTGTGATTGAATTTGTACATTTGGATAAAGTTGACTACGCCACCATTTTTTCACTTCATCACAAGAATCATTTATATGTTTACTAACATCTATATCATTTTGATACCTAAAATTATGATTCATGAATTTATTGTCATTAGCAATAATTTCATTTTTTACTGGTAATGTTGTATTATGTTGTGGTGAAACATCATTCATATTTAGTTGATTTCTATTATTACTACCACTACTACTACTATTAGTAGTAGTGGTAGCAGTAGTAGTAGTTGTTGTTGTCGAAGTAGTAGCAGTAGTAGTACTTCCAGTATTAATAGTATCATCAACATAGAAAAATTCGCTAGTTAACAAATCATTATTGATTTCAGAATGATTTACATCTGTTTGCTTTATTGGTAAATCTTTCAAATTATACATTTCCAATGTTTGATTAGGAGATTTCTCAAATTTCTGATTATTTATACAACTATATACTAAACGTTTCTCTCCTTGTTCATCAGAATCTTCAAAAACATCTGGTAATTTCGATAGCTTATTCATGATACTTTGTCTTGATTTATTATGTGTTGACAAAGATTTAATTGTTGATAATACAGTTGGTTTATTACGTATAGTTTGTGGTGTATTTATGCTTGGTGATAATAGAGGTTGTTGTAAAGGATGCTTTTCAATATTTAATCCCATTGGATTTTCAATAATGGTCACTTTATATGATTCCATTGATTTTGTCGGTTTTTTACTGTCTATCAGTAATGTTGATGAATCTGTATCTATTTTATTGGAATATAATTTTGTAGCATTTTCATTAATTAAACATGTATCAATGAATGTTGTCGTTGTAAATCGATTGTTTACATCATTATTCACTTTATCCATGTTAGATTTACATAATGTAATAGATTTACGTTGTATTTGTTGCATACGATTAGGATGATTAACTCCACTATCTATGGAATTGCATAATTTCTTATCCAATTTAGTATCTAATAATAATGGTTGATGATAATCTATGTCATCGTATTCCTCATTAAGAAAACTTTGATCAACGTCAACATCATTATGATCTAGAAGAATAATATCATGTTTATTAGTAGCATTGTCATCAATATTTGTTATTGTAGCATGTAAATTATCTTCTGGTAAACATGACATATAATCACTAGAACGTTGAATATCTATTCTCTTATCTTTAAGTATCGAATTACTTTGATCATTTGAATTTACTACTGTTGTTAAGGTTATGTTATTAGGATTATTATTATCTTGAATAGTTTTTATTGTATTTTTATAATATGGATTTGTTAAAGAAGTAATATTAACACTAGTCAGTGTATTATTAGTTGTAATTACCGTGTCTGTTATCATTTTATTAGTTATCAATTGTGGTGTTAATATTTTACTTGCTCTTTCATTACTTGCATCCATTGGATTCTCCATACATTTTCCACTATTATCTTTTAGTATTAATGTTAACGGTGAAGAAGTGGTTGATGAAGATTTACTAGTGATTGATGATTGATTTTTAATGCGAACATTTTTATTCTTATTTACTTCATCATTATCATCTAATGCTGTACTTATTTGACGTTCAATGTTTGAATGCATTTTAAATTTCAATTGTCCATGTTTCTAAAATGCATTTTTAAAAAATAAATAAAAATCACATATGTACTTCATCAAAAGTAATTCACGTTAACAACTGATTTCATCTCGAGATTCATTAAGATCTGGTGTGTACAGGTCAACCATCTCGTTAGCCGTGCTAATTTAACGAACTGTAGATCATCAGGCCGTTTAACGATTGATTCCTAATATGATTAGTATTGTCTCTAACATAAGTCAACTTGTCATAACGTATAAATCCTATACAGTACTACTAATTATATTTATATTACTACAGACTATAAACATATTAGTAATGTTTTATATTATTCTTAATATTAACAGTGAGAAATATTACCTATGAATAGTGCTTTGTTACTAGATATATGCTAAATAATAACTGGATTTCAAAGAGGGATTTTCGAGTTCATGTGGAACGCCATAATGTATTAAGTCAGTATTTACTTATCGATTTAGGCTATTAAATTCCAGTCAGTAATTTGAAATCGCCACTATTAAAAATCAAGAACTACTAAACAGCTGTTTCGTTTTAGTATATAACTTCTCACCAGTGAGTAACAGTAACCCCAACAAGGAATCGAATATGTGAATTTGCACTGCAGAATAGTCACATACTTAGATGAAACAGTTATCCAGTGCTTCCTGGTTTTTATTAGTTGTCTAATTAGAACCACTCTGTGAAGTTAAATTAAAATTCAACAACCACCTCAACACTAAATGATAGACAGTAACTTCAAAGCTAAATCTATAAACTTTAGTTTTTATATTGAGACAATACTACCGGTCACCATCTAAGTAATGTAGACAGAAGATGATTTAACCTTCTTGGACTTAAAAAAGACAATTCGTATATTCAGGGAATAAGCAGCAACTACATTTCATACGAATTGGACGATATCAAAAATTAGTTAAAGTTAAGAATTTGGTTCATTAGATCCCGACTGGATTTTATAATCTTTGGTCTTTGACAAAATCTCGGTACCAATTCAAAGTTCTCGCTTGGCTTACATCATTACCAACTTACATCATCTATGATGTAAGCTGGATATTCATCTCTCAACGAAGGAAATAGTGTTTTGCGCAATAGTACGCTCTGTCTTAATGTATGAATGTGAGACGTAGACATTAAGGGTAGATCACACTTTTGGGTTATTGATATTTGATTATCATGTCTTTGAGACACTACTACGATGTTAGACGGCGGGTGTTAGGCAAATATGGTAAATCAGTCGACGATGTTGTGAATCTTCATCGACTGAGGTGGTTAAGAAGTGTGTTATGTATGCCTAACCACTGTCTGCCTCGACGCGCGATGTTGGTTGATATCGGCGTAGAATAGAAGAGCGTTGGAGGCGATCAAAAAAAAACATGGCATCAGTCTATGATATCATAGACTGCTGGTTTGAGACGCATTGGTTGATACAGACTGCCTGGTTGGGGTTTGCGTGAATACTGTAACCAGTAGCTGGAATTGCTGGGTGACAAGGCGCAGATGTATCTACTCATAATCCTCCCTTAAATTGTGAGCTTAAAATTATTTTATAATAATCTTTTCACGCTCCATCTGTTTTCTCGCTGAACCAGATTCTATGCGATCACACTTCCTTGTTTTTATTACAATTATCATTGAAGTAACTTCTACTTCTACTAATGTGATGTTAATCTTGGTGTTTTTTAGAGATATGGCAACTTGGACTGATGCACACATGTGACAGGTTCTATGTTGATCATATATAAGGTGATGTACTAATCTCAACGATTCTACAGTTCATACCATGTCACATTGAAATTCACCTTCAGGATAACTGATAAATATAAACTTTGGGGTTAAAATCTTTAATTTATCGAATGATATTTAATTAAAAAAAAACTATCTGTTTATACAATTTACTGATTTATTAAAAAAACTAAAAAATTACCTGTCGATTTCTAAAAATGCACCGTTCAATCCATGCTGCAATAGTTTGCCTAGCGACTTCTTCTTCGATAGCATATTCTAATTCTTCTCGTGCTATAAGTTCTTCCAATTGTAAAGTTTTTGTTATATCCACAGTCCTGTAAGCTAAAACCCTGTAAAATATATATATACATATATATAATAAATATAAACATTGCACTTTTACTCTAAACATATTGCATAATTATATAGAAGTGTTCATCAAGTTACGAGGTTGATTCAATAGAATCGGATAACACATACCACCTTACTTCATTACCAGATGAAAATCTGTGTACTTCAAATGCAACTGTGCCACAGATCAAGAGCTGCTGATATTACTCAGTTGTACAGACCGAAGTTTAAGACGAGCTCGCGAACTGATTGCAAAAATTCAAGTACCATAAACTAACCGGCACTTACCTTGATAATATGCACACACCACATACGTAATTGTTAATGAAATAGGCAATATGTTAGAATTAGGTAGTTAAATCAGCAAGTTGAAGATTTAGAGGTGAACGGGACTATTAAATATAATGTCAAGAAAACCACGAGAACGTCTTTTGTAAACAATGAATAGTTATGTCGTAACTGAAAATGACTGAAATAGACTATAAATAATTTTACTTCACAATTTAATAGCATCGTATATATCCACGAGACCTATACTACCTGAGGTAGATTTCACTTATAGTTATGAGTATAAACCGATGTTATGGCCTTCTAATATAAACGAAACGGTCATTAACACTAATGCCTACATTGTAATTTGGTTGACGGAATTCAGTACATTGTAGTATGCACCAGGGAGTATTATTCCCCTCAAAACTATAGATATGCTTTCTTAATTAGTACCAAATAGCACTAAACATAGGTTTACAACCCTCGTAAGCTACGCTTCAAAGACAACCGTTTTTCAGCAGTACTTCTGGAAGATATAAACTCCCAATTAAAGATATCGTTATTTAGGAGAAAACATAAAATTAACCTAGCTAATGTTAGGACAACACATAAGCAAGCATTTGTGCTTCCATTAAGATCTTCATCGGACTCTGTTCTTTTATACACAGTGATATTTATATGCAAAATATGAAAAGTGCTATAACCAATCAAGTCTATCTGTGAGTCAGTTATAATAATAAAATAGGTTACATAACTATTCGTAGTAAGTGAAAAAAGTGGATTGTTTGTAGAATGTCCTGTATACTAGTACTGATGGAAGCATTAAAACAGCATGATTGCATATTTCAGCGTAAGCTAAAAAGAGTAATGATAACTTGGTTAAGCAGTTTAACTTTAGAAGTAGGTCAAAACTTGAGAAATTAAGCATGATAAAACAATAATGATAGCATCAATAATAATTGTTAAAGTGTGTAAATGATCATTTCAAATACACAACGAATGTAGAACAGATACGAAAAGGGTAAAATAGGAACGAATAAGAGAGGGTGTGATGAATTGAGTAAACTGATTACTAAGGAGAGATAGATGTATCATACATTTCTTTAAACACACAGAACTCTGTTGTTTACTCAAATTCCTATAACCTTTGTTATATGTGAAAGTCGAAATAGAATCTTCTATGAATAGATGGATTTTATAAAATTCATTACTGTAAATATCATCGTTACCTTCATCACATGCTCACTGTCTATTAAATGAGACACTGTGCAACAGTGTATTGATTTAATCAGACCCCTTCCAAACGAAAACAGCAGATACTTATTGGAATGTTGATTACATTCTATGGCGGCACTCCAAGTAAGCTTTTATCCATATAAGCAGAGCAAAATAAGGAAACTTATCTTCCTGTTGAGTAATAACTACTCATAAGCTAAAGAATGCCAATCAGAGATTTGATGCATAGAATTTTTTTAACAGCCTTAACTTGTCTATCATGTAAACCATTCCTAACTACATCCAAGTTAAGTTGTCATTTAAGATAGAGAGCTTTCTTCCGGAAGTCCAGTATCTGTGATTTCCTATCTACTGTAGATATCTGATTCTTCAGAAAACTCAATCAATATATTATTTCATATAATAGAAAGTAAACTAAATGCTCCTCTTATTAAATACTTAGATACATTGACTAAAATGTGCATTACTTAAGAGTTGAATAAATTAAGTTGATTTATTCACAGCTCAACTCAGAAATCCCAAATTAAATAAACAATGAATAATCGAAATATTAAATTGATGAACAATTTTCTACAGAGCAGTCCCTACTCACTCACATACACATACAACAAACAAATAAATAAAAAAAAAGAACGAAAAAATAAATGAAAAAAAAAACAATGAAATCATAGAAAACAGAAAACAAACAAACAAACTTACATAGTTACATATAAAAAAAATGTTTATAGAAAATTGTTATTCGGTTAACTGAATATAAAAATCATAGAGATTACGGTCAGTACCATTGTTATTACCGATTAATTTTAACATCATCATTATCATTATTTGTCTTCACTTCACTTATTACTTCTTATTTTATTCTAATGTTTTCTTCATTAAATTCTTCTTTAAATAGCAACTAGGTGACAAAATCTTGTTAGTGTTACTCTGTAAGTAAACAATGTTGTATACGTGTGTGTGTGTGTGTGTGATGTTAACTTATTTATCCTAAATTTCTATGTATATAACCGAGTTTCAATTTATCCATTTTAGTCTTCTCTATAACAATTACTACCTTCTATCTTGTGTCAGTTCTAACTTTGTATGTATGTGTTTGTCACTTAAGATTTTTTTTTTCTAAATTAACTTTGATTATATTACTTATTTGATTACTTATTTGAATTAATTAGTCATACTTATGTTATTATTTGTTTTATGTTCTAAATAAATGAAGCGTATGATTAAGTGAGTAGTGAGTAGGTGAAGCAAAAAAAAAATGTAATTAAGTGTGCTTTGTTAGTTAAGTGGTTATTTTTTTTATTATAAATTTATCCTCTATTTATTATAAATAAAATTAATAATTTGTGGTACTTTTAACAAAGACTTATTTTGGATGGTTATTTTTATGGAAATTGGTTATTTATTTGATTGAATATATCAGAGATTGATGTTAGCAGGGTACCATTGAAAACTAGGTATCACTGGATAGCTGTATCGTTCCAGTGTGGAACTCCTCAGCAGTGCGCGTACCAGATTCCGCACCAGGGAATTCTATCATTGGATGCTGACCCAGTGGTGCAGATGGTTAGGCCTTTGCCATCAACCTGAAGCCCCTGGTGCGGAATCTGGGGTGCGCACTGCTGAGGAGATCCACACTAGAACGAATCAGCTGTCCAGTGCTCTCTGGTTTTCAATGGTACCCTGCTAACATCAGTCTGTGATATACTTAATTAAAGAATTATTTTATTGGTAATTTCTTCATTCCTAAAGAAAATTGGAAGGGAATTGAAAGTTAATTCTAATAATAATAATATTCAGTTAGCGACTAGTATTGAAACATAGACAACACATTTTATTCAACTGGAGACACATCTGAGATGATTAGAGGTATTTTTGTTACCGCATTGATGATGTTCATAATAAGACTAAAATTTATTATCAATCATTTCATGCTCTAGTGTAATGTTTACAGAACTTCTGAGTCTAGATTATTGTTTGCTTCTTCAATGTAACATGAATCGCAACAATAGTATGGTATATGTTAATGACTGTTTATACTTAGCGGCTTAATATATTATGCATTAGTGCTTGAAGTGCAATGAACTCGACTCTTAGTGTGGGCATCGATATAATCAATCTGACAAGCCCCAAATAGGACAAAATGATCGTCATTCGTTGTACGACAAGCCATATATTAAATGTGCAAATACTTGCTGTATAACTCACTGCTTAGATAAAAAAAAAAGGTTCGATATCAGGCCACCTCGTGCTGCATCGCACCCACTATTGTTTTGGCTTACATATGAAACATAATGAAACTAAATAGTTGACGAAGAACAGAATTAATGTGATAGATTTTCAAAATTATGTTTTTAGGCAAAAACTGCAAGAAAATTAATATTTTTACATACTGAAATGAAAGCAGGTAGGTTGAAACTTCCGGCTATGTCCAGGAGACATTAAAGATCAATGATATCATCTATCCTAGAGCATGTATTAAAATTAGGACACTCTACTTCAGATTCTGGCTTTGACAACATTTACAACGTTTAATGCTTATGCAGGATTCAGCATTTTCACTATTCTTTTTGCTCATTCAGGGGGGAGTATTTCATTTTAGAGTGAAATATTTATTAAACAATTCATTTCAAGCGTTTAAGGCTATTCATAATTGTATGTCATGAATATCTTTAATGTAGTGTAGCCAACATGTACCACATGTACCAACTAATAAACCTGACCTTTAATGTGAGATATTCATTCATTAAATTAATGGAGAAATATGATACAAAATACCGGATACAACACATTCACTAAACACTGAGACCTTCATGGGATAATTTCGATCAAAGAACAGATTTTAAAACATATTTACAAAAGTTTCTAATTTTACTAATTAGTTTAATCAATTTATCTCTTCAGATCTTAGATGATTTGGAAGTGAGAAAGAAGTAGCAACTAATATTAATGGGATTAGATGACTAAATTGATTAATTAAACCAAGAAATTGAAAGATTACATTCAATGTAAGCTCAGTGTAATGTATACAGAAGTGCTTTGGGTTTTAAAGCTTCTGCTTACACAAACTGTCTTTCGTTATTCATTCAAAATTCAAGGTAAAGGAATTTATCAGAATGAATAAATGTTAAAAGCGAGAGTTAGGTAATGGAGTACAAGTTATGTTACTATTACTAAAATATAGCCTAAACAACTTTCTGTGAACCAGTTATCTTATAAACTTTCATTTGTGATAAAAGGAAAGTAAGTAATTAAGTAGTTTGTAAGAATTAAATCAATATAACGATCGTAGTAGTCATGAAGTGATCATCAGAAATCATGGTGTATTGAAGTCAATTAAGCCAGACAATAACTCAATATTAAAATTTTATAAGTACGATAAGACGACATAATCTGATTAAACTTGAAATTGTGTAGTAATGAACTTTAGTTTTAAGATCGAGTGATTATGGTGAAGAATACTTAGCACAAAATATGTAACTCTACAACAAAATTCCCAATTAATAAGCATTGAACTTATGATTATTCGAAGAAATGTGTATAAACAGTATCCAGGCAGCAATTAGCTGTGATTCATATTCATTCCTATGTGTTTGCAGTCAGCATTATTTGCCTGATATCTCTCTTAATTACTAAATATATTTGGTGCTTGAGTCCATAATAGTTCATATTAGTACTTCTAGATGACAGAAGTGAAGAAATTAAACATTCACACCACCCTGGTAGTACTTCTTGATTTACACAAGTGATAGGTTATCATCATCTTATACATGTATCTACGTAAACGAAATTAATAGAAGAATCTATTATAATAAACATACGTTGAGGAAATTGTCAGCCCATAACTTCAAACAGTCCACTATGAGGCTGTTATCCTTTAACTAATTTACTTACTATCTTAGATGTTCTTGATAATAACTAGTGTTTTTGAAACATATTTCTCAAAAAAATCGTATTCACTGAAAGTTGTATTATACTGATAAATTCAACTTCTTTTAACTGAATTTTTCAGTCAGTGCTGCGAGATATTTTCCTAAGAAGAACTCACTATTTACTATTAATACAATGTAAGTAGTAAGTGTTTCCATGATGACAACTCGTTCTGAAGAAACAAAAAAATCAGCAAAACCAAGTTTTAAAAAAAACAGATAATTAATCAACTGTAGATTAAATACACGAATCCGAATGATTTAACGAGGTTAAAAATATACTACTCACTAAGTAAAATTATAAACAGTGACTGTAAATAAGCATATCTCCCTCCAAAAGCAACTAACTATTGAAATATGGTAAATAAATTAAGCAAAAAGAGGCTTTCATTTATTCAAGTATACTCACTTACATTAAAACATCATGAAAACTAACATCTTTATCACGACCACCACGCAATGTTTCTACTTCATAACACATTTCTTTAAATAATTGTTGGTCTTTTTTCTTAGCTAAATCAAAACCAACACGTTCACGTGGAATAAGACGTAGTAGGAATCGAACATAATAAGCCTTGACAACACCCTAATCAAAAGAATTGAAAGGGGGGAGATGATAAAAGTAATAAAATAAAGGAAACAAAATAATGACGTTACTGAAAGCCACTTCATATTCATTAATACTAAATGAAGTAACTTTTCTATAATTGATAAGTACATTGTACATTAAAAATTCAATGGTACTTATTATGGTCTAAGTATTTTTATAACTAATGAATGGTTCGTTAATTGGCATCATAAAATATATACTCTTAATTAGAATTAAGTGTTTGTTGTTTTATATTTGCTTGAGGTTAATCTCAGTTAGTTCCACTGTAGACAAAGCGGCACTGAACAATTGTTTTAGCCTAATATGGAAGCCTTCAGATTGTTGTGCTATACCACAAATTTGTTGAAGCAAAAAGCCTACTATTAAGTAACATTTTGCTGGTTCTGATAGGTAAGCATTCATCACGTTGCACGCAGGTTACTGGTTAGATTCGCAATGAGATGAGGTTAAAAGCAGTCTCCACATAATTACTTTAAATTAAAGATAGACATTATTAAAAATTGTTCGTCGGAAATCTTTTAGTTAATATGAATATATGCTAATCGATGAACCAAATAGTTTAAAGCATTTTAGGTCACATTGATTAATTGCACAGAAGTAATAGTCCATTGAACATAAGGAAGTATTTATAAAATAGGCAGTTCGATGGAAAGAGTACTCATGTGGAACTAATTCTATCTTGAGCTCTTACTATTACCTTTTTTCCTCAGAAAATAGTGTCATTAAGACCAGCAAGGATCTGTTAGTGAATTTAGTATTCATATATACGCAAGCCAAAAACAACATATTCATTTTGAATAAAGTCGGATTATGGATGCTAAGTGGAATTCAAAGAGCTTATTTTATCCTATATGGGGCTCGTTAGCTGGATATACCTGCTTTTCAGTGATGGTGTTTACTCCATGATTCGGACTCAGTAAGTTCACGTTAAACGGCATCTTGTTCACTAATAAGCTAATGAGTCCTGGTAGCCACACATGTGTAACATGAATGCATGTAAAATTTGGAAGTGTTTGTATTTTACTGTCAATGTTACTACAGACTGAAACTGATAAGTCACTGGCCGAATATAGCTGCTTGAAATTAATAGCCCAGTGACGCTGACATTTGATACGAACGGAGTTAGTTTTTTGATATGAACATAATCGCTGATATGAAGGTCTACCCAACTGACTAGTTCCAAATGGAACAAAATATCTCTCGGGATCTTACTTGTTAACCGTCATCTAACTTTAGTTATACTTGTGAACCTTGTGTAAAAATGATTGGCATAGAATCTACAAATGACAACATAGACGGAACGACAAAATACACAAGTACTTTCAGATTATTTACTCTATTTAGGCCTATAAAGTGTACACATTCAAGCGCTGCTTAACTGTGCTATTCTCGACAGTATGTGTGAAACATACAAGTCTTTAGAGTGTTTCTATAAATTATTGTTTAAATTTTAGAATCATAATCAAATTCTTTTGAAATAATGGTCATTAGTATTTCTTCTTGTGAATGTAAGTTATAATGATTTAAATTGCTTTATTGCATTGTTGAGTTTTCTACTAAGGTTTGAATTAATACTTCAAAGCTTCAAATACCGTATGTAATGCCAAATATAAACAGATGATGAATTCAAAAAAGTAGACAGGATGTTATTAATCATAGATTTAGCCATAATCAACTGCTAATTATTTAATAAATAATGATCATTGTCAAAATTCTCAAGACCGATCAAAATCTATTGATCAATTCTGAATATGACCATTAGTCAAATTAACTTGAAATTATACTTCAAATGGACTTTGAAAACACAAACCTACTAAGTTCTAGACTTATAGATTTCTCAAAAAATGAATAAACCTGCTAAAAGTTTGCATACGGGAAAGAAGCTTGAACTAAACAAAACCTTCATTAATTAGTTTCTTTTTAATAGACAATAAATTTAGTTTGGTGAAGGTGCATCACTAGATGCTTAGTTTTTGAAATTAATGAACAACCTTAGAAAAATATTTTAAGAAAAAGGGTATTCATGGATATTTATGGAGAAATAGAGTAACGAATATTATTTGAGAAGAAAGGATTTCAGATCAGAGAGGACACTTGTTTTCGTCCGATCATTGTTCATAGATTATCACGTGAAAAAGAAAAGGTTAACTAGAGGTATACACTTACTGAAAACTGGTTTCTTTGTAAGCTATACAATGTCTGATCGCTATTAGCCTTCAGGCGATAATTCATGGAGTACTGGGTGAAAAGACATTACAAATTCCGTTCCACTACGTCATGTGAAGCAGTTAACAGTTAACCAACAGTCTCAGTAAACGAGGTCGTATAATGTATTTAAAAATATCTGAAGTAAGAGATGTCTAACGTTTGGTGCCTGCTGGCTCAGTTGTTTCAAGATTATGAGCTAGATGCGAAATTCTAGTGTCCCAGCCTCCATCTCCGGCAGAGTTTTGGATTGAGCTACACCTACCAGACAGGGGTTTGAAGTAAACATGATGGACACTCTGAAAACACTTAATGGTCAACTGATTAAGTGACTTATATGTTACGCCTGCATACAAATGAAACTAGAGACGAATCGTCAACACCTATGGTAGCAAATACGAAGATTAATAAACCTCAAATTGTGTATCCTTTCAGCTTTTGAGAGATTCTGAAACTATAATTTCATTCACCTGCAAATGCTGCTGAATACCTATGTTTCATCTATATCACAATTTTGTTTATCACTCGCTGAATAATATATTTCGAGATTTGTAGTTTTATTAACATGATACACTAACTAAAACTAATTGCCTATAGTATACAGCTGAAGAGAATACAACGAAATGCCTAACGAATTCAATGTATTTTACATGCATCATCTTCTTGGTGTTGTTCAGATGTATAAACACAAATATTGTTTGTATGTAGGGTAGTTGTGCTTTGTCTGCAGAAAATCCTGGTTGATTTAACTTACGAGCGGGTTTGAATTCATGAGCAAGGATATTCATATTCTTGAACAAAATAGTGCTCACCAGTGCCCACCATACACTGTTTCCATATTCTGTGATATTACCACTGAGCTAATATGATAAGCGAATGTTAAAAATTATCATATCTATATAATAAAAATAGCTCACTTTTCTATTTACATCAACAATATTCCAAGCTAGTTGAAAATTACGTATATCGTTATAACTCATAATGGCATCTTCATCGTTTGAATAGAATAAGGAGAAATTCTCCATTATAATAGCTAAGGAAGAAAGATAAAGACAAATGGAATGTAAAAAGAGAGGATAACCTAATTGGATTGTATGTAATATCATCCACTCATTTACCAGTTACAGATTCTCCAAAGCGACTTCGAGCCACGCTAGTTATGTGGGGAGTAAATAGTATTACCGGTTGCTTAAACCGATGTAAATGGGATCATTCAATACCACAACTTAATGGCTGAAAGTCGAAATTCTCGTCAACTGAATTACCTCTCCGTCCTACAACTTTAATGGCACTTTAATTGCTTACTATATATTAATGTATATGTGTTATTTTAACGAAAGCTTTAACAATAAGACGGATAGGGAGTTATGAAGTAGGGAATTTCAGCTACTGGTGAATATTCCCTAGTTAGGTGACAACTTATAAGTGCTTACATAAGAATAAATGTAGTTGACGTCAGTCTTTACTTAAATTTTGAGTTTAAAATAAATTTATATAGTCCAGGATACATATTTTTTAACTGGGACTCGTTAAGTATATGCACCTGGATACCACTAATGATATTCATACTGAGATCTAAACTTTCTTTCTCTTTCAAAGTTAATGTCTTATCCACTGCACTACTGAATCTAGATAATCAGTAATTCGTTCAATGGATGTAAAAAGATTAATAATCGTTTGTTGCTGTATATGCTTCCTGGAGAGATTCCTTTGATATAGCCACTTAACGTTAGTAAAAGTTAGAATCAAATATATTTATGTATGACAACCATCTGAATTACTTAGCAAAAAATAATGCATCTACAAATATAGGTAAATAAGGTTTCTTAATCTGAAGCGTCACATACACGAATAGTATATGTCTCGTAATCGGTTATATTCATTGAAGCCTACTGACATTAGCTACAAAGGTATCAATCAAACACTAGATAAACTAATCTCCAAATTCGCGACAGTACACTTTACTAAATTCAGTTTATTTTAATATTTTAAATTAAGCATATAACGCTTATTACGTAACAAAACAGAAGTATTCAAGCTGCTTATAAATTTGCCAAAGATTATAACCTGTTTACTTGATAAACAAGGTCTTTACAGATTAGTAATACCCAATATCTGTTCAAATCTGTTACATGATTGTAAATTTTATCATTTGTAAACTAAGTTTCTACGTTATTTTTGTGTACGCTTGTCGAGCAAATGACTCAAGTGATCAGTCATTTAGAGAAAATATTTCATTTTGCATTATATGTGCATAAAATGTAGGTCCAAGTCAAAAAACAATTATTTTTTGCATCATGAGGAATGTGTGGAGGTATTTTCTTCGAAATTATTTATTAGGTAACCTATAGTATACATCATTCCTTGAATTGTGAACTTGATGAACCATATAGCGTAGTATAGTGGTTTACAGAGTTTGAGAAACAGGCAGGAATCTACAACTGAGAACCAACCAACAAATCGTTGATTTAATCATAATGATAAATGCAACTCCTATTTTTTGACTGACTTGTTATTATTTCCAAGTCATTTGTTACCTCACTCGTCATAAAGGTGTATCTCATTTAAATTGTCTTGAATTTTCTTTAAGTCTGAATGCATTTGTGGAATGTTCTCCGTTACGCTTCTCTGCATGTCTGTCTCTGTTACTTCAGGTCAATTCGACCCATAATGCAACTGCTGATTCAGTTTAAATCAATCAGGCGAAGAGATATGTAGTCATTTTCTACAAGTGACATCGGTAAAACATCCACTGAAAATCAAGAAGCACTGGATACATACTTTTTCACTGTGCATTGATTTTCTTACCAGAAATCTAGTTTGAAATATTCAGACCATTCAGTTGTCACCATGTGGTCATTAATGATTGCCTAATTACAGTCAGTCCGTAAAGAAAATTAAAATGTTCCATAATCTTTAGAGAAATCTCACTTTACCATTTAGTTGTAATGTAAAATTTACGTAGGCTACTACTAGTTGGAAACAAAATTAGATAAATTTAGACACGATGTATATTTAAATTTGCTTACCCACTAGTACGTTCAGCATGACATACGTAATAATCACATAGAATGAACAAAAGTAAATCAATGCAGCTCTGAAATTTCCGCAATCTGTTTCCCAAAATGTTGCATGTATACGACAAAATGGTGGTTGTATCATACAATCATGCATAATTTTATTCCAGTCTTCACCTAAGAGAATTAAATTTTTTGTCTAGTTAGAAGAAGATTATTTGACAAGATAAATCGCAATTACAGAAATATAGTCTGTTGACGATTTTACCCACCGGTCATGAGTTTTCAGTGTTTAGAGTACTCTCTGCACCTACTCAGAAAGAGAATCTGGCTTTTAACAACTTGTATCACTAATGATTTGCATTAAAGATATATCCATCAGTCAAACAACAAACGAGTGTTCTGCTCAGAAGTTGTCATTGTTTTTATCTACGGTTGTGAAATGTAGGTTTTGCAAATAAACAACACGGGTCATTGACCATCGATGTCCTCGAAACATTCGTTACATATATTCAGGCGACCGACTGAGGTTATTTATCCTGTATCTGTATGACACCAAGATTTACGCTTTTTTCCTTGTCTTTCTCGTTATACAAATAGCTTAAAATACACATAAATTGTTGTTATTTTTGCAAAAATTCATCAATGGGACAAATTGTATGAAACACACTACTCTACTGAGTAACTAAATTACATAATTATTTATTGAAATATTAAAACATTCTAAAGACGAATATTACAAAAGTTGTTGCTACTCTCGATTAATTCCTTTATTCAATTAATATAGACCGTACAACACTGAAGATGAAATTGTTCAAAACAGATCATGCTCCTGTCCTCGTTCTTATTTGGCGCGATGCAGCTGAAGTTATTAGTTATTCAAGTAGCTATCCAAAGTATAATTATCTGATTAAATGTTAGATTGATCTCGTTTTAATACTTGTTAGATTGGACGATGATTAGGTCAATCGGATTTACTAATGAATGCTCTGTCATATCAACCTTTATTTTCAAAAAATGAAAATGCCTGACTGACATGTATATCCCATCCTTCTCAGCATTGAAATGATGGCATCGATCCCTATTATAACATCAGAAGTAGTTGATTTTTTCTTCTGGATACCATCATACGGCAAAATTTAAATTTATATCCGATGTTTGTGCTGGTAATATTAATCACAAAGATAATGAAAGCTTCATTATTAAACCACTCATATAATAGAAAATTACTGCACCAACTTCATCAATAATAAACAAGTGATGCTTCCTACATATTACTTCAGAAAGATATCAAAGACCTAATTATTACCCGTTACAATTCTTGTCAGTAAAGCAGTTGCACGAAATGTATTATGAAAATTTGCATGTCGTCCAAGATTATCACCATACTTTACTGAACCAAATAGAATTACACCAGCTAACGCATAGACCATCATTAATAAAAACATACTCATAATAATAAATAATGATTTATACATTGACATAACTACAGTTAACATTAACATTTTCAATGTAACCTTTAATAAAAAAAAACAAATGAACAAATTAAGGAAATAATTAATTTTCGTTAAACAGAGATAAAACTGTTGCATAATCAGTAGTCAATATTCTATTAGTTGGTTAAATTTATTTCGTTATAGATTAACACAAATTGTGGAACATTTAGAAAACAGTAAGCAACTGATGAATAGTTTTCTCTTCTTACAGACGACCTATCCCTAATGTTTCTTATTAAACAAATATCATAAGTCTAAAAATAGGATATTCATTGATACTATTTGTAAATGTTGACATGACTAGTATGTACTGTATGTTTAAATCAGGTTATAGGTTTATTCTAAATGTGAATCTTAGCACGGAGATAACATGGTAGTTAATCAACAAGTAATTTAAGAATTATTTACTAGATTATTATTATAGGTTTAATGGTAAATAAACTGCTTAAATGTGAGAAAACGAAAATCCTATTTTAATAGTGTTGGGGAGTAGATATTCAATACCAATATGATATCCTCATTTAACACAGATAATTATTAACGTGATAAGTTTAAATAGGTTTAAGGCAGAGAAACCAATGAAGTTTGCTTCTAGCTATATTCTCATCGATTAAGAAACAGTCAGTTTCACTTTTTGTTAGTCAATAGCGATAGACTATTTCAATTAATCATGTACATATGTTAGTTGTCATATATCACATGTACAAGCCTTTGCTTGAATGTTTACGTTGATGATATATTTCTACAACAAAATGAGTGTATTGTATTTACTAATACAGTTAGGATTATATGTATGCATTATTTAACAATTTTAAAATGAGCGGGTAATTGATTTTTGAAAATTATTCATCAGTTATCAACATATTAACAATTGTATTCGTTTTGTTTAAATGAAACTAAATTTTAAATTGAAAATATTATTTCAATACAAATATGACTATAACACGCAAATGATATTTTTAATAAATATATAAATAGAATTAGATACTACTGAATAAATTCATAACTTACATGCCTTCCGGCAATTGTGAAAAATCTCAACATTAAAACAAACCAACCAAAATTATTGCTTATCATATGTTTTTCCTATTTAAAAGAAGACAACAACATAAATATGGTTATGAATAAAATAATGGCTGAGAGATAAAAACAACTTTCATTGAAAAATGTTTCCTTTTGTAGGGAAATGGGGTTAAGGGGGGTGGGTGGGAAACTAATAGTAATATTTGTAAGAGTTTTAATTAATATTTAAAATAAAAGATAGGGAGTTTGAGTATTAACGTGAACATCAACACTGTGATGGAGATAGATCCAACTGACTGGTTGAAAAGTGAACTAATCACTAGTCTTACATTCCATTTTTAGCTATAATCTACGTTTCTTAGATATAGATGTGCAAATTTAATTCGTTCTAAGCAAGTTAATCAATTAGTTTTGCTGACATTTTAGTTACATTTGTTAGTTTAAACGGTTATTGAATGAATAATTACATATGAAGTTATTGAAGCTTATAGTTTCCTGCATGATTTGAAGTTCGATTTATTTTGGGAATGTCAAAAGTTAGGTAGTTATCATCAGTAGTATTGGACAATTAATGATCGAAGTCACAAACTGACTGGCCATTGGACGCCGTTTCAGTGATGCGGGTGATTCAGCATCCTCCTTGAGACCTGAAGGTCCAAGGCTCTACCCGTGTTGTCAGGGATCATCATGAAAGAGTACCTTACCAGGTTTTCAGTGGAACCTTATTTATATTAACCTGCGATGGTAGTAGTTTATAATAATCAGTTCACTTGATATATTTTAATAATGCAATGAGAAGACGAAGTTCATCAGAACTACGTAATGCGTTAATATGTAATACATTCCGAACAAAAATCTGATCATATAAAATTATCAAGATAAATATGTATGGAAGTAAAGGTCAAACTAGACACATAAAAATATGTGAAAACAAAAATGACAACAGAAAGTGATATTAATTATTGCCCATTCTGGATCATTATTGTAAGGATAGGTTTGGTTTAAGTGAATATCATTTTTCATATTACTAATGATCCAACAAACAATCTTATTCGACCTTAAAAATGCTTAGACAACACACGACCTAATTTGAGACCATTCCTGTGATCAGTCTGAACTAAATATTTGACAGTAGAGGACCATGGCAGTTTAACATGTACTCTTATTATACTATTATAGATCATTTGCTTTTTAGCCACTAAGTTATTGGCTTAGATACGTTTACTTACATCCCGTTATATGTAAGTCAATGCACACAAATGCATTGATATATAAAATGGATTTAATGCTTCCTGGGTTTTTATGTCAATCTTGGACCTTGACTGTCGATAACAATAACCTCAGCTGCGTTTGCATTCAACTGATAAATAATTTAAGCCTTTCTTATAACATATGGTTACTTAAACCAACTCTGGGTAGTTATGTGATATAGACAAGCCTTTTAGCAACCAGAATTACAGCAAGTTTCACCATGCATTTCTTTTCAGTACCTACTTTCCAATGTTGTTTCAATGAACAACTTTTCGTCGTTTTAAGCAACATAATTTACATAAATACCGTTAATCGCATCAAATGAATCCTGCGTCATACCTCTTTTTCATTAGATCGAATAATAACTACGAAAGCTAAGATACTGCCGTGTTCACGTTCTTTATCTACAGATGGATCACTTGACTTAAGCATCTTCTATTACACAGATTAGAATATCTAGAAGACAGAGTTGTTTAATCTTTTCTTCACAAGATTGACTAAAGTAGCTTTACAAAATATTACATTAATCTGTGAACTGATTTTATCTTTCATTCTCTTACTTATAAGTATACAGCTTAAAACTCTCATTTCCAGTATGAGATTTTAGCTGAATTGTTCAAATATGCTATTTAAAGAAAAGATTCAAGGTTACTATAGACTGATTATTACATGCCAAGGATTGCATTTTATAATAATTCAAAGATCTCTAAGAATATATCATCGTCAATTTTTTAACAAAATTTTAAAGGCTGTTTGTAGAGCAATTCTCAAACCACTTTTATAGTTATGTATCTTACTATTGTAGAGCATGACATTCCATATTTTGCGTTTGACATTAACTAATTATGAAGCCATTTAGATAAACGTTTCGCTAATATCAAACTTACCATTCAATAACTACTTCGTAAACAAGTGTATCCAATTACACATGAACTTAATTTGATGTGGAGCATTCGTTCTGGGATTCAGTAATTTATCTGTCATCATTAAATTAATCCTCCCAATTATATTGGCATCATAATATGTTATCAAGACAGCTGATTTTGATGTATGATTCAAAATACTACAGTTTGATTCACATATGATGTAACTTTTTTTTTTACCTTGAAATGGAATTTAAGTAGGCATTTCAATGCTGATCGAAGTTTTATCGATTTAAAAACCTCAATGGGTTTCCGTCTAATATATACGTTTTAGTCAACAGCTTAATATCCTTCATTCATAGATGCAGTACAGATACGGCGAATTGTGTAACTGTGTTAACAAGTACGTGGGTAACAAGATTGTTGGAAATATGTTAGTCAAATATATTGTGCCTATTAGATCGACGCTTTCTAAGACATTACTGCATAACATTAATGAAAATGAAATATAAAGTATACTACTAATTAATTAACAGATGAATATTATGTTTTTTTATTGTCAGTGAACACTTACAGGAATTGGTCTTAAGATAAAGTGTAAAATGATCCATGTCACTCCAAGTACTGCAACAAGCATGTCAAAACGATTACGTTTCGATTGCCAGTAGCCAGCAAATTTCAATGCAATAATTTTCAGTAGACATTCAATACAAAAGAAAAGAGTAAATATAATACCTAAAGAGACTTGAATTTGATATCTTGGTCTGACCCAACTTGATCTTTCACTACCTAATTCATTAAACTAAGAGAAGTGAAAACAACAGCAGTAATAATGATAGAAAGAAAACAACAGATTAGGGTGACATTTATAAAATGTAAACGAATCTTTACTCCGAAATAAATCTTATCCATTGTCATATGCAGCACTATATTTTTATCTTTAACCTTACAATTCGGGTCATACTATATTGGCTATGTTCATTGCAGACAGTTATTAATAACTTCAGAAGCAAAAAATAAAGTTTTTGATGAAAACTGAAGCTTAGCATTACGCATCAGCACAAAGTCATGGGTATGACACTTTTACAAACATTGAAATCACTGAAAGTACCCGATGATATCAAATCAAGAACTGATAATAACTAAGCATGCTATCATGTAGACTTCTTGAATGGAATCAAAGTATATTTTACAGTGATTGGGTTGGAATTTATAGTTTTGAGTCCCCGGTGGTTAGTTAAGATCGTATTTTTACAGATTATCCATCCTGAACTTTAACTGACTTTTGTTTAATCCTAGTTATGGTAAAAATCACAGTACGCCGCAGTCTTCTTATTAAACTGTAACGAAAGTAGCAAACATTGCAAAGCGCAAGTCTTAAACTAAGCAAACAGTCGTTAAGTAATGTCAGATATACATTGTTTGAACGAATGTAGTGGCGCTATTCGGCTGAAGCAAACAATCACACCAAATGACCAAGTTCGTTTTAATCTACATGTATTTTGCAATTCAACTGTATTCGCCTGTGAAACTCTACTAAAATGCCATCTGTGGGAACTCTATTATATCAAAGTGAATGACAGGAATGCTACTATACATATAAATATGCATTTACTAAATATAATTCTTCTAGTCAGTGACAATCATCTCTGGTGATTATACGGTTCCAGTTAAATATGAGAGTGACATTTTTGTTTCATTATTCAATAAACCAGTTTGGTCATATCATTTCACTTTAGTTAAGAAACATATCAACATATATTTCATATCATAGATGTTCAACTAATCTATCATAATTTGTACAAACTTGTCTATCACTTAACATTATCAGTGCTCGTGTCAACTGTTACATTGTTAAGGTTAAATCAAATCAATATTATATGGTTCTAAGGTGTAATAATTATCAATTTGATTTTCTCTTTATCATTTTGACATAACAATGTCACGTAGTTAATACCTGTTCCTTCTGCTTACTCTATTCTGTAAAATATTATATACATTCATTGTGATGTGTATTAGTTCCATTAATTTATTTGTAATTTGGAAGTATTTGTATCAGCCCGTTGAAGTCGATCAGTCGCTCTTGTCCTAGATGCGTTTCGACAACATTATCTGAATACAGCTTTTGTGCTGGTTTAGTAGCTTATTTGAAAAAGATGAAGCATTTGACAAAAGTCATTATGTTAATGCCAGCGTTGAGATGCAGTTATATCTATTTGATAAGTCCTAAATATACGAAACGTATGTTATGGAATTCACTTGTCAACTACTATCCAAATTTGATAATAGGAGCATTATGTAATACTGACACTTATGTCAATATGAGGAATTCTCAGTATTTAAATGTCATTAATTCAACAGCATGTTGTTTACTTGTATGTAATAGATAATTAAACTACTTATCTTCAGTCTCTGAAATTCTTTACCACTTCAATTAATATAATTGGGCATTTCATCCATCATATATAAGATGCATTAATTTCTACTTAATCGTTAATCTTTTCTTTTAAATAAAAAGCGGTAGGAACTAAAACAATACATGTGATTAATAGCTATGTCGAGACAATTCGTTCACGATGCATATATAACAACAGAGACTGACCAGCTTTAATTCATAATAAATCAATGGGAGGATACAAGTTCATTCTAAGTAGGAAATATTTCTTAAAATTACAATTTATTTCTTTTAAATTTTTAAGTGAATAGCATTAAGATATCACATGGATAGTGTTTGCAATTTTTCATATTAAACTAAAGTAATAAAGAAGATTATTTTGTACTGTATTTGTAGTTTAAAAAATAACTGGCTCTAACATTCCATTAGGGTATGGGTGATAAAATCCAAAAGTTTACTTCAAAGTCTTGCCTCCTGTAACTTTTTGTCTTTATTTAAGATTGTCATTATTTAGGTGCCGCTGTGTATCAGTAGTTCAGCCAATATATTTCTTTCATATTAAGTGAAATTAAAATTCATCTTTTATTTGAACTTAAACTTATATAACATGCATAGATTGTAATAATTTAGATTTATGATAAAGTGGAATTCAGATTTCGCTTTTCGTTGTACTAGGAATCACTAACTGGACGCACTTACAACTATGTTGATAATCATACTGAA
Organism: Schistosoma mekongi; assembly: GCA_034768735.1. Taxonomy (NCBI): domain Eukaryota; kingdom Metazoa; phylum Platyhelminthes; class Trematoda; order Strigeidida; family Schistosomatidae; genus Schistosoma; species Schistosoma mekongi. The sequence continues at coordinate 18,087,182 of CM068307.1, read as the reverse complement.
ATTCGAATTCAATCCGCTCTTGTCAAACACCATCACTTTCACTACTAAGCTATTTATTTAGACCTAATGATTACCGTTAAACAGTCGGTATATATGTATAATTTGAAAGTGTTGGTACCGTCTAGTTGATGTTATTTATGTACTGAAATTGATTAGCTACTATTGCCAAATTTTTATCCCCAGCGTTAATTTATAAGTATGATTAAAGTTAAATTTTTGCTTAATATCCAACTGCTGTATTGAGACGACCCATTCAAGATGAAAGCATAGATTGATCAATTTCAGTTAATAAACAACATATTCAGTAGAATACAAATACATTCAAGTTATAACAAATTACATCGTTATTATTAGATTAGTTTAATTTATAAAATCTATTAAAATTTATCCATAAAAAATGAAAATTATGTCAAAATTTTGATTAAAATGTATGAATTCCATAGTTTGCTTATTCGTTTTAACTCTACTAAATCAAAATGAAATGAAACTTTTGATTAAGTAAACCTTTCAATTTAATTTTATTCATTTAAAACAATAAGAAAAATTTAAAAAAAAACTAATTTATTATAAAAAAAATGTTTCTCTTGTTTAAATTATGTTATGTCTACAAGATGGAAACATATCAGTAATGGATTATGGAGGAAACTGTACAATAATCAGTGTCAACAGTACTAATATTTTACTATGGTAAGTTTTCCATAAGTAAGGAAAGTAGGTTGAAGATTACTTATTTTTAGAATTAGTTTTCAGAATGATTTAAGAGTAGTTATTTAAAAAAATAAAAACAAGTTGGTGAACGGAACATTTCCTTTAAGGAAATCATTTACTTTAGGTGATCTCTAAATGATGTTAGTTTATTGTAGAATACAAAGCGATTAGATCACAAAGTATTCGAAAATCTACAAGTATCGAAAGAACCACCACATAGTTACGTAATGGTCTGAATGATGAAGGAACGTTCACAAATGGAAGTAATTTACAGTTTAAAAAATGACAGCTAAATATCTGTTTGACCTATACATGAAAGAAATATATGCCGAAAACGATAGTAACTAAAGAAAGTTGGGAGAGACTCAAGGAAATTAATAACCAGACATTGGAATTTGAAGGGATCTATTAAACAGATAAATAAATTAGTAACGATAAATGAATAGAATAAAAGGATGTTAAGGCAAGGGAAATGTTAGGAATAGCTTGTTCTGCCTCAGAACACAATCAGGAGATTTGTACTGCTGGGTTGCTGAAACTTGGGAAGCAAATACACCATTTATTTGTGCTCTGTCTGAGAAAGTCATGTTTCACCAGAGATCATGTTAAAGGGTGGTTTCATGGAGTGGGGCTAGCGTGATAAGAGTTAATCAAATGCTTCTGTATTGAAGAGAAAATTAGCTTTCATTCATTACTCAGAAAGTACTCGGGGTAATGTTTTGAGATGGATTTAGAAAAATTCCTCTCGTTACGGCCAGCATAACGAGCTGGACAACATCGATTAAACTTGTAACTGAACGTTGATATGGCCCAAATTAGGAGTTTTTCCACATCACACTCTCGATTCATAGATCAGCAAGACGGAACATTGTCAGGCTTTGCAACATAGAATTTTTATCTTGGAAATTAAAAAATTTCTAATGTACTGTTTCCGTTGAATTCGAAATCCTTGACAAATATCTCTTCTGGCATAACAGAAGACTATCTAAGTTCTGGTTTCGTTCTAAGGTTACTTTTAATGAACTTTCTATGGTAACTAATTATGATGGATATTTGTCTGAGTTTCTGTAGTTTACTATCCACTGTATCAACGCTATATTTTAGTCTGGTCCTGGAGAAGAGTAAGTGAATTAACTTTTTCTTCTACTCATAAAGACTCAGTTATTAAAATTCGTATATTTACCTTTTGCTGTTGGATTTTTCTACATTAAGAAAATTATCGGAAATATAATCTCAGCTGGAATCTCGTCATAGTGGTAAAGATCATCGTTTGTGTTGACCCAGTCAAAACATATCAGGCAAAGAATTAGTTCATTTAAGTTCTCCCACACCACCTTGATTGGCTCGAGGGTTATATGACTAAGTTGTACTGTCAACTATATTGGCATGTAACTGCAGTAAGTTGTATACCCTAATAAAAGTGTACACTAAAGTTAGCACACCTCATCTGTATCCGTAGAATTCTGAGATAAGGCCAATAAGGTATAGACTCAGTACATCACGAACCACTTGCTAAAGATCTTGTAAGACAAAATTCATATAGCTGTCTCAAAAGCTCTATATTAGTGCCTCAAAAAATATAGCTTTCTTAAACCTAGTTTCCATCTCATGCATTACAAGAAGTATATGTGCAAGATGCAGGAGTACGGAAGATGAACATTTTCTGGTCACTTCTAAAACATTTTGGCTAGTTATGAAAGCACTAAAAAGATACTTTCTTTTTTAAAAATTCATACACTTAATGCCTTTTCTGAGCTTGAATAAAGGGAGAGTGGTAACTGACACTATAACAGGCAACCATTTGCGTTAATAATCGCAAACAATGAAAATGAAGTGATATAGGATATCTGTTTAATATACATGTATGTATATGTTTATTACTAATGCAAATGATCATATATCATGATGCTATAATTCAATAAAAAAATTATGGCCGATAAGAACCAACGAAATAGAGATGAATTCATACTATTCCTCTTCTTGCTTTATTCATTTTTTTCTATTTTAGTTCGTAATATTTCTGAATGGTCATTAGTTGTTACCCTTGATAATTTTCTCATTCCTGACATGACTAAACTCCACTAGATATGATTTCACACTAAAAATTTGAGAATTTATCTGAGATTCCGTTATTTTCAATTAGGTGATAAGTCCCTAACAGGACGAAACGTGCGTTCTGGATTCAGCTTGCCAATCACAACCCACCCTAAACTAATCTATTTCAATTTATAGAATAAAAGTAAGCACAAACACAACAACGATGCTTACTGGAAAGAATAATAAAAAACAATTGGCCACAACAAGAGTCGCCGACGCACGCTTAAATAAAATATGCTGAGTTATATCGTAGATGAAACAACGGAATTTTAAACTTTTCTTCTCTAAACTATTCGACTTTGGATTAACAATATTTCTTTCTAGACCAGGTTCTTGATGAAGTTCTATCATAATAACATGAAAAAAACAAAAAAGGAGAACGTTCGAAGATTAACGTTTTAAATTTGATGATCACAACTTGACATTAACTAACAGAACATGAAGTGTCTAAAACATTTATCTCATCCCAGTTTTATTCTCATCAGTAGTGAAATATACTTAAGCAAACCCAAGACTTTTAACGACAGGTATTGACTCAATGGGTGAATATAACAGTGTTTATGATGAGTTCACAAGGCTATGAGTTGGCTTCTGCGTAAAACTGTGGTTTTGTGCTACTAAAGAGTTTTCATTTATCAAAGATTATTCAGATAGTAAATGTAAGTGATAAGAATCATCATTGCATATTCAATGTTAAGACAGATTGCCAGATTTAACTTGGTAACTTCAGGTTAAGTGAGTACCGAATTGGATCAATAAATTCAATGCAAAACATTTAATTCTTGGCATTCTGCACTTTTAAAGAATAATTAGCTTCTTCGAGTTGGTACAGGTTTTCATAGTACAGAAACAAACCTAACAATTTGTTCATTATCTTGCTATAGATATGGTTCTTCCTAATAGTATATATGTTTAGGTAAGCTACACAGTAATCAATAATTTTTATTAAGAAGGAGTTACAGGATCATTTGAGGTTTTTTCAATGACTACTGCAGATTTAGTAGAATTCAGAGGAATTCGTTTAGGTATGAAAATAGTGACAGTAAAGAAAGTAGTTGGAAATACACTTTCTAAAGAATATTTATTAAAGGCACTTGTATACATTCTTTAAGATTCTTGCCTCACATAGACAAAAGATATAGTAGCTCGAATGTGATCCAATGGACAACTTTAAAAGTTTTTTTAGCACCACTGTCTAACATCGTCAGATAACTGAATATAAAGTCTCTTATATGCACTGTATGTCTTTTGCTCACGTACAGATAATAATATCCTGAAACATGTCATTATACTAGTCCGGTACCCAGCATAATGTAAAATTATAACGTAAGAAGCCTGAACGTAAAATTTTATCACCAAATTAGACTATCTAAAGAACAGTTGGAAATCACTGTGTATTCGATATCGTAAATAAAGTTAGGAATTATATCAGCAGTTTGTAAATATGTAAAGACAATTGTTATTAAGTGAATATACAGCTAAATAACTCACTTGGACGTGGTGGAATTTGCAATGGTTGCGTAAGTCTTATACGTCCTTTCAAATCCAGCCACCTACGTTGATCAACAGTAAGCAGTGCAGTACCCTATAGAGAAAATATTTTGGAAAAATGCAAAAAAAATATTAGGCTATGATATGCTGTGAGCATTATTAAATGTTGATAGCAAAACATTTGACTAGTCAGTGAATAAGATGACAATTTATGACTTTCTCAGCAAATGAAACAATGCAATCTTCATGTTAACCAAGCCTTAATCAGACTGTCAAATAATCTACAGTGATTATTAAGGTTATTAAAGCTGTTGTCACTAATAATCAATGCTACAGTTGGTCAGTCGGTATTATTTTCATAACCGTTAATAACTTATCAGCTTAATAGTGAATAAATTTGTATTTACTATCAAGTCATACTGCTATAATCAACAGTTAGATTCAAGTATATCTAGCTGATGAATTGCAAATAAGGTGGAAATGTTATTGGTTAATTTCACCGAACAGTCACAATCCAAATATTCTACATCACTTCGAAGCTAGCTGTGTACAATTAAGCTGAATGCGAATTAACTAGGTCTTTTGAAATGAGACTGACTGAATAAACTTCAAATCCATAGAACTCATTCACTGGCTGAATTGATATATGGCTTACTAGTATATAGGTCGTACAACTAAATCAGTAAGATCCTAGATTCTTCAATTCGAAAATCATCTTTTCAAAGTATTAAACAATCAACATATTCTATTTACACCAACCTTCGCTACTTGTCAGTTGTATCCTAACATGCATGAATACACATAAGTATGCGTAGTTTGACAAACAACTGTCAGAATAAGTTGACATTGAAACAATTATAAACAAAGCACCTGTAGCGTATTAATTGAAGTTGTTTGAAATGAATTAATAGTGGATTGGATAAAACAAATTCACTGTTAGTATAATCTAGTGTTGATTATTTTTATTTTAGCCTCTTGACATTAACAATTCAAACCGACATCTATCAATGATTTTTTATCAAAGAAACATAGCAATGTTTGACATGATCTTTTCTCGCTTTATTAGAGAAAAGATGTTTCCAATTGTTGATAGAATAATATACACAATTATGTAGAAATTATACAACTCTTCTAAAATATAACTATGAAGCTAGTTGATGTCAATGGCTGACTTCAGTTAGATATTTATTGTCTAGTAATAACACTTCACTAGACAACTACTTTGTTATTCAGACAAGATATTAAGTCCTGATAGGACAGCATTACTAGTGGAGTTCAGTTATGTAAAAACTGGAAGTTATGATACTCAAGAATTTGAAACACGATAATGCTTACAATTGAGGAGCACAAAATGATATGATTTCGTAAAGGTATTCTTAAGTTTAGAACTCCTCAGCAGTGCGCACCCCAGATTCCGCACCAGAGGCTTCAGGTTGACGGTGAACTCCTAACCATCTGCACCACTGGGTCGAGTAGGATGAAACTCGATGATTTGGATATCACAGATGATCTAGCTCTTTTAGCACATACACACCAACAAATGCAAGTGAAGACAACCAACGTAACAGCAACCTCAACATCACTAGGCCTCAACATACATAAGGAAAAGAGCAAGGTCCTCAAATATAACACACGGAGCACCAACTCAATTCACCTTGATGGAGAAACTCTGGAAGAAGTGGATACTTTCACATACTTGGGGAGCATCGTCGATGAACAAGGAGGGTCCGATACAGATGTAAAGGCAAGGATCGGTAAAGCTAGGGCAGCATTCCTACAGTTGAAAAACATATGGGACTCAAAACAATTGTCAACCAACCTCGAAATCAGATTCTTTAATTGGAACGTTAAGAGAGTTCTACTGTATGGAGCTGAAACTTGGAGAATTACTGCAAACATCAGAAGGGTACAAGTATTTATAAACAACTGCCTACACAAGATACTAAATGTCCATTGGCCAGAAACCATCTGTAACAGTCTACTATAGGGGAAAACAAACCAACTTTCAGCCGAAGGGGAAATTAGAACAAGACGTTGGAAATGGATAGGACATATATTGCAGAAATCATCTGACTGTATTATCCGACAAAAACATGGAATGTTGTTGGGAAACGGAAAAGAGGAAGGCCAAAGAACACGCTGCGTCGAGAATCGGAAGAAGATATTAAAAGAATGAACAGCAATTGGAAACAGCTGGAAAGGATTGCTGAGGACAGAGTTCAATGGAGAATCCTGGTGAGCGGCCTATGCTCTTTTGTGAGGGGTAACGGGCGTAAGTAAGTAAGTTCTTAAGTTTATTAATGGCGCTACTTCTTTCCACCTGGTAGATAGTGAACATCACATTAAAACAGAATTTATTGGTTTTATATGAAATCTCAAACAATTAACCAAAATAGGTAGGATTACGCCTTATGTGCACAGCTGAAGCTAATGAGACCAAATCAAATAAGACCATGTGGTATGTACAACTTTTGTTTATTACAGTCACTGATTGGATTACTCATTACATAGGCAACATATCGAATTTATTACCCTTAATCCGCTATTTTGTTTATCTTCTGCCAGTCATATTAATTGTACATACGTTCTCTACATTAATTTTTCAATGATCATAGTCACCATTATCCTGACAATGTTTCTCGTATTTCTGTGAATGTGTACTTCTTAGCAGTCACAAAGTAAAACGAAATCGGTGTCTAATAATAATTCCAAGAGGAACATCAACCGTTTTAATGGCAGATTTATTAAAAATACTGGTTTGAAAGTATATTTGTAAACTTATTTTCATAGAAAAGCAAATATTGAATGTGAGTGAATAATTAAAATGTATGAAGGAGTTTGAAGCTCAGAAGTAATATTTTAGTAATTCTAGGTTCTTCAGGTCAGAAAGGTTAAGTGAAACACTTTTGTTATTGTTCTGGACGATATCTTCATTACTTATTTAAAACTTTTACCCGAAGTGCTATAAATGTTATTCAAATTTACAACGAAAGTTTTGCAATTAATTAATCCAGCTTCAGTGAGCTCAGCATCATTAGAAAAGATAATCAAACTTATGAATACCAATAGGTAATATCTGAAGATGCTCAAGGTAATCACTATTCATTCTTAGCTTAGTAAAGAAATGTGATCTATCTTAAGGATGTACATTGTAGGGAATGAGTAAATGATAAAAATTAGTTCAATAAAACTAGTTTATGTAGATACAATTCAATATCCCCTCCATTTTGTCCATATATATATATATATATATATATATATATATATATCTTCGAGAATCACAATGAACTTAGAAGCCTTAGTAACTTCGTAGGGGACATTTCTGTAGTTCGGCAGAATTACAAATACTCGTAACATCCCGACCTTTTGGAAAATTTAACTTATTTAACAAGTTAAACGTGAAATTTCGTGTTATTGTTACGTTACAGACTCTTTGTAATCTGGTGAATCACTGAAAATCAAGAAACAGTGGATAACTTTTTTCCTTCTTGAATGAAACTTTTAGTAGAAATGCATCCACAATGAGCCCAAGGGATAAGGTCACAACATCATAGGAGGGGGAAAATGTGGTAATCCCAAACTTACCATGTCAAATATAATGAAGATATCATTATTGACAGTTGGTGAGCAGGGCTCTACGACAATAATTTTGTGGTTTAAAATTAATTCATTAACTATTCCATCTTAAGGTTCTGGGTTCGACCTCGAGCAGCCATAATCACACACTAAGATGGAAATGACATGAATTATTTTTGAACACTCTGTAACTTTAATTTGTCTTTTAAAATATTAATTGCTCATCTAAAATGCTAGTGTAGTGACTTCAATAGCGAAGCAGTAAAAGAAATCTCTCTAGACTTGTATCTTTAATGAAACTTATTACAAATTTTAAATTATTATAAGAAAATTCTCTCAAAAGAATACAAGATAGTGATAATAGATTCTCACAATCTACTACATTTTTCACACTGACTCCATTAAAAGTCAGACTTCTTTGTCGATGTAATGACAAATGACCGTATGACCTAAGCAGTAAGAGATTAATTACTTCTTTACTTATATATTGTGACTGATTGAATATGTTATGATATGTTGGTGGTGATAGAAATTAGTTTCATTACTTTCTCTAACATTGTTTAAACCAGCTTAGTAACTATGCATTATCTTACTTGTGTTTTAAATGACATAATACAAATTACTTTGTCTGTTGTCTGAATTTCATCATGTTTAAGCTATATTTTTAATTAATGCATAAATTGAATGAAATTTACTGTCAGTTGGTTGGAAAATTCATCTACAATCTATAAGAAGGTATTTTTTCTGGTGAGAACTGTGAATAGTGCAGACTATTGCTGTTCACTAAACGAAGTCACTCTTCTAGAATAAGGACTGTAGAGATTACCCAACGTCAAAGATTGTCTATAATTAGATAACGGTTTAAAACCATGAATCACTTAGCAGATACTTTGTCCCGTTATGAAACTATTGTGAGTAGATCCAAGACACAGGCGAGAAGCCCAGAATCAGAGATTTCTGATTTTTAACCTCTTTTTAAGGTCTTACTTTAATATAAAACAAAAAGAAATTCAGGATGTTGTGTTCTAAGTTTTAAGTAAATGTGTTTGGAACAACATTTTTGATTAATAGATGAGAAGTGACAGTAGATTTAATACATTACACTTTCAAAATATCATTTCAATTGTAGAATAATACATTAACATAATAATGTTAATGAATAGTCACCTTGTTTTCACTGTAATTTGCAATGACCACTCCCACGAATAATGTCAAGCCAATAAGGCATCCAATAAAAACGAATAAGTGTATGTAAATAACATGTCGCTGAGAAAAAGGAAAAGAAAACAAAATAACGATTTTTATTCCAATATCAGCTAAGTAGTTACTGAGGGTACAAATAAGTAAAGTATTGCCTAATACACAATCATGACTGCATACGTGATCTATGAAATCACTAAAACCCGAGTGAAGCAGTTGAATACTGATTTCCGTTAATCACAGACTTCTATCATCACTAATTATTCCAGAGAGAAATTTTAAACTGCTACATTAAAATACTAGGAGATTCAGAATTGCTGCACTCTATAATGTAATTGTATACAGATACTGGTGGAGAGTTTCAAACTAAGACATAACAAGTATTAATACTCCACAGTTTTCAATATCTGTTTAGTCTACTTTAGCGAAAATGTCAAGTGTAGGCTTACGAAGTCGGTTTTCAGGCACACCATTTGCATGAGTGTTAGTGATAGTATTTTGCTTCCCAAGGCGAATAAGATGGAATGAAATTAGAACTTATGATCTACTGGTTGTAGGTCAAGTACTTTAACCATCAAGCTATCACTTCATTAACATTGATAACAAAGGTAAGATTACATACATATTTCAAAGAAATTTTATTAAACCTAGTGTACAACAACAGAATCATGCATTGTCCAATCACATTCAGCAGGTAACCTGATTATCGCATGGATATTGCCATAGGATCTATTAGTTTAAGTACCACTTCTATCTAGTTTACAACAATTTCATATCATTAATTATTTATAGATATCAACAAATCACCTTAATCATACAACCATATTTCAATTAATGAATGAAAGAAAAACCGAATCTAGTAAAAAGTTGATTATTTTCATTTTGTTTAATTAATTTGTCCACCTGATGATAAACGGAGAATGAAGTCAAAGAAATGATAAAAAAAGCATAGAAACTAAATAGAATTTTCAGTGAATTAATTTAGAATAAGATAATCAAAATTATGATATACATAATTATTTTATTCACATCTTCAAAATCATTGAGAAACAGAAGCATTTATCAACAGTATAGATCACTGAATCAGAATCCAGCGATTGAATTTTTCATACTTTTCGTAAATGACATGTATATCTACAATGACCAATCACCAAATAGTGACTTATGTCACGTTTATCGATTTCTCGGGTGATGATTGTATCAAAATCTTTATTTTGTAATGTAAGCACTGAATTAAGTGAATTGATATCAATCACACTACTACATTTCAAAGTATAATGGCTGTATTCAGCAGGCAGGAACTCTTCGACCTGAGTATTGACGTAGTTGGGACTTCCAAGGTATACCTCTCATTTAATGATGCAAAAATATAAATATTTTAAATTTCAGTCTTAATCCAGTTAATTCAGTATCAACGAATCAAACAGCGAAATTAAGTGACCAGGATTTAAATCTAGTTTCGGAAGCATCAGTACTCTCAAAAGTGCGCTTTGCAAACAACTACCAGACATTATGAAACCGAGGTTCAAGCGATTTTATGGACTACTTGCAATGTTCTGATGTACATAAAACTACGTCGACAAAAGTGTTTGCTTATCCGTCTGTGACTCATACTATTTCTTTATTACTAATTACATTTCATTATCTGCCATGTTAGTTATAATTCTTCTCTCATATGTAATCAATTATCTTTAAATGAAGAATATATATATATATACAGTATAGTAATATCTATTATTTTTGTAATTTATATTTAACCTATACTGTAATATGTTTTCACAATTTCATTTCTTCAAATTTGTTCATTACAGAGTCAGACAGTTATTGAGGTGATTGCATTCAATCACTCACTCGTTATACTGATTACAAAGCCACAAGTGTATGAAATCGAACCCGATAAGGATATGAGTGAACAGCTGGTGAACTTTATACTAAAGCAGATAAACTCGCCAGTGTCGCATGGTTTTTAATAATTGCTATACACCTCGCACCAGGTCAATTAGTGATATCAAATTTCAGGGCTGCTGACAGGTCGCTGAATTATAGGAATGATATATTTGAACTGGGATTTCAATTCTCTCATCTCAAATACTTTGATTAACTTGGTGGTGCGTTCTCAGGTACAAACGAAATTCGAGTGTTTCTAGTCGCTTTTTACTATTGATGAGATGAATGTATATATGAGCATGAAATCATTTCATTATACTAATTAAGTCCTAATATCTCCAAAACTTTGACTTCCATGATAAGTAAAAGTCTTAGGTATGTAATAAAAGTAAATACAACACTAATTATAAAGAGGTTTGGAGTAAAGGCAACATGTTATCCAAAAGTATTGTATTTGCTAGTTTTTAATAGAGTCCCTTTCTGTGCTTTAAAATATAGCCAAATTTCAAAAGTACCAATAAGGTTTGAAACATGATAAGCAAATAACAGTTTCAATTACTTACGGGGCCAATACGCTCTTTAATTACATCCCGTATTTCAACCCAGCCTTCCAGTGATAAGACTTCAAACAGTGCTAATATCGCATTGCCGATATTATCGAAGTTGAAATTTCTTGGATTAGCCCATACTCTCGGTACAAGTATTTTGATTGATTCACCTTTAACACTTTTCAATTTTGTAGAAGCTATTTCACGCATAAACCGTCCAACACATTTTTCCTAAATAAGAATGATGTATACTGATGAACGTAAAAGTAATAATCAACCATTTAATGAGAAAAGTATTTGTAATATAAATGTGTTATTCAGAAGTTATGAAGTTTAAGCTAATGTGGAATTTGCCTTTTAGATCATCAGAATTTCGAAAAAAATTACTGCTAAATATCATGTACCATATGTTTTATATTAAAACATGGTTAGATGCTATATATTTAAGTTGGATTGTGACTGACAAGAGGAATCCAGGACGCGCGTTTCGTCCTATTTATGACTCATCGGCTGGATGTACCCGCATCCCAATGTTGATGTTCACAGTGGGATTCGAACTCAGTCCGCTTCGTACCAAACGCCACCGCGTTCACAACTAGGCTACTGTGTCCAGACACATATATAACTTGTGTAATAACGCTATATCGAGGCAATCAGCTCAGGATGCACATATGGCAATAGAGACTGACCAGTTTCAGTCCAGTACAAATCAACGGGAAAATACAAACTTATCCTAATTACATGGTTAAATGTTCTGTAAACGAATGTCCGTTAATTGGAGGTAGTCAGAAAGAAGTCCTGGATCAAGGTTTTGTGTTTGTTGGTACTTATCATCAAAGGTTACTTGCAATCCTAAAATAATCAGTGTTCTTTTCGGAATCCGATTTTAACTTCACAGTTAGAGAAGTTCACATTAAGCTACTCAACCATTGATTGAACTCCTATGGGAATGAGTTATACACTCTGATCGTTTACTATTTAGTACTCAACATAATTTCAAGACGAACTTGTCCGTAGGTATGATCAGTCTTTTCTTCAAATGCGATGTTACATTACTAGGAAAAGTTAACGATCATTTGAAACGAAGAGTAAGTATACGGTTATGCAAAAAAATTTCGTATTTTATGTAAAAAATATAAAAGTAAGTGGGTTCATATTTCTCACAAGTGTTATTAATGTAATAAAATTATAGAAACTGTTGAATTTAACAACTATTAGAAACCATGATGCAATCGTATTTGCAAAAAACTTCGACAACCAACATCTATAATCTCACCAGGGATTGATTTGAGAGGCCTCATAAACTCAAACAGCGCTTGATGTTGGGGTAATTGAGCTGGCATTCAATAGTTCATGCATACATAACTTTAATCAATTACTAATTTCGTCTCTCTACATTTTAATTCTATTTGATAAGTAATTGCTCCACATACGCTGTAGCTAAACTCCACTTGTCTTGTTAGGGTCTTTACAAATTACTAGATGGAATGTCTCGTAAAATTCCATTTCGATCATACATGAAGTACTTAATAATGTATATGTAAGCTATGATTAGAAAAACGAATGTCCTGATGTATAATTTCAGCATAGTATTGTTTATGGTCTTTGTAAAATGAGTAATATCCACCACATCACTAGTATACCTCTTACACTAGTTAATTAATATAATTATAGGTCTGTGCTCAGTAAAGAAGACACAAGATAAAAACGCATAATTTGTATATGTGACTCACTTAACTTGGCATAAAATAATCATAGAAAACAATTAATTTTTAGAGAACGTGAAAATCAACGGTATAAACCCATTAATAAACGCAGCAGTCTTTTATCTTTATGTATGTTCAAATTAAAGATTGAATTATGTCAGTATTTGTTGGTAAAGGGACATCTTCCAGTTGATGAATATAAGACATAATCGAACAAAATTTTAGATTCCCATCGATATACACAATACGAAGTTTATATTTGTAATCAGTAAATTGTTTTGTATCAGCTAATAATAATTTTGTTATCGAGTTAATACTACTGATGTTTGTAAAAGTAAAGCCGTGTATACAAATTTTATGTGTTACTATGGTGTATTGACTCAATTTACTGGGTTAGCTTGAAATATGAAATAAGTGAAGTAGGTAAATAATGTAGTATACACTTGTAGCTACTTTTATTCACTTGGTAATGTGATTTTCGTGTATTTTTTTGAATTTATTTTTGAATATTGAATATTCTCACTATTGCAGAGAAAACATGTTTAGTTAATCGTGACCGACTTCATTGTAGATCGCGAAGATAAAACGCTTAACAAAAATACTACTTAAACAAATTTCTTGAGAATAAGTAAATCAATCAAACACCTTAAATATTCATTTTCTACTGGACTAGCTTATTACAAGCTCAATGTATGCTAAACAAGTCTTTACAACTACAAATGAAGTTTTAATTCACTTCACTTTTATATGGAATTACATAAATTTTGGTGACATCAAGATTCATACTAAATTTTATCCGTAACTTATGTCGGCTATATAAAACAGATCAACCTCAGCCTGTGATGAAATTCTTTTTTACCTACCAATTACAAATACTTGGTTTTCTTGATGTTCAGTAATGCTAACTTAACATATCAAAGAACAAACTCACTAACAGTTGTCTCAGAGCGTGCATAATAACACATTGCTTTCGAGTATACATTATACTAGGGATAAAAATTAATGGTTAAATAACCCATATGACATTCTTGCCCACTCATCCGTTCACTCATTATCATTACAAATTTAGAGATGTCAACAAATATTTAAATTTTTCATGTATTTCGTGGATCAATCGAATAATGTTTCCAAATGATCTATGTAGGCATGGATGATAGTGTTCTACTGAGGCAGATAATTTTATTTCTAATGACGTTAATCGACTTTAAATGAAAATCTATAAAGTGTATATTATTATTTATTTAAAAAAATTTATAGAATATTACTATCCTACACTTTCTCTTAGTCAGTGTGTAAGTGTATCAATTAAATCTGGGTTATTCATACAATGAAGTGTGATTATTGTCTTCGGATAGCATGTTTTCAGGTCATTGAAATATAAAATTCACTTGAAATATAATACAGAATTGTATGTCTTTATACACTTAGCATGGTTTAGCATTATGTTCTTTAACCTATTAAGTAAATATTTATCCATCTATTGCATAAATTTTAATAATATCATTCTCCGTGGAATGCAAATAATCATTTTGTTAAGATACATATTACTGTTGTTAATGAAGACTTCGATAACTTAAGCTAATGACCAAGTGTTCATTTATTAATGTGAATGTTCATATACCACTTCTTATAGATCGGCTTTATGTGAAAATAGTACTCAGATGAATGTATTATTGTACGACAAGTGTACTTTAATCAAATGATTGATATATTTCAAGCTTATTAATTTCAATATTAAATTTAATCACCATATATTATCATGGTAATTTGAAAGACAATTCTTTAAACTAATGATTAATAAGTGAATCACTAAATTGAAAGAATATGTGAAATGATAGAAAAGATTTGTAACTTAGGTAAATGCCTATAATGATACTATGCTGTCTAACGTACATGATTCAATTACAAATAATTAATTGTCGTTACGGGCAATATTATCAGCTGCAAATTAATGGGGGCTAAGAAAAGGTTATTTTCTGAGGAATGACAAATTTATAACTTACTTTACTTGTTATATTTCTATCATTACATATAGCTAAACGTCCACCAAACAAATGTACTCCATATACAGCAAATATGAACATAAACACAACTAATAGAACGGAAACCTACATGGAAAAACAACAATAATTTTAGTTTGAGTTCTATCAATTTAGTAATATAAAACTAAATTCTAAGAAAAATTTCAGAAAATTTCACAAGAATTTGTTGGCAGGAGGCAATATTTATTAGGAATATAAGTTCTTGATAAATTTCAGAGCTTAAGAATTATCTGATGTCAATTAATATAAATTACTTTTTTTGCTGTAAATATTACCATATAGCGGGATAAATTAATTACTAGTTTTAATGAGTTTGAACAGTGTGGTTGATGATTTCTGAGTCCACAATTGTGTAACATACGCTTAAGTCTCACGTGAAACATCAGTTTTTATAAGTCTGCAGATGTTTCAGACTGACTAGAGTCCCTCCCTCCTGACCCATTAACTAATACTAAATTAATGTACATATATTCCTGCCGATTGTCTTCAAATGTTTTGAGTTAAACTATATAAAACTTCTAGTCTTCCTACTGATTATCCTTATTAGTACTTATGGATATTAGTCATTTCAGAAAAAAGAACATCAAAAGTGTAACTACAGAGTGCATCGGTAGAATTCACGAGAAGTAAATGTGATGATTTTAAATACAGTCTTACCGAGGCAAAGCTAGATAGCTAATTTGGTAAGAAAATACGTTGTACCACTTTGATTTGTTTTATTCGTGAACTGATAGAATAAATCATTGGATGTTTGTATAAAAAGGGTGTGAAGGCGTGACATTTGCCAATTTTATCTGAATATTGGAGGTTATTTTTCTGCCATGTATTGAAAGTTATACCGATATCACGATGATGATGGACATCAATGACAAAAATGTTTCCTCGGCTTGATTAAACGCCACCACTCATGTCCCGTTTCAACCAGATCCATAAACAATTAATCTATAGCTATTTTAAACTTAAGATTTTTAGATTAATTTCTAGAGTCGTATTTCTGCATGATAATGATAACTGCTGGAGGATATGTTTATTAACTACCTATGCATGCTACGGAATGATACCATGTATAATAGAAACCCAAATTTTATAATTATAGTCTTCAAGGTAGAATTTTTCCTACTCTATATTCTAGTTCATCCTGTGACGTAGTCAGAACAACTATACTGAACAGTCTGTTGTGTTATTGAGTCAAGCAGCACAAACCACTAAGCCATTTCTTAATTTGCAATTTAATAATGATTGACAATCTGGTATTCATCTTAAACCTGAAATCTTCGTCGCCATATTTGTTATCGAAACATGTACTGCTAATGTAAATCCCTTCCAACTATCCCGTTTCTAATTCAAGCAGTCATTGCGTCGAGACTAAAAACTATCACCTTATTGTACGTATCCATCATTATGCAACCTCTCTCAAATACTGAACAAACTTATAATCAAAGTCTTTTAATAACAATCGAACTTTGGATGGAGGAGATATTCTAATGAGAGAAAGTGGAAAGTTCGTTTTTTCTCATTTATTTTCAATTACAATTACACACAAATTTAAACTTACCATAAGAATTTCTCTAAATCCTCGAACAAGTTCATAAACAACTCGACGCATTTGTGGAACTAAACAAAATATTCTTAATGGTCTTAGACATCTCAAGACCATAAGTATATGACCACCAGATGCAGGACCGATTACATCTACACGTATCATGTAACTTACGAAAATCAAACTTATCTATTAGTTTTAATGATGAAGGTAAATAAGAAGAAAAACAAATAGAAAGATACAGTTAACAGCTACTCAAGAATTAAATTTCTTTTGTACGGGCACACAGAGATATACAAATAAATAAATTGACAGTGGTTGCACATATATATATGAGGGGGGAGGAGACATAAATGTGTATTAGGTTATAATACACATCACTAATGAGGTGAAAAAGACTATAAGTACATGCGAATGAATTCACATAAATACATCCGCACTGTAGTCACCTAATTAGGTCACATAATAATAATAATCAACATTCATTGTACATATCATTAAAGATAATCTTATTTCGAGAACTATTCATTAGGAACAGTTGATTCCTACTTGTGCATTAGAAAATAACTAAAAAAATCGTTGACACCCACCGAGCATTTGATAAAGAGGGAAACACTAACAAAACAAATAGATTGCATAATGTAATCACTGACTAAAGCATAACTATGAGAACGAGGAAATTAAACATAACGGTAATTTAATAAAAGAAAGTCATTATTTGTTTGTTTTCGTAAATAAAAATGGTTATTTATTGTCTTTTACTCATCACAGATTGATTCCAGTTAAATATTGCTAAAAATAATATAGCACTGGATAAATTCTACGTTCTAGTATGGGACTTTACAGGATTAAGCACTTTCGACATCATGAATTACACCATACTAAGTTCAATCTATGATTATTACAAACAACAAATTAAAGCTAGTCTCCATGAAGTGCATTAACAAAATACTGTTATTTCTTCAATTTTCTACAATGACTGATAACAAATTATCGACAACTGGAGTTCATGTCTAGCGTTAATCAAATTCCATCTATCAAGTTGTAATGTTATAATTATTTTAAATAATTTGACTATTAATGTTAAATGGTTGAAGGTTATCTGCAGAAAATCATAGAATTAAGGGGTAACTGACGTTCCTTCTGCTGGATTCAAAGCTTGATCATCAAGTTTCACAGTATGAGTTATTCGTGCTAACTAGTACTAAATACCACGAGATATATATAATTCTGAGGTACGTTTTGCAACTACATTAAAGTGGAAAGACTTAAAGAAGCACTAAAAAAGAATGAACAATGTTTAAGAAAGGAGGATCTGTATAACGGTTGGGTGAACTTAGAAATTTGAGTTTTTTACATTGTTAGCAGAAAAATAAGCCATTTAACAGACAATCATTATTCGGAAGTAATCCTTACTTGATTATCCTTATTCGTTCTGTTAAAGTGATTTTAAATGAAGACTTAATGAATAAATGTATAATAATCTGTAATATTCATCAGGCTTCCAAGTTAGTTGGGATGCAGTTGAAAACTAGTATTTACAAGATAGTGCATTCAGTCTAGTATGTGACTTCAAAGCAGTGCAAAATAAAGAAAATATTAAAAATCAAACCCAAAACCATCATTTATTGGATAACCTCTGTTAACTTATCTAATATCTGTAAAACATTTAAAAAACAGTATTAGTATCTGTTGAAAACCATTTTTACAGTATTCGAAGTGACGATTTAATTTGGAGGGAATTCAATTAATATTACATTCTATCTTCTAGTTTCACAGAAATATGAATACTGTGTACATCTACGTAGATACATAATTTGTGGTGTTTACATATAAAGCATTTTCATAAACAGTAAGGTCTCCTTTAATGACATTTTTATGTTGTACAATATAATCATTTAACATCAGCCAGTAGCCCAAATTATATTTAAAGTATTTGAGTAACATTACACTTTAATGAATTTAGCATAGATTCATCTAGTAGTGTTGAAGTAGTTTGGTAAAGATTAGTATTTAATTGGTTACCTGTATTCGTCACAGATTAATCTTTGTTGAGTACCAGCGAAGTAAAAAAAACGCTAAAAGGCAAGTTCGTAGCTGTACGGTTCGAAGCATAACCTTTGAACATGATTGAAAGTATTATACAGATAAGATTTCGCTTCCTAAGTTGCAAATATCAAGAAAACACTCAAAAGCTTGCTTAGGTAAAACAAACTTTTCTGTACTAATCAAAATAAGATTTTTGAGCCAATATACTAAATCGAATTAATTTTTTTGCTTGTTGAGAAAGCCTAACATTGTTGAGATGATAACAATTCTTTACTATAAAATGAAATTACACGACATCATAGTGTGTTCATATTAGAGAAATGATTCTATGTCATGTATAAATTTAAGCATAGCTAAACGCACTATCCATAAATCACGAGTAGCTGAGTGGAAATAGGTAAAAGGTAAATATTAATCCACAACATAGGATGACCGAAATTCCTTAAACATTCTCATGCATCACAATCTGTTGTCAATATTCTCGGTTGGGTAATAGGAGGCAGCAGTGGGTGATGGGTGCTCACTGCTAATTTGTCCTGTACTAGGATGAAAAAGCTATCCAATACTCTTAAGTAGCCAACAAATATTATTTTGTAAGGAATGCAAACAGAAAATTAAAACCAGTTTCCATATAATTAGTTCAATCTAAATGTATTATTACTGACATTTTCCAAGTACATTTTATCTTACTATTAATTATTTAGTAGCATAGATTGATAATGGAAAAATAATGAAAACATTTTGAAGTCGTCAATTCATTCATCAATATATCACTTACTATGTATATAAATAAATCTAGAAATCCGCCAAAATCTTTTAAAAGTGCATTAGGCGTAAATACCAGTCCATTAGCGAATATTTTAAGGGTCATTTCCAATGTCATGGCAACGAAAAAAATATATTCACATATCTGTAGGAAATAAAATACACAAAATATTCCAAAATTATTCAGTTATTAGAGAAGAATTGCATAATTTCTATAAGGTTTTATTGGATTTAAACTTATTGATATGGTATTAAGTGAATATAAGTACTCAGCAAAAAGACTTCTTTGATCTAGGTCTCTCTAAATTTCTCACATAATGGTAAGGTGAAACTTCCATGTTCGGAAAACTACAATTTCAGCAGGGGTTCAGAAACAAGTCACTCAAATTAGCATTCTGAGATATCACTAGTTTATTCACATCACAAATAATCGCCCGTAAGAACGAGTTTTTTTAGCAATCATGCACTGATTATTAACCAGCGTTATGTTTGCATAGTTCTTAATAACAATACAATTTTATTAAATTCGTTAATGTTAATCCATGATTTCAGAATGAACTTGAAAGCCGTCAATAACCACAGAAAGCTGCTATTAAACCTTAAATAATAAAAAAATATTTATCAAGCGTAAAGAAACTCCCAGTTCTTTATTCAACTGATAGATTAATTTAAGCTGGTTATTAATATTTAATAACTTCTGTAGCAGATATCAACATTATTTGCTTCATAATGATATCTAAAATATTTGGCAATCGAATCGACTTTAATGTTGGTAGGCCGTATCATAGAGTACATTTAACTAAGGCTGCCACCATCATATTTAGTCTAAAATGTGTGCTTCATACTTCTTGAGATAAATGTGACAGACATATTTATATTGATGTTCACATTAGGAAACAAATTCAGTCCTTCCATGAAAAATGCGAAAGCGCAATTTGCTGACCTACTGAGTTCAGATTCCTACACTTGTACAATGGATATTAATGTACAATTTGAACGTAATATTATTTTCCTATTTATGATATCAAGACTAAATGCAATAAATTTCCGTTGTCGCAAGTAAATTCTGAGTCAGAGTTCGAATGCCAATATTAATCGTGATTTGGAGAGTTCCAAATAGGATGAAAAATTATTCGTTGACTCTGCTTGGCAGCCACAGTCCAACTATATTTATACTTGTAAATTATTGATTCTTCGTGGCGATCCACTCACAATACTCACACAAGGACAAAAAACTTAGCAGTTTACAACATCTACTGGAAGATACAAATTCATCAAGTAACTCATGAACAGCTGTGTGGGCATCTTGTGCTTTAAGCGTAAGTTTAATTAGATGATACTTTGTATGACCAGTTTATCATGTAACTGCAAGAATGGCCTTAAATTTTGATAGTAAGTTGTAATATTCTTAAATAAAGAAGTCACTTGCCACTTATATTTCACAATAGTCACAACAACCTATATTACACCCTGACTGGTTAGTTTCTATACTTCTTTTTAACCTTGCAACTAGTAGGCACAAAGATACTTCAGCAGCAAATACTGCATAGAAGTAGGAGGTTAGCAGAGTAAGAAATAATGCAATTACAATAATAGTGTAGATTATATTTATAATGACTTACTTGAACTTCAGGTGTGTTCATCAGCCTAAAATGTGGTGTCTCCAGAGACATTGATGCACATGATAAAGTTGTTACAAATATAGCTATCCAATCCAAATATGTAACTAATCCAAGAAATTTACTGAAAAGAGCATAATTAAGATGATCTTGTGAAAATTTAGTTTAATTTATTGTTTTCGTATGTCATGGACTGATCTCGATTGGGTACCATGGTAAACTAGGGAACATTGAGTAGCAGTTTTATACTGGTACAGAACTCCCCTTATATCATAACTTAAGCGAGTTAGATGCCACCTCATCAGTGTTGATACTAACCACTAAACGGGTCGTGTGTGCATATTTCTGAGGAGTTTTATACTAGGAAGGAACTCTTGTCTAGTGCTCCCTAGTTTGAATGGTTTTCAACCTAGACGGATACATAAACTATGAGGAAGTATATTGAAAACTAAAACGGAAACTTACTTTTGAGCTATACTGTTTCACGAAAAATGTTATATATATTTCTAAAGATCAAAAGTTTTTGCTAAAGTAATACATGTATGTCTTTTTTGATACATTCTAATCAACTACATAATATGATTTACATTTTATAATTATATCTGCTAACCTTTTAGCTATATCAGTAGTGCGTACACATCATACCCAGATAGGTTAACTCTCATGAAATTAAGTTTCTATTATCAGTACGAAAAGGATGAATATAGTGGACCAAACATTTTACTTATGACATAACTTGGTCGATACATTGAAGTGTATTCATGACCAACTGTTCTATTCATCACTTAATTTACTTAGGTTGCGAATTCTAAATAATACTTTGAAAAATCCATTTCATAGTTTGTCACAAGTGAGAGTAAAGTATTATTTGAAACAAGTTGGTTTTGCAAAGCGATTTGTATGTTTGAGAACTAATAATCATCAATAAACACACTAGCACGAGGCTATACTTGACTTGAGTTCTAAAACAACTAGCGTCCATCCTCAGTGCATGTCTATAATTTTGAACCTTCATCACATTGTATCACAGTCAGACAGTTTTAGTAACAACAAAACCCTTAAACGTAACTTTTATATTATGGGTTGAGGATCATATTTGTAATGATCATTCTGATTAGCATTAATTTACATTTTAGACCAGCTTCGTAAAAATAAGCCTTGTAAACCGGATGAAAATTGTTTCGTTAATGTAAATCGTTCTGAAATGTAAGCCCCCAGATCTTTGATCTAAATGATTCCATCAAGGGTTTTTAAACGATCGTTTACCTTCAAACCACTAAATTAACCTCTGGTGGTTGCAATCTCTAATCATTAATCTGTTTGGAAAACTGTAGAGGTTTTCTTTAAAGACAAAATTGATTTGATGAAAAAACCTAGAAATGTACAAAAAATAAATTTACCTGATTAGTAATAACTTACTGTATAAAGTTTCCATTATCTGTTGAATCCATCGAATCGTGGGCCTTATGTCTTGCTTCAACAAGAATTAAACAGAAACGTCGAAAACGACTTTCACGTCCAAGAACGAATAAAGGTCGATCAAAGAATGGGTGATTTTCACGAAGTTCAACCTCTTGTTGTATTCTACAAGGACAATTAATTAAAAGTATATTATTATTATTAATTAAAATCAGTAATTATTATTGAAAGTATATGATAGCTTGATTTGTAGTGATAATGTAAACAAACTGTCGTTCAATTTAACTTGATTACTCATATGTAGTTTCATATGTAAATAATATGTATTTTGCTAAATCTTAAACGTTTCCTCATAGATATTGAGGAATGACATATGAGATGAAACTATATATACACTCAAGAGAGTTTTTCAAAAGTCAACTAAAAAGTCAGTTAAGCGTCTAGTGATCTTTACATTTGTTTACATAAATATACGTAGGGGGACCAAGTTACAGTGCTCATACGACGGAGTTTCATAAAACTGTTGTCCGGTCACAGATCACAAGTAAAATAATCATGTTGATAACAAACAAAATTACACTGATTTCAACATAGGAACCGAAAAAATGCACTTATAGGAAAATGGCTGAGCTAAAAGACCATTTGTGCTAATAAAGAAAGGAATGTCAGCATGCTATTCAGACGAACACTAATGGTAATTATTATGTTTCAGGTTAAAGGTTCAAGGTAGTGATTGAGTATAGGGTTAGGGTTGCAGTTAAGGTCTAGGATTTAGGGCTTGATTAGTGCTAGGTTAGAACATAAGATACGTTTAGATTACTGTTAGCATTACATTTTAAAGTAACAATTAGATTATGATTAAATTTTCAGGTTTAATTTGCATTATGTGTACAATTTATGCATCGATTATTTTCAGAGTTTGGATAAGGTTAGAGGTGTTTTCTTAAAGTGTCAAAACAATGGAATAAGTATTTAATGATAACGTCTCCTAGTTTCCGAGTAGATCTATTGTTTTTATGACAGAGTTCCATAGGGAACGCTGATACTAACCTGTTCCTGATTCTCGACAAATTGGTCACTTCAAAATAACTATTACATAACCTGCTTTTTGACTGACTGGAATTTCCTGAGGGAAAATTAAAAATCACTCAACTTCATGCGTTTTAATTTAGGTCCATTACGTACACTTATAATCAAAGTGATTTTTCATTGACTTTAACAATTTATTCATTGTGATTGACTTTCAATAACCAAAATGATTAGCCGATTTGTTACATAATCATAATTTAGTCAGTGAGCATTGTTAGCTTACCTTATGAGTTGATAATTGATACAACAACTCACTGAAACTAATTGACTTTAGGCTTTCTTTTTGAAGCTACAATTGAATTTCACACTTGGATTTTACTGTAAATTGTGCAAACAATAATTTGTTATCATTTGATTGATACCTCTAACGAATATACTAAGTTACCCATATCAAAGCTCAGAAATACTAATGCGCAGCAATAATAAATCTCAAACAAAATGACAAGGTAATAATATTACTCCCGGATAAAAGTTCGAAGGTTGTACTTGTGAACAAAATTGATGATGTCGTAGAGATGAAGTCTATTCAAGACTACCATTTGAGATTCAAGATGGATTAATTTAACATTAATTTAACCAGCTAAATTGTATAACAAATCAATAGAGTATTCAGAAAAATATTTAAAGCAAAAAGTGGCTAGTAATCCTATTTATAATAATCTAAGACTTCGAGAGTCTTAACTACTGAATGTAAGCGCATAGGCCTCAATTAGGCTTAGAA
The DNA here is from genome assembly GCA_034768735.1 of Schistosoma mekongi. NCBI lineage: Eukaryota > Metazoa > Platyhelminthes > Trematoda > Strigeidida > Schistosomatidae > Schistosoma > Schistosoma mekongi. Next base: position 18,062,725 of record CM068307.1, on the reverse strand, counting down.
AAAGATAGATTGAACAGAAGTCAAAAGTATGTCATCAACGACAAACCGCATCCACAAAACGTTCACTCGAATCCACCAAAATGTTAGATTGTATTAGCATCTCTGAAAAGTCAATGTTTCGTTCGATTTAGCGTCTTCGTTTATACAAATATACTACTACTTGCAATCATAAATATAATTTCCAACACCGTGATCTTTGTAAGTAGCGAATTTCTTCACTGAAATTAAAGATCGAAAGATTTATCTTCTATGTTACCACCAACTATGTATATGAATTTACTTGTATCTATCAAAGACAGAAGAACTTACATTCAATTCTACAAACATACTCCCAAAATCTTTTGATAAAACTTATTAATGACCCTACGTATTATACTAATGTATGACAGTTTGTTGACACAGGACATTCATTAGTTACTTTGGAATTTTTCAAGGTGATTAACAGACAACCATACTGTAGGCTACTTAAATCTGATGTAGGAATTTCATTTAGACCTTTAATTGTGTATCCTATTTGTATATAACACATTTTTTGTTCTATTAACTTTACTTGAATATTTGATTAGTCATAAACAGAAGTACATAATCTCTGACTAGTTTCACTTATATAAATAGTATGGTATTTTTTAAGTAGACTTTTATTTTTTTTATATTGTAGGTTGTAAGTTACTTGAAGGAACCTACCAAAACAAAGTAAACTCTTCTGAATAGTTATTTGTTTTTGCTTTCCTCAAATTAATAGACGGAATCATGAGTGTTAAGTTATATAGAATAGCTGACTGGATTTAATATTACGTGAATAATTCACTTCTGTGACTTGAGTTAATTCAATCTGGATCTTTGTAAAAAGTGTTTTATTAAGTGATACCATAAAGTAATGAGAAACAATTAAGACTTCAAGCTCTTTAGTGAATTTGACTACATTCTATGGACTGTGTAATGTGAATTTCGGCTCTAAATATTTTGAATCAATTATTGTTTCTGCTTTTGTTGTGATTACGAAATACTTAGCTGATAAACAATATGCTAAGTACAGAATACAGTCAAGGTTTATAATACTGTCTTACCTTTTAATTTCTGCTAGTTGAGCTTTTTGTTGCAGTAGTTTTATATCATCATGACTTGTCCTATTCCCAGTTGTTGCTTGTGATTCAGCATTATGATCTCCAACTCTTCCCGAAGGATTACCACCTCTAACTTCACCATTTGCTCTAAATGATTTCTGAGAACTTATTGGGTTTCCAACCCTGTTCCTTGTATTTCTAAAATTCATGAAGTTAAAACTACATTATAGTGCACACGGATGTTGATTTAAATGAGAAAGAAAACTAAATTAATGAGTTAGATGGATTGACATTTTAAAATGTTTTGCTATAAAATGTGTGCCTACTTAAAACGTAATAAGTAATCACTCTAAATTTCAATTTTAAATAATAGAATAAAACAATCAGCTGTATCACTAGTGTGGTTGAATGAAAAGGTACACTTAAATCATATTTTCAACAGAGACGAAGATGATTTTGTGCTTATTTTCAGTGACGCCTCTATCAACATGTTAGTTGAAAACAATATTAATTGCAACGTGTTAAACAAAATTCAGTCCAAACTTAAACAGAGTAAAATAACCTGAAGTACTGCTCCAATCTAAACACTACAGTTCATATGGCCGATTAAACAACTTATACAGATGCTTGATATTGATACTGCTCAGTTTTAGGTTGGTGATATCATTATTCATTGTATAAACATTGCAATGGTAAACTTCACATTATTCATTAAACCAGGTCCAAACTCATGTAAATCATAATCTAGGTGTAAAGATTAGTAATAATACCAAGTTTCCCATACAGACATGAGCATGTACAGGGTTTTTAACTTGAGATTTAGGGGCTGAAAATAGAGGGCCTAAACCAATAGGCCATTTGGTCTCTATAGAGTGAGTTATTAATTCAAGGAAACAAAATAAAATTAGGTTTGGAATATATACAATTTTCTTAAATTTACCTTCTTTCTAATCGGATTTGATGCTGCGTTGATAAGAGTGATCTATTCCCGACGTTCGAAGTTTTCTCACTTACCAACAAACGAGTTTTATTAGATTCGCTTTGCAAATATAAAATAATAAATAAACTGCTGTACGTTGTTTAGAATAAGAATATTAATTATTGTAGCTAAAATCAATAAATTACCGAAATTAGTAGTTGGAGACATTGGGTGACATGAATAAGAATCTGCTTCAGTGGTACTGACACATTCCTTAACAGCTCACTCATAGACAGTACCACTCACTACAATTTTTTCCATCAAGAAGCGATAATTTTGTTTATTTTACAAGTATTAAGTCAAGCAATTCTAATGATCATGTTGGTGACTGACTGTCTTCCTGGGTCTAATTATTTACTAGTTGATATGCCGGGCACCTAATGATAATTGACTTTCTTCGGGAACTGTGCTTTAGAACACTATTTCAATTATTATAGCTATGGACAGCGTAAACGTTTCATTTCTAAGACTGTTACATTCCCATTGCCCGGTTCTCTCGTTTAGTATATTAACTCTTAATATATTGTTATTTACTATGAACTACGTCTACTTAATTGTGTACAAGTTGTACCATTCACTGGCACTCTTCCCTTTGTTCTATATCAATGTTAGGTTCTTGATTGGTTTACCGTGTAGTCTGGTTTTATATATATATAAAGGCATGATTAAAATATAATACTATCTCGGTTCTCAGTTCTGGTTCTTCTATTGTCGGCCTGCGGGGTGAGTGGGCTTAGGTCAGTCGCGCATTATCAGCTAGGCACACACATCTCATTGGCGTTGGCTATAACCAACCAAAACCTCCTCTCCCCCTTTCTTGACGCCATAACACTAGTATCACTTTATTCTTGTTAAACTTGTTCAGCTGACTACAGAAAAAGCTAATAGCTTAAATGGGAGTTAATAAGTGATATTATGATACGTTATAAATAAAAGTTAAATGTTCTAATCAGTAAACTTTGTAGGTGTGTCAGTTGATTTTCCGGTTTTGCCTTCTGATTTTAAATTGACTCATCGCTGATGTCTTAACATTACAAAGATTGAGAAAAAGATTGCAGAACATTCAGAGAAACCGATCAAAATAAACCTAAAAATCAACTGGTTGCTTGTAATACAGTTTCTAAAAATGTCACTATAATTGTGCATTATTCGTGCCATACGGTAATAATGTTGCACAGATTGTTGATAATCGGTTATTATTAAAGCAAAGATTGTCTATAATGAATAAGCCAATTAAGTGGCAATTTCTTCTTTGCTACGATTATTCAGTATCACTTTGTAACTTACATCACTGACTAACCGTAACCAGACAACTAGTAGAAAGCAAACAGCACTGAAGATGTGTTTCATCTTCTTATGATGCTTCGTAATAAATTGTATTCATGAAGTTGCCAAGGCTTTAAATCAAAATCTTTAGACCACGAGGTCGGAACCCAGTGATTTTTTTACTATTATTCAATTTGTATTCGTCCTTAGTCCAGACGTTTCTCATTTCGATTCGTGGCTATATTGTTGATGAAATGGTAAAGAAACGCCTTATTAGAATGGAACTGATATCTACTACTTCATCGTTTCCAGTAAATCGTTACTTTCAATCAGTCTATGATGCAAGTCGTAAAATGTAATAATCTCATTTATGCATATTATAATCCTTTCTTGATGAATAGTATCTTAAACTGATAATAGTTAATATATCTCGACCAAAATTTTTCTGAAACTATGATACCGATTGGTATAGGCATCAATCCTACGAATAACATTGATCACCATAAAACTTCACATACAGATCACTGATTGGATGTAATTGGCAACAATTTTATGTTTATATACTGACGTTCATTGATTTAAACAGGTAAAAATCCTAATGTTAAAAACACCGAAAAGACATATTAATTGAACATCAAAATGAAGATACATAAGATGCACAACTGATAATTACTAACTTTAAAAGATAGATAATTGCCCTAAATTTCTCTTCACCATGTAATCCATGAACCTTTCGTTTAATAGCTCGTAGCGTTTCAACATCTGTGTGACTATGAAGTGTTTCTTTGGATAGCATATTATCATACTTATTTAGTGTAACATTTAGATTAGTAGGCTTTCCATAGAGTGGATTCATTAGTTTCATTTGATCATGTTCTACTGTTTGTTGTGTTGATTTAACCATTGTTGCTAACATTTCTTCAATGGCTTCATCTTCGACTTCTTCAAGAGCTGATATAGCAGCAAACTGACGCATAAAACTATCACGAATTTTTGGCATTAGAAAATCTGATACGAGGCGAGTAAGTTGGATCATTTGTGGACGGTTTCTTAATTTTAAGGGAAAGGAAAAGTGAAGAAAAATGGAAGCTTCATTGTTTAAGACATGCAGTTAGATATGAAATGTTATAAAAGTGCGAATAGTTTCGATAGTAACTACACCAGGCTTCATATATGTAAATGTATGATTTCGTATATTTGAGATTATTAAATTTAAAATTTCGATTGCAGATTGACTTTGTTTAAAATACAGTTGCAACCTGGTAAATAGTAAACAGCTATCACATACGATATCATCAGGGAGAGAATCTAAGGCTTTCAGATTTTACATAAAACACTTAATCATCATACTATGGAGTCGACAGTAAACAGTGAGGTTTATTTAAAAAAGGGGTAAGTGAAGAAACTCTAAGGTGTGAAGATAATGCATCGCATGATAAGCGTTATGTCAGATTATCAGATATCCTACTATACATAAAATATACTATAAAATGACTAAATGTATCAGGTCTGGATTAGTCTAACATGTGATGAAGAAGAGAACAATCAACTTCATATCCTGGTCGCACACATTATTCAATGACAAGGTGGATCACCTAAACTATCCATCTACGAAAAATGAACGTGGACAGGATAGTGTCTTATCCTACAAATATACCGTCTAGCCCAACAGACAAACCGTACTTGTTCTATTGATTCTGTTGAGGCCGGGTTAAGTTCGTTAGACAAAGTATTAATGGATCAAGAATGCTCAATAATGTTCCTAAATCAGTGTAAAAGCCAGAGTATGATAACGCCAATTATACATCTAGTAGTCAAGAAGTCTGTCTATATTATATTATCATTCAGAAATTATTCAAATAGACTTGTGCTAAAACAAAAGCTCAGCATCACTGAAAAGTCACCACCTATGAATAAAAAAATTACCAAACATTTTTTACGATTTTGCCACATATAAACATGTTATTACTTTTATATATGAAACGTAGTGAAGCTGAATCGGACAAAATGCCACACAAATACAAATTAATAAATGAAAACTGAAGACAGAGAGATGGAATAATATAGAAAAAATAAGAATATGGAATAGTACTCATCAAAGAACATACATTCAACTTCGTAAACAGTTTGCTCAAAAAACTCTTAATGTTGTGAATAACAAGGAAGTAACAATTACCGTAACTGATGACGTAATTTTCGAAAGTTAGAAAAACGTTTATCTCAAAGTTAACACATTACTAATTATGTAAAGTTTTTGTAAAAATGTTTACAATGTGAAGAAAGTTTTTGTATGCATACGATTAACTTACGGGAACCTCTCGAATACTCGAAGACGCATAGGTAATTTCTGTTGTGTTTCAGCACTTATTTCTCTAAGTTTCAGCTTTGGAAATAATTGCAATAAAATGAAGTTAATATTATTTAGGGATCTAAAAATTTTTTGTCTGCTATTTTTGAAAAACTGTTCAATCGGATGAAAAGTAGAGTCATATAACTTCGAACAGCACTTTCTTTTCATAGATTAGAATAAAGCAAGAATTGGTCATAGACGCTAGTTGAAATCCATAAATTAGCAACACTTTCCACAGGCTTTCAGGGAAGCCTCGTTGGTGAGTACCAACTGAGTTTACAACCGATTACCTCTAATAACTTAACAAACAATAGCATTATAATTATAAATTTAGTTTATTGAATTCGTTACAGACTGATGTTGGTGTAATACTACTGCAAAGCAGGGAACAATTAATAGGCGTTTTGCCCTAGTATGCGACTCATCAGCAGTGTATTCATTAGATTCCACACCAGGTATGTATTATTCTTAGCACGATAAGTATGATCACAGATCACACTTACTCTTACTTATGCAGTACAAGTACGATTGAAATAGCTGCAAAAGTCAGAGATCTCTTTGATTATGTCACCCAAAAGATACCATTCAGTAAACTAAAGTTATACTTTACATAGCTTAGTTTGCATTTGACGAGAGTCATTACGAGGTCATTAGTGATTTTCCGTTTTAACGTATATCTGAATGTGATAGAGAATGAAAGCTGCAAAACAGCGTTTTAAACAATTATAGAGAACGAAGAGGCGGTTATATTCTACTGAAATGTTAAAAGTGAGTTTTTTTAGACGATAAATGGCACACTTACAAACAAAATATTTGACACCAAATGATGCGATATCGATTTACGTTACTGGTTACTTATTATCAGTCTTGCAAGTTATTCATAAACCTACAAAATTAAGGATTAATTATTAGATTCTGTTTTTATCTGCCCACGGAAGTCTTAATCAACAATCATTCTGCATAAGAGTAATAATCATTCTAGTGTTGTAAGATAATTAAACTAGTTCATCCTAAACATTTGTAACTATTAGGATGGCATACAAAAATCCTTAAGAAAATTGGAATAGCCTTGGAAGGGTTATAAACATTTCGTCTAATCAACATTTTAGTATAATTCCTGAAACCTTTGACATGATATTGCTCCGCTGACCAACTGCATAGCCTCATAATTTTGGATGGATTACAAAAATGATTTCTAGGCAGGCCAAATTTATAAATACATATGGTTGTGCACATACTAAATATTTAAGGAAACGAAATCCTTCTTTTCTTTTGTCTGTAAATTTATGACTGGGGAGGTTTCGGAAATTAAATTTTGTACAATCTAGTACACAGATTTGCAGATGCTAATCTAAGCTGATGCAAAAGATTTATAAATAGCCCTACTGAATAATCGGAAAATTCATTCCATAAGAAAAATATGTCGCATTACAGTGAAGCAAATACAATTTGGTCTCAAAGTAATGTAATATTAAATATAAACCCACTTGTTTGAGCTTTTTTATGTCTTCGTCTAATTCCAAATTGTCTAAGATAACAGCGACAAACAAACTGAGAACAATCTGTGCGGAAAAGAAAATAATGTAAATAATAGACAATGACATTTGGTAGGATAGAAGACGTTGAAATAGTTCGTCATGAACGCAAACAACTAATTAGATAATGACGAATATTTAATTCGGTCAAGTATTGGTACGAAGTAAGGAGTAATAGATAGAGAATCTGATGTTTTGAAAATGAATAGATTATGACTAGTAAAGAAATCCAGGAAGTTAGTTTCGTCCTGTTTGGGAATCTTTATATAAATGTACCTGTAATCCAGTAATGATATACACATTGTGACTCATACCCTCAAACGCTTGACTACATACTAATCTAATTCCTGTGACAATTTAAAGGTAACAGCGGTAGGCATTTTATTTTTCCAAGAACCCATTAGAGAAACGAAAGGTGATTACTAATGAATTCCTACGGATAGCAAGTAAATCGTAAAATGGAGAAATTAACTGAATTTTGTTCAAATATGAACTTCATCGTTATCAGGATTCAATAGATATCACTTCAAGTAGACATAAAATTAAATAATTAAAAAATTGATTTTGATAATGCAATAAGAAGACGAATTTTATCAGTGCTCGTTTGAACTCGTTTGGACTAGTAGATTATTTATGTGACATTGATATCAAAGAAAAGACAATGTGTTCTTTTGATGTAAATTCCCTGTTTATTAACGTCCCTCTGAAAAAGACTATTGATATTTTATGTGATTATATCTTGACAAGTCATTTTTCACTACCTATTCCTTTATCAACTCTTAAAGATTTATTATTACTATGCACAGACAAAGTACAATTCACATTTGAGGGTGAATATTTTAGACAAATTGATGGAGTTGCGATGGGTAGCCCTTTAGGACCATTGTTAGCTAATGTGTACATGGCACATATAGAAAACCTAGTCAGCGATTCAATAGGAGAAATGTACCTTTATAAACGTTACGTTGATGATATCCTAATTATATGCACGAAAATCGATGATGCAAATAGGCTTCTAAGGGAACTGAATACAATACAAAATCATATTAGTTTATCTTGTGAAGAGGAGAATAATAACCAACTCCCTTTCCTGGATATATTAATCAATCGGAGGGATGATGGCTCAATCAAACGCTCTGTCTACAGGGAATCTACATGGACTGGGCAGTATATGAGCTTCTATAGTTATTGCCCGGTGCACTATAAAAAGAACCTAATAAAAGTATTAGGATAAACTTGTATATTCCCGTTGATTTGTTATAGACTGAAGCTGGTCAGTCAGGTACATCCAGCCGATGAGTCCCAAATAGGACGAAACGCGCGACCTGGATTCCACTTGCCAGTCACAATCCAACTTATTTAACCTAATAAAAGCTTTATTTAATAGGACTAATGGTATTTGTACTTATGACACTATTGAAGAAAATGAAAAATTACTGACAGAAACGTTAATGCTGAACGGATATCCAAAGAAGTTCATAAATCGATGTAAATGTTGCAGTATGGTGAAACCTACTGTATTACTGACACCCAAAAAAGCAGTTTACATCACGTTACCCTTCAGAGATGACTTAAATAGCTTTTTGCTAAAACAAAGGCTTAAGTCAGTTGTTAACAGAATATTTTATGCTGCTAAGGTAGTTGTAGTAGAAAAGTATAGGTCATTGATTCACAATAAGCCTAAACAGCACGTAAACGAATGCATCACATCCCACTGTATCTATCAATTTACGTGTATGTGTGGACACACATACATAGGAAGGAGCAACCGTGATCTGCATGTAAGGGTAGCTGAACACATACCTAAGTGGCTCCGAAAACAAGTGGACTCGAAAGGAGAAATAAAAGTACAGGATAAACAACCTTCATCGTTTATTGCTAAACACTTAGTTGAGACAGGTCATATAGTTGATATCAAATCATCTTTTGTGGTGTTGCATAGAAGTTTGTTGAAGTCTTAGCTATACAGAAGTTCATACCCCCCTTGTGTATTCAAAAACAATTTGTACTTTCCCTCAACCTACCTTGGTACAGTGTGACTTACATTGTTCTCTTTATTATCTTTGTTTACTAGGCTTATACTCTTAATTGTCTAGTGACCTTTATTTTTCATATATAAATACCTTAACTAGTGTATGTGTGATCAGATTGTTCGAAATGTATTGTGCAAATATATCACATAGCTCTGATAAAATTCGTCTTCTTATTGCATTATCAAAATTTATCAAAGGGACAAATTGTTTTAAAAAAATTTCAATTTTTGATTGCTAAAATTTGTTGCATGTTACATGATATTTCAGCATTAGCCCTTCAATTTTACTGTTTATGCACAAGTTTATTGATTTCCTTTGTCACAGAGTGGTCTCAGATATTTCCCAGTAAAAAGGGATGACATTCGACAGCTGTCCAGTCCTAATATTGGACTTTTGTTAAGCAGTGTACGCAAGAGACCTTCAAATCATTGGTAATTTCCTAACATTTAGTACTGTCGACCTAGGGCCTAGTAATAAGCTTCTAATGGGGATCAATTTGTGATGAGGTAAAGGTTCTATTCTATACAATCCTTACTGGATTTTAATAATACTTGATCTAGACTAATCTGTAAATAATAAAAATACATATTATGCCAATCTCTACAAAAACATACTAACTTAAATATGTGCATTATTTTTAAAATGAACATTAAACAATCTCTGAAATTTATTTAGAATTGAGTTTAGAAAAAAACGTGAACAAATGAGGAATCCAGAATGCACTTTACAGTGGTGTCCCACACTAGGACGAAAAAGCTGTCTAGCCCTCTTTAATTTTCAATCGTATCCTACCAATTTGTGATGAATTAAATTAGTTAAAACTTAATACCATTCTTCAACAACCATTTCAATGCAAATACTAGGTTTAATTCATTAATTAATAAGGTAATTAATTTCTCTGTAGCAATAGGATTTACAAAAACATACGTGTTCACTGAACTTGTTTAAGGATAATAAATAATTTATGAGATTACATAGACATAGAAAAGCTTTAAAATATCAAGTAAATATTATTTTGTTTGAATGTAAACGAAATATTACTGAAACACTAAAAACTAAATATTCATATCTTTGATTTGATTGGATATATAACAGATTGATGTTGGCAGGGTACCAGTGACAACAAGGGAGCACTGGACAGCTGTTTCGTTCTAGTGTGGAACTCTTCAGCAGTGCGCACCCATATATATCTTTGTAATTTAGCTAAAGCATAATACCGAAACAAATTATAACAATATAATACATAATTGAGACTATTGATCAATAACATTTCAGGCTAGTAGAACAAACTATTATTCAGTTATAGCAAACTTCTTAAAACCCATTTATAATGATTTTAGAGAAAACAATGCATTATCAAATGAACATACACATTATCTACTCAATCGTTCACTTTAATTCCCCTCTTTTATATAATCTTTTATGACGTTTCGCACTCAAGACTGAACGGAAATACACTAAACGATAGAAGTCGCAACAATAACCTGAAAGCTAATTAGTATCAAATAAAAGGAAATACTTATTCAGGGTTTTAATTATCAGCCACAATTTAACTTTAACATACTTTGTAAGATATTACGATGAGATTACAAGTAATTAATTTTCAATTAATGTCTACACACTAGCATCGATTAATCTATCAGTGATGTACAAATAAGCAATTAATAAATATAAAGATGTAATGGGATTGTTTGGAAACAAACAAACATATTTCATTATATAATCTATAAGATAATGCTAAAGATGATCTGAAAAATGTAATGTATTTGTGCCATACATTTCAAACCACCTCATCTTTCAATCACATTATCAAAATTTATAAAAGAGAATAATTATTTTGAGTGATATAGTTGCAGAAAACTTCTGAGAGGAAGTATAAACAAAAGCAGAGCAAAGAGCTAATCAATTTACATTGGGAAAATGTTCGAGTAGATTAAGGTAATTAAACTGTATACATATTCATAATTAGTTAAAGCCGAAGGAAAGACTAAATGAAATAACAACAAACACAATTATAAAAAATCTCACTTTGGGATGGGGTTGAATGAATGAAAAAAAACACAATTTAAAAGACAGACTGGGAGGATTTACAAATAAACAGTCAATGAAATACAATAAAATGGAACAATAGTAATAGCATAAAGTCAAGTTAAGGACAAATGTAAGACACACTACTGTTGTGCATAAAGATTCACTTCACGAACAGTCAAAGCTCCTGAGGATTTAAGGAGTTGAATATGAAAAGCCTTGGCAGATTAGGACAGGTTCCATAAATAACGCTAAACGCATTATATGGTTTGTGTGCATGATAGTAATCAATTAGATTCTAACGGATAGGATTTTAGTGTTTTTCTCCCTGCTTTGTAGAAACAAGACGGAATATATATCCGTATTTGTGTTGAAAGCGATTTCTGGGTATGGTCTTCGCAGATTGACCCACAAGAGCAGATAGACTAGTGAATGTACACGGAGGCAACCAAACGTAAGAGTTTATCCACGACGAGTACAGGAAATCGTTACTTTCTGATGACAGTTAGTGTTTAGCAGAACAAGACGTTCACTTGGTCGCTTTTAACAGAGTTTCTAAGTATGTCAGAAGTTTGTTTGCCTTTAAATCTCAGATTCATAAAAAAATATTTTCTAAAAAAAGAACTTCTGAACTAGTTGTCCCTAGTTCCTTTCATAATCTTATCTGTAAAGCGTATTGCATGTTCATCAACTTCCAGTGTTTTTCTGAAGAAATCAAATTTTTCCTTGATGCATTCAACACTTTAGATATTTCTTATCTAGTATCACAGACAGTGAATGTATTTCCTATTTCTTTTCAGAGTCCCGTCACTTCTCTTTGTGAAAAATAAATAAAGACTTATCCGTCTATTTATCTAAGAGAAATTCTAAGGCCGGATAACAAGTACTAAAGGAATATTTGATGTCCTTCAAGTTGGCATTTTCATCTTAAATATCTAATCTATCATTCATACATAACTTTGTATACGCTAAATATTTTAATGACATAAATAAAATGTTTGTTCCCAAGTTTAGGCCTTAAAATATTCCAAAGAGTAGGTCCAAAAGAGATCGTGTTGTAATCTCATACATTTGTCGATATATCTTGTTGCTGAGTGTTAATTGGACGTTAGAAGTACAACAAAACAATAGTTCTTTTAAGTGGTTAGTTGAAAAGCTGACATCTCTGCCAAGTGAATCAATATAAGGATATAAATTTTTTTCCAGTGATAACATCAAGTTCACTTAAAATAATGTCATTGTTTTTCTATCAAAATTAGAAGTTTTATAATATTGAAATTCCTCTGAATATACTCTGACAAGATCATTAGTTTGAGCGACTAGATTTTGCATTTCTCTTGAGTGTAAAGACTGGAGTCAAGAGAGTACATAGAAATTTTGAAGATAAGCGTGTAGTTGGACTGATAAGAGTAAATGAAAACATACTTTTCAGGACTGTTGCTAACTTTCTCCTTTATTTCTATTGGTTTTAAATGTTCAAAATACTGCCGTTAAAAGGAAATCCCTTCGATGATTTTAATGTTCCTTGATGTTCTGATCAGGATTATTAGTATTATTGGTCTATCATGCACAACAGCACCTAGTACATTTGGCCTTCAGCTCAAGGTGCGACACTACATCATCATAACAGCATCGAATTAAAAAAAGTGCTAACAAAATATTGTTCACAATTGCAAGAGGGGAGAGAAAAGATGCACAACAGAATACTATAATTTAGGATCGACAAGATAAAGATTTAATGAACTTGCACCTCTTTGACTGATATTCAGCCATATCACTTATTGTCCCCAACCACTGATCAATTTTATCATGCAAATCTCTAACAAAATAGACTGTATCAATTAATAAAACTTAAACGAGTGGTCAATGACTATATGAACCGATGATATTTTTTGATTTAGTCATCCCTAGTTTTATTTTCGCCTACTCCTGTACCTATCAAGGTATGGATTGGATCGACATGGACAATACATGTCCCAACCACCACATAGGATGATTTAGAATGTCATCAACTAATCATCTATCTTTGCCTAGTACATTGGGCCCAACTTCAAGACTACTTAGTCTATCATGCTTCAATTATATTTAAGCAGGAAGACTTGTGACCCATGTTTCCGAACCATGAAGTAGTACATGATGTTATTTCATTTAAACTGACTCTTCTGAAGTAATTATATAAAAAGTTTGTTTCTTTTTTTATAGAATAGGATGATTAATGGTGAGGAACAGTCAGATAGGATTATGTCCAGCCCATAGAAATTAATATAAATAAATAAATAATGTATTTACCAGAGTTACAACCAGATGATAGAATACAAAGTAAATTGCTACTCCTGTTGTTACAGCTTCATTTTCAACAACATCCATTGTATCATGCATAACGGCAACCCAGCCTTTTTGTGTAAGTATTTGAAACATTGACATAAATGCCTAAGTTTGCGTAATGTTTATAAAAACAAAAAAAGGAAAAAGAATACAAGTATGCTTAGTAAATACTGTAAATGAAATAATGTACTTACTGTGGAAACAAAAAATGATATACTTTGACTATTATTTATTGTTTTTCAGTATTTCATAATGAAGTGTACCTATCACAAAAGTGTCTAATAAACAGTAAATCTAGTATTCAAGCAATAGGAAAACAATATCATTATCTATTTTTAGTACAAATTTACAGTATGAAATCCTCATTATCAGCTGTGATAGTCATACACATGTCAGCTTAACATGAATCCAACTAGTAATTATTCAAAACACATTGCATAATTTAGGTTTATGTTATAGTGATCTGAAGATTATAAGTTTGATTACTCGTGCTGTTGTATATGAAGTTACCCATATATGAAGAAACCCATATTGGAGCTTGACGAATATTCAATACTCCCTAGTTTTCAATAATACTCGACGAAAATAAATCTTTAAAAAATACTAAACAATAAACTGAAATCAATAATCATAAAACAGCTGTGAATTAAATATAATATACTGCAGATTAGTACAGACCTTCTAAAACTTCTGGTAAACAGTCGTGACTGGTTAGGTTCAGACAAATCAAGAGTAAGATGATTATCACCGACAGCTGGTGCTGTATGACCACAGAACTCTGTCCTCAATATCTAAGTATTGGCCATGAGAACAGGTGGTCCCGGATTCTACCCTTTATGAGCACAGCTGCTGAGTCCCACAGTAAAATGAGACACTTGTACTCGCTAGTTTTTAGTGGTACTCTATTGCGATTAATTCGTGACAAATAATTTATGAGCCTGATTTTTTTCAAAGGATAGATATGACGAAAAATGCTGCAACAACTGAAGAGTTTTCATTTGATGATTCCAGCATATAACATTGGGATCTTTTGAATGGCATTCATAATAGCCTATGGGTATATACAGAAGTTTGTATTCATAACCATCCAATCAAAGTAGATTTAAAGCAAAAATGATTGTCACAATGTTTTTACAACTGGCAAATGAGTGAACGAAATGTTTTAGCAATCTGCATTGTAATTGTATTATGAACAGTTTTGAATGCAAAGTTAAATTTACGTCTTTAATTCATCTTTAATTCAATTTTTGACATGAGTATGAAACGCATTTACATTATTCACTGAGTAATTACCACTATCATAATTGTATAGTCTCAATGAATTTAGTCCTTCAAGTTGTATAACGTTATCTAGTCCGTGATATAACATCTCCTCTACTATGCTTTGACGTCAGAATTTTGGATGTAGTTAGTAAGCAAACCTACTTTAACTACGTTTTGTTCAAGTTAGCACTCGTTAACAACTTTTAAGAAATTGATACAATAATTAGTGATGGAAACCTGGGTCTCTATCTGTACCTAACATTTGCGAAATCGAGACGCTAATAGCGTATGTAAAATACTAATTTGTTTACCTTTGGAAATGTCGAAAATCTGTCAAAAGTTGGTTCGAACACTTGAAAGAAGCAGAATAATTGTAAACTGAACGTTGATGTAATCACCAGGAAGCAAGTAGTGAATAAAATCAAGCTGCCCAGTTTTCTGGCTGGACCAAATATCTACAGAATGGTATGAAGATAAAAATATTTGAATTAGGATAGAGTGTATATATATGCATTAATGTATTAATTAATAACTTGAAGTGTGATGTAAATATGCAGCAATTCGTATTATCATACATTGTAATAATCCACCAATAAAAAAAAACTAAAGTTGTAAACTATTCACATAAGCTGTATTAGGGGACATACAGTTGGCAATAAGTAAAAACAAACATCAGGCTCTCGTTTCAGATGTTCGTAAATGACCAATTAAATGGAGTATTCATTTATTTCAGCCGATCGGTGAAACAGGTTCTTCTGTGATGTTGGAAATTTGACTGATCATTATCTCATTAAATCGGGATTTTTGAGAGTTTATCATTTGACCACAATATTCGTAATAATTCATGGGATAAGTAGCACAATTTATAAAACATTCTGACCTATATAACAATGACACTGTTCTAAATGAATGGATAATATGGAAACGTGTAAATTATAGAACGATGCTAATTCCACGGCTTAGAAATAGATTAAGAATTAACTAAGGTGTGTCACTTTACACGTCGTAGGCCTTTAACGCCCTATCGATATAGTAAGCAGTGAAGAGAAGCATTAGAAACAACTAGTTTACCAATAAACTTCAATTATGGCAAAAAAATAATATTTCGGGTTGAACTAATGCCTTTTACGAGAAGTTAGCAGCTTAACAACACTACATTTATTACATCATTCGGTAGGGATGCCATTATTTTTAATTTTGTTAGGACTTTGTCACCCCCAACCTATTATCACAAAAATCATCGAATTAAACTAAACACATACTATATCATTTTAATATGCGTGAACTACAGTAATAAAAATTACAATTTTTGTCAGAATGTACCTGATAAAAAACAATAACGCTAAGTTCATTCAAAAATCAATGAAGATTTTCTACTTCAATGACTTCAGTAATTTCACAACATTTTTCGCGTATCTGTACCTTATCAGCCAATCAGTTACTTCCAAAGTGATACATAGCCTATGCCATTTTAATTTTATTTCCAAGATTTACAAATTTTATAGCTATAGTCCTCTCAAATTTCCTGTCCCCCAAAAAAATTGTAAACTCGAAGTAAGAATAAATAACTGTCTAAACAATTCTCTATCTTTCCATAATTATCACCTTTCATTATTCGACATTTATTTCAATTCCGAAAGTTGTCGAGACTCTTCTGATACAAAAATTATGCACTACTTATATTGCTTCTCAATTTATTAATATTATCGCGTCTAAATTGTAAGTCAACTGAAGAGTGCTCACGAAATAGACGAAACCAACTTATTCTGTTGATATTGTTGCTCTTTCTTTGTTTTGCATATATAAATGGAAAATCTACGTTCACCCAGTATAGTGTGAGTAAAGCAAAGTCTTACATTAATGACTGTCAATAACGCAACTGACTAATAAAACTATAGTACTATACTTTTAAGAATAAGTTTATATACAGTGCACAGACTACCTTAGCGATACCAGATTACCGTTCATCTGAAAGTGATCCTGACAATTGGACTAATCAGTACAGTGAAGCAAATAGGTAGCTAAAACATAGATAGTCATTTATTCAAAAGAAAAATGAGTTCCTGACAAAAAGGCGACAAAATTTTGTTTGGAGTCAATCAAGTGAGTGGATTGACCATAGTGCAGACACATGACGATGATGTTATGCAAAAATAGTTAAAAACGGTCATGGTAACAAACAATTAACAGTAAGAACTCAAAGAAGAACAAATTTGTGGGAATAGGAGTAGGAGTAGTAGAATCATTTCGAAGCAACACTGAATAAAACACGCATAAATGCCTGTAAGAAATAACCATCAGGTGACATAAAATATGAAACAAGACAATAAGAAACCACTTAGAACCGAATTTTGTATATTTTATTTACCTTGAAGCAAAAATCTTCTAACATTGGAGATGCTTTAATTAGACGTACGATTCTTAGAACCTGTAAATAAAACGATAATGTAGTTTTATAAAAAAAGTTCTCACTTCATCAAAATTGAAAGATGCATCATGTTTGCAGAATACGTATAGCGTTGACATTTGAAAACGGTTACCTTCTTAAATCTTCGGACTACCTTTTCCTTCAAAGTTATATTTTCTATGGTACATTATTTGTCATCTACCAGTTAAGTTCATTCTCTAATCAGAACTGGATTCAAAATTTAATATTCTTTATGTACTACTAAAAAGGAGGCCAGATGATTTTCTGAAAAGGCCAATACAAAGGAAGCCAATCAGGGATGATCGAAATGACAAGGTATTTAGGAGCATCTTCGTTTGCAGATAATCATTGTATTTTATTTTCCAGAAAATGTCTGATATGGGGATGTTTGATAAACAAGCTTTTAATGCAAACTGCAAATCTAGCTACACAAATCGAATTCCGTTTAATACGTAACTCTGGGAGTTACTCAGCTCCATTGCTTGACGAATTATACATATCTCTCAACAGTGCAATCCTAGAACATATATGTACTTCTGGCTATGCTGTTTTACAATAATCTTATGAGAAAGTCATCCAGACGGTTAAACAAAGTAGTCCAAAAGGGTCGAAAATGACGATGAAATGGACTACGGCTGCTTTACCAATCCACAGACTCGAGCTCAAGCTCTTTCTACAAAGACAGCACATTAAACACCTTGTTTTACATTAGTCTTAACGCCCTATTCTCAATAAAATATTACTGTAACGCTGTTCTTTATCTCTTTTCTTCTTTTATTAATGAGTTTTATTATTATTTCTGTATATTCATATGTCTATCATCTATCGAAAAACTCCATTCATATATTCTACTATTTGATGTATCAGTTTGATAATCAAATTTAATAAATGAAGATTAGAAATGTGTTCTTAAAGTTCATTTTGAAATGTGTGAAATATAGGGGGGGGTAGTGTGAATTCGTCAAAAAGAAAAATGGTCCTCTCCAAATCATCTGTTTTAACACTTAATGAGTATCATGAATTTATTAATTATATGGTGAATTCTTTTGTAGAAGCAACGGGACAATGACAAAAGCACCCGTCTGTCAGTCCTTAATTAGCTAAATGAAATCGTGTTCCATTCTCACCGCTTTAACCAACCAGTTATTAATGCTATTAGGATAAACTTGTATATTCCCGTTGATTTGTTATAGAGTGAAGCTGGTCAGTCATTGTTGCTATATGTGCATCCTGAAAGGATTGCCTCGATATAGTGAATTTTCACAAGTATTATATAAGTTGGATTGTGACTAGCAAGTGGAATCCAGGACTCGCGTTTAGTCCTATTTGGGACTCATCAGATGGATGTACCTGCATCCCAATGTGTCGACACGAGACGGACTGAGTTCGAATCCCAGTGTGAACATCAACATTGGGATGCAGGTACATCCAGCTTATGAATCCCGAATAGGACAAAACGCTCGTCCTGGATTCCACTTGCCAGTCACAATCCAACTTATATAACAGTTAATAATGCTTTTATCAAACTAGGAAAGGTCAAGTACATGTGAAGATTCTAAATTCTCCTAATACTTTGTTTTATCTCAGTGAACAACAAAATAGTATCGACATTACTAAAAGTGCTGTAATTCACGTATGGTTGTTTATGTTAACTCTAATTCGGTTGCATGTTTTGCAATTAATTATTCGGAAATAATCTTTACGTGCGAGAAAATTGGGTAGAGTTGATTCTATTTGCGGATGGTAATTCTAGTAGCAAAAATGATAGTGTACAAATCTAATACAGAAATCCAGATATCAAATGTCATTTAATCAAATCAGTTAATAAATATTGACTATAACATTATGTACTTAACAGTAATAATGGCAAATATTCCATTACTGTATTTTCATGAGAAACATCACAGTCACTTTCCGCTGACCACTTTTCTGGTTTACACTAAACTGAGATTTAAGACCTCCTACAGATTGTTTTTTGTCGTTTAACAGTAAAAACAACACAAAAGATAGATGCCACTTAAATTTATGAGAGTGATACGACTTAATTGACAATATTTATTCATCACTAAAGACCGCAAAAACGTTACCACTTGTCTGCACTATTAAATAGGAGTGAATCAGAGTGGATGAAGCTACAGTCGTACGAATTTAAAAGTCATAATTAGAAATTTCGGTTACATTGAGCTTCCTATCAGTTGTGTACATCCATCTTACTATTGTAATTAGAACAAGATGCTACTTTAGTAGACAACTTTAAATAGCTATGTGTTTTACCCTAGTTGTACTGACTGTCAAGTATTCACTGTTAAATTTGAAGATCTTGGATTCGACATTTTATCCAGTTGTGGGTCGACACTGTTAATAAGGAGACCTACATTAGGACTTGACAAATGTTCTGCGCTACATATTTTTCAATAATACACGACAAAGACCAATCTGCAACGAATATCAAATGACAAACTGTAACTTGTAACTACAAAACAGCTTCAATTTAACTAAAATAAATAGCTCACTAGTGGTCAGTGTAATATTTTTTAACATTTCCAATAGGAAGTGGTAACTGGGGAAATTTAGATAATCCAGGATTCAAAGAGTTGTCAGTAATGGTTGATTTTCGTTGATCGTTGTTTAATAAATATATTAATGATCTTATAATTCACACTGATAATTTAGATATAAAATTTCGGTAAATCCATATCAAAAAACCCATCTATAAAACAACTTACAGATAGAAATGTGAATTCTGTACGATATATCATTGGGATACAATGGATCGTTGTACCGACACATAGAAATAATTCAAATTTAAACAATGATCTATGCCAATAATTTGACCAACCTAAGCACCAGATTTTAAAAACAGCTTCCAAATTGAATAGTATAGTGAAGAAAATCTGTCAGTATAAAATATTTAAAGGGAAGCAACAATAAATTTGTCTGGTGATTAGTTCCAATTAGAATTTGTAGATAAAAGGATTAAACCAAATTCTTTCCCAGAAGGCATTAGAATTAGTATTGCAGAACCCAACTATTGGATCAGGGTAGATTCAGATATTAAATTCTCTAATAAGATGAACGGTAACTTACCAAACTTGGTGTGCTTACATTTCTTCTGTGGATTGCTGAAGTGGTTTACACATAGAAACCAGAATAGCATACGCATAGTAGAAACTCACCCAAACTCTTATAATACTTTTATTTACGAAAATTTCGGTATAATAAAATTATCAATTCAATTATATTTTAATTTATTAGTCTTTAAAAATTCTGATTCTTCACTTTCTAGAAATATCAAATAAAATAAAGAGTTATCCCTAAGAATGTTTCATTGTATAATTTACATAACCCATTTTCAAAACTACTATTCAGTTTCTATTTTCAAGCTTGTATTAATATAAAGGATAACCCCAAATATAATAAAACAGTGTGTTCATGAAGACAATAGCAAATAATATTTTTTTCTTTGATTTTCCCTAGTTTTCGCTTATCTTTCATTATTATTTGCCAGTTAATATTCTTCCCTTTATTCTTACATAATTGTTATTAAAATATATGTCTAATTCCATTATCAAACCAAATAAAAACAACCATTTCCCCCCCCCCCCATCCGCCTTATTATTATTAGTCAAACATTTTAGTGTATGTAGTTCGATAACAGATATGTAGTATGAATATCCGATCCTCTATCATAACATTTTATTTATTCTGTTGTTTGATATTATGTAACTAGTTAACTTCATGCCTACATAACCTTATTCATCTAACCATGATTTATGACCTTTGATTAGTAGTTACTTTGCCTTCTTCACATTTAGTTAATCAGTTACACACACAAACAAATTGGTACTTATTATTATTTCCATCTGACTAACCAACGCCAATTGACTGGTATCGATTTTATTTATTATTGTAAATTATATACTGATATCTGTGTAGAGACGTGATTAAAAATTAAATGAAAATAAATTTCTTCGTTCATTTATTTTCATTAAATTTCTTAATGGGATTTTTCATATTTTTAGGTTTGAATATTCTTTTCTATCAACACATGTATATATATATATATATAGTCTGTTGTACAGCTTATAGAATGAAATTGTCAAAGATAGATTCTTTCTAGCAAATCACATTTTTTGTTGTTTGTAACTAAATGAGTGTTTTTCATTTTTTAAATAATGAAGAATAGAACATAAATTTTAGCATACACGGATAAGTTATACTGCCATTAACAGATGGTTGACTTATGAAGCATAGATTCATATAATTAATGACCCAATGTATACTGATAATACTCTAATTATTTGTGATAAAAAATGTAACACGAATTACATTTAGACAAAACTATTCATTTATTCAAATTTCCATTAAAGTGGAAAATAGCATTCATATGCATTTTCGTGTTCGTACCTATGATCCAACAAATATCGTACACCGGAGTGCTAGTTTTCACAGTGAGTGCTTAACCAACTCAAATTAACTATTATGAGGAGTTCATGAGTGACCTACTATAAGACTCGTTCAGAGCTAGGATAAGAATACCTGATTGGTAAAGTATAGACAAACTAGGGGTGAGACAATTATCAGCAATAGTTTCAGATGGTCGTTGTGCTATATCAAACATTGATTGAAGTATCAATCCTACTATTGGGCGCCAGTCAGCCAACTAAAGTTGATAGTTAAGCATTCATGGCATGTTCTGGTTTAACCCATGGCAAGTTCATGAATGTGTACTTCACAGGAGTCTTATTCGAGAGCCGATCTGCTGTTCAGTGCTTATTAGAACCCAACTTGAAACAAACCGAGATTAATATGTAACGAATACATATTACTAATTAAAACCAGTCTCAACAAAATCACCTCTACTTAAAAATTGAATGAGGTTTAAAGGCATGCTTCTCTCTAATGTAAGCACTTATGATATTTTATACGGCAATAAAAGATTCGTATGGCCAATCAGTGACGAGTACACATTAACAAATTAAAACCGACCTCAATTAAACTATATTAATTTAAGATATCTTTGCTTACAAAAATTAAATAAACTTAAAGATTTTTGGATATATTGGTAAACTATGATAACCTCATTTTGTTTTCAACAGGTATTAACTATTTATTCTAATATAACTGCCCTGTAATTATCAATTATCATTTATCTTTTGGCATTTTGACATTAATCGTCTATATTCATAATCAATTTTGTAGTGTATTCATAAAGTTCATAACGTAAAATACAATCAGATTTCATTGTCTAGTCATAATATCAACAAAGTGAATCCTTTGTGAAATTTATTTGTGAAGATATTTTTTTTTCATGGGTATATTGTAAATGTCATTCAAAGCTTGTGTTCCCATATAGTTGTAAAGTAATGTTTAAACAGAATCAATAAGATATGCATTTTACTTCTATTACATAATACTGTTTTGTGTATTTCTTTCTTAGAAATTGAATATACACTAGAAACTTATAATTAATGTTTAGGATGGATTTTTATAAAATACAACAGCTAAATGTCAAAAAAATATTCATTGCAATTAATCATGCTACTGACAATATTTAGGTAGTTGAAATAATATGGTATGTCAATAAATAAATTGAACCTCCAGTGTAGATCAGATTTTATTAATAGTTTTTTATTATCTGACCAGCGCGAATTAGAAAGGTAAGGGCAGCATCTCTACTACTAAAAAACATCTGGGACTCAAACCAAATGTCAGTCAACATTGATGTCATATATTCAATACAAATAGGAAAATAGGTTAACTGTATGAAGCTGAAACTTGGTGAACTACAAAAAGCATCATCCAAAAGATGCAAGTATTTATAAACAACTGTCTGCGTAAGATACTTAGGATTCGTTGGCCAAATACCATCAAAAACAAACTTTTGTGGTAAAGAACAAATCAGCTTTTAGACGAGGGAGAAATTAGGAAAGGACGCTAGAGGTGGATGGGACACACTTTGATAAAATCATCAAACTCTGTCACAAGACATTCACTGACTTGGAATTTTGTAGGTTAAAGGGAAAGAGGAAAACCCAAGAACAGATTATGTCATAAATTGGAGATAGACATGAACAGAATGAGCAGCACTTGGGAAAAGCAGGAAAGGATAACAGGATAACGGGTATTGATTCATTATCTGATTAGTGGTAAAAAATTGTACATCTCCAAAGTATTTCCTTAAAATTCTAGATCATCATTCTACCATACATTCATTTAATGATATATAAACATGTTGTTTTGTATTTTAGATTTGTTTTATGTATGCTGTTACATTTGCGTGTATCACCTAATGAAGCTAGACTGACTGAACAGAAAAAGAAATCTGCATTCGACTTTTATAACATATTTTATAGAAACTCCGATTAAACAGAGTTGTAGCTTTTAGTATTGCTTGATACAATACACTGAATTGATACTTTGAAATCTTTCAGTGTAATTAATAAATAATCAAGTTCTACCGATCGAAAATTTGGTGAAGACATTGAAATCAACTGCATGAAACCAGATGAATTTGATAAGCAAACAATTAGTGGTGAATCTCGTTTTTCCACTGTAACACTAGCCGTATTTTATTTTATCACCTAATTTTTTCAACTACTTCACTTAATTTAATCACGTAATCCTTACATTTTTTTAATTACACAGATTCATTATTAGATAATCATTTGTAATATTAAATAGGAACTGACTATATTTACTTCTTTAAGCTTTACTTGAATCATTTGTCCATCTGGATTATGTTGCACGCATATGCTTCCAAATAACTTACATAAACATACTAAATTTACATTTAGCAATATTACAGGTTATTAGATATTGATGTTAGCCAAATGAAGTGATTTTATGATATTTAGATTGCTTCCTTATTTTTTCTAACTTTGAAATTATGAAAAACATTGAGTATATGAAAATATATCTTTTAACCTGAGTGAACTTAGATACTAAGTTATGATGTTTACAACTTATGGACAATCTAATTCACAAGAACTACGACAGTGACCAGAGTATTTTCCTTCCCATCTGTCAGTTAAAGAAACGAGAGCCAATTACTACAGAAATTTGTGCATCGTATATATATTTGGCAGCGTAAACAAATGTAATAAGAGCACGATTGGTCATATAAAATTAAGGATAATTTTAATCCGAGTTATTCAGTTTCCAGAAACTTTTTATTGCATATCTTTTCGTATATTCACAAGTTAAATCTTTTTTCTTTGAAGGCATATGATCAACAGCTGTCCATTTTCAAAATATTTTTATATCTTTGAAAATGGTTATTTTGGCTTAGGAAGGAATACTTGTCGTTAGTTAATACTAGGACTCAAAATCTAGGACGAAATAACATGTAAATGAGCCTGCTTCAATGTGACAGACTAAGATCTATGTCAACTACATATAGATAATACTATGATTTGTCATAAATATATTATAGTTAATTATATCATAGATAATATCTAGTAACGTAACTCAGTGTGTTTTCTTCTTTCTAGATTTCGTCAGTCAGATGAGCCTACATGTTAGTAATGAATCGAACTCGGCACTCATCTCTTTAAGAGTCAACACATCGTCATAAAATCTACTGACTACGTACAATTATCAGCTTGATAAAGAAGTATAACACTTGTTATCATTATTCGCAAACATTTATATTATCTAATTATTGATATTATAGAATGCTTTAAATTAGCCAAGAAGGTGAACTATTTTAGTGTATATTTTAAAAGCACTTATGAGATATTTTGGATCATAATAACCGATGAGAACATGAAGAGTGAAAACATCGATCCAAGTTACCCTTAACATCCTCATATTTTTGGTGCATTTTACACATGATTTGACATTATGAACTTTTTCATGTCAATTTTTAATTTTTCACTTCACTATACATGTTGTGGTCAATCTACCAAAATAATAAAAAGCTTAATAACTGCTTATTGATAGTTGAGTTTTCATCCGGCTGTCAGTAATACACAAAAGTACGATTATATGGAAGATTATTAGTTGATTCAGTCTAATCTTATAGTTAGTAGATTATAAACTAAAGCTTTAAGTCTATTTTATATGTGTGTATGTATGCATTTTGTGTACTGAAACAAATGTGGGATGAAATTTAACTGGTAGCCAGTTTCAATAAGCATTTAAGTGCTATTAATTAAAATGTGATTAGCGTAAAACCATTATTTATGTATGATTGTAGAACAAGGCATAGAAGTACACAGTAAGAATTCGACAAATTTTCATATGAAATGATAATTATTGAATTTTATTAAGGTAACAAAAATAGTAAAAACCAATACCTCAGCATAATAGAAACCATCTAGTTGATCTTTTAGGTGATCAACATCTCGCAAGCTTTGATGATTGAAATGAAGTGCAGCTGCTGTAATCGCATTAGCCAACACTAAAACCATGATAACTACATTGAATCCAGTAGACCTAAGTATAGTCTGCAAAGAATGAAAATTATTGTAGACATATATCGTCAAATATTGATCAAACCAGAAATGTAATCAAAAACACAGTATTTCTATATTTCTAATATTTAAAAATCAGTCACACTGAAAAATAGAACTTTATTTATATCATATCAATGTCAGCAAACATTAACATGTTTAACAAATGCTAAGAAACCGTTATGAAATAAAGTTAGGTAATTTATCAAGCAATATTTCTGTACTACATGCAAAGCTTCCAGTTTTGTCATTGTCTCTACTACTTACAGCATTTGATCAGTAGATACCTGTGTATGCACTATCTCATAGGATAACGTGATAATGTCATTTCTTTACAGATTTTCAATAACCAATGAATGTGGGTAGTAGTGTTATACGGTATGTACAATCCATCCTACTTGCGATTTATCAGCTGGACATTTCTAAATATGAGGCACTCAAGAATTCAAAATCAATATTTTCCTCATCAAATGACAAAATAGTTGTCCATTGAGCTACTGTGTCCATACAGCTACAAACATATTCAAGAAACACAAGGTAATATATACCTAAGGGTATAAATCTTTTCCTTATTATTATTGTGAAGGAAGTTCAATGTATTTTACTGGTTTTTATCAGCTATGCGCAACGGAATTTTATGAAAAACAGATGCGTATATTTATTGATAAAGTAATGTCGACTTAGAGATTACTGAAAACATGGATTCACTAACCATTTACTTTGTATTGGATTCTTACTTGTCAACAGGGCGTTCCTATAACTCAGGAGAAAGCACTTTACGGCTAACTGGGTTGGTATGAAAAGGAAAATGGTAGTGGTAAATGATGAAACACAATCATCAATGGACAGAATTTGTAAATCTGTACCTTACCACCTTCCGAAGTAACTAAAATATTTATATGACAATCTAACTATATTGCCACAACTGATTTCCATCACTTACATCTTTCAGCTATTTAATACAATTATCCTCTGAACTACTGTAAGTTATTCCTGTCGAAAAATGGCTAAAATCAACTTCAAGATATTATAGCAGTCTCAGTTCTTTTCAAATCCAGTTATACATGATTAACTTTTTGTAACGTTAAGGGTGGTGGAACGGTACTAAAATTCAACCATGAATGAAGGTTCACACTCTTATGGACTGATATATTAACTTCAACATGGTAAGCTGTACTATTTTCGCTTTGATTGTTCACCTGTTTTACAACATAAAGACGATACATCAAAGACGTATAATATTTGCAACTTACGTTTGTTTTGGACACTCAAGAAGTAGGTTTAAAAGACACAAATGGCACTATACATATTTTTAGGGAAGTAAGATTTAAGCCCCATCCAAAGATTGAGCAGCTTATCAGTAGAATATTGTGGTCCATAATATATTCAACGTATTTAATTCCTAACTCAAAAGTGAGTAATGAACTTTAAACTGCTAGAAGTTGTATTTAGTTTTATTAATAGTTACAATATTCATATTAAAGTGCTTATGAAAATGAATTACTTTGTTGTTCAGTTTGAGGTTTTATAGCATGGACTGACACTTGAAAGGCAACCATTGAAAATCGGATGGTAAGAAGCATCTTTTCCTCCATAGTATCTAACTCTTCAATAATGAGCATTCATAATCCCACCAGAAACATAAATAACGACCTTAACGCTTTGCAGTAAGTTACAAACTAATTGCTGATTATATATTAGTTTATATTTCTAAATTTAATTTTCTTAGCGACATCATTATGTAGTGTTGACGAACTGAATGTTCAGAATCTTTTTTTATTCCTATCGATATATGTTATGGTCAGGAAATATTTTTTAACAAAAAACATATCTTTCTGTATTAGCTTACATTACAGACATTTTTTATCGATCGGCGTCAACAACTATCGGATCTACATATCTAACCATTTAAATCATACATATAGATATATGCTTTCTTTTATTTGTTGTACGGTAAATGTTCGAACACGACAAAATATTTTTAGACAAGTATATCATTTACTTAATTTCTGTCTAACATGAAGACAAGAATATGAATGTTTGTTCTAATTTTGTCCTTGTTTTGATATGCTAATATGTACATTCGTTAGCTTAAAACGATAAGGTAGATACTATGTATGTTTGTTTGGGAGGGTGTGTGAGAAGGAAGTAAATATAAATATGACATTGATAGTGAATAGTGTACACTGTATAGACAAATATGTGTATAAAATATTCAAGTATTTAAATTCCATACACTTTTGTAGAGAAAACTACCAGAGACGGAAAGAATGGGATGTATAGTACACTAATATACATTGTCATGGGAAATAAAAGGTGTTGAGGTATTTTTTAGATAAAAATTGTTATAATAGTTTGTACTAATACAGAACATAATACCTGCAGTCGACGAACGAATACCCTATTTGTACTTTATAGAATTTATGAAACTAGGTGTAACGACATCAAATCCACAGCTGATCATCAGTCGCCTAAGGATTTCAGACACACCTGAGTGACACCTACTTTATGTACGAATCGACTGAATTCAATTAGTGATGGTTTTATGTTTGAAACTGTCACTGGTGACAATATAGTTAGTTAAGCAACTACTGAAAACTGGGCGGTACTAGTTTATCATAAAATAATGTTTCCTTGTATAAATACTGATAAAATCGATTATGTGAATTGAAAACACGTCAATCCAACATCAATATTACAATCAATACTTAATTCGTTTAGGTGAAATAAAGCGTTGGATCATACCCATAACGCGGTGATATTTGCTTGTTTCATGAAATACTACTGTATAATTGACTTCTCTAGTTTTAAATGCCTTTTTAACATATTGTTATGCAACTAATGACACCATCTAATGAACATGTACATCTTATTATACAGTGCAACGAAAAGTTAAAGGATTAAATATAATTATAGATTGTTAAATAATATAGGAAGAGAAATTTAAGAATTTTTTTCACAAATAAATAGTCCATTACAAATCAACGGGAAGATACAAGCTTATCCTAATTATATATATGCTCGTTGCACAAGTGTGACTGTCTGGACACAGTAGCCTAGTGGTGAACGCGGTGGCGTTTGACACTAAGCGGACTGAGTTCGAATCCCAGTGTGAACATCAACATTGGGATGAAGGTACATCCAGCCGATGAGTCCCAAATAGGACGAAACGCGCGTCCTGGATTCCA
Organism: Schistosoma mekongi; assembly: GCA_034768735.1. NCBI lineage: Eukaryota > Metazoa > Platyhelminthes > Trematoda > Strigeidida > Schistosomatidae > Schistosoma > Schistosoma mekongi. Next base: position 18,033,810 of record CM068307.1, on the reverse strand, counting down.
CTTGCCAGTCACAATCCAACTTAAATATATAACTTGTGTAATAACGCTATATCGAGGGAATCCACTCAGGATGCACATATGGCAACAGAGACTGACCAGTTTCAGTCCATTACAAATCAACGGGAAGATACAAGCTTATCCTAATTAAATAAATAGTATGATTTTAGCAAACTATATTTATGGTTCATTCGACAAAATATCCTGTTCAAAATTTTATTCCATCATCTCAAGAAATTATCTGACCTAAGAGTTGTAACATGTATTTTCAAACTACATTGTGAATATATATGAACAAGTTTTATAAGAAATTCAAAACATCTGGTTCTAACGGTTTATATCATTGCATACAATGAACTTGTTATCAGTAGACCATTTAAATATATAGTAGATAGAATGTAATAGATTGTTCTTACTAAATGTGACATAAATGTATCGACAAGAGCCAGTCTCAATAGACCTATCATATCCAAATCACCTGTCGGAATTAAAGTGAATGTATTTTGTACATATTCTTTACAGCTGATTTGGATGTAACCTCCGTCTAGATATACGTTCCAAATATTGTCTACTAGTGCTAGCTGTTTCTTCTAATGAAATATTTGTAGACAGTGTTGTCATGTTGTTGGAAACCACAAGTTTGTTTAAAATATCTAGAGATCTACAGTTTCACAAAACTTAAAATTATCGTTAAAACTCTATACAGCTGTTTAGTCGTCAATAGGTTCTTGTATATTTTATAACCATCTATCAAGGCGAATTAATAATAGAAGTGATCTGCCTTATTGGTATATAAGATTAATGGTGTTTGTCTTCTTAATTAGTGAATGATAAACACAATCCATGTGGTGAATCAATTGATCAAATAAGAATTGAAGTAATAATTGTGTATGACTATAAAGATTTTAGAATAGTAACCTATGACATAACGATTTAATAAAAGTAAGTAGTGGAGAAAAGTTGCAAACTATTGGAACTAAGGCCTTGAGACAGAGAGTAGTAAATGATTATTTTACATTCTGACCAGTAAAATTCTAATAATACTTACTTCTTGGAAAAATTTCGGTGCCAGTCCACGTGCATTACTTTCGTGTACAGGAACCAACTTCCACGTAAAACCATCAAACTGAAATATCTAAATACAAAATACGAATGTGTTTTGATAATTCGTTTGTTTCCAGAAAAAGTACATACTTCACAAATGGGTGTCAAAATGATAGACGTTAAGAACTTGCATAAGTGTGTATTATTATAATCAGGCTGACTTTTTCAAGCTAGTTTAAAATAAATTGAGTTATTAGTGGTGATCTCAAAGTAAATAACAAGTTTCAACAGTGCTTTACAAAGTTTGTAAATCCAAAACTACTTAGTTTAAAATAAAAATGAAGGCAAGAAGTGATGGAAGTATATATGTAGAAACGTAGTGCAGAAAAACTAAAATTATAAGCTACCGGAAAAGTGATAGTGAGCAGTCATGACTGGGAGGGTTTAACCACATAAGACAGTGGAAAGAATTTAACTGGTGGCAATTTATGAGCAACGCTTAATACCTTTGTTGTTCAACTGTATTCATCAATAAACATGTTCCAAAACAGACACATCAGAATAATGAAGTGGAGAGTGTATGACTGTTTCTCCATTCTTTTTCTAATGAACTAGTGTTTAAAATATTACGACCCTAAATGGTGTAATAGCTAGTCATCTAACCGCTAGTTGCCATATTGTCGACGTTTCACAATATCTAACAGAAAAAAAACGCAATTTCCTTAAAACAGTAGATTTGAAAAATTTCAAATGAGACTAATAGATTCAGGGAAACATAACTGTGCGTTTGTCACTACTATTATAAACATATAATTGTTGATTGATACTTCTGAAGTCATTATTATAAGTCAATGTGATTTTTGAATTGTCTTACTATCACTTTATCCACTAATAAAAAATCTTTTTATTTGCCAAATTAAGTGAATTACAAAAATTTTTAATAATTATCATGTAAATCAACTTATCCTTTTTTATTCAGCGACTGCTAGCTAAACCGACTTGTGTTTTATATGACTAGTTACGTTGAAAATGAATGAGCATACATCTATACATAGATCTACCATTAATATTTGTTCTCACTTCAGATTTCATCGGTGATTAATATTTATTATACCTAATATTACTTTATCATTTCTCAATTTAAATACAGTTACCATGAGTTGGTGAGGAATCTTAATGTAAAAATAAATTCATATCATTTTACGTTGTTTTGCTTTATTAAAAATAATCAATTTTGTGATTGGTTCATTGTATGTATTTGTCAAAGACTGATAGCTGGTCGTGCCGTTGACTACTAGGAAACATTCAACAGTCGTACAGTCCATTAATGCGACTCCCTTGTGGTAGTGCACCCAACGGACCCCATCAGTAATAAAATTCAGGGTCGCCAGGTCTCATGATAAGGCTTTAAACGTATAGGGTGAAACAAATGCTAAATGTTTTTCGTGGCACATAACCCAGGTCAGACTGTTACGAATGCAAACAATAAATAATTCTAAGGCTTTACATCACGAAACAGAATTATTGAGACAACTACTGAACGTCATGGCATATAGAATTCCTGTGTTATCTGAAACGGTAAGCATTCGCGACTATCTCCAAGAATCAAAACTGGACCACTGGCTTCCCAGAAAACATGCAAATTTTAACCAAGAATTTGGTAACTGGCAGCTAACATTTCTAATTTAGGTCAATTCACTAAATTTCATGGATGTCATTTATTAAACTGTGGTCATCCGCATCAGTTGACAGACAGACGGAGAGTTACAACGTAGAACTTGGTACATGCATACGTCAGTTCAAGTTGCCATGCCTCAATTAGCAGATAGAGATTAAATTGTCGAATCAAATCCCAGAGTGGGGAAGGTAGTAGCAGACTTAGTATTCATGGAAGGGAATAGAGACCGAGAACATTTAAGAAAATATGATTCAGTAAAGAGAAAATTATGATAAGTTCAGAAGCTTAGGATTTGGAGGAAGACAAGGAATGGATGCACCTGCGCCATTGCCAACGATTTTGAGCCATATCACCCAAAGTCTCTAACCATTTATTACGAGCGTCACGCGGACCCCAACCAGGTAGTCTGCACCTATTAACATGGCTCAGCCCAATTGTCAATGACTTCATGGACTGGTGCCATGTTTTGGTTTGGGCCATGTTGACGACGTTTTCATACTGGGTGCTTCGAAATTACCTTCTTAAATCGTCCAATTAGTTACTGAATTAGAAAGGCGCAACATTTCAAATAGTTTTTAACAATTAGCAGTACAGATTAGAAAACTATGATTCTATGTTTTCATAACTGCAAACGCACATACACAATAGATGAATTCATGAAATTATACGTGTCGGCTACCAAGTTTAGAAAATGAAATGGTCACTATGTATGATTTCTATCTGGAAAAAATACAGGTATGAAAATAAGTTAAATACTTTATTGAATATGAAATGAGATATTTTGTGAATAAAATAGATGATAAAGTTGGAATGTATATTTTGAAGTAGCTTATAAATGTCTACCTTTGAAGAATCTGCATCTGCAGTATGCCTTGGTGTCCACATCTGTTGAAATTGTACTCTAATCTCAGCGAATGTTTCAATTAACACAGCGATAAATACATTCTAAAAATGTCGGAAAATAGATGGAAAAGGGATAAAACTGAATATTTATATGTATATGATACAATTGAACAAATAATTAGAACTAACAATCTGAGGAATTTACTATTTATGTTATTAGGACTTCTACTGTTAGGTTATATTTGCTATGAACTCCCAAACAGTTAAAATAAGTTTTGCCGTTTTTATGTTATTTTAAATTTACCCAAAACCTATCACCTTCATTCCATGCAAAAATCTCCTAATTTTGTTATCGTCTTGTTTTATATCTTCCGTTATAAAGAGATTTGTCGTTAATTTACTTATTAATTCTATTTCTACTTAAAAGGTATATTCTGTCATCTCTTTTTCTTACCAGTAGGGTCACTTTGATATGAAAAAACATAAAAAGTACACGACTTTTTGTTAAGCCTTTAATTTATGATAGAATCGACATTAGTTTTAGTCTAAGTGCAAAAAGGTTATGAAAGTGTTGAGTTCTTTCAAAAATGTGAAGCCATCGCTATGAAACCGAGTTCTACAGAATGGCAGCCGTAATTTTTCAATAAAACGTCACTACGCTACCCAACGCAAAAAATACAAAGTTTCGGAAAATACTTCAATCATAAATATGACTTTTCACTTGTAAAATGAAAATTACAGAACAATTGTTCTCTAATTAGGAAATAATAAAAATGTATTCCCCTCACTGAAGTAACAACAATTATTTTTTCTCAGTATAGTTCAAGTGAACTGTGCTCTTCTGTGTACTAACTATACAACCCGGTTATGAAATCTAGACTTTGTATATAGTTAAGTAATTCTACCTAACTCTCCTATTTAATGTATCTTGATTAACAAACTACGTTTCATTCTAAAACCAGAACTAATTTCGTTTTAGTCAAAACTATCGCACTACGATTCACATTAGTTTTATGAATAGAATCAATTCATAAAATAAACATTCATAGAAAACTGAATACCTTCCTTCGACTTAACCTTCTAGTTGTACAATGTAAGCAATAAGTTTGTTATTTTTGACTCTAGTATTATCTAATTAGTATGTATGTATAAACAAACTCCAACTATGTTTTTCATAATAGTGAGATAGTGGGATAGTGATGTATTTTCGCAGCTTACCTTCACTAACCATGCAACTAAAAAGATCATGGACATAAAATAAATAACTCCTTTCCACGATGCAAGGCAGTCCATAGCACGATACATTATGAAGACCCAACCTTCTTGAGAGGCAGCTTGATAGACTGTAAATATGCTTATATCTGAAACAGCGAATAAATAAAAATTACTACGAAAAATGATCTAGTGTTAATTATTGTGGACTAGATATATGATACGGTGTTCAAAAAGTGCATGACCCTATACATATACATATATATTTATTTATTTATAGGAGCCCGTGCTAATAGACAATTGAATAAAATAAAACATTCATAGAAAACTGAATACCTTCCTTCGACTTAACCTTCTAGTTGTACAATGTAAGCAATAAGTTTGTTATTTTTGACTCTAGTATTACTAATTAGTATGTATGTATAAACAAAACTCCGAACTATGTTTTTCATAATAGTAGATATAGTGGGATAGTGATGTATTTTCGCAGCTTACCTTCACTAACCATGCAACTAAAAGATCATGGACATAAAATAAATAACTCCTTTCCACGATGCAAGGCAGTCCATAGCACGATACATTATGAAGACCCAACCTTCTTGAGAGGCAGCTTGATAGACTGTAAATATGCTTATATCTGAAACAGCGAATAAATAAAAATTACTACGAAAAATGATCTAGTGTTAATTATTGTGGACTAGATATATGATACGGTGTTCAAAAAGTGCATGACCCTATACATATACATATATATTTATTTATTTATAGGAGCCCGTGCTAATAGACAATTGACCAAACCGTTTGATTTGGGGTCTTAATTTGCAACTAAATGGCTAGAAATCAAGCGCCTTGACTACTGAGATAGCGTTTACGAAGAAAAAAATCTCTTTTCTATTTTATTGGGTTCTAATTACTTGATAAACGAGATGTGTGTGTCATATTTGTTTGTTTTATTTAGGACTCACTTGTTATTGGTATTACAACAAAAACACCCCAGTAAATTAAGGCATAATTATTTCGTTTTTTTGGTTTAGTTAATAAAAACATGGTAAAGCCAGTAAACTGAAGTCAGTGGTAGAATCCAGCAAAGTTGTATTTTTTGTTCAAACGACAGTAATCAAACTAAAATCATTACTAAGTGATTTACTGAATCGTGTTAAAAACTCTATTCAAAGTAGCCTGAATGGACATATATACTGAATTAAAATTCATAAACTTATCTTTAAGTAAATTGTTTATGATCAAATCTGAATTTATATAGTGTTATTCCCATTATATATATGCTAAACGTGATGCAGTAGAATTTTAATAGTTGATTAGTATGAATTTATGTATATGGCATGTATAGATGTAATATGCCTAATCAGAAGTGACAAGTAGAGGGTATGATTTATATATAATAAAATAACGGTTGATAGTTGCCTATGAGCCCACCGATACTCATCTGAAACATAGTTCACGACGGAATTACTTAATAGCAAGATCAACATTTCATCTAGCACAAAATATTTTTTACCAAAGTCTGAAAAATCCATCAACGTAGATAGACAAATTAAAGTAGATGTTAGGTAATATCAAAAGACTGGTTAATTATTAGTAAAACTTGTAAAGACTAAGAGAGACCGGAAGAAACGCTTTCACCGGGATAAATGACATCCGACACAAGGTAAAATGCAAGTATCAACCAAAATAGATATAATCTCACACACATACACTGAGATCATTCGTATGTTCAATAGGCATCAAAAAAAGACAACGCAAAGCAAAGATTCTCAAAGCGCGCTAACTTCAGTAACTACAAAGGCACGCATATTTACTTTATGTGCAATAAACTGCTCTCTTACAAAAAAAGTCGAAAGTTAACCAAATGATTCTCCAGCTGTTTTGTTTACATTATTAGGACTGTACGGTAATAGTGGTCTTAAATTAAAATTGAAATTTAGAATGTTGCGCATTAACGCATATCAAACATAATACCACTATCTAAACTATGCACTATGTTCTCTTGTTAGATAACTGCAAAACATTAGATAATTCGTCCACATTTTTGAGCTAACTAATATGAATCAGTATTTTTCTTTAATGTGGTTTGAAATGTAAGTTGAATTAGCCGTGGTTATACCGTATGAGACACCTATTTCAATATGAATAAAAACATGGATTCAATGCCAAGGTCGTTAATATTGTGAATTTTCATAGATTAAGGCTACTTATTGAATAGTAGGCTTAAACGGTTCGTAATGTTCACAAATATATCATGTCAAAAGCTGCGTAGATTTAATCAATATTTGATCATGTGACGTGTTTTAACTTCAACAATCAGCATCACAAAATACTTTTAACTACGTCATTACAATTATGACATTTTAACAGGACAGGTTTCTAGTTAATGAGAGATATCATACAGAGAGTTGGAATGTGTTCTCTCGAATCCGTCCAAATTTTAGGATTACTTCTAACACTGAATACAGATAATTCATATGTGTAACAGACTGATTACAAACCCAGCAATTCTAGAGGATATTATAATCAAATGATACAAAATGTATTTACTTACGAAAACTTTCAAATCCAGCATAACCACCGTCATCTTGTATAGAACTAGCAATCCGTATGCATTTCATATTACTTGGACACTGTTCATCAGGTTTCTTGGCTGGATTACAATATGAATCTGGTATAGCTAAATCTTGCTTTGTAACATGTCTGTAAAAAAATCCATTCGAATATAACTGAATAAGCTTTAAAAAGAAATTGTGTATCATACATCAGCTAATGGTTGAAGTTCGAAATCACCATTCTAGCCTGTTGATGTTAAAATTTTATGAAGATTAGGTTTATTATATATCCTGCTGTAAAATCTGAATAATTTATCTGGACAGTTTATTTACATGAATCAATCAACCATTTTAAGTTAGTAAGTCATGTCAATAAAGATCTGCTCAGTAATATTTTTGAGCAGTCACGAGTCATGTACTGTCGTCTTAATGGATCAATGTAACTTAATCTATGAAGAATATCAATTTTATATGATGTTGGTAATTGCATTATTATCTGAATCCACTTGACCATAACAATTATATATATCACAAATATTATTAATGCAGATAAAATAAAAAGTTGGAGTCAAGTATATGAATGTGAATTCTTGTTTCTCTGGAAAGCCCATTTAAGTGGTTGCAATGTTGTTACCTTGATCCGGTTCTTTGTAGACTATACGTAAAGGTTATCAACAAGGTACTCTATATTCTATCCGATACTTTCAGTCATTTTTTTGAAGTTTAGTAAATATATGGTGCTTACTGAGATACAGTCCTCATGAATGTCATTATTTCAAGTGTCTGGAGATAATTGTAGCTGACAGTAATTAACATGTCAACGTAGCACACCCCGACATACAACATTACAACTTGATATGAGTAGTAGATTCTTCCATTGGGCTGAGACGACATAAGATATAATATTGTATGAGAACAATCTTTAAGCTTAAATGGAATGCAGCTTAAATGAAGTCCAACTATAGGTTACCCTCCTCCCACATAGTAAACTATAGCCAAAGTTTATTATTTTATCACTAATTGTCCAAAAACGTTTTGTTTGGCAGTGATCTAGTCCTATGATAGACTAAATTCGTATTCAAATGACTAAATTTTGGCTTGTCTCAGCTCTTTCAGTGACAACTCACTAGGACTTTCAGAAAATCTTCAAGTCGATAACAATCATGCTGTCAGATAATTACCGACAATGTCATTGAATGACTGTTGAACCATGTTACAAAATAATTGAAGTAGGAAACAAACCAGTGAATACCAGCCTAATAATGTTGTTGTTTAGACGCTCGATACGAGACCTGAGTGTTACGTATGCGTACTTCTGCGAAATTTCAAATTAGTACTACCTGGTCTTTGTCTAATGATACCTACGGTTCACTTCTACTTGAACAAGGTGCTACTAACGTTATTTTTAGAACGGTAATATAAGCTTCATATACTAGTTACTCATTTCACAGAATGCAGGATAATTTGAAAGTAATCAGCCGAATGATGAATTCAGGGATTCGCAATTATTTCTACTAATTGTATAGTACCATAAATATTTGTTAAATATTTATACTTTTCAAATAATTTAATGATGCAGTTATGCATATACTGTTTGATAGATATTAAAGAGTTATGTGCATCGTTTAATCGTTTTATCATTAAAATATCACGGAATACAAATTTCTTTAAATATGGTTTAGATATACACGTATGATTAATAAGCTGTAATAATTTTCGTTTACATAGACCAACTACCTATTAGATCTCTGTAAGATGATAATGAAGAAAAAAAGTAAGTTTGCAATCAGCTTTACAAGTTACTTCATAAAATTTTTACTTTAAGTATTTCTTAAAATCATGAAATGTTAGACATTTCAACAGAATTTTATTACATTTTAATAAAAGTCATAAAAAAAATTAGAAGAAAGATGTTATGCTAAATTTGCACAAGTTCTTTTAGTCTTATCAGATTTCATTTTGAGGTTTTACGGTTAGCTGAGTTCAAACTCACTGGCCTAATGGTATATTGTTTGTAAAATTTTACATTTTTTCTTCGATAATTTTTCCGTTGCTACAATATTAAAATATGTTAATAAGTTACTTTAGTGAATTTGGATTGTGATTAGGAGTGGGAAATAGAACTCATGTCTCATTGTGTGTGGATGATATGCAGCATAAATCTTCCAAAAGTTCATCTTTGCTAAATTCATTTCATATGTTAGAAAACCTGAATGCTATTAGGGTTATTGGCGTTCATAAATAAAGAGTACTACACCAAAATGAAACAACTCAATGCTTTCAGATTCAAAATGGTTCTTTAATCATTGTTATTCTGTGATGATATATAACTCAGAATGTATGACTATTATTCAAAAGACGATTTACTTTTACATAATAAAGCAACTATGCCCATCAACTGAATAGAAGAAATGTTGAGACAACGGTTCAGTCGATTAACTTACGTTTCGTTAGCTGTTTTCAAAACACAATGATAGTTCAACTCATCACCGAAAAATTGCACTCCTAGGAAACCATATAGTGACATAAAGAACAGTAGAAATACTGTAACATTATACATTTGATGTGTAGATCGCCTAAAGTATTAAAATAAGGTATGTTAGATTATAGTTTGAAAATATTAAATTCATTTTATTAAAGTTAACTGTTTCCTAAATATAATTACAAGATATAAATGGTTTTAAAATAATCAACTAACATATAATCTGAGAGTGTTTGTCTCATCCCGTTGTTGTCAAGAGGTAAATTTGGTAGGATTTTCTAACCATATTTCTAACCTGATCAGATTACTAGTATGTTTAGATGACTATTCTATAATTGAGTAAATCACGTATTCCCGATTCACCTTCCCATTCACAATACAGCTTTAAACAAACTTCAACTTGAGACAGAAACTGATCAAATTTAGTCTACTACTACGTCATTGGGAAGACACAAACTCATTCAAACTATGTATTCTGATTGTTGTAGAACAGGTATTGGTTTATGGACTCTATTGTTTTATGGATAATGAGTTTACTCTCTCTGGTTTACGAAGTTGTTAAGTAAAAACTCCTGTTCAATGTCATACCAAAATATATGTTGTGGTAGTCACGTGAGACGAATTCATTCACAACAAGTCTACTTGAATAATTATGATTGGCTGTAATAAAAAGAATACAAATCAACGTTTCATCGATAGAATGTCATCTTCATTTTAGTTGCTGTGCCTAACAGAATTATACTTTGCAATAATGATCACCACCAAATGAATAGTTTTAATTAGAATATTATCCAAAGTCTTATACACCATAGTGTCTTTCACAATTTACCTAATCAAATCTGAATTGTGTACAGAAAAGTAAATTTAGAACCACGTGATTGTATCTCTCCTTTATCATCACCATAAAGTAGACAGTTACTTTTTGTACTTTCTCTCTATTTAGTCAAAGAGAAAAATTTCATCTTATGAAGTGTTATTCGGCAATTTCAAAGTTTTCACTTGAAATAGGTATATTTAACCATATGCATATAATGAGTAATGAAACCCATTTGTCAAGTACATGTTTATATACTCTTCATTAATCTAAAAATATGTGTTAGAGTTTCAAACTTGTAGATGACTTAACAGATAATTCACGTCTTTTATTTCGATTAGATTTTGTGTACTGAGTGGTTGAGATTTAAAAGGCCAAAGTAATGAGTTGTTACATAAGTCCTACTTACTGAAATATAGCTTTTACACGTGCTTGTGGCAGCTGAAGTCGTAATACTGCACGAAAAACCCGTATAAGTATCAGCGGCCTTGGACAACGGATTATGCTTAAAAAACCATAGTTCCGTCGAAATTTCTCATTACTTGGACATATATAATAATCCTTATTGGGATTATTATTAGGATTGATATAATTTTCACCATCAGTCTTTACTGAACAGCCAAGTGTCACATAAAATTCCACACATTGTAAGGCTAACGAAGCCAATATACATAACAACATGAATGCATCAAAATAATTCCATGATTTTTGAAAGTATGCACGATTACGTTTCTGGTCAATGCCCCCAGTTGACTAGAAAGGAATTAAGAAAGATATATGGGATAAGAAAATAATAAATAGAAAGAGAAATACAGCTTTTGCAGCTAATAACAATTAAATAATTGTAATCTAGTTAATAGTCTTTTAAAAAAAGTCATATGTTCTGCTTCGAACCCAGTACTTTTTTCGCATTTAATATACAAACAAAAAATATTTGCTAATGTATTTACAGTTAAACAAGCTTGATGGGATTGTGAAATGTTACATTATGTCTTACGAATATGATTCAATTAGTATGATGAAGTTTAGTTATTTAGAGGAATTTAAACGATTTTCAATGCATCTGTACTAGTTTCATCTACGTGTATGTGAAATAGAGTGAGGGATATATAGATATTCTGGTGTTATTTGTTCTCATGATAATGGAATCAATCACGTACATCCACTATAAACAAAGCCTTCCTTAATTAATATGTTTAACACTGACATAAGCTTGTTGTACCACTGTAGAAAAAATAAGTAAGGCGAATGGGAATAATAACGACTAATCGCTAAGAAAGAAAGATAGGTTTGTTAGTGCAGTGATGGAATGAGATACATTTTCAAGCATATGTTAGGTGTGCTCTGATACAGGTTTAAAGAGAATGACTTACTTCTTTGGAGGCTACTAGTTTGAGTGTGACTATAATTTTGAAAGATAAATCTGACAGGGTAACACGTTACAGTTAACTTTAATTTCATTAAAGCTAATACAGAATAAGCGTAAGTAAAGGAAACCCATTTCACTACAATAATATTTAATTTGTGATAGTTAACATTAGCTTATTAACATTCATACTATTTAGCATAGTAAGAAATACATTCAATACTTATAGTTTTGAGTTGGTCATCAGTACGTTAATGACAAACTTTAAAAATTTCTAAGAATCTGTAGTGAGATGAAATATATATTCTGAAGGTGCAAAGTTGTTGGATTCAGTAGTTATCATTCTTATTTATACAAATTAACATGCATCATATAAGCTCATACAGTAAGTATTCGTTTTCATTTAATTTCTACTTCTAATCAAAATATCGGTATCATAAAATTTAGCAGAGTTATCTTTATAAATGGTTTAGAAAAACTTGATCATAAGTGAGTATTTTTCTGGTATTGTGTTCACTGAGCTACATAGTTTTATTTTAGAGTAATCACTTCATTATATTTAATGCACACTGAAAGTTATAGTTGAAAATGTTGTACTATCTGCTGGAAATATCAGATTAAACAAAGTGAATGTCCCTTTGAACTGCATATAAATGAACGCAAACTAACATATACTCATTATCAGTGACTTGAAGGTAAGTGGACAATCACTGGATATAAATTCGAATAACACAACATAAAAATTATACAATGTGAGAACTGTAGCAATCGTGAAAGGTTTATAAATATATGACATTCAATGAACGCATTCACATAGATCTGTTTACTTAGGCTGTTGGAAGGCGATTAACTAGTCAGTCAGTAGAAATTAAAGGACAGATGAAGAAAACTAATTAGAAATAAGGTCACAAAAATAAATTAATTCAGTATTTGTTAAATAACAGAAGTAAGCACTGATGCAATCCAGAAGAATAATCAAATCAGTAAACAAGACATTAAATATACCTATTTCAACACATTTGTTATCTACTCTGTATAAACTCCGAAATATTAAGAATCGGAGTGGAAAAAACCAATAAACTGTCAGTATGTTATCACATAAACGGAATAAGACTATTAAAGTAGATTGCTTAGCAGAGATATCCTCTATACAAATAATAAATTTGAAACTGACTCATAATTTCGTTTATCAACAAAGACTCCTTGAAAGTCTATAAAACAACACGAAATAAAATAATTATCAATATCCAGCATTAATCATTTCATTATTTCACGTTCATCTAACTATTGTTTAGATGAAGTCGATGATGGTCTATAGAGGGCAAAGAGAGATTTGTTGTTACCCTATATATTTTATATAAGATATAATCTAACAAGTGCTGTTAAATTCAGGGTTGCATACAAGATTAATAATATACATGACTTGATCTTCTAGTTTAGTATTTTCCCAATTATACGTATATTGCCACACAACGGCAAGTACATACATACTTTCATAACGTGTTCAAAGTCTATCATGAATGTAATAACTGAGAATCGTTTGAGGTATCATCAAAATGCGTTTCTTCAGACTTTGTTCGTTGAAGAAACCATTCCGTGATGAAAATGAATATTATAATAAATGTTAACGTAAACATGTATGGACAAATATGAACGACAACTAATCAGTGTTTAAAAATATTTCTAAAATATTTCTTTAAATAATCGCACGTAATATCGTTGCAATACAGGAACTTTGTTTTCGTTTTATGCACCATCTCTTCAAATTCGTAGAACACTACGGAAAAGATGTCAACTTAATACATAAGCCTCAACTCTGTTAGTACGTTTAGTAAATCACAAAACTTTTGCTTCGCAAATACATGTGTTTCAAATGACACTAATACAACTATATTTATTTATATCTTCGCATATTAGGTGTATTAGCGCATCACGTTCATAATTCGTTTGTAATGACTATATGGAAACTAATCCATTCAAAGGCTATACAACCTCAATGAATTAATTATATGAGTAGTCTGTGAGAAAACACATTTCCCAGGTACAGATTGGTGTACATAGCTTTGACCAATAATCTAAATGTAATGCCTAGTGATGCAAACCGGTTCATAGAACAGACGTGGATGAAGTGAGGCTTGAACATGCAACTTGGAGGCCATAACTTTTGCTTTTAATATATCTTTCCAATAAACAATTTATTAATGAATCACTCTGGATTATAATGAATTATATAGCATTCATTATTTTCAAACACATTATCATGTTAATATGAATGAATTCACTAGTAAACAAAGCAAATTAAGTTAGATATGCGTATCTGATTGCGGTTTTAGTTAATGTTATTGTTGTGTGTATGCGTGTACAAAGTTGTTTATGTCAAAGTTAGACTCTGCCTTTAACACTTATAAATGTATTGTAATAAACAATTATACTACTAATAATAGTAGTACTATAAAATATTGTATGCATGCAAAATAGAAAAAGTATTTGTGATATAAAATTAATCAGTAGTTAATTAACATAAAACAACTCAAATAAAAGTTTTGGTTATACAATTCATGAGTGGGGTGTGTGTGGGGGGGGGAGAAATAAAATGCAGATAAGAAAAATTGCATCGTAACTCAAATTAAATTTTACGGGAATGACATAAATTAAATAATAAATAATAAAAAGAATCAGACAATAAACAAAAAAGGCCTGCAAAATATTGTAATAACGAAAATTTCTGTAAAAAAATATGTAACTTAAAAATGATATAAAGATTTTTCATGCATAATATTCGGTGTGATATAAATACTACTTATAATAATGATAATAGTGATACACACTCTGTGTAAACTTCGAAAAATCTGAACTATCAATTGGTTGTGATAAATATTTGGCATCGTCTGAACCTTAATCTCTTAAAACCAGCACATCTTTATTGAGCGTCAGATGACGTAATAAGTATGATTTGAAATTAAAAATTGAAATAAAGGAACTTATCAACATCTACGTGTTTTAATGTATGAAAAACAGAGAGGTAATCATCTAAATACAAAACAAAGTGATGCCAACTGAAATCAGTGAACACATTTTTAGAGCTGTTGTCAAGGGTTATTTCTAAGCCTACTGGAGACTTTGTGTAACGTTTGTATTCAGATTATACTCAAGTACTTTAAATTTCTGGCACTCGTCTGATAAGATTTTTTGAGATATATAAGCATAACAACTGCCCTGAAATATTACTAATAGGTATTCCACGTACGTGACTGATTGAAATTTGTATAATGTGGACGTTTTTAAGAAAGTTTTGCTATCTAGTCAAGATGTAACGGGGTAACCTACATTGTTTTTCGAGAAAACATCTACTTTATGTTGATATTCATCATATTCCATGAATAATACTATGTGAACTGCCACTGATTACATCACTAATTAATTGTATCTTTCATAATGACAGATACACCTTCAAAGGTTTTGCTGAATGTTCAATCGATCTCATGATTTGATGTAAATAGTGTGATAGATATAAAATGTTTCTAGCGAATGGTTTTTAAAAAATTCGACTGAAAACCATCCTAATACTGATCATACTATATAATAAAGTAAATAAAATGAAACTTGAAGCCAGGTGTTGTGAAGGTTGCTGGCTTTGAATTTTATATTGCCTGAGATAGACAAATAATGAAATCAGGAATCATAGTGATTCCTTGAATTCATCGTTGAAACTCTTTTACTTCATTGGCTACTGAGCGTAGACTTCCTAGGTCATTGTCGACCAAGTAGTTTAGGGCCAAATAGATTTACCTGTCGTTCTTCTTAATAGTATTAAGTATTTATGCAAATCTATCGCTAAACACAACTCTTAATGACATTTGAAATCTAAATAAGCAGTTACTTGGTTAGCTAGTTGCCATACACTAGTAGTACGTTAGTGGGTCACAATATTAACCATAGCATAGTGAGTGAAGCGTGTTCAAACGCTGTCAAGACTTAAACTTAAGTCAAATGTGAAATAGGGGTGAACTATTAATAAAATGATGAAAATAATGGTGATATTGAGTTTCTCGTTGATTATCTTCATGTCTCTTAAGACCTTTCACCAGAATATCAGTTATGTGGACGAATATATTGATCATAAGATACTTTCTCATGCTAATTATCTTAGTATTAACATTATACTAATCATAGTAAATTATTAACTACTTATCTTTTATGTTGAACTTCTGTACAGTATTTTAAGTTCATATAAACGTTTTCAGAACTAAAACTCTTGTCTACATAAAGTAGGCACTGATAATGCTATCAATAACAATAATTAACCTTTACTGTAAAACAGATTAATCGGCTTTCCCCTTATAATCAATATTTCTAACTTCAGTCAAACCCATTCATTGCCATCAACGGAAAGCCATTTAAAATTAAAATTCAACAATCTCCACAACATATAATAGCAAACTCATCAATGGATGATTATCCACTTTTCACAAAACTCACTCAGACACACAGTGATTCATATACATGCACTATAGTTTTTGTGAATTATACTGTTACAGAATACTATCTTACTGTAACAGGATAAATAAACTGAAATTACACTTCTCATCATTACAATATACATAAACACACGCTGTGTGTGTTCAAATAATCAAATGAAAGTAAACACATTAAAACGCAACTGAAAAGTAACAGAAATTTACGCAAACAATCAACATAAAACAACAAAACAAATAATTTAAAACGCAAATTAATTAGAATGTGGAACAATTGCGTATGGGTGTGTTGAGAGAGTATAGAAAGTTTTAAGAAAACTGAATGTATCTACATAGTTTGTAGGTGGGGTGGGGGTTATATGGATATGGATAGAACAAATTATAAGTGTGCATTGTATATATATTTAATAATAACAATAATTATTATATTTATATATGTGTGAAAATAGAGTGATATTACCTTCGCCGCGATTTGTGTTCGAATCAGCTGATTCAAATTCTGTATTATGCATATAAACATGTTGATACATTAAAAAAAATATCTGTTTAATTTTACTCAATTATAATGCATAAATGAACATTGTCTAAATACATTTAAAAGTTTACTTTGTTTATTGTGTTGGATCACCGATTACGAATCTTTAAACAACTTATGAAAAGCCAGGAAACATTGCATGTCCGTATCGTTCAACCATAAAACTCCTTAAAAGTGAGTTTATATAATTTCATTAAAGATAGAACTCTGGTGAACATTTGAATTTTAGACGATTAATTTGGAATCACTTAACTTTTGTACCTAACCTCAATCAATTCGTAATACTCCATTACCTTTTCGAACGATATTGGTTAGTAATTGCTTTACATTCTATATGACTTTGCCCTAAAACCTCTCTAAGTTAATCATTTATAAGCACATGATGAACATTATGATTACTTACTTATAAAGCATACATTGATTTACTTACTGACTGACGATATTTGTAAATGCAACTAGTATTTCGGTCGACAAAATCGAGTCAAAAGTCTAGAGTTCAACACACGAAAATTACATAAGAATAACTGAGAAATACATAACCATTAGTGGAAAATGTAATTAATAGGCCAAAGCAAATTATTCTCAACTTAGTTTGAATATTATGTCAATGAAGGAAATCATGCATGCAATAGCATGTTCTAAATGACAGCTTAAAGTTTTTCTTTAAAATCCCTGGTATTATCAAGTTGTCGGTTAAAATATTTGTTAGTCCCTTGTGGCGTTCAACCGAAATATATTAGAAAATAAGTTTCGAATGTTGCTCTCTCACTGACAGTGATATTATTCATAAATACACTCGTCAGTTGTGTAACAGAAAGATGTAGAAAAGTGTGCACGCTATAGAAATAAGGGTTAGGCAGTGAAGGATTTACACAACATATGATTAATAATGATTTCGTAAATTATGTGAAATTGTGTTACAATATGTTAGACTAATCTATAGTTTGTGCCAAATGAATACCTTATATAAGTAATTTTATACGACAAATAATTATTTAACAGATACTGAAAACTTTGATTATGGTATTTGAAAAAGCGAGGAAGAAGAACGAACGTAAAATACAATTGGAGTACGATTAATATATAAATCTTCGTAACCTTGAATACATTTGTAGTAAATACAGATTGTTGTAGCGACACTTGGAAATTAACCACTGTCTCATCAAAAAGGATGTTGTTTATCAACTCTTAACCGTTTCAGTAACAGAAATGGGTAAATGTGTAACCCGTTGTGACTACAATTCAGTGAGTACAACTCAGGAAGCTACATGACATTCTTTATTGTCTTCTTATATTCCCAGCAGAAATCATCTTGGGAAGTACTTATTTTATGTACTTCTATCAATCACTGAATAGTGACGAATGCCGTGTATGCCTAGTCCTTTAATAATGATGAAATCCTATCATTTAAGTTGGTAACATCTTTAACTCTGAAGCTGAATGATCCTGACTGGGGTCTAACAAAAGCATCAGTCCACTAAAGATTGCGAGTATTCCATGTTGACGTATGTAAATTGGTGCGAAACCCAAATATAAAGTTTCCTTCCTGTTACCTTAGGCTGTCTAAGATGCCTTATGTTCTTGACTGTAAGCTGAATATCTTAATGACGTGAGTGGCATCATTCGCTTGCCTAAACTGAAGTCCGTTTTCAGCAATTTACGTTCTTTGACTAGAACAAGTCAATGTTTTACAATCATACGATGTCATGACCTCAAACTAACTTAAACCTTTGACAAACTAATGAAATACACAACATATTTATAGTAATCTTTAAATAAATTTGTAATTTCATTGCTTAAACCTGTGAGAAATAATCTAATGAAACTACACTGTTTCGTTGAAAAACAGCGAACGTAAGCACTCACTTAGCTAACAAATGCCTGTGTAAATTATACTGAACAGAAGATTATAAATCATAACCTTATTAGATATACTATACTATACGATATATATTCAGTGGTATCTAGAGCAAAGTATGATGAGCACAAACAATAGACATCTATTAACTTATTCCTTTTTTGGAAATCTTATTACAGTGTTATCTGGCATAAGCCAGATAAAAATCACTAATTTTTAATAACAATTTAAACAGCGGAGTTGATCACTCCGTTCTCGTTTATTTTAGACACTTTTTGAGTAAAACTATTTATTGTATGCATACACAACCGAGTATACATAGACTCAAGTAAATAAACTTCAAAAAATCGATACTCTTTTTGAAAGTAATGAAAAGATTTGTGGTTAAGTGTTTTACTTGGTGTTGAATTCTTTTCGCTGCTTTAATTTTCTTTTAGATAACATCCGAGATTACTGTGGGCGAGCATCTTGATTACTTCAAATGAGCTACGTCACTCCATATGATAACCTTGTTCACTAATCTTTAAAACAATCTCTGAGAGTGTTATTTAGAAGGACAATGAATGCTTCACGATTAAGCTAGCGACCTTGAGGAGAGTTAGGTATTATCAAAGATACCTAATTCCAATAAAAATACGGAGTAACCAAGGTAAAAGACGGAAGAGTGTTTTAAGCGATTCTGTTTCGAATTTTTTCAGGTATTGAATAGTTGTAAAACAGTATCTAATATGTGGCCATGTTATTTTGCATGAAATCATGATAATCAATATCCAGACTAATGTAAACGCCTACTATAAAGCCTAATATTGTGATATTCAGATAGAAAGAAATAAAAGTCCTTCCATGAGAATTCAACATTACTAGAATAATCCACCAGAGGTAGTTATCTCCCTCCCCCCAAGATACCTGAAACAATAGCTATTTAAAATAGTCTTTTATAGTTGAGATAGTTTTCAAATGCTATGATCCTGATAAAAGTATTTCTTAAATATGATTTCAACTTCAATATTAATAATTATCCGTTTATAAGTGCAAGAAATCAGTTAACCCAAAACTAAATTGTGCAGGAGCTGATCGAAGAACGATTCAACAACAACAAAATGAGGTCATTTGTAGTTTCCATATAATAATAACCATTATATGTAAATGTTAAAAGTTCAAATGCATACCACATTCGTTAAACTTCAGTTATTCTGTGTGCTTTCACGATTGATTGTTTAATCTTGTCTAGACAAATTGGAAGTTAGTGTTATATAACAAAATTT
Source organism: Schistosoma mekongi (assembly GCA_034768735.1). Taxonomy (NCBI): domain Eukaryota; kingdom Metazoa; phylum Platyhelminthes; class Trematoda; order Strigeidida; family Schistosomatidae; genus Schistosoma; species Schistosoma mekongi. The sequence continues at coordinate 18,013,683 of CM068307.1, read as the reverse complement.
ACGGTAAACAAGAAAAATAATGCCCGTTTTATTTCCAGTTTCACTTTTCAACCGTGGATTTAACCATATGCATATTATATTTTTACTTAACAAGATATTTGATAATCATTTCTATTCAGCAGTTCATAATTTGTAGTTTAAAAATGAGAAAACTTATTATTCTTTGTGACTAAGCTTTTTACTTACTTGTGTAAGAGTGATAAGAGTCTTGGAATACTTATTTAATTATAAAGCAGCATTGGTTATCAATTGACTATTAATTTTCGCGTTTAACTTCATTCGATTATCGTCAGTTAGATAATCACTGAAGATCGGGAAATATTATATATGTTACATTCCTAGTAACGGTGTTTATCAATGACTCCACCTAAGAATAGACCACTGAGATGGCATCTAACCTCCACTAATTCATAATATTCAGCAACAGTCATTCACTACAATTAGTGATATTTATTTCATCCTCCAGATAGCTTAATAACATTGGTCACAGCATTTCACTAGAACTCAGCGAATTACCTCCGGAGGTTAATAACCACTAAGTGCAAAATAATTAGTTTTAGTAAACATTCTAATCTAAACGTAGATTTATAAGCAGATATACAACACAAATCAAGGCATGAAAATCACTGTTAAAATAATCGTCTTTAGAAAACGCAGACTTTTGATTTAGATTTGTTGCGTAATCATAACCAATAATTAGAGACTTCAGGTACCATCATTTAATGATTTTGATTGGTTATGTTCATTCAAAATTTTTTGAAAATAATTCTAATGTTCAGTTTCTACTGCCACTGATGGTGTTGATGTTTTAAGTGCTTGGATTTTCATCTTGTTAATATCCTAATTACTATTTTTACTGGGTGTGTTGTTAGAGCTTCATAAGATGCCATCAAGAACTTATGCAAATTCGGTTCAGAATGTTAAATACAGGATAGTACAGGTCCATGCGAATAAAAATCCTACTTGTTAAACTTGTTGGTATCTGTTGTGGTAGCTAAAGTACTGGGAATCAAAGCAATAGGTTTTAGTTTCTAGTGTCAGTACGAACATTGAAGCTGGATGTAATTACATCAAGAATGCTGGATCCCACTAATACTAGTAGTCCAAATCTACTGGAATCTGTTTCACAATCCTTTAATATTACCAGGTAAAATTATATTGATTTATAGTGTTGCACTGTATGTGGTTTTTTAAAGAGTTCATCGCGAAATGGAAAGAGTTTGCTTATAAAGTAGTTCAGTGTATAAAAGCGCCTCATAAATTATCCATAAAACCAATATGCTATATTGGGGAAACTGTAGATTTTAAACTAGCTTATACATAAAGCCCTTTTACCTCGGTTGACAATCAAATTCAAATTAGGTGATAAAACGAAACTAAACTTTGTTGGCAAACCTAAGAGAACTAATAAGAATCAAGATTATTATTTCATGATTTCGCACGTATTAAAATTTGAAGTGTTTACATTAGATTAGTTAATTACAATTTTTTTATGACGATGTTATTATCAAGAATTTATAAGCCTTTGGATTAATTCGTATAGCGTTTATCTGCGTTTATGGACTGAATATGGCAGTAGCACGACTAGAAGATACTCGTGATGGAGTTATCCTGAGTTGCGATGGGTGTTTGCAAAAGAAATCAATCCGAATGAGGAGTGTTTTAGTGCCTCTCGATTGACACTCCGGCATATGTTGATGTTAGTTGTTTTATGGACGATACAATTGCTTGTAAAACTAGCATCAACACTGGTAAATGTGAACAAAGTGTCGGGAGTACAATGACATCAACCCTGCGAGACATGTGCCCGGAGAGGATGTTGAGACAAGTTGTCGTTAGGAGTAGTAGATAAAATAGTTGAAATTGATGAAGCAGCAATTAGGTTAACGGAAATATAGTAGAGGAAAAAGCCCTAAGACGAAATGGGTAAGTAACAATCACTTTAATCTAACTATCAAGTTTTTGGTATCTCTGACAGAACTTCTGGTAAGGGACAATCCTAATGTATCTTGGACGGAACGGTTTGAATGTTGATTCAAATTATTAAAACGCACGTTCTCCCAGGGACTGCTATATGCATATATGACTGGAAAGGCTACCGACCTTTAAAGAGACTTGGGTATATGCATCGTGTCACTATCCATCAAGAACATTTCGTGGACCTGACTATTATGGTCCACACCCACAACATTGAGGTCTATCAGTCTTATCTAAAAGAATTCTTGAGATCTTCCACGGTCCTGGAAATAATATGATTTGGAGCCATATGGATGGATTCTTATGCAGCTTATGTTATGACTTTAAAATGAATGAACCAATTTCTAACCTTACGAAATTTATTGAACACGTTAATATAATGCATCTCCTTTAGCTTTCACTACCTTATTACCGATTTTTCATAAATTATAAATGTTTGTCTTAAAACTATTTTCTCATTGGTTGAAAAACGTTTCAGGGTCACCAGTATAGTTTAGTTCTCCCATCTCTATTCCTTTCCATTAATACTAACTCTGTTACTATCTCATTTACTTTGGGATTCGACCCAACAATTTAATCTGTATCTGTTGATTGGGGCATAACAACTTGAACTGATGTAAGCATGTACCAAGTTCTACGTTGTAACGGACTTATTGATAGTTTAATTTCCACAGAAAATTACGCTATTCTTGATGATCCCATTAAAGTTTTGACTCATTATTGTTTTCTGTCTTCTACCTAGAAGACAGTCAACCACTTACCACGAAACAGAATACTTCAATCTATGAAGGGACATTTCTCAAGAGCATACAACATCGTTTTCTACTGTGTTCGTGGCGCGCTCCATCCCCCCCCACCCACGATAGATTGAATCATATTATTTTTTAATTTTCCGTGATTAACTTAAAAGTTGCCTTTCTGAAATGTCACTAGTTTGACAAAATAACCTCCTGAACAGACAGTAGATAGTCCAATCACCAGTGAAACTATTATTACTAATGTATTGTTGTAGCCAACGTATGATTTTGAGACGATGAGAATGTGTACCACAAACAGGTTGATTAAGTTGAAACTGGATTTGCTAAAAAAAAGCAGTTTAATTGTAAGGCTTTTATTGTTTCTTTAAAGTGAAAATCAACACAAATTTCAATGTTACAAAAATTTCCCCAAAACTGGCTAGCAGCTTGTCCTGTTTATCTTTTGATTATGATTGAGTAGTATCAACACTTATCCTACTCTTTTCTATCATTTGTCTTAATAATTTTAAGAGTTATAGTTAACTATTAGATCGAGAATCAAGTCAAACGGGGAAAATTTGACGTGGAAGACAAGACAATCATTAACAAAAATCACACAATGTTAATAACGGTAGAAAAAGTTTCAAGTGGAAAACTTTGAATTTCTCGTTTCTGCCGAAAGTTTGCGCTGATAATATTTTCTAGCAGCGTAATGAAAACTATACGATTAAACTATCTAGCCCGGAGATGACTTCAACAAATAGAATATGGTTTTTCTTTGGTTCATAATAAATATGTAACTAGTTAATCATATCATTAAATTTAAAATGATCATATATATGTTGCTAAAACATTTTCAAATTATTAAAACTCATTAAAATTATCTAAAGTAATGAATTTCAACCAAAATAACCAATAAAAAAATCATTGACATTCATTGAATATAGAAATTTATACTTAAATAATACAATTACTAACCTGACTTGATGCTGGAATAAATAATCCTTCAATGTACATTTTACTAATCATTTCCATTGTGAATAATAATGCAACCAATAAATCCAAGATAAAAGTTATGTACATTAATACTGGAACTTGTTTAAATGTATCCGGTGTATTCATACTAACTGATGCTAAACTAATCATTGCAGCAGTTCTAAACATTATTCTGTAGTGAGAATTTATTTATGATAAAAGAATTAGTTAGTATACAAAAATAACGTAAAACCGATTTTCATGTTAAAAAATAATTAAACATGAATGTAACAAAAGTCTGTGATATATAAAATACAATTAATAACAGAATATCTATTGATATCTAAGTATTGTTGTGTTGATATTGGTGTGCAGACGTAAGTTAAAGCATTAATCAAAACATATAAGTTGGGTTGTGACTAGCAAGTGGAATCCAGGACCCTCGTTTCGTCCTATTTGGGACTCATCGGCTGGATGTACCTGCATCCCATTATTGATGTTCACAGTGGGATTCGAACTCAGTCCGTTTCGTATCGAACGCCACCGCGTTCACCACTAAACTACTGAGTTCAGACAGTATATTCGGTAACACAAAACAAAATTCATTCCATAGAAATATAGATAAATATATTACAGACAGCTGTTAATTCTTTTTGAAGTATGTAACGATTTCACTGAGAGTGCTTAATGTGATCATGAAATAGAATAGTTAATAAGGTATATAAAATGTGTTATGCTAAGGAATACCAACAGTTCAGCGCTTTTCATTAATTTTTATTTGTTCAACAAATATCTACTTATAACAAGAATAGAACTCTGTGCTGGATATACTCAATCTCTGCCCTAATGTAAGATAAATTTTTTACCTTTTATTAACATACCTAATTTATCCATAACCTGCACACTACAATTCTTGAAACAGTTTTTACTAGTTCATAAGATACTTAAAGATCCTTTTGGAATAAAATTGACTGTTTGCTGTATTGTCGCTACAAGTTTACCTTCATTAGCATTATAACTATGGTTAAAATAATGTGTTTTTGAGTATTTATTTTCTTATTAAATAACTAAATAATGCGTTTGATAAAGATTTACAAACATGAATAATGATAACAAATTTTAAACAGGTGATTTAATGGTTTTTTCTATTTTCATCGTTTTCATCTCGAGCCACTTAAGACCATAGAGTACTGGAATGATGTTTGAAATCAGCAGTATTTATGTGTTCTCTATGACGTCATAAATGTACATTTCTGAGGATCACTGTACAAACACAAAACAGCTGACAAATACTTTCTGGTTACAGTGGCTATCCATATAGGATCAGTCGGTGTTATGGCCTACGTAATACATTACTAGCCAAACAAAATGGCTTAGACTTTTCTTCTTAGCAAGTATCCACACAATTCGCTGTGTGCAAGAAAAAAAGCCAAGTTACATGAAATAAAATAAAATAAATACAAAATTACATGCGAAAAGCAACCCTCATTTATCAAAAGTACGATAACTTCCAATCAATCTATGCGAAGAAAAGAAGGCAACAACAGAAAGCAACAAGACATGTACTAAATGTAAAAGTCCAAAATGTAAAATAGATTAGCCAATTTGCTAATTTTTCCTTTGTATAGTCGTCTTCTTTTTCTGTGTGATTTACACTATTGCAAATTTACTCATCTAATTTATTTGTAATTTATATACGTAAATTTATGTTAAAGATAATGATGCGCACAGATGTTTAAATAAAAAGTTGGACAAGGAAATTCAAATTAATTTGAGCCTATATTTGGTAATGAATTACATCTTATTCCATCTTTATGATATAAATAATTGTTTTATTGATTGAAATCGTCAAAGATTGATGTTAATAAGGTATCAATGAAAACCGACGGGGTGAACTGGGCAGCTATTTCGTCCCACTATGGGATTACTCAGCACGTTACATTTTATATTTTTCTCTAGAAACTTCAAGTTGGTCCTCTGCACTATTGGCATCCAATGCTAGAATTCCTACTTCATCAATTTGTAATATAGTGAGATAATCATCCGGTGTAATCGGTGGTAACTGTATAACTCACGATAAATCTGATGTTTACCATAAATTGATGAAAATACGAATTCTGCCATTGGATACTAGCCCTGTGCTCCCAGGTTCACAGTGGTACCCTACAAACATCAGTCTTATTACGAATTCAGTCAGTAAAACGTAATACCCATTTCCACAAAACCACTTTACTACTATAAATAAGTAACTTAGGTACATTTTAGTAAATCAATCAAGCATTTAACTTTTAGTGTACGAATCGTCTGTAGTAAAGATCCTCACCAAATTCAGTATTAAAAATTGCTAAATGTACATTCTTATTATTGAGTTTTATCCAGAGAAATTAAAAGTTTACTGTGTTCGAATTAAGCATACTACTCCAACGATTAATCATAACCAAGACAAACAATTCGGTTAGGCAGTACACTTGTTAGCAAGTGCACCATAATAGAAACACTATATGCATCAATGAGTTAGGAGCAAATCGAACAAAGATACCACATTATTTCAGTAAATTATTATAATAATAAGAGCATTTGTTGTGAAAGCTCACTTGGGTGATTATCAACAATACTTCACATTTTTACGATAAAGTTCACCTTGTCAATCAAAAATATCGAGTTTACTCAAAACTCTTAGTTAACTATTCAAAAATACGATTTTATTAAAATTGTTATTGATGTTAAACAATGCTGTGCATTGCACAATATTATCTTTTAATAAAACGCTGTTACCAAGCATATAGATCATTTGACTGTTAAGAATTCTTTTGGTGTAACTTTAAGAGAGGTTATGTGAACATTTATATGGCGTTTACGAAGGAAGTAAATAAAAATCCAACTTATTCTATATCAATTCTAGCAGCGTATTCAGTCGAACTCATGTAAATAAACATAGACAGAAAATTGATATATCATTCTGTGTTGATCGATAATGTGACGTAATACTGACTTTTTCATAAAAGAATAAATACAGTACTGAATGATACAAACCCTTTACATGCATTTATATAAATTTAATCTGTGTGCCATTCAGACCAGAAATTATTGTTTCCCTAATAATGGAGTGTTCAGTCAATTTGCTAACAATGACTAAAATTAAAAATTGTTTTCTGACAGCACCATGGCTCTAATTAGGTTGCGATATATTGTCATCCTGCTGTCCATATACTTATCATTACTCACTGTTTACTGATAGTCTTCTCGTTATTGAAACTTTCTGTGTAGGGCATAATATAGAACAACATAGTGAATTATTATTAGCTATAACTTCACTATTATTTTCATCATTATTAAAACACAATTTTTAAATATTTGCTGAAAACCACTCCATTTAAACGTCTATCTTCTGTCTCTATTACCATTATTATTACAAATGTTACTAATACTAACTATTCTACTACTGATATTACTATTTCCAATACTACTTATACAATTAATATTTCGCTAAATATTATGACTCTCGTGTTCCATTAGCATTTCTCATAAGAAAAACTCAAAGATGCATTAAGATAACCAATCGATTATGAAAAATATTTTTTTTTCTTATGATTTGAATGTTTTGCATCCCCATTTTTTGTTGACATGATGAACATCTCGTTTTGTTATTATTATTATTATTATTTCTTTTTGACTTCAATAATTAATCTATCTATTAATTCATCAATAGATACAGTGACAAAGTGATTGAGAAAAATAGAGATTCTTCTTTCATTCATTCATTTAACTTTATTCTGATTGGATGATTAACTTAATGAGAATAAAATAATCAATAAAAATTTTTGGACTAGTTAACCATTCAGAAAAATTTGATTTTTATTTTTTTTAAATGTATTACTTTATTTTTGTTGTTATTTTTCATTACTTAACAAATTCTAATAAAAGTAATAATATATGATAATATTTACTACTGATATTTAATTGATTGAGTAATTCATAATGTAGTCCTATCCTAAATAAACATTTCGTGTTAAAAGTACAATATAAGCATGAAGTTAAAGAATTCTTAAATTCATAGCTTAATATCAAAACTACTTTCAACCAATGAGTAGAGATATATTGAAAATTATAAATCTAACATATATTCTAATAAAATTGTTAAGATCTCTTAAGGGTTTAATGATTTTAGAAAGCCTTTTAATCAATATTAGAATCTTGATGATTTAGATAAACAGTTACGTAATCATGTGGACGTCAATATATTCAAGATACAAGTTCTTTTTGAAATATTTCTAATAGCTAGTCGAAAAGTTTTTAGATGATCTATCAGTATTTACAAAGTATTGATTAAAAAAATCACTGAAAAATTTGAGAGATAAAGTTATTAAAGAACCATGGTTGTCTCCAATGTCCATATGTAAAAGTTACAAAAGATAAATTAGTATCTAGTTTCGTTATTATTAACACATCAACTCATTGAAATGATCAATGTGCGATTATACACAAAGTAAATTGGAATGAAAATGGATTGATAAATAGGGTGACCAACATTTACTTAGGAAGAAAACATTTAATATACATAACTCGTTTATTTTTCCCTTTGATTAGTAGAAACAGCTTTCTCTTTCAAGTAAAAAGGGTTAGATTCTGTTATAAAAATAATTTCTGCAGCACATTTTATATGATAAATCATAAAAGTGATTCATATTTTTTGTTTAATTCAACAACTAGAATGTAGTGTTCCTGATACAAATTGATTCGTCGTTAAATATACTTTTGTTATTTTCACTTAAATTACTGTATATGAATTTAATGTTCCGCGACCACTTGTAATAGTTAATATGACCCCTTCCCTTGTGTTGACTTTAAATTTGGTCGTCGTTGCCATTTATGGGAAGTAGTACATTGGTGAACATTGTTTACATACTTTTAAACAAATTCAGGTCGGGTTTTATTATTAAAATTATAAAAAAAAGAATATTAGGCATTCTAATCTCAATGTTTTTGAAAAACGGGAAAATTTAGACAGTTTGCTAATACTTATTTCAATATCGTTTTATTCATGCAAAGTGATCTCGGTTCGGTATTTTTGAAATGCAAGGAGAAACGGACATCTGACCTATCCCATAATGGGACTCCTCAACAGTACATACTAATGTATTTACTCAAAGATCAGTTCACAAGGATGACACTTAACCACCGGCATTGATGTACCTATAAGCATCCGACAATGGGATTCTCACTGTAACTTATTTGTCTCGACAAAGCGCAAAGATTAATTAGTGCCAGTTATGTAAGCTCCCTCAACATCGATGAACACCGCCGATCACGATGACTGATTACAACTATAAGAACCTCTTGGTTTTAGTCTCTAATGAGTGGAATATTGATGAAATCGATGCGGTTTTGCAGAGAATGGCTTTCGTTTAACTATTTGCCACCACACATGAAATGATATGGTGTTAACACCTAGGTACGGAAATATATATACAATGGTTAGTAGTCCCATTCTAAGAACAAATAGCTTTCCAACGAACCTTGATTTTTAATGGTGCATAACTGAGATTAAGTTTTAATAAATGAATGAAATAAAACCAAAGTCAGTCTAAGGAAAATTATATCAACAGATTATGACAATAACAGGTTATAATTTTCCGAAAATTAACAAATTTTGGAATTATTTTATATTCAAAATACATATTAATACTGATAAGTCTGCTGACTTGACACAAGATTTGATTCTTATCTACTTCAGATAATCCTAGGCTAAATCTATTCTGCGACATGAACGCAGAGGCAAACGCTTTATTCCGAGGTAACTTTTAGTAAAAAAATTGAGGGTATTTGTCAAATTTTAAATAAGCTTGCGTTTCCGGAGAGTTCGAGAACCCTACTAAATACATTTGCGGTGTGACTGAATATCCAATCAGAGTAATGGCAAGTGACTCTGTATTTTTCAGATGTTTCTATGACGGTTATATTTAATACTGACTAGATGAAACGTTTCCTGGCATTTCTAGACCTCCATAGACTTTTGGGAGAAATATTCCCGAACTCCCCAAGAAAACTAACCATGTATTCATTTAAAACAAAAGAGTTATAGAAAGTGAATTATTTTAGCATGAAACCATTGATTAGTCCATATTTTTAGGCCTATAATAATAAAATTTGATTCATCACTAAGTGAAATAAGCTAACTGTTCTAACTTCTACTATAGCCCGTAGATTTGTTACGAACTCTTATTATATGGAGGCATAATTTTATACAATTTTTACTATACGAGAACGAGCCACACTTTAGTTTGTCAACGGTCTTTGTACAGATTGATTTCAATAACTCCCATTCTCGTTGCGAACACTCGATGATTTGAATTGTTACTCTACCGTCCACCGATCTAATTTTAGAAAAAGTTAATTTACTATATAGCACTGTCCTGGTATAGTAATGCTTGGATAGTTTCTTTACTCTTAGAATTTCCCAATCATCCCAACCACTGCTTCATATTTGAACTGGAAAATTGAAAAACATTGAATCAGAATCTAATTAAAACTAAATATGAAATCAGAATTAAGGAAGTTGTTTGAATAATATGGTAGGAGAAATAAACAAAACAATGTTTTCCATAAAACCATAGAAGAATAAACGTATCCATCTTGAAATGCGAAATATCCTTTTATTAAATATTCATTCACTAATTCTAGTTGTTTAATGTCTAATTGGATTTGACTGCATATGGATTAATGATATAACTTAACATTTTATACTATACGTATGTTTGCCAGCACGACGAATTTATATTCATTTTTCCCTTTAATATAAAAATTTCGATGTATTTTATGCAACCTTCCTCTAAGCAATAACTGATTATATAATTGAAAAGCAACTTAAAGTAAAACAAACAGTAGAATTTGTAACAAGAAACAGATCAGTTGACGAAATCTTTGAATTATATCTTACTTTGTTGAAACCATTCAATGAATAACTCTGAGGTCTACTATAGGTTATTATGCAGTAATAGTAGGTTGGTAAAGCAATATTCATTTCCAATTAGCTACCCCTGGTACATACTCTGTGTCCTCAGTCACTACTACACACGGTGAAGAAGTAAACTAAACGAGAACAAACGAGCAAAACAAACGAAAATGAAACATCACTTTTCAAAGTAATTCACTATTCCATTGAATTGTTTGAGTAGATTAAGGCACTTAATTTAAAACCTACGAAACAACTATAATTGATGGTTGGTGACTGTCAGTGACATAAATCAAAATCCAAAGTATATGTCCAGTCAAACTTACTGCGTTACTTCACTAGCTATTTGTGACATATTCTTCTTTTCATATTCTTATGGCAGTTGGTTACTTCCTCCCTTTTTAGCAATTCTTTTGATGCTCAATTTCACTCCTTCTATGCAAGTATAAAGTATAATAAGTTTTACGGATGCAAATTTACTCCACGTTGTATGATGTCCATTAATGTCTAACTAAATGGATTTAAAGATTCAGAATATTTCTTCAAACCTGTTCGGAGTCATCTGACCAGATACACTAACCTTATATGCCCTATCTAATAGAAATTACCTTTGTTTATGTTATTGACCTCAGCAAACCAGCAAGAATTTAGCATGAATAACTCATAAGTTATCTCTGAACGGCAACTTCGGATTTTAACTAGAGCCGTAAATTCGGAATTTGAGTGTCTAGTACTAAGTGATTTTTTAGAAATCTATAGACACCCACACATTTACTTGTGTATGAATTTTTCTAATCAGTAATACTACTAAACACTCACTTTAAGATTATTCGTACACAACCTCCTATATCTAAATAAATTAATAAACACCAATATTAAATTACGTCCGGACATGTAATGTGGATGTACTACAACATTTCAATTAATCTAATAATGATGATTATAAGATCAGCTGTACCACATATAAATACTTCTGCATATTATTAAGAAGAGGAAAGGACCAGGATGTTGATAGATCTTTTTTACTGACATTGTCAACTGCGAATATGTTCTTCGTGCTACACTCTAGAGACACTAAGTTTTTAGTACAATCCAAGCAGTTAAGGAAATACTTGGTTGCACAATTAAAATATGATCACTTCACGGAAGAAATAACCATTTTTCTCTCTGATAAAAATAATTTACTATCTATAAACATAGTTATTTTGATGCTGCTTCATAAAAACTATAATGATTAAAGAAATCGCAGGGCATCTTATGACAGAAGTTCGACGTTACTCGAAGTTAACCAAAATTAATGTATAAACAAAGTACGTTTTGCAAATATTTTGTTCTGCCTAGTTAACATTGATATACATCGGTATACAACCACCAGTTATTGCTCATAATCTATTCAACAAATGCCACAAAACCTAATAATAACAACAAACACCAGATTACTGGCGAATAACTTCAAATGGCAAATTTTTGGGGTTTTGCTGGAATGTGATCAACAAAGCCCAACCATTTCTAGTGTGAAGTAGTTACTTATCAGTGACGTCGGGTGAAGTAAAGACAAGATTACCAGTCAGCGTTAGTTATATAAACAAATAGGTGCCACTCTCGGTTATCTACTGCTTAGGAATTTTTTGAGAGATCCGAGAGTGATTGATGTGGCCTCTGGAGTGGTCACAGCTGCGCGCTACTAAGATGTCCTATATTAGTATGAAATAAATGTATACTCCTCTTCGTTTAGCAATGAATGTATATTTAAAACCGTGGAGTAACGCATTAAATGTAACATTTCTAAAACACTCATCAATTTTACCCGCTCTACTCAATGGCATATTTGTTGATTATTAAAAAGAACTCTTGACATAAAATATGTACCGTTGGAAGTAATTTAACCGTCATGGGGCCTCATTTAGTAAAAACGATTGTGCGTAATAGCCTCTTTTTGTTAATCTAATACAAATTCGCCTTATAAAATGATTTTTCTAATCAATAAAGGTCCCTGTAAATAATATTGTGATTACACTGAATGCTGGTACTAATTTTAGCTTTCCGAGAATAACGATTTTTACTCTTTGTATAGAAAATAACAAATATTTAATAACCTATCTGTATAAACTGTTTGTAAATAAATAATTGTAGAACAACAATTTAACGTAATGGTAGCAAAATTCAATAGCTCTCCTATTTTATTGAATGATAAAACATGGATTCTACTGTTTTTACAATTACTTTGTCTTGTTGTCTTTACATATAAGGTCTATCTGAGAATATACTACTAGGCCATTTTGCTGGATAAATTACTCAAATTAACATTAAATGGTGAAGTCTCAAAAATCGGTAAGTACAGTAACACCCCTCAACTCTCTTTATTCTACAAGATAGCTAAAATAGAAATTTCGGATCTCTTAACACAAGTAATCAAAACGTTACCTCACCTTTATTATTTAGAGAATAAATGCAGGATAGTAACCTGGGTGTATGGCTTCAAGGTTTAATGAGATGATTAAAAATTAGAAAGCTAGTTTATTGTATTTATAAACTGTTGACTACAAAAATCACTGATGTCTAGTCTCATAGTGGATGCCAACGTTAGGATAAAATATACTCATTATACGGGTTTTGAACAGTATAAAACACCTTTTTTGACCCTAACGCTAGTCACAACCTGGAAGCATAGTGGAATGATAATTTTGCCAGGTGACAAATGAAAATTACATTAACAGATAACTAGGCGGAAAACAAAGATAATTTGATCTATTTTTTTGTGATGGTTAAACTTTAGAAGTCATAGAAATCAGTGGAAGGCTCTTAAGCTCATTGTTCTTAAGTGTCTCCAGCACTTAAAGTTTAGCAGATTATAAATGGAATTAAATGAAAGCCGACTCGAATTATTGATTTTTTGGCACTGATAATAACTTAATGCTAATCACAAAGAACAAGTATTTTTTTTCTAAATTTAATGATAATAAAACTAAAGTAATGCATGTTAATAGGCAAAAGTAAGGACAAAATCTAGGTTGACATTTTAAGGCTGGAAAGGCGTTTGTTCGAGATGGTTAAAGCAAACCTCAGTTGACAGTTTTTTAGCATATGTTGTAGTCTGTATCTTACAAAAAATTGTTTAAAACATATTAAGAAAGGGTAAATCAAAAATGCAATACTATTTATGATCCAATAGGCCTAAAAATGGTTTGGTCTTTTTATCAAATAAACACACTGCTAAACTTCATTTAGAAATTTTAAATTCTCTAGCTTTTTGGGTCTTTTTCATAAACTTTTGAAAGATACTAAAACAGTATTGAATCCTCCTTATTAAAAAAATCCTTCCCCTTCTCCTAATCCTTAACTGTGTAATTTAAAGTAAAACGAGAACGCTTAGATATGCACTCAGCTTGTCGGTATGCACTTTGTTGATGATTTTTTAGTTATATTACATATAAAATGGTTATTTAATGACTTGGTTATGACCCAAATCTCAACCAAGTCGTGTTCGTAACCTTGATAATCCTTAAAGTTTGACTTTAAACAAAAATATAACTTCTGTTGCTTTAGAATTCACTTATATGACTATGAAATTGCTGACTCATCTGCACCTTTTAAATTAGGGTTCTTGGTCTAAGTTTCACTTAGAACATCTTAAATAGTATATGTGTATTGTAGTTTATTTTTAACACACTTTACATATTTAATATTTCTGGCTTTAAATTCCTAAAATTTACAATTGTTTATGATGGAAATTGGCTATGTATATAAAAAAACTGTATTAAGTTTTTTACTTTCTCGACAGTCACCCTTAGCATTTATTATTATATTACTAAATAAGTACTAAACTCCTAAAAATAAGCAACACTTAATAGGATTTTACATAGAGAGGTTTATTTATCATCACATAGACTGTCACATTTTGGTACAAATTCATACAGATTACTTCCGCTCCATTGGATTATTAACTACATCACTTTACAAAGCTAACTTCAGCCGTATCCAAGTTAGAAAGGAAGTCCAAAGCAAAAACTATTAAATACAACGTAGGTCAAATAAAGACTTCATGTTCCACAACCCAGATGAACTAAAGACTCGTTAAGAGTGACTCTTTCATTACTTTATTTTTGTCAGAGTATTTGATAAGAAAAATTAATCGAGCTGGCGCTGAAACACGTATCTAAATTGGGTCCATGTAAGGAGGATAGCTACTAATACTCAAAAGTAAAAAAAACATCTCCTTGACCAGTTATTCCCTCAATACATCAAAGTAGCATGTGGTTTGCAACTGATTATCCTCTGTCTGTTTGGTATTTGTGACATCAAGAATACAAAACTATATAAAATGCCTTAACAGACAAGTAAGAAACTGGTTTCTGACAAACACTAGTAACATGAAAAATTATTTGGCGGAGAGCGATAATCGTAAATAAACAATATACGAAGATTACGAAGATCCGTGGTATTCAACAAATTCGTTTGTGTTGCCACACTTTAATAACATGAAAAATGTATGTGTAAGAACTGCACAATTAATTATGAGTGACCTGTTCTATAATCTCATTGAAGAATAATATTGACATCTCAGTTCCATTTAAAAAAAGTGAGTCACATCGTCAATATTTTTACTAGATGTCGTCAGGCATTGCCGTAGCAAGTGAGCAAAATAGCACTGACCTTGGAGAGGACATGGATTCATATCACATAATTCATGAACATTGTATTTTAAAGAGCTAAAGACCTACAAACGTAATTTGAAGGTTTGTTGTCATTTGACTGATCTAATGTACGACTTAAAGTTGGCGGATTACTCACATGTGCTTCCAAGGAAGAATAAAATATTCTGATATCAAGTCTGAATTGTCCTATTAAAATAAAGCGATTAGTGTCGTAACTAGAACAGAAGTGATCCTGGTTGCCAATAACATAGTTGAAACAGGTTGCCTACTGGTCAAGTTATACTACACATTGCTTTTTATGCAGTAACTAAACTGTTGCAAAGGGGGGAATAAAGAAGAAAATAAATAAAAATTATGAAAGTTATATATTTTTAAGAATTTTATTCCCCTTAAGAATGTACAAGATACTTAAAATCAAGTTTTCCTAAATTTTTTAAAGCATACTTTTAATTGTCTACGGTTTTGTTTACATTTTCATAGGTATTTAACTTGGTTACTTTCAGCATAACATTTGGATTTAGTCGGGTGGACCATAATCACATGGATTACCCAATAGTTAATAAAAAGACAACAAACGATAAAAAAGGCAACAAATGTTATTTACTTGGCCCATCTAGTATAAACCCATTCTTTTGATGCAGAATCTGAACTATCATCACCGGTAAAATCCATACCAACAATATTTCCCTGTGTGTCACGTGAATGACTGGCCTTTCTCTCTAGAAGAAACATATCGCTATTTTAAAGTGAACAGTTGAATTTCACTGCTCCCTGATATGAAGAAATAGCAGAAGTTAATGTGGTTAATCCCGTAGTACGCAATAACAGTAAAATAATAACAATAGTCGCGGTATTAAAGGTCAATGTTTATTCAAAGTTCATTATGATAGATAATGAACAATCGCCTTCGTTCTTAATGTAGCTTTTAAAAATTACTAGAAGTACATCTTATATAAAATAAGAGTTAAACAGACTGCTTTCACATTGCTCTAAAAATTGAAAATCCGGAAATATTGTGTAATGAATTATTGTGATTACTTGAGGTACTACAGCTTCACAGGAAGGCTCAGCTCTTTAAAGTATCGAAATATCTATGCTTCTACAATAAACATCTGTAGGTTTATAATACTTGGAAACATGGTCTAGTCATTTATATAGTATGTAGCGGTAAATAATCCCCAAAATAAATAGTTACATAGGTTTCGACATTGATGCTGACCATGTTTGTTTTAGCGGACACTACTAAGTTGAAGGCGCTCGGTCACGCATCACCACCAGATCTCGCCACGCCGTGCCGAAACAAGCAACCCTCTCTAGTTTGCCAGCCTAGACGTTGCTAACCCATTGTCGCTCCATTCACGATCAAATATAACTTCTCTTCCATCCTTCATTGCCTTCTGATTTCTTCTCATTCGTAAGAGTGGGTTCAATCGTTAGAAGTTGCTCTGGTAATAATCCAAACGTAACTTGGTCATATACCGGGTGTAACTTCATTGGTGAGCCCGACGTGATCTGAACACGTTCAAAACTGTGAGTTCGTTCCTGTTTGTCGTTTTTAACAGTATTTTTGGTGTGATTATCATTTTTTTTGGCACGTTTTAATCGCATTTATTTTTATATTTTTAATATATTGCATTTATAGCATGACTGATCAGACACCTAAGTTCATTAAGATTAAAACTCCCACACCCCCGAACTTCCAGCTCATTCCTTTCTGGACAGAAAACTTAGAAGCTTGGTTCTGCTACGCAGAAGCCGAGTTTCGAGACCACGCTGTGACAGATCCACGTGTTCAATTCCTTGCCGTCGTAAGGTCACTTCCGCGTGAATTGAACAGGTACGTCACCCCTTTCTTTTTCAGCCCTGACTGCCTAGAACCTTATGACCAACTCAAAAGATCGATTCTCAAACGCGGAGACTTGTCCGATAGACAACGTCTTGATGAGTTGTTCCACACCATCGAGCTAGGTAGTGGTTCAGCAACGGAAATGTTGACGCGCATGCGAGAAGTAATTGGTCAACGCACCTTCGACGAAGGTCTTTTCCGTCAACTCTTCTTATCAAAACTTCCACAACAAGTGCAAGCAGTTCTGGTAACGTTTAATAACAACCCAGTAGATGAACTAGCTTCATCTGCTGATCGAATTCTGGAGATCACCAGAACTCGCGACAATCAGGTTTATTCCATTACCGAAAAACCTCAGGCCACCGAAAACAAAGTAACGAAATTGTGTAATGCTCTTTCGCGTTTTCTTGACCTGAAGGAAAGACACCGACCGGACGATTCTCGTCGACGAAGTACGTCACGGAGAAGGTCGTCGTCTCGACTTCGACAAAACGAAAATTCACATTGGTGTTGGTACCACAACACCTATGGAAAAAATTCCAAGAAGTGTAGAGACCCCTGTCGTTTCCCTAGACATAAACCGATTGTTGACGCATCGGGAAACTACCCCGCCGGCACGCGTTAGCGGCAACCGTAGCCGGTGGAAGCAGCCGCCTGCTATTTATCACTGATGTGATAACGAAGGTTCGCTACCTCGTCGATACTGGCGCAGAAGTTAGCGTTCTTCCTGCAGCTCCATCTGATCGCCACCATGAAGCTGCGTTCGATTTACAGGCAGCCGATGGAAAACACATAGCTACGTATGGTAAACGATACGTCTACTTGAACGTGGGCTTACGAAAACCCATACACTGGATTTTCACCATCGCCGATGTGAAAATACCCATCATAGGCATGGATTTACTTAGCCACCACAACTTGCTTGTGGACCCTAGTAAAAAGAGATTAGTGGATAGTAACACAAATCTATACGTTAGTGGAACCGTGGCTACAGGTTGTAGCTTATGTCCTCTTCGTTTTAAACATTTAATTAACCCTTATTTTCAGCCGATACTCGACAAGTATCCAGATCTGAATAAGACGTCATCGAAATTATCATGTGTAACCAGCAATGTTACACATCACATCACGACTACAGGTCAACCTGTATTCTCCAAAGCACGCCGACTGGCGCCTGAAAAACTAAGGATTGCGAAAAACGAATTCGATCATATGATTGACTTGGGAATAATTCGACCTTCCAGTAGTCCATGGTCATCTCCATTACATATGGTCCCGAAGAAAGATAGCAATGACTGGCGTCCCACCGGTGATTACCGACGTCTTAACGCCCAAACTACGCCTGATCGTTACCCTTTACCGCATATCCACGATTTAACGGCCACTCTGAATGGAATGACAATATTTTCAAAACTCGACTTGGTAAAGGCGTACAACCAAATACCGATGTCTGAAAATGATATCCCGAAAACCGCTATCGTAACTCCATTTGGCCTTTACGAATTCCTCCGAATGCCTTTTGGGTTGAGGAACGCAGCACAAACATTCCAACGCTTCATTGATGACGTATTCCGCGGGCTTGACTATGTCCATGCATACGTCGACGACTGCCTGATAGCAAGTCCAGACGAGGTAACACATATGAAACATTTGGACACAGTCTTTAGTAGACTGCAACAATATGGAGTAACCATAAACATACAGAAATGCCAAATCGGAACAACCTCGTTGGACTTCCTGGGGCATACTATAAATGCGAATGGTATACAACCCCAAAAACACAAGGTGGCGGCTATTCTGGAATACCCGGAACCAACCACCATCAAGCAGTTGCGAGCTTTCAATGGATTGGTAAGTTTCTACAGACGGTTTATACCGAACTGTGCATCTATCATGAAACCACTAACGGATCAGCTTCGTGGAAATAAAAAAGTGGTCACAATGGATGCAGACTCAAAGAAAGCCTTTACTGCGACTAAAGAAGCAATAGCCAATGTGACTATGCTGGCACATCACAATACCGAAGCCCCTGTCAGCATCGCGGTTGACGCATCTGACTCAGCGATTGGCGCAGTTCTGCAACAATGGATTGACAAAGCTTGGCAACCTTTAGCATTTTTCTCAAGACGACTAAACGATACCGAATCAAGATACAGCACTTTTGGTCGTGAACTGCTAGCCATGTACTGTGCTGTGCGACATTTTCAACATTCCATCGAAGGCCGGGAATTTACAATATTCACCGACCATAAACCACTGACGTTTTCTATGAAGTCATCTTCAGATAAGTACTCTCCGCGAGAGTCGCGTCATCTAGACTACATTTCCCAGTTCTCTACTGATATACGACATATATCTGGAGCTAACAATGTAGTTGCCGACGCCTTATCACGAATACATGCCTTGAATCGTATCCAAGGAATCGACCTTGTTGAACTAGCTCGACTTCAAAATGAAGACAATGATCTTCATCACGAGTTATCCACAACAACGCTTAAACTCCAAACAAAGACGATTGGAAAAGGTAAGAACACTTTAATTTGTGATTATTCTACAGGTACAGCCCGTCCAATCGTTCCCAAGAGTTATCGACGAATCATCTTCGACACATTGCACAACCTCTCTCATCCTGGAGTTCGTGCTACGTCTAAACTAATTGCTCAGAGATTCTGCTGGCCAAGGATGAATAAAGACATCAAAGAATGGGCACGCTCCTGTGTGGCATGTCAAAAGAGCAAAGTAATTCAGCACAATAAATGTCCTCTAGGCATTTTTCCAACTCCCGACGCTCGATTCAACCACGTCCACCTTGATTTGGTAGGACCCTTACCTGAATCAAATGGATTTTCTTATCTTTTGACATGCGTGGACCGTTTTACACGCTGGCCAGAAGCGATTCCCTTAAAAGACATCACTACTGAAACTATTGCTCGCGCTTTCGTCGAACGGTGGATAGCGAACTTTGGTTGTCCATCTACAATAACGACAGACCGTGGACGTCAGTTTGAATCTGGATTGTTCCACTCTCTGACAAAACTTCTTGGAGCGACGCGCTTCCGAACAACAGCCTACCATCCACAATCTAACGGTTTGGTAGAAAGATTTCATCGACAGCTGAAAGCATCACTTTCAGCTACAAACATGCCGCAATGGACAGAGGCTTTGCCACTAGTCTTACTCGGTATCCGAAGCATGGTAAAAGAAGATGTCGGGTGCAGCGTGTCTGAACTAGTTTACGGAACGACTCTTCGATTACCAGGTGAGTTTGTGGAAACCGCTTCCACCTCGACAAACTTGGATATAAATTCTTACGTGAACCGGCTTACAAATGCTATGCGTTCAGTTAAGCCAGTTCAAACTCGACGACAATCGACAGACGCTTTCATCCAACCCGCCTTAAAATATAGTACACACGTTTTTGTACGTCGTGACGCTCAACACCGACCTCTTGACGCGACTTACGAAGGACCATACAAGGTTTTGAAACGTGAAATAAAGTACTATACGATCGATAAGAATGGACACGAAGAGAACGTCAGCATTGACCGCCTCAAAGCAGCTTACCTAGAAGGTAAACCCTTCGATGTCCAACTCGCCACAACACCGCCGAAACTCGACATGAGCAAAGTCGCCATGCCTCAAGCAGCAACCAACGAGCAAGTGGAAATTCAGAAGAGCTCCATAACGCCGAGAGCTACACGTTCTGGTAGAAATGTACGATTTCCAGAACACTTAAATGAATATTACGTCTATTAATTTTCTTTTCTAATTTTCCACTGTGTGTATTGTGAATATCTATATATACAAAATAAAAAAAATTGAATAAAAATATTTTGTTTTTACTTTATGGTATGCATTTTTGTTTACACATTTTCGTATGTTTTAAAAAAAATATATCAAAAAAATACCTTTTTTATTTATTCATGTTAGCGTTGCCGACATTTTATGCGTTTTTGTAGCTGTATTTAGCCGCCAAATTGCTTTTAAATATATATACATATATATATATATTAATGAAATGCATATATTTAAATTTTTTTTTCTTTTGGTTTTCCAGGACGCCTGGAAACGACCAGAAGAAAACGGAAGAGAACGATAACATTTTGTACATTTTTTTTTATGTAACGACACCCTAGCATAGGCACTGACGGCCAGAAGCTGCACAACATCCAAGCTATCAAAGGAACGTTTACCAATGTTTAACGCATTGGGTTTTATCCTTTGGCTGGTACGTCATAGGGTCCTCACGAACCCATTAGGGGGGGAGTGAGCTGTAGCGGTAAATAATCCCCAAAATAAATAGTTACATAGGTTTCGACATTGATGCTGACCATGTTTGTTTTAGCGGACACTACTAAGTTGAAGGCGCTCGGTCACGCATCACCACCAGATCTCGCCACGCCGTACCGAAACAAGCAACCCTCTCTAGTTTGCCAGCCTAGACGTTGCTAACCCATTGTCGCTCCATTCACGATCAAATATAACTTCTCTTCCATCCTTCATTGCCTTCTGATTTCTTCTCATTCGTAAGAGTGGGTTCAATCGTTAGAAGTTGCTCTGGTAATAATCCAAACGTAACTTGGTCATATACCGGGTGTAACTTCAAGTACTTAAAATGTGACTGAACTGTAAGCACATATTTCTTCATTGTTAATGAACTCTCGATAATGACGCAAACTTTGTTGGTTCTAACAAACAGCGCTAGATGGATATCTCTAGAAAAATGATGTAGCCATATTCTAGCTCGGCTTATTTGCAAACTTCTTGCTTTTAAAAGTTATCTTAGGAATTTAAATTTCTTTTCGTTACGCCGGGCGATTAAAGAAAATTAACGAACTTTCAGAACTGTATTTTGGGGGGGACTATTCTCGTTATTTTATTCATGAGTGATGTGATCATTTTATTTCTATGACTGTCGCGTTCCCCTTGCCAAGTTCTCTCGTTTAGTGTATTGATTCTTTGTTTATTGTTTATTATTACGAACTACGTCTACTTAAATGTGTACATGTTGTAACCACTCACTTGCACTCTTCTCC
This sequence comes from Schistosoma mekongi, assembly GCA_034768735.1. Lineage (NCBI taxonomy): Eukaryota > Metazoa > Platyhelminthes > Trematoda > Strigeidida > Schistosomatidae > Schistosoma > Schistosoma mekongi. Next base: position 17,991,505 of record CM068307.1, on the reverse strand, counting down.
TTTTTCTGTACAAATGTTAGATTTTTGATTGGTTCACTGTGTGGTCTGACTCTATATATATACAAAGGCATGATTAAAATATAATACGTTCTCAGTTCTCGGCTCTCAGTTCTTGCTATCTCCGTCTTCCTGTTCTCAGTTCTGGTTGTCTTATTGTCGGCCTGGGAGGCACGCATCTAATTTGGTGTTCGCGTCCACCAACCAAATCATCCTCATCCCCTCCTCCTTCCTTTCTTCGCATGATAACACTATTTTGGCTATCTTCGTTCATTCGTTTTGTTTCCTTCAGAGGTTATCGTCTTCTTGATTGTATCCATTTCCAACATTATTACTTACTTCGAACTTCTAAAATTTTTTATTCTAAAATTATTAACCTGGCACTTGAGATGTTTAACTTTTATCAGTAACTTTCCAAACATGGTGTGCCTACAATGATGTTGTTAGTTGTCTTGGAGAGTACCTCAAGATTTCAAGACTGTTGAATTCTACTTACTGTTAAAAAGTTGATGCTAAATTTAAACTCAGTAAAACTGTGAACTAGTTTTCAAAGTAATCCATGAAATTTTGCTGACTCCTAAATACTTGGAAAATAACGCTTTTTGGATTTCTAGACAGTTGTTTGCGACATATTTTTAAAAATCCGAATTACCTGCAGACTAAATTAAATAAACAATTTAAGAGACTTGAAAGCTTATAAAAAATGTAGGCCTTTGTGGAAGAATCACAGATAAAAATAGTTTATACCGCGATAAACTCTACCGAAATGTATACTTTAAAATAAATTATAAAGAATGGTTCCTTAGGCAGTCTCAAAATTTTATTCACCTATATTAAACGTAAGAAATGCCTAAGCTCAGGGAAACATGTGAAAAAAACATCAAAGTTGATTTTACGGGTGGGCGAATTTACTAATAATATTTTCTAGATATAGAAACAGTCCTACGCTTCGAAACAGCCATAGGTCTTCAGCCCTACAACAGCTGGAAATTTGTTATCGCATTCTTGCTTATAATGTAGCCCCTTCGCTACCCATTAGACATGAGCCTGCAAACAAATAGTAAACGTAATCACAATGCGTTGGATGTAGTCGAATCAACGCGTTTCTGAACTATTTTCTCACTTTGAATTGACGCATATTTCTATAGCATATGCACATTTGAGTTATTTTTACATTTCAAACACTACTTCGGAATTTTAATTGCAGCTAAAAGTAATTCTCTCAGTCGATGAAACGATTTGTGTAAAGTACTAGATAATCGTGAATTGTGGTGTAATGCCAATGTGATGATCTGAATAGTCTTATTAATCAATTTATCCATACTCCAAATATTAATTTATATTGTCCCTTTAGGCGATATATAAGTTCTATCATAAATAATAAATAAATAGCTCTTATTTTCATGTATCATTTTGTACATGTAGGCATACCAGTCTACTGACATGATCAAAATGATATGAGTCCACAGACAAACAAGGATTTTGATGAAGTGTCACCGTCAAGGCTTTCATAACACACAAAGATATACATTTAAAACCAAACCAACGGCAATAAAGTTTAAAGTACTAGGATACCAAATATATGTATTGTAGCATGGTGCATATCTGACTAAGAACCATGCCATTCTAGATCAGGGTGTTGCGATTCGAAAAAACGATTGAGAGTGAGCAGAGTGGATCATTGGGAATGTCCAGACGCGGGATATGACAAGAGTACTTGGAACTTGGGTGTAGAGGAGAAGTCAACAGTATTGTGACAGTAGATTCCTTACTTGACTTATCAATAATCATCCACAACTAGTGGGAAGACGAAAACAGAGAGAACACGAAACGACAGAACTGGTATCCTGAAACGAATGGGCGAAAATTAGTGTTTATACGGGCATTGAAGGACACGACACACTACTTCTGCTTATAAATAGAGTAAAAGGTAAGAACACTGGCTTGTGACTACGATAGGTTAATGATGCCTACACATTCAGAGTCCCTATTATTTTGCTAGTGGAGTAAGAAACAATAGTTGGTGCGAACATTTTAAATGAGATATCAGAACAGATGAAATTAGCAATATATCATATAAAGAAAGAAAGTCAATCTGTTTCCTGAAGGGCATGAGGAAAATTATTCCAGATTCTCGAGGATTTATATGTAAAACAATTCATATAAAGAGTAGATTTAGAACGTGACATGTTTACTTTTAAAGTTAAATTACGTAGGTTATATCAAGAAGGTTCCTCGAGATGAATTGTATCAAACGATGGAAACGCTAATTTGTTCAGTATTTTGTAAAAGAAGATTAAATTTAATTTGAGTCGGCGCCTCCATAAAGTAACTACTCCTAAATTAGTGCATCTAGTTTTACAGACCAGAGTACTATCATCCTCAAGAATATAAAGAGTAAAGCAACACTGGACATACTACAGTCTGAGTTTATCCTTGATGGAAACATTACTGAGAATAAAAATGCAGTATTCTAGTCAAGGTCGGTCACGAGAATCATTGCTGTAAAAGTTACGTAGCATGCAACACACTAGCTGATGCTACTTAGATGTCTGCATAGTAGCCTATTTTGTAAGAGACAGGCTATACGAGTACCTAAGTCTTTGGTCAACTACTTATTGGAGCCTAGATAACTTACTACTGTTTATGGAGAGATCGAAATTGAGGCGTTTATCTCCAAAACGTACTCAACCGCCTTCAGAAGCATTAAGATCAGACTTCCATTTTGACCATCACAGAATAAAACACGGAGATAAGCCACACCTTAGCGAACCTGTTAAATATGCAAGCTACACAAATTTTTAAAATATGCTTGTATTATATTGAATCAGGCCGAAAATATGTCACAGGTTTCTAAACTTGCAGTTATGCAAACATTAGTCGCTACATTCTAAAATTTTCGTCCATTCGGTAGTTATATGGGAAACTTTTGGAAATTATTACCAACAAAATCTCCAATTTAATCTTCGAACTATACGATATTTGTGATCTTATGTCACACCTCAGATTGCGTTACGTGACTCATGTAGTTATATGTACATTAGTGTTTTATATCAGTCGTTTGCTATAAGATTTAGGTACTCTTAGAAAGGCAGCTTCGTTTGTTAACCATATCCAATATGGATAGCTGCTCGTGTTTACTAATGGACAAAGATATTTTTCAGGGCTTTAGACAAGTACCCTAGTACTTAATCCTAGATCCTCGCATAATTCGCTAAGGAAACTAAATAAACAAAAATTATTTATAAAAAGTGTTAAAAACGGTATTGGATGCTTGGGTTTATTACGTATCTTCTGCAGTAACTTCTGCAACATTAGGAAGAGTAAACTGCTTATAATTTTTTCAAACTGTTTATATCTCTGTTGCAAGGTGAATCCAATGTCATTTACTGAAAGTGTGGGACGACTACCTTACGTCCATCACTAAAGTTACTTAAGAATAAATTTATTATGATTATTATTATTAATTAAGAAATAGACTCTAAGTAGCTTATTGTTACAGGCTTACTTATGAAAGATGAGAATACATTACAGGTCATAATAATGCAAATACTACTAATAATATGCTAGAAATCACTAATAAAAACAATCCTTCATTTTGCTTAGGACGAAGTTACTAAAATTGGCGATGCTTCTCTACCTGTGTCAACTCAATTTTAAATATTAAGTAGTTGATTCTTTATCTACTGGTAAAGACCTACTGATAAACGGAACAGCTCACAAATTGTGTATGAAAGTTAACACAGTATTTAGTATAAAGATAAATGAACAAGCAGGCATGTGCCGCTGACAGAAACCTAGTGGAAATATTTGTCTCATGACCTTGAGGCAGTACGCACTTACTATGCTGAAACAAGACAGTTGCTCATTTCACCCTGGTTTTAATAGTTTGCCACTTGATATCAATCCATGACAAGCAATTTACTATAAGACTTCCAGAAATTTCACAAACCTAGAACTAATTATCTGTGAGATGACTTTTGATTCTCCTACCAAATAGTCAATGAGTAGAACTCTTTACAGTAGCAAGTCGTTGAAGGTCAGTCTGCTAATTCACTTAAAAGGAAGTTGGCTAAATTGAAATATTTTTATTTCTAGAACTAATACGAGACATTCAGGTTTCTGTCTTTATGAAACTTTGATAAAAATAAAGAGAACATCTCCAATTTAAATCAACTTCAACAGACCTCTAAATCAGTCAGCATTTCGAGGATGCATATTATGAATAAACAGGCAAAAAGGATATGACGTCGGGATTTTTCAACAGCATGCACCCACGGCGCCTAATCAGCAAATTTTTCATAAATCTGAAGAGAATGTTTTTGTCACCCAGCCTCCTGTAGATAAGGTAAAGCTAGGATTTCCCAACTGACTGGTCACGATGGACTAACCATGATTGACAATGACGATGAGGGTCTTTTGACTAATCAGTAATGAAGAACGTTCATACCAACATCCACTAGTCACAAGTTCTAAAGGCTATGAGAATCCTTCAGATCGATTTAACTAGTGGATGTGTACCAAAATCTGATGTGGCTAAACAAGCTCAATTACTACTACCAAGATAAAGTTCGTTGCACTGTGTCAAGAGTGAAAACCCCTCTTAGAAAAATGCTTCTGCAACCTATAGGGTAATGGGTGAATAAAGCTGATTTGCAACATTCCAATTTTCTAAGGGAGCTGACATTTTAATCCTTCAAACTATCACTAAATACCCTATGAGACTACTGTAATGACTCGTGCAACTAATTACTTTCCACTAGTTTCATTTTATCCAAACAGTACGATTTTAGAGAAAGACATTTTTATATGAAGAAACCTGCTGGCTGTGATTAATATCCGGACTAACTTCTTTGACCGAAACAGGTTCGTCTATTTGGCATATTTTGACTTCTCTGAAGCCTTAAACCGAGTTTGGTAAGGGTAGTAAGGACTGTTTTTGTAGAGTGGCTTCAGTTTATTATCAAAGCTGATTGCTTAGAGTAAGGGCATGCTACTAACTTTCCCAATCCAGAGGTTGACTGAGTGGTGTTTCCCAAGGTTCTATTCTAGGACCTCTTCTCATTTTAACCTACATAAAGGACCCATATCAGCAGCCATCTTTCTAGTTACTACATTTTACTGATGACAGCAAATTATGGAGAGAAGTCGTCCATCGTGAAGTAAGGTAAGCACTAAACTTCAATGCCAGATAAACAGTGTTGAACAAACATTTAAATCGACAAAGTGAAGTGTTCTGCATTGCAGGCAATAAAACAGGTTACACCAATACCCAAAATAATTAAACCCAAAATAATCGAACGGGTAGCACAGGGCCGTATTTAGCCACAGCAACTCCCATGGTCCAAATCAAAGAAGGCGAAAATCACTCATATAAAAAACAATAAATATAACATGAAAATATATTTCATAAAAACACCTAGGCTGCTGCAGCTTTCACTTCAAATAAATCCCACTGTCTCTTTTCGAAACAGTTAAAAACGGCTGCCTATACACCATGATGTAAAAATATGAGGTAATTGGTATTGAAGCGCACCACAGTCATATTGGATATTTAATGATAGAATAACCTTTGAGTTTGGTGCACAATTAAATATATTTTATGTTTGCAATGGAATGACGCGTTATGCACAATAGTAAAGTAAATGCCAATGAATCGAGTCACAGAATGCCTGAAAAAGCCGCTGTACATAACCACGGTTTTGTTAAAGGGTCTAGTACAGACATAACTCCCCTGGAACATCTCTTTGTAACTAAATTTTCAAAACTGACTATTGACGATGAATACAAGTATAATTTAACATACTTAGTAACTCAAAACAATGGGACTGCTCCTGTACTAAAAAGTCCTCAAGTAGAAAAGAGAAGGTCAGTTACAATGAATGCGAAACCTCTTAATCGCATCCATGTGGATTCTTTCCAACGCAAATCTGAACCAGTTATTCTTACAGATCACAACAGATTTTACAAATCACCGATAGACAAAAGACGGAAGGCATTGCGCAGTAAACTTATTACCCGCCGTAACTCTCCTGCTTATGCTAGTAGTCCTGATTCTTATGAAAACAATTCATCAGACTTTGATGATAGAGGTGAATACGACTATGATCCACCCAAAAGATGCCTCTCTAATGCACACAGTGATAATCGGACTAGTCATACTTATCTTCCATCACCTATTAAAACTCCTTTATCAACACATAACACTGTAGATATCCCTTACACCAGGTTAAATTGTCATGCTGCTAAATGTCCTGCAATTTCAAAAACTGACGCACCTTTGCATGAAGCAAGGACTTTTTCTAAAATTCAAAAGCCTAAATCAGGCACATCAAACGACGCATTACGCCGCGGGGTTTCTGAAACAGTAGAAAAACCATATCGACAAATCCCCGAAGGCAGTCTGGATACCATGAAAATAAAAGTAAATGCTCCAGACTCATTGATGAGAGATGACTTTTGCCTACACGATGTTGCATCTAGAGTGAAGGCATTCAAGGCACTTATGAAATCCAAAGAACTGGAAAACTGTGATCGAACTGATGGGATTAAGCCAATCAAACAACTTTCAGATGAACGGAAAACATCCGATGTGAGTTTTTCATTACTTCATATACAGCTCGTTTAAAATTCGTATCTCGTGATATACAGGTCTCATTGATTTCGTAGATGACATTATGATCTTATTCATTCATATTTTGAAAATTCGCATTACACACCACTATGTTAGTAAAAATACCTTTGAAAACTAGAATGTATAATTTAAAATACATATTAGTGGGTATCCTTGTAACAACGTCAAAGTCTGTCAAGCTTGTAAAAACAGAGTAATATGCAAGAGTGGTAAGAGACAATCTTAACTACTTTTGGTCATAACGAAAGTAAAATATGCCTAGCATCTCATTTTTGGCTGCTAAATGTAGGTAGTATTGCGATGTTTATATTTTCAGTTTCCCTCGTTTTTCTACACTCAAATGCCTCGATATAAATGCTTATACTGAAAATGGTAAACATGGTTTGGGCTCTACTTTGAACTCGCCAAGCTAATACCATAGGAGAATGGAATGCGAATGTAGTGTAAATTGCAAAAATCGATCATTTTATGTTGTGCTATTATATACCCTGCATATATAAGTAACTAGCTTGACTGTTAGATGTCGATGAACAGCACTTTGCTAAGTTGTGTCCAAATGGATTATAGAAGATTTGGTGGATCGATATGTACGTGCCGAAATTCTAAAGCGTTGATATAGTTTAGTAAGTTTATAATTTTTTTTTGTTCTTGCCGGCAAATTGATAAGTTGGCTGTCCTTTGTATCGTATGGATTTACTCTAATACATTAAACAACTGCATTTGTACTTGCAGGATTAGACTACGATGCTAGAGTTATTAATAAACGCCTGATAATAATACCACATTGACACAGATATCGTAAATTTCCGTTTCCAATTTCTGGTATGCATTGTTGTTAATTGTTATAATTAAGCACTAGAAATCCTTGTACTTAACAAACAACAATTACCGAAATAATTGTATTTTATATCCTTATTTAATTTCTTGCAACGAAACCATGTTTTTTAATTGAGCGAAAAGTGTAGTCAACAATGATTGTGTGTTGTTTTGTCTTCAAAACCCTGCATTTGTTACATTGTATAATTACAAGCTTGGGCAATTCAACATCTTTTAAGGAGAGTATTCTAGGCCCAAAAACTGTGTTATAAAATTAAAATAGTTTAATACTGCTGAAATGCTACTGATGGTTAATATTTAAATATATATTTCAGTATCAATTTTCATAGTAAATAAGTGGACTCACAGAGTAACCTAACAAGCTTTGTTACTTGAGAAATTAAGTATTTTATTCACATCGCTATTTTAGGTTTGTAATTTTACTGTAAGTAAGCTTAAGAGTCATTTAGTTTCTTTGTTCAAGGATCTGCTTTGTATTATTTTATTTTTGCGCAATCATAATCTCACCTTTTTCACAAACGATAGTTTTAATTTAATTTTCATATTTAACGGTTATGAGTATGATATATCTCACCTCAACTCAAAAGCTGTTCTGTTTTTTGTTAAGTTTAAATGTTTTACATATACATCACTTCATTGTTAATAGTGGTACTTCTAGCTTTAAGTTATTATGTCTAATTTTTAGGTATATAGTGATGATTTTTAAAGATGTAATTTTTTTCAAAACTCGTATGGTTGCACTTTATTATATATTAATAATTAAGTGCGCAAAGACAAAACAATGACGGTTAAATCATTTGAGTTTGATCTCTGTGTTTGGAGGAGATACACAAAATGTCTTAGTTTACCATGGTTTTTTTACATTTAAGGCAATATAAAATTTGTTGTTATAATTACATCGTTGATTAAGGACAACAAGTGAGCAGTGTAATTTCCTGTTATCCAACAAACATCCAGCAAAACAGTAAAAATCCCATGACCTGTATTTCATCGGTCAGTATTTTTTATATATTTTATCAAACGCCTTCAAGGAAATAAGGAAAAAACAAATTAGCTCTCAAACTTCTCTTAAAGTGAACTGAGTCATAATGGTTCATGGCACTTAAAGCTGCAACAAATGTATAGTTTAAAGCGCAGTATATAGATATGTACTTTGTAGAAGCACTGTGTGATAGATATATACTACAATGTATCCGCGCTCAGAAAACTGTCTTGAAGAAATAGAAGTAAATATTTTGAAGTGCCTTTTGATGCTACATAATCCCATATGACAAATAATTTTGTAGGTACTCGAAAATATTGCTGACGCTGTTTGAATTGACAGAGACCACTAGCTAAATATGCTCATAAAAATATCTTAAGATAACTTTATATGTGGTAATCCGTCTCTAAATAGTTAGCACTTTAGCCTTACATTTCTCTAGATGTTCTTATTTTTGAATATGCTGCTTCTTTTAACCAGTACAGCATTTCTGTTTTCCGTGTTTATGGGAGATATCTTACACAATATATCTAAAAACCGGTACCGTCTGACTTTGTTTTATTCAGAGCATCTTAAACCTAATGAACGCTTATTTATTTTCACTTTCTTAACTTTTAAAGAGGATCCTTTTGCTATTAATAGTATCATAACTTTTTCTTCTCATTGAACTATTAGCAGGTTGTAGCTATCGAAACAGTACGAAATTACACCTTCAATATTTTCCATTGTCCAAATTCACTTGTTGTAAATTAACAGTATTTTATCCACCAGTTTTAGTTCAAATGAAACGAAGTTATTATGATATGGGCCACCATTTTTAAAGTGCTTCTTTACATGACTTTCACTGATTAATTGTCAACTATTTAGTTGTACGAGCAATCAGAAATACCCTGAATACGCAACTATTTGTTCATGCATTAAAACTAATTTTTGGCCTTTGCGGAACCATTATTTTCATTTTAGTGAATCAAATTATGTGTATAATTGTAACTTCACCTATAATTGCCTTCTACATATAGCATGAAAATTTTATACTTGGAGTAATTTTCATTCATTTTTAGATTTTATTAGTTGAGCTATTTGTATAACATTTTTATGTCACGTAGTGATTTGAGTAGGTGATTTATAAATTTAAAAGCTTGCTATACAAAAGCAATCACTAAGTGCTACTGATTATTAATTAATTCAGTGCCAAAATTTCTTGAAGATTCTTTAGGCTGAAAATGGAAGTATTAAAGTATTTGACTTTATGTTCTTTTGTGAGCACTACATAAAAGTCCAATATTGTGGCAGTTCATTTATACAGTTTTTGGTTTTTAGTGGTTGTCTAGCTATCTGAATAGCTTACCTTTCTATCTTATAATGACTTTATTACTGTCTATTTTAGTTGGTAGTTTTAATTTACTTTATAAATGCATAACTGCATAGTTTATGAGGAGAGGCGCATACTCGGCTTTTTTAATTGAAATGCTTTATATTAATTTCTAATTTGTGTGTGAATAGTAGGAGAGAATAGAACCGGCGTTTTATCCTACATGAGGGCATTTGGTAACGCAAATTGATCAACATCAATCTTTCAGGTATCAACAAAAAATGGCATCCTGTTACTGATAACTTTATACCTGTTGAAATTTTCAAACTAGGTGGCTTAGGGAGATTATGCACTAGTATATGAAGCAAATGGTAGTGGGTTTACCTTGAATTATTATCATCAACAGTTGGATTTAGACATGTCTACTTCACGAGTTCATTATACCATTAAGTACGTGTCCTGGCTTGTGCTGCCATCTGCATACCATATATGCTGCAACTAAAACTTTATTTCTGTCTTAAATCCTTATAAACTAATAGTGCAAAATTTAATGTTCCCAGAAAATTCATTGATTTTACACGTTTTCTTTAAAGAGGATATTCTTACTTTCTGAAGAACATCACTTCACATTCTAGTTATCTGAATGCCTACCTAGAATCATTAGACTTCAGTTTGTAAAATATCGTATTTAAAGATAGGTGTGCCGCAATCGTTTGCATTTTAGTCAAGGTATGTTTCAAATGTGTTTCCACCTCTTTGTCTGAATGCAAACTGTTTGACAGTTTTTACTAGTGCATTTATCCCTCTGTCAGTCACACCTTATTATTCACTAGTTTTGTAGTTAGCCTACTATGATCTCTTACTAGTATACGTTTCAGTGGAGTTAGCTGGTTATTAAGTATTTCAGATGACTAAGCAACAATAGATTGTCTTCAACATTTCTATCCCCTTCTAGTTTACACAACTTTAATTTACATGCTGTATCATTCGTAAATGCAACTGAACTATGTAGCACTTATTCTTAGAAGTCGATTCCGAAGTTTGAGCATTCATTTTTAAAGAACCTGATCGAGTAGGTTAAGTAGCCTTATTATTTATGAAAACAGAATATGATACAAATGAGTAAATATATATTTTTTACCGAAATAGTTTGTGAGTCTAGAATGTTAACACGGACAGCTCTCTTCTCCATTACTCGTATTACCTGATTTCATAAAGTAGTTGTGTTTTAAGAAAAAAACAATTTTTAACTGAATGTTTAATAATAGTAGTTCATTTTTAAGTAAACTTTTAGGCTAATTAAAAACCACATATTGACTAGGTTATAACTTAAATACTACTATAACAGCTTAAATTCAGCCTAGATGTATTGAAGTTTGATACATTGTCTTTCCAAAGTACTTTCAAGGGTCAAACCCCAAACAACAGTAGTCAAAGAAGAAAGTCTATTTGTTTGTAGATGGAATGTAGGTAGATTCCCGTCTTTTAAACTGACTGCCTAGTGGAAGAGATACTTTTCATGCCATATTGACTGGTGAATTAGCTAAGTTACCTGATAGAGCCCCTTCAACTGGTTTTGTCTAGTAATAATAATTTGATTAACAATAATACCGAATGTTGAGATAACTGTTTATTGCAGTGATTTATTTAACTGTACGAGCTCATTTAATTGATTCGAGTCGATTTACAATGACTTATTATCATAGTTGTGAGAAAGATTAGGAGTCGATACTTTCGTAACATTGAAAGCCACTCAACCCGTAAGACTAAATTAAACTAAGGTATATTGTATCATCATACATCAAGCAATTGTTGTATGGAGATAGTCATATTACACATAATAGTGATGGGTAAAAGGTTGAATTTCAGTTAATAACTTCAATTATTTCGTTTTGCTACTCAATGTTGTTTTAATTGTTTTCCTTTACATCTCCTGTAGGTATCATATCAACATGATCACATTGGTCTTCATCGGTCAAAAACATTTTCCGGTGAGCAAATGTCTAGGCGATATCAAGTAAGCTTAAAATAACATTCACTATTTCATACTAAACTCGGTTTTATTGCACTTTACTGACTTCTCCGTACTTCTAAAAGTTACAACGAAAGACTGAATAGGAAGTAAAATTCTTGATTAAAGTGTTACCTGCAAATGACATTAGGAGGTGGTCTTGTGACACAATTTATTTACTGTTCTTAAAAATCTGTTAACATGTGTTTTCATTTTAATAATTGGGAATTATCATTTTTCTTACCGACATCCATTAGCTATTAGTTTGCTAGAGCTTGTGATCATGGCTAGTGATTTCAGGGAATTTCTGAAGCAAAACTAGACAAGAAATGAGGCGGTATCTTGGTGGATAAACTAGTTAAGCTATTCAGTAATGCTAACATTTAAAATTTAATCCACTAACACTAGGTGAAATTAAAACTCCGAATATAGTCAGAACTTATGACTTAAGGTTTATTGTATCCAGGTTCATTGGTAGTGCTCGTGTTTTGCTTGATAGATTACTCATTAATTTCTATCCGTGGTGAAATGCTATTCACTTTTGGTAACTATAATTCGTTCAGTTGGTGGTGGTTATCAGTCCAGACGTTTTCATTAGATCACTTTATAAATGCAGCAATAATTTTAAAGTTAGTGTTATTTCTACTCACATTTTAAATCCAGATTCATCGAGATATGTCAGATTTTGTAGACAGTGTTTACGAGTTTTATTGATAGAACAATCAATAAAGATAAAAGGAAACAGATAACTATTTGATGATGTAAAGGAATGTGCGTTATCAACCGAATACAATGAACTAAGTTTGTATGCTAGTTGCTACTTGTTAGCAAACACATCTGTAGCTTCAAGAAAACTGGTGTTATTCGATGGATTAATAATAACGTCATATGCAACTCAGAGTGGATGCAAATTACTTCTTGTTGAATAAAGATTGCTCGCTAAAATAGTATTTAGTGTTGATTAAACTCTGTCTATCAAATTGCGATTTGTCCATTTCCCTGAGTAATTCAGGAACAAATAATTTATACATTGACGTTAACAACGTAATATTTTATGGTGATTGGTGGTTCGGATATCACAGATAGCACCATTTCACTCGAGATAAGGTATGTGTTACAGACAAGTTTCAATTATCACGAAATCAAGGCTCATGGTTTCTACCAACTATCATCAACTTAACAGGAGATCATGTGATTCGGTTGACACTATATGGTCATAACCCGCAATATTACAACTTATTTTAATACAGGCATGACAAATATAAGACTTTCAAAGAGTATATACTAACCATATACAGATACTGACTTCTTCAATATTCAGCGACCACTCTGAATTGCTTAATTATTAAGCAAACACTGATATACACGTTATTACATTTAGTCGAAACATTGCATTTAAGTTAGATAGATCGTAGCGGTAACTAATACTTCAGAGCTACTCTGTTCATCATTTAGTCATAGATAATTTAGAACCTAGTATATTCTACGTCGGCCTAGGTTGCTACAACTCCATCACTACAGTCACAGGAATTTAATGTCATATATAGAAAGTAGATGTGGTTATAATAATATTGGTGTTAGTTCAAAAGACATAACGTAGAAGATGAATTCAAGGCATAAAAAGATAAGATAGTTTTGAGACCCATGATGCGTTAGTAAGGATTGCGCTTGAGTAACTGTATACGACTTCGAACCATCCCAAATACTGACATCGATTATTTCAAATACTAACAGATTAATTCGTACTTACGTACGTGGCTAAAACGAATGGTCAGTGACTTGATGAACTGATTTCACTTTTTGGTAAGGATACAACTAGATTTCTCTCAACATTCTGCTGCACCAGCTACACCACCATCAAACGTCGATATCAGCATCATGAATAAATTTTCAGCGTAAGAGAGTTTCGTATATATTCATCACTATTTTATCAGTAGGAGTCTACCAGCGAATAAAACGTGCTATTTTGTGGTTTCACCATTATATAAGTAACTGTGAAAATAGATACTTATTTATTTACTTTCTTTTTAATAGGAATTTTCATTGAAACGGTTATTTTATGCACATTTATTTAGTCCCTGGATTGATCATAGTGTATGTACCAATAATTGAAGCTTTTGTATGAAAATTGTTTGGCATGAATTTTTCTAGATTTAACAGTAGCAGTTTAGCTAATTGTTTGATTTATCAAGAAAGCATTCTATATAAAATGTAACTATTTAGGCACAGATTGAAAGCACATTTCAACATAACTTTTCTTGTTGTCTTTGATAGTAAGCTTGGAGAGTTAATTTAGTCAGTTAAGATTAGGAAAAGTGTTAAAATGCGTATATACTACGTGGGTTCACTGTCATACCCTAATATAACTCTTAACACTTTCACTGATCTCAAATGATTACACTAAACCTTCAGGATCATTGAAAATGAAAGCAAGGTACTTTAGAGTTGGATGATGCCATAAATCTGTGCCGCTTTTTCTATTTTTAATTTACTGAGAACTAACATTATTTAATAATAACGCATAATGGCGGCATATTTGATTATAATTTGGTTGTTTCTGAATATATCTACAAATATATGTATACAGAAAGTTAATGTATAGAATGAAGTGGACTCATTTCATCATCACCATTTATTAGTATCATCAGCGATATCCTGATCATTTTGCTTCTAATTGATATTGATTTTTGTCGTTTTGTCTACCGTAAATATATCAGTTAGTACATAATCCTCACAATTACATCATGACTTTCTCCTCTCACTTATTTCATTTATGTCTCTATCAAACCTGTCATTATGACTATTATTATTCACCATTAAAACCAAATGACTATATTTATGTTGCATTCCACATTTCACTTGCGAAACATTTTAAGTGTGGAAGAGTTAGATATCATGAGATGAAATGATTTCACTTCATTCTACACAATGCTTATTGTTATTGCTTTGCGAAAATTTAACAAGGGAACTAATTGCATGATTTATATATATATATATATATATATATTTGTTCCACTATGAAGATATCATACTGTTTTTCGCTAAAATGTATCATTTCACTCACTACACAAGAGTGTTCTTTCTAATTAGCCGAATAACGAGGATAATGATCAGAATACCGTTTACAGATTACATCTCAACTATATCGTCTACATTACCTATACATGGAGCTAGTCAGAGTACGTTAAGTAAAGCATACATTACAATGTTAGACGGTTGGAAGAGGTTGTATTCTAGTTCACAGTCATCTGTGAAGCGTATCTGTAAATGTTTAGAGGGGGGGGGGTTGAGCACATATAGATTACTTTGGATTCAAACTGGGTTCAGCCAACGTTACAGTTAGAGATATTATCACTGAAATATCAGGATACGTACGACTTACTTATTCATATTATTTGATAGTTGAGTAGTAGCAAATTTCATTCGTACTCAGTTTATAGTTTCATTCAATCACTTTCATTATGGATATTGTTATGCATAGTATAAAGAAGATAAAAACTTAAATTTAGATTTTCGTGCAAATCGTCTTCAACCTAGTTATCATATCGAATTAGACTAACATAAATTGGATACAACTATTCATGTAAATATGTAAAATATGAGTTTACTTTAGATTACCCCATGCATTTATCTAATGATGATTAAACTATATTATAGACTTATATCACTTTTTGAGTTCGCGGCTAAATTGAAACCTAACAGTTACTATTTCTTTTATATACCATATTTGTTAAAGAAAGAAGTCACAGTGCTATTATTAATATACTTTTATTTTGCTTTATTTATTTATTAACTTCAATTCACGCTGCAAACATTTTAATAGAAACATTATTTGGTAAGTGGTTGTCTTTATTGAATTGAATGGGTATCATGAAATATGCAATAATACGTCGTCCAGCTAATGCCATAATTGAACTGTTTCTCCTATTAAAATAACTAATCATTTTATCTTATTAACAGACGTTTTCCAATTCATCTAATTCCGCGAGTTATTTTTTTCATTTATCCGGGTATTTTGTAGACTGCGAGCCATATGTAGAATTATGCAGACGGTTTTCGAAACAAACTGATATTTGGTAATGAAATAGTTAGGAAATTCACAAAATATTAAGTAGTAACTATGTAGTAGTTTGAAACTAAAGTTAAAATTAAAGTTGGATTGTGTTTTGGAAGTGGAGTTCAGTACATGAGTCCCGTTTTATCTGAGGCGCGTTAATCGAATATACCTTTATTCCGAATAATTATGTCTATACGGGCACTTGAACTCAATCTGTTTGTGTCAAACGTCTCCGCGCTTTTACTGAGCTTTTAATTCCGTATTCCTTCCACTTATACATGGCGGGATGTTTGTACATAGACTGATAAGTGTTAACACCTTCATATTGTTGTAGTTGCAGACTAAACTTAATCAATCGTTTTTGCTTTATTTATGTCTAGAAAAGATTGTTTTGATGTGGCGTTAATTTGCAGATATAATTTGCAAATGGCAAATGAAATCGACCACATATGTTTTGCCATATTTTTGAATCATTAGTTCGTAGTGCTTGCCATATCTTCGCTTTGATATTCACTCTAGAATGTATCTGTGCACTAACATCGTACTACAGTAATCCGCTCATGAAGAAAATATGACAACAGAAACTAATGAAATACAAGCTTTAACAATATCAGTGCGATGTGAACATATTCAAACTATGTGTAAATTAAATTAGGAAGTGGGGACTAGCCATCGGAATTGAGAAGGTTGCTTTTTCAGTTTTGTGTGAATTTTATAAACATCATGACAAAAAAGTAGTAATACTAACTTTGTATGCTGTAAGGAGCATTTAAAAATTTTGATGATATTCTGCTTTATCATTATCAAGAAGTGATATAGCGACATTTTCATAATATTAACATCGGGAAATTGATTTTAAGCTTTGAAATACTAAAAAAGAAATTCCTGAAACTACTGTACTACCGGTTTTACTACTTTTGTTACAAGGTATGATTGAATGATATAGGATCTCTGCTCCGTGGCTGAGAAGTTACTTATAAGTCTTAGGATCATTTTAACGTCACGGTTGGATCTTTCCAATATTGTAGTAACACTATACCATTATCTGTGAGAACCAGTCCTCAACTTTGTTCAGACAAATACACCATTCTTGAATCGCTAAACCTGAAACTCGAGCTACATTATTATTATTTTAAATCTAATTCATTCTGTTGAATCAATATATCTATGTTCAATTCTGATTCATTTCACTACATCATTGTTAGCATATTTCAGCTATACTTCAATTGATTTTATCATCATATCACACTTTTAATTCATAACCTTATTTAGATGATTGAATTTACTTGACACCATTATCAGTCATCATAAACTCCTTTTCATTGACTTATTACGTAACACCTGGTCTCTCACTACTATTCTGTGTAGTTTTTTTAACCTTCATTTCAATCTTACATATAATTGTGACATTCTATTCAACCATCAGACTTTGTTTGAATATTCGCTATAGTGATGCATACTAACCTCCAACTTACATAACTTTTACGAGCATGTTAAACGACATTTCGAACATTGATTGTGCTATATTACAGAATGCATGCATCCGATGAGAACATAAAATAAAAGTAACCGTCATTTCTCCCTCTGAAGTGCATAGGTTGGTGTTTCTAACAAAGTCCTGTAGGTTTTGGAAACTTATGTAGAGTTATACTGTTGTCCCAATTTAGGTTGTATAAGGTAAACTTAGCAAGTGATTACAAAGTTATTTATTTCATTCGTATAACAGTAGGTGGGGTCGTAAGTTAGAATAATGTGGAATAAGGCAAATCATCATTAATGTAAGACACAATACATAAGAATAGATGTGTGGCTAGTGAATAATGAAACTGATCATTTAGTCTATTTACTAGCTTCACATTCGTATATTTAACTTCAAACTGGACTTAGCGTTTAAGGTAGTCATGCTATTGGGTAGTTTAAACTTTAGTAAATAGGACGCGACCTGAACCTGTGATCAAGTTAATGTAAGATAAGTACTGTAACCATTAAGCCACGGCTGCACGTTGGTATTTTGATAACATTTGTCTGCACATGACATAGATTTTAGCAAAAAGTGCTTAAGCTTATGAAATTGTGATGCTTTATTGAATGATATAGGATCTCTGCTCCGTGGCTGAGAAGTTACTTATAAGTCTTAGGATCATTTTAACGTCACGGTTGGATCTTTCCAATATTGTAGTAACACTATACCATTATCTGTGAGAACCAGTCCTCAACTTTGTTCAGACAAATACACCATTCTTGAATCGCTAAACCTGAAACTCGAGCTACATTATTATTATTTTAAATCTAATTCATTCTGTTGAATCAATATATCTATGTTCAATTCTGATTCATTTCACTACATCATTGTTAGCATATTTCAGCTATACTTCAATTGATTTTATCATCATATCACACTTTTAATTCATAACCTTATTTAGATGATTGAATTTACTTGACACCATTATCAGTCATCATAAACTCCTTTTCATTGACTTATTACGTAACACCTGGTCTCTCACTACTATTCTGTGTAGTTTTTTTAACCTTCATTTCAATCTTACATATAATTGTGACATTCTATTCAACCATCAGACTTTGTTTGAATATTCGCTATAGTGATGCATACTAACCTCCAACTTACATAACTTTTACGAGCATGTTAAACGACATTTCGAACATTGATTGTGCTATATTACAGAATGCATGCATCCGATGAGAACATAAAATAAAAGTAACCGTCATTTCTCCCTCTGAAGTGCATAGGTTGGTGTTTCTAACAAAGTCCTGTAGGTTTTGGAAACTTATGTAGAGTTATACTGTTGTCCCAATTTAGGTTGTATAAGGTAAACTTAGCAAGTGATTACAAAGTTATTTATTTCATTCGTATAACAGTAGGTGGGGTCGTAAGTTAGAATAATGTGGAATAAGGCAAATCATCATTAATGTAAGACACAATACATAAGAATAGATGTGTGGCTAGTGAATAATGAAACTGATCATTTAGTCTATTTACTAGCTTCACATTCGTATATTTAACTTCAAACTGGACTTAGCGTTTAAGGTAGTCATGCTATTGGGTAGTTTAAACTTTAGTAAATAGGACGCGACCTGAACCTGTGATCAAGTTAATGTAAGATAAGTACTGTAACCATTAAGCCACGGCTGCACGTTGGTATTTTGATAACATTTGTCTGCACATGACATAGATTTTAGCAAAAAGTGCTTAAGCTTATGAAATTGTGATGCTTTATTGAATGATATTGTCTGGTAATGTATTCGGAAAGTTAACTGATCGTATACTAGCTATATGTATACTGTAAATAAACCAAGGAGTGAGATCATTAAAATCTTAGGGTGTGCAGAAAAATCATAAAACTATCCTATAAACTCACCCACCGTTGGTAAGCTCTATTTATGAATCCAGGTAACTTTTCTATCGAAACTTCGAGGTTTACTACGATAACTAACGGTTTTTATGGCTTTAAACCAATTTGAAAGCTGATAGGAATATCTGTGATCTAAGATACTTTATTTTACGCTAATGGTGCTGCTACTGATGTCATACTAGACTAATTGTAACAACAAAAAGTGAGATGTTGCGAAATGCTGTGGAGTTCCTGGCTCACGTGGTTGTGTTTTGGTAGAAGTGAGTTCTCTGGGTTACATTGTCTAGTGACAAAGCTTCTATTATAGACTTAAATGACTCTAATACAGAGAACAGAAGCTACAATTTTAGCACATATCAAACCATAGATTTTTATGCAAATAGAATTGCGACATCTAGATCAATTATCAATCAATAAACGTGTCGGCATGAATGCGATTTATTAATTCATATAGAAGAGGTCAATAAACTACATCGTCAGGGGTCAGTGGAAGAAAGCCAGTGGATAAAAATAAAACTTAGGAAGGTAATAAGACATGTGCAGACAATCACTCTGAGACGAAATCATCAAAACGGATTTACTTATTCGGTATGAAATAATCAAAATGATCACTTTTATGTGAATTAACCGCTGTTCTTATTTTCAACAACGACAAAGAAAGTTTAGTAACTAAACCATCCAGCTTGAAGAGCCTAACATTATTAAGTAACTGATCAAGAAAATCACCGAAAATGGAGTACAATTGTTTTAAAATTGATCTTCAACATTATCAACCTTATTGTGATACGAACAAACAAACGAAAGCAGCATCAACAGATAAACATGTATGAGACGTGAAATATTTGCAAAATAATTTCTTGAAAATAATTAATTAAAGGTTTATGATAAGGTATTAAAGAATCAAGTAATAACTATTTGTATGCATAGATGTTGAAAATTGTCATTATATATATATATAAACATGCATAGAACACACAGAAGATAAATTAATTTCAATGTTATTATGATTTTACATACTTGAAACGTGTCATTAAATATTATTTAAATAAAATTAGTTTTACAGCTATACATCAGCTAGTACTTTACCTAGTGTCAGATGGTGCTTTTACTTAAATGTTGCATCTGACAAACGTTTCTCAGGTGGTTTGCCTATTGTACAATTATTTGTATAATTTTATCGGATTATGGAACTACTGTATGACAATCATTTCAAAATGTTTTATTTTGTTCATATTGTGTTTTTTAGGTGAATAACGTAAATATTTATTTATCAGGCTACGGTTATCCACAATTTTTTGAATGTTCAGTATGTTCTGTATTCAGCGCTTTTAGTTAATTCACCGTTTATTTAGTGAGTATTGCATATTCTGTCGGAGTAGACTAAAAGCTTGAAATGAAGTTTTTCATTATTGTTACACTATAACATGCAGCAATCACTAAATGGCTGGGGAAATGATAGTAAGTGTTAGCTAAAACACACGTGTTGTAAACAATGTGAGCAACCACAGAATGATATCCCAGTGATTGTCATTAAAAGATTTTTATACATCCTAAACCGTAATCAACTGTTAATGCTATAATGTTTCTGAATAATCACCTTAGGCGTAACATATATCAGGAATGCTAATGATAGATGTTCTATTAGCTTCACGAGTACACTGTAGTTACAAATGTGGACCAATGAATGGAATATCAGTGATCGATAAGCTAAGTACACGTTGTTAGATCTAAATGTCGTAAGTTCAACTCTTCATGGGCTGTGCGATATACACTTCCAATAAGCTTAGTTCTAGGATAAAACACCATCATATTCCTTCCTGTTTTTCTATGCTTGTCTAACTAAGATTGATTAGTGAAAGTAACTGACTAATTGTTGTTAGTGTTAACTAATTCTAGAAACATTTATTTGGTGCTTACACTTCTGTGATGTACAAATATTGTTACCTATTTGATTCTATTTATTCATATTATTAACATGTGACAAATTATATACCGTATTTTAATTCTGATATGTTTTCCATCAATTTTTTTCCCTAAATCATTCGTAAATGTTAGCAATATCTGGATTTATGCTTTGATTGCGGAAAACGTATCTATCCTGTAGACCGTATATCTACCGGTGAAAGAGTTTATCATAAAGCATGCTTTCGATGTGCAACTTGTCAAAGAACATTATTGTAAGTTCGATTTCAAAGTGTACTTTTTTATTCATTTATTTATAATTTGTACGTAGTTGTACATCAGTTACGTTTCTACTGAGGAAAGAGCACTTTGAATGAATAATTTAAAATATTTATTTCAGTACTAAACCTTTTTAAGAAAGGATTAATTAACCTATGATTCAGCTTATATTGACATTTATTATTCACCTACAACTCATAAGCAGTAAACCTGGGAATATTTACTGATGAGCAACAATAGTGTAGCATGACTGGAAGATGATACTTGATTCCGTAGATGATGAAGTTTTGTGATAGTGTTTGTCACTAAGATGTTCCCTGTCTTACTTTATATTTGTAAAACGTAATTTTAAAAAATGAAAATCCTTAGAATACTGGTATTTGACCGTCGGTAACTTCAGTACATTGCTCACTTATGGTAGCGACACAATTTGAGTATTATTGCGATTTAGCATAAAGTATTTCCTTCATATTTGAATGAACTAAACGAATAAATAACTTACTGTTGGAATGTAGCTGTTAGCATAATTAATTAGGCTTATTTAGCACTATTTGAAATTACATCATCTGGATATACTCGGTACCCGAATCAGGTACCATTTGCTTTAAAGACCAAGTTGTCACACATTTAGAAACTGAATCCGTTGAGCGATGAGCCATTAATTAATTAATTAATCTAGCGTAAATTTCTCACCTTTGGTTATCATTTTTGGCACACATTATGATGTATTTTATTACCATGAGACAAACTCAGCTGTAGGGACATTATGAATGATATCAGCCGATGAAATTACAACTTTTTGTCGGTAGTGACTAGATTTTGATGAGCATAAATGTTAAATCACTTAAACTGATGGCCATATTATACGTTGGCTGACAGTAACCAGTCAGAACTGAATGTTATGCAAACGAGATATTTATCTTAACGGTGTCAGGCTGCGAACCAAATAGCTCAGCTCAAAATGGAATAAAAAATGAGTTTTCTAAGAAGTTTATTGACCTCTTTCAGATAGCAAGAAGCCCCAATACAGTAATCATAGCTTGTAATTTCAACGCCTAAGTAGGTAGGTTAATTCGAACTGAAAAACAGATTGATGTAATTTGGTGTCCCACTCCAACAAATCGATAAATGAAGCGGTCTCCAATAATTTAGCCCAAGTAGCTGTTTGTGCATGATCCGTAATACAAAAACATATTAACGAAATAATATGGTAACAATAAGTGCTTTTAATTAAAGTTTTTAAATTATCATTTACCAGGTACATATTCGTATACTTGAATTTAAACTATACTACCTGATCAACTAAACTGAATTAAATTAAGCAATAGAATTAAAACTTATTATTTAATGGCTAACAGTTAAACATCTTAGCCAGTAAACAACTACTTTACTAGTTTCTATATCAACATCTCTTGCAATTACAAATAATGTTATCATCTTTATAAATAGGTCAACAGAAAAACAAATGACTTCGATTGTAATACTACCACTGACAGTACTAATAATATTAATAAGATTAGAATAAAATATGTTTGATTATTATTATTATTATTACCACTATTATTATTATTATATGTCTGAATACACTTTAACATATAAATATAAAAAATATGGTGTTTCTGTTTAAGTACACACACTAAATAAACATATGCTTATGTCTACATATACTCTCTTTTTAATACTTTCAATAGTAAAATACCTACTTGAATGGTATCCATAGTATACTTTAATAAATAGAGTTATATGCTAAGATTCATTAGTTCCGAAATTTAGTATTTAAATATAACTGTTAAGTTATACATTCCAATCTCTTGTTATTATTGTTTTACTTACTTGCTTGTTTGATTTGAAATAATAAAAAAAGAATAATGTTGTATATGAATTTCATGAAAACAAAAGGAAATTTATTTTCTATTGATAAATGTAATAAATAGATAATTTTATAGATTAAATGGCGTATTGTTGGTAGGTGAATGTTAGTTAAACTGACTCATTTAATAGGTATAGATATGCGTACTTATCTTTAAGTGACACTCCATGTATTAGCATTGATGATCATACTGATCAGTTTATTAAAAGTAATATGAGTGAAATAATGTTTAAACTGGAAATTTAGAGGTCGATAATTGTGTCAAGCTTTCTCAATAGTATGACTGGAATGTGTTTGTACTTTTTATTAAGGCTTTTAGGTAGTAAGATTGATCAATCTCTGTTATTGCATTTACATGATGAGCAAATAATTTTGGTATGGCATCATTTCACATGTATGGTTAAAGTTGGATTATAACTGGCAAGTGGGATCCAGGGGGGGGGTATGTTTCGAATCTAAGTGTGAAAATCGACACAAGAATATGAAAGGTACATCGTACTAGATCAAAAATCGGGTGAAACAAGCATCTTCAGTCTCGTTGTATTGTGTACATACATCCCTACTGGATTCTTTCGGCTACCTGAACTTAATAACTTAATGCATAACTCTATGGCGTTGATTGATTAAATTCAGTTGGAATTTCGGTATCAGTTTCTATTAATAAGCTCTAAATTAGACAGAACGAGTAACCATGATCCCACTTCTGGTCACAATCTAACTTGCTTCAGGAGTCGTTGACTATCATATGTATCATCAATATTAAGATATTTAATTTGAAAAATGTTTCAATATCGATTGAAATACATATCAACTATCAGATTTGAAGTTGAGTTACAAATAAATTATATATGAGAACTGGGAATACCTTCAAATTTATTTGACTGCGTCATTGTTGCAAAGTGATTTTAAATCTTTACTAAACCACACACGTACTGCTTCATTCTGAGCCCGTTGAATTTTAAAATGGATTAAAGTTTTTTTAACGATGCAGAAATACTACTAACACTGTCAGTTAAAATGATAATTAAACAAACAGACAATTAAATTCCATTACATCTTTAGAGTAACTTATTTCACATTGTACTGTAGGAATATATATATATCAACACTAGGCGTTTAACTAATTCTGACCAAATATACAACTCCATATAAACATCAATTACAAATTTTAATAAGAATTACTTAAATGATTTAGTTCGAGTTAAGAAAATTATTTCGACTATGTAGAAATATTAATGAAAGTAAAGCAATTTATGTTAAGTCAGATAGTTATCTAACCATATTCTATGATTTGTATACTATGACTATGTGAACTGACAAAGAAATTCATACGTAGAAGTATCCTTAAAAAGTAAATTAGTATTAATTAACTAATCTGTTCTAATCTTGCTACTCTATTTTTACTGGTATAAAATTCTTGAGAATAAATAACAAATAATGTTTCATCACTAAATGGTTACCTTTTCCACACCTGTTTCTTCCTTATGTACCTATTTATTTCTGTTAATCATTATGTTATTCAAGTTCCATATGATTCAGTAACAATGTTACAAACCTGTAAAGCTAAATGACTAAAGTTCGAAACCAACTCAGAATATCAATTTCTGAAAATATCAAGTATATATAACTGATGATTGTATTGTAGCATACAAAATAAGACAAACCAAGCCTCATGAAAACTACCTACATCAATACAAAGTTTATGATATTTATTTCGTTAATAAATGTGATAATATATTTTGTCTACATGAAATGTAATTGTATTCAATAAGTGAAATTATTTTATCCTTCCTCTAACCTATAGCTTCTTTTTATATTTTACTTCGATTTGAATTTCCTTTAAGTGAAGCCGTCATTTTTAAAATGTATATAAACATGAATCGTAAGCTACTTATTAGACACTGTTTATATGACTAATAACTTATAGAATTCATATACGTACAACAATTCTTTTCTTCATTGTTGCCATAGATGTTTTTTGTCTTTTATGCTAAAAATATCTATTGTATCAATTTACAAAACTTTTATGATACGTTGTATTGTTAAAACGATGAATTAAAATAAGCTTAGGCTGAATGCTTTGTAATGGTCTTCATTAAGTGGCATTATGAAAACAAACCCACCTATTTTAGTTCATTTAATTCTTTCTATTATAAGAAAAGTGATAATATATTGGAAAACCTATATTGAAAAACTAGGGAGTGATTAGTGATGAATACTACAAATGGGTTTTTTGTTAATTAACTTTATTTGTCTTGCCTTTGCGATATAATCCATAATAGCAGGTTTTGTGTTAACTTATGAAGCTTTAGTCACCAATTGGATAAATAAATTAATCTACACTGATAACATATTAAAATTGTAGTTCTAGGTTTCCAAACAGACCATAACATAAATATGTGCATTTTGTTAGACCACATCAACTTTCACCTTGAAAATTTTGTCTCTTGTCCAAACTCTATTATTAGAGGAATGGCAGGTTACTTGTCTAGGCATTCGACTTTCGATCACCTATTCACAGGCTCAGATGCTTTATAACCTCATACAAGGCACATTCTATGTTAAATTAGGAGAAATAAATGAGGATGATACATAAATTTACTAAATAACAATGATTGTGTTTTGTATGTTAACTCATATCCTCTTAGCGTATCCTTCACTAACTTGTGAAAACTGAGGTTGAAAAAATATCAGGATTTGGTTAAAGTTTTGGAATGCCTTTAGTAATTCAGTTTATGTTGTATAGATTAAAAGTGATTGTATTGGTGCAGATGTATTCATTCATCATGTTTTTAGTTTCTTTTTTTACATTTTCATTTGTAGAGTATAACTAACAAAGTCTCTAGAAAGTAACTTGTGAAGGTTTGTTCACAATGAATACAGATTCGTTTTGCACAATGACATCTACCAAGAAACTATTGAGAATAATCTGTTTTTCATACTTGTTTTTATATCGTCATGAATATGTTACTCGTGGCCATCACTTTACGACGATTCAAAACTTTGAACCTTTGTGTTTTACTGTAGGACGTAGTATTTTCAAAAGAATAGTCCATATTTTCAACTACAGTTATTTTACCATACAGTGAAAACTGTCCCACTCCACTGTTTATAATGTCATTATTTATTGGAATCGTAGGTATTCACTGCAGACAACTCTAAACAACTATCTAATCTCTGAATTACGTTAATAGTCCAGAATAGTTTAGCGTCCTAAATTATCTTCAGTTCTAATCTTTTCCATGAAACGAATATACTGTAGATTGTAATTACAATAATGAAATAATCAAATTGTCATAGAATAATGAATTTGGCACCAGTATACAAAATCAGTTATCGTTTTACATAATAATCATACATTTAAACGGAAATAAAATACACCTGATTTTATTTTGAATTAATTGGATATGACAAAATGTGAATCACTACTTTAGGATGAGTGCATGCAATACCTTTGTTATGCATATTTGGTATAAAGTGTATGTTTTTTTACTCCTTAATTCAAACAAAGTCTTTTAAAATGTATTCCTTTTTATAATTGTATCACATGGTAAATAATTGGTGAATTTAATGCATGTTCTAATAAGGAAGATTTATGTCAGATGCCATTCAATTACTAACTTTCCACATGATAGGCTGATGAAGTATGATTGTATAATTGGCACTTCTGTATAATAAAATATAAATGGAAAGAACGTGCTTTAATTATGATCAGTCAATCAGTTGCAACGTGAAACTTTGTACGTGCGTACATCAATTCAAGTTGTCATGCCCCAATTAGCAGTCAGAGATGGCATTGTCACACCAAACACCAGAGTATTGGAGGTAGTAACAGTTTTTGTATTAATTGAAAGGATTATAAATCGAAAGTAAAATTTAGGGAACTATAAATCAGTAAGAAGAAAATAATGATGAATTCAGAATCTTAGAGTTTGGAGGAGGACAAGGAGTGAGTGCAGCTACTCCATAGCTAACAATTTTAAGCTATATCATCCAAAGTCGCTAATCATTGGTTTCGACTTTAACCAGGTAGTTTCCATCTATTCACATGGATCAGCCCAATTGTCGACGACTTCTTAAACTGGCTCTATATTTTGGTCTGGCCTTCCCTAGCCTTATTTAAACCTACTCCTACATCAGGTAGCATTTCTCATTGAGGTAGACGGTGGTCGGGCATACGTAACACATACCCTAACCACATCAAGTGATGAAGACTCATTACTCCATCAATTAATTTTGCCATCTTTACCCAGTATTATATTCCTAACCCACGTATTGCTTACTCGGTGGTCCCAGAAAACACAAGCAATGCTTCAAAGACATTAATGATCTATATGATAATTTAAAGCAATTTTGTTGTAAACACTCAGTGTATTTTGTATTACATAAAACGTAACTATCGTTAATTTTATTTAATATAAATCATTTTGTCGATAGTTGTGGCTAATACTGTAGGGTTTCATAATCTAAGTGATCGGTTCTGAGTTGGAAAAGAATTAGAGGCTGTAAAAGAGAGATAATGCATGACTTCGTGAAATCAATGATTAGTAGACATGAATCTTGCCGTCGGGGTCTATGTAATTACGGGGATTAATGATCATAGATGACAAATAGCGTGGGTCATAAATAGTCATAGTAGCTCAAAATTATCTGACTTTTACCATTTTCTATACATTTAGTACCGCCATAGGCATCTTTTTGTTTCTACCATTTTGAACCACAAGCTGAATGTTTGATCGCTTATAATCAGCGCTAGAACATTATTTTATATTTTTTGTTGTTATTCGTTGACTTTATTTCGCTTTGTTGGTGTGGTGTGATTACGAGATTAACGGTTATGTGTGTCAGACGTTTTTTGATAGTGACTGAATGACATATATGAATTACCATACAACTTCAAGTATACGATTAAATCCGATTGTTATTATCTTTGGCTTCAGATTATGATCTTTGTTGTTTATGCATTAAGCTTAGACGCAAAGGTTTTCTGTGTTGAATCTGACAATAGTGATTGATTTCTATAATAGACACAAGTTATTCAGTCAGTTAACTATAATCACGGTCAAATCTAGTGCAAAATTACATTAGCCCGGGTAATAAGGTTACACTTGCACACCGAAATCAAATTAGCATGATAATTAGAAAACGCAGTTGTGTTGGAAATGAGAATTTACGTACATGGGGACAATGGAATTCATGACATATAGAAGAATGAAAAATTAATTCATCTCTGCCAGTAACGACTAGTTCTGAGACACTTTACCTAACGTTTATAACCACTGAACTTGGGTATTATGCTGACTCCGACTAAATAAAGCAAATTACAGCAGTTCTAGTTACAATAAGGATTTCGTTTCCTACTAAATGATCAGATCAGAAATTTGAATTAGCTATGTTATTCCTTTAAGTACTTTTTCGCATCCACGGGCAACTACCTGAGAACAAGGAGAAAATAGCAGGCCGTGAAAATTATACTGTCATTGTTTTGGACAAGTAAATAGGTAACAAATCTCTGGCATACTTCAAGATGATTACCCCCACCTTAGCCGTAGCGATTAAATAAGTTATGCTTTGAGAAGTTCTAATTGTGAACGAAAATCACGCACTTTATGTTATTAATGACATTTTACTTGTCCTAAGTTTGTCTTTTGATTTGAACTATGCTTATTCCTACTAGCTTCAACAGCCTGGTCACAATCTTGGATACATTTTTTGTGCTTGTTAGAATAAACCATTCGTTGGTTTACATATTTGAAATTGGAATTGTTAGTCAGTTTGAAAAGTATTATCTTGTTAAAAACTCATTATTAATTACTCTTTATCTCCATATTGTAGGTAGGACATTTCCCTCTCTTTTTTGAATAGAGTTTGACTTTAGCTGATATTGTAAATCGTCCGGTTGTTGCTACTGTAGTTCATATGTTGATGTTAAAATTAGCTTGCTATAGAACTGTATCTAATGTTGAACGTAACTAAGAATTGTCGTTTGTTGTCCTACTATTCCAACAGTATAGCTCCTAAAAAATCTCAGACTAGCTAATGACATCAGTCTAACTTACATATCTCTTTTAATAATTGTTCAGCTAAATTCAGCTGTTCAACAGAACGGCTAAAATAATTATAACTGAAAACAATTGTGATAATTAATGCTGTTTGGTGTAGGAGTAGGCTGGAAGAAAGCTAAGAGCGGCCAAACCAAAACATGGCACCAGTCCATGAAGTCATTGACAATTGGGCTGAGCCATGTTAATAGGTGCAGATTACCTGGTTGAGGTCCGCGTGACGCTCGTAATAAATGGTTAGAGACCTTGGGTGATATGGCTCAAAATCGTCGGCAATGGCGCAGGTGCATCCACTCCTTGTCTTCCTCTAAATTCTTAATTTCTGAACTTATCATAATTTTCGCTTTACCTAATCGTATTTTCTTAAATCTTATCTCCGATCTCTATTCCCTTCCATGAATACTAACTCTGTTACTACCTTCCCCACTCTGGGATTTGATTCGACAATTTAATCTCTATCTGCTAATTGAGGCATGGCAACTTGAACTGATGTAAGCATGTACCAAGTTCTACGTTGTAACTGTCTATCTGTCTGTCTGTCTATTATGATAATTCCAGGTGAATTTGCCTAACGTCAAAAGATGATTCTGCACTTCTAATTATATGTGGTTTCATCGGAAGTGTTGTATTTACCTGTCGATATTAATCAATGAAATCATGGAGAATACGGCGAACCAACTGAAGTTAGAAACTCCAAACACTATGTGCCATCACAATAACCTTTGTGTCAAAAGTTTGATCTAAAGGCCGCCCCCCCAACCTTATCCAAGTTTTAGTCTTAATTTCCAGTTGGAAAATGTCACTGTTAGAGTCCCATTTTTAGCTGAGATAAATGTACAATGCTTAATAGTCTCTACTGGTAGTCTAACTTACGTTAATTCATTATTTCAATATTCAACAATCGTCATAACATTCAATCTTAAATGATATTCATTGTCAAAATCAGTTAGTAACTAGATTGAAGTGATTTCATAAGCTTCACCATCAATATAAGTATATGATAATCTCTAATTCAATGTACATATAATGTGTATACAAAAAGTTTCAAAAGAAAAATACACAATTCATACAAATAAAATTCAATGTTAATTTCTTTTTTACATGTGATTTATCGGAAATTTACTTTAGTTTTATTAAAAGAATGTAAACAATTTTGTTTTTTAAGTCACATATAGAAAAGAAGTAACAAAAAAGGAATATACTGTAGTAGTAAAATCAATATACAGTTGACAATAAAATACAAAATTGAGTACAAAACGTTTTATTTTCTTATCATAGTTTCATCATTGTTATATGGTCATTTAATGCAAGCATTCTTTCGTTAATGGACGTTGTTAGAATCTTTAATCGACTGTGGTTATATGCTGGTGTACACCTTCCTCTAAGATATTTTTACAATTTCAAATAGATTTATATTACGCATGGGGTTTAAATCTGCTTCATCCTATATCACAATTCAAAATGTTACTAAGAAGCTATTAAAACTGCTAATGACTGACTACTTTCAGAACTGAGACACTGTTATTTAATGTTTACTAATTAGTAATGGATATCATATTTATCCAGTCTTTATGAATGATCGAATTCTTTACGTAAAGTTGGATTGTTCGTATTATGTTAGTTTACTTTTTATCTCCAGCTGTCGATAACGGTAAGCTTACCTAAATGCAATATCATAAACTGACAAACAATCTTTATATTATGTATCATTAAAAGTCTTTAAGTACAATTTGTTAATCATTAGGATTTACTCATATCGTCAAGTAGGATTAAGTTGAAGATCTTCATGATTTGGACACCTATAAAAGACACAGTATTATTTCCTTATGATGGTCCTTCATTTATGAGTACTCATTAAGTGTTTAATTTCACATCTCTGGCAAAAGTAAAGTTTTAAAACAATATTATTATATGATTATTACTTTTACAAACTAAAGTACTGTTGATATTATCCGCCTGCATTATAAATACTATGAGCCCCATTCAAGAATTTAATTATAGACAGTTTTGGATTTCATCGTTTACAGATTAGCAATTTATTTGGGAAAGTTATAAAGCATATTATAATTTAAGGTTTTAATTCATGCGCTGGCTATGATTGAACAACAATTGAAAGCCAGAAAGCATAGAAAAATAACTTTGTTTTAGATGTGGAATTTTTCAGAAGTTTGTATCAACAACTTTACCACGGATTGAACACAAGACCTTCATTCCTAGTAGAAAGCGCTCAACATTCACACTACTTGATTTAAGTAAACCCTCTGGTAATATCTTACTATAACTTCAGGACTAACTAAAGTCACTGGATGGTAGCTTATTGGCTTCGGGCTTAGTGTTCGCCGTAATATCTGAAGCTCTTAGATTCAGTTCCAGGTAGTGTCACTGATGGGCAGGGTTAAAGATTTATACAATAAGTCGAAACATCTGTCCAGTGCTTCCAGGTCTTTTATGGTTGCCTATAGAAAATTAATTCATTATATGAGAATCAATTCGCCACTACTGTTTTGAAATACTAAAGGTCGAATGTTAGCTTTTCCAAACTCTTCGTATGCTGTTTTTTAGTAATTAGTCAAAATAAGATAATAATCTGTTTGAGAAAATTGTATCTGGTTTACCCTAATTGTATTTTGTTATAAAAAAATCTATTCGGACTAAATAGAATGTATTGCAAATATATTGCGTGACCCTGATAATTAGTAATCAGTACCGGTATACGTCTTACCCAGCGACTACGGTCCCTAAGCCGGAATGAAGAACACAAGATAAATAAGCCAACCAGACAAAAATCATATTGTATTTCAAACACTCCTTCATGTATATTCACAAAATCAGACCACACAACACACCATTAGGATAATAACATCTGTACAGAACGGGAACAATAATGACTAAGGACTGAGGGGACAGGTACATGATTAATTGATCACAGTTCCTGAATAACAAAGGATATGATATATATATATATATATATATATATATATATATAACACTAGTTACTAATCAGTGCACATGTAACATAATATTCAGCTGTAATCATAATTTTATTATCTTAATATTGCAATTTATATATTTGATATACTTCAATATATATATATATATATATATAATATATATATATATATCAGTATATGCAATATCTAAATAGGCATTACAAAGATTAACATATTTAAAATTAGAATTCGGTAACTTTGGATAAATTGGACACTAAATATAAGTGTCAAACAAGAATTTAAAAAAAAATTTTTCTTTTAAACAATTATTATAGTGATTTTGTGTTAGTTTGCTTTAGTTATTTAGTTATACTCATTAAAGTATGAATTCGGTTGAGTACCATTAAAAACTAAGTGGCACTGCTGTACAACTGTTTGGTTCTTGCATGGGAATCCTTAAGGATTCCTGGGATCGATTTCATGACCTTCAGGTCTCATGGTAAACGCTTAACCAATGGTGCTATCAGGTATTCAAAGTTACCCAATTAATTATAATAGTCAACTTAACCTTTCCTATGGTTTGTTTAACCTTATGTTGTCTAACTTTTTATAATCTGTAGAATTTTTTAAGTTATATTGAAATCGTGTAGTTTTTATTTCCAATATTTGGTATACGCTTATCAATGTCGTGTTAGAATTGTTCCTTTTGTCGTAATTGTGTTCTCTGAGCTTGATGGATTGCCTTGACAGTCAACTTCATCTGTACAAATTTCAGGCAGAAGTGGGCCATTAGATGTTTTCACAATGAACTAACAATTTGTCATTTGTTCTCTTGTTAATACTTGTCCCATAACTATCCAAACACATGTTTTACTCGTCTTCACCTTTAATAGAATTATTTGACACAAAGTTGTCTGCGGGGTTTATAACATCTCATTTCATACGGCAGAGTTTGTATTTTCACTTTTACAATATTCACGACCACAAGCAAGCAACTTCAGCTGGTAGAACACCATGATTTCACCATTCAGTCACGTTTTTTTGTTAGTCTGGATTACGAATAGCAATAGAATCTAGGATTTATGTATTATTTAATATGCGTCTAACAAGATGTTTGTTTCGAGATACCAGTTGTGTCCATTATCTCTGTCTTAGACCTAGTACCTTAGGCTTTAAATATGAATGTGTTACCTACATTCATATCATAAATAGTGTATTACTACTAGTACTACCATTGCTATATTTTTTAGTATAGCTATCAATTAATTATCAGTTCGAACTTTTTTACTGAGTGTGGAAAGTAACGTATTCAACTTCATTGTTACCACTGATTTACTGATTGTCTTTATTACTTTAATATGTTGAGCGTATGCAATGCTCTCCCAAACTGATGATCCAAGACGGATTCGGTTCATAGTCTCCCGGTTTCACAGTTTCCAACTATTGGTACTTAGTTATTTAGGTCACTCCTGACCTCCAGTAGGACTGAAATTTATAAATTAATTAATATTTAAGTTATGTTTGTTATGTTTGTCAAATCCTTAATGTAGATCGAATTAAAAATAATTTTTACTATTCACTGGTCAATCACTTTGTAAACCACATCCTTATGTGCGATCAGTCGTGGCCCGAAAAACTTAGTGGTAACAGTTAGAGACTATTAAACTAAGTGAGCCGTGATATGATTCAACAGGTAACTGCAATCCCCTCATAACTGAAGAAGCTCTTAAAGACTAGTGTCAAACAACACGGAACCTGGGTTAAGTATGATTTTCCTCTGACTACTTCCAACTAACCGAATGCGAATAACGTAACACACGCTATGGTTGGTTACTTAAACTGGTGGCAAAATTGTAAATTGATTTGTAGAACTCTGCCTATACTAAAGAGTAGACTATCATAACTATGATAACTATCTAGTTGTCGGCTTACATATATATATTTATAGTAATTTATATTTGTATGAATAAACAATACGCAAATTTAAAACAATAAATTAAATTGAAATTATTTCAAATTTAAGCGCAGCAGTATCGATGATCACTTTGGAATTCATTCCAAGTACTTATCTGTTCAAATTCCAATATGTTGCCTACTTAGCTCTACAACTCATATGGTCAGTGGAGTCTGGTCAATTCTGATTTATAATAATGACAACTGGAAATTATGAGCTCTTATAAATGTATTTTATAGTGGAGCCTAAATATTACATATCGATCTCGCTTCACTCCGTACTTTAGTTACACAAGATATTTTGGAACTTATTTTGTCAATACCTTTAGTGTTCCCAAATGCATTAATTTATCTAAACATACTACTGTAATTAATGCTAACTATCGGATTTGTCTATCCTTAGGTAGCCTTTTGTCAGCATTCTATTTATATAAACTGCATATACTATGAATGCATAGTGTAGGACATACTTTTGGTTAAAATTAAGTGCTCTCAGGTTACAGAAAACAATTTACAGCACAAAATTTGTGAAATTACAAGATGAATTTCATAACAACATTTTTCAACCATGTAATTTGTTAATATTTATGTGTAGAAGATTTATAAATAGTAATTAATTGCCATTCATCATCATCTGTAAATACATTCAATCAGTCTTACTTCCATAATATCTCTCTTTATTACTGTGTATATTTAGTTCCCCTTTATTTGTCCATACGACAGAGTAGGAAGAGGTGGATAATACACGAACCGCCGACGTGATACTTCATGAGTTTCATGGTTATTAGATTTTTGATTGTTTGTATATATTATATAAAATCACACAAATACACGCTTGTGATAGGCAATTTGCTAATTAGAACAAATTTGAAACGAGAAAATGTATTGATTGAGTTGGAATGTGGCCATTAAGTGAAATTCAGGACAAGCGTTTCATCCTATTTGGGACTCGTCGACTGGATACACCTGTTCGTTTAATGTCAAACAACACTCGCTCGTCACTAACCTACTGAGTTCAGACAAACATATTTGTGAAGCAAATACTGAAGAATTGCAGATAGGATGGAATGCGTCAAAGACAGTAACATTCCAGCTTAATTTCTATTTGTGAACTATCAGTGTATCAAAGCAATCCGCTCAGGAAACATATAAGTCAACAGAAACTGATCAACTTCAGTCCGTTATGAATCAGTGAAAAGATACAAGTAACTCCATGTTATAAGAAAATTTGTGGTGATTGAAATTCGGAAATCAAGTGACCTAGAAGTTCAACTAGGTCACCAGCTGACTTCTTCTTTGATATATCTTACTCCTCAGCAGTGCATATTCTCAATATGTGACGGATACAAATAAGTAGACATAGCATTTATCATCATAAAACCACTTCAGTTAAATTACCATTTTCATAAGTTCTAGTTATTTTCTAATATTTTTTTCTTGATGAGTTTTACATAACATTATACAAGTTGGATTGTGACTGGCAAGTGGAATCCAGGACGCGCGTTTCGTCCTATTTGGGATTCATCGGCTGGATGTGCCTGCATCCCAATGTTGATGTTCACAGTGGGATTCGAACTCAGTCCGTTTCGTGTCGAACGTCACAGCGTTCACCACTAGACTACTGAGTCCAGACAGTCACACTCGTGCAACGGGCGCATTGGTATTAGGATAAACTTGTATATTCCCGTTGATTTGTTATAGACTGAGGCTGGTCAATCATTGTTGCTATATGTGCATCCTGAGCGGATTGCCTCGACATAGCGAATTTTTCACAAGTATTATATAAGTTGGATTGTGACTGGCAAGTGGAATCCAGGACGCGCGTTTCGTCCTATTCGCTATATCGAGGCAATCCGCTCAGGATGCACATATAGCAACAATAATTGACCAGCTTCAGTCTATAACAAATCAACGGGAATATGCAAGTTTGTCCTAATTTTACATAACAGTTTAAAATTGATAAATAAATTGATCCAGTTGTTCCTAAGTAACGTTTACGCACTTTAAGTTATTATTTCTTGAGTTAATGGTTGCTTACTGAAGTTCCAATGAAAGTAGAATTACTCATTTTACATTCATAGATAACAAACATATATTCTCATACTAATTACTACACTTGACCTTAATTTAGTGAGATACTGTCCTAATATTTTTATCATTTGTATTGTTATGTTCATTTAAAATTTTAATAGAACTTCATTTAAACACTTTAGGCTATTTACGTTTCATACGAAAATTACATTTATCAGTAGTTTAAAACATGTCGGTGTTATAATTTAGTAATTAAAGCATTTGACTTTTAATCATTAGGTCAGCAGTTTCAGTACAACTATGCACTCGTTGACGTCGACTGGTGGACTTAAGTAGTACAAGCTCTCATATATAAAGTATTGTATAAAATCGATTACATCAATCTTTACCAGGTAATTGAATTAAGTTACAAATTGAAACAACCGTAAAATGATGATTGATTTTATGCAGCTTAGCGTATTGAGCAAAATGTCGATGTCCAAACTGATGAAAATTAAGTTCTGCTAAACATGTCAGCACTAAAATTTAGATCAGTTTTCGTACCTGATGTATCTCAAATCTGATGAAACGTGGGCCAGTACAAAGTATTTCACTCAAAATAAGTCATTTTTGAAATTACACGATTAAGTTGTTGAAATAGACAGATATATTCAAGTTTTATAGCAGAGAATTTTCAGTTTTAAAGAAACTTTAATTAGTTGAAGTAATATCAGAAAAGCATATGCATATAACACAATAAGTGGTTAGGCGTTAGCCGTAAAAAATATCACATGTACTAAGATTTGTACTAGTTGGCGCTCGTCAATAAATAAAACCTACAGTCTTGGATTGAAAGATACTGTCAAAGTAATTGTAACCTGTTTGTCAAAATTACTGATGAGTGTCGACTAGTGCTAAGCACAAATGAACCTGGGTGTCTTGCTGACCACCTACAACCACTTAACATCAAAACTTTGTAAATGGAACACGTGTCACTGATACTTGTGATTGCAGAAATGGATGCGCATTATAAAGCATTAAATATAATTGACATTAGTCACTAATCACTGAATTGTCAATGTGAGGTATCTAGTCTTCATTTTTTAAATATAATTATTTATGAAGTATTGAGAACAACTACAACTTACTTATGATTCAGCTCTATTATAATTTAGTAGCTTTTTTAGCGAATGCCTTTTGAATAAAGTGAAGTTATTTATAATATTTATGTATTAATGTATTTAAGTGAATTTATTTCCTACTACTTTGTATGTTGAAATGATGGCATAGTGGGTAGAGCAACGAGCTTTTACATAGTTGATCAATGATTCGATTCCTACTCAACCCAATTCAGTAAATTTCATCAAGTGATTTTACCAGCTCTTATACAAATAATATTCCTCAATACTCTATACATTAAAGTACGCTGGTTAGTTAATGTGAAATTGAGGAAGAAAACATCTAATTTAGAATCATGATTTTTAATATTCGTTTAATGAAATTCTATTTAACATTTACCTGTAAAGGTCAGTGTATGTTCTGTTAATAGAAAACACTGAAAATAGTTTCCATTACCTGTTATTGTATTTTATATTGAAACATATCAGAAGGTAAACACTTAGTTAGATTAGCCTAAGCAACATGAAATAATTTGTAATATACCATTACTATTATTCAGTATTGTGAGTCTGTGTTTATTTCATTTCCGATTCGGTCGAGTGCCTAAGTTACAGCTTCTCATCTAAACTTCAGGTGTTTTTCTCAAAGTTAATCTTTAACGACGATAAACTTACTGATAATATTAATTCATTTACTAATATCAGTACACTTGTGGTTGACTTTTAAATAAATTCTAATTACAATGAGTAGTTATGTTTTAGGAGGGTTAGAGTTAGATTTCAACTAGATTGGGTTCTCTGAATCTATTAATTTGATTGAGGAGATTTTATCAGGCCAAACTTTTGAAGCTAGTGACTTATAAAGCACTTTTCACAAATAACCAGCAGTTTGTTCCGTCGACCTTGAATTTAATTAACTTTAATGTACATTTGCCAATTTTCGCCTAATCATTATGATTCGCCTTTTGACTTTATTCATAATTTACGAAGCTGAAAATCAGAAATTTGCAACTGTAAAATTTTCTAGAAAGCCGTGGTTAAATCAACCAATTTACATAGCGCTATCTAACTAATATCATTCTCATGAGGTACAAATGTTGACCTCTGTCTCTGAATTTGTTTTTGTCAGATTCATAGGAGTGCATTTTTGAGGTTTTTATAACATCAAGGACACTAATAATACCTTAGCACTCAGTCTTTATTAGTCCACCAAATTTTGTCAAGTTATAGCAAGAAATACTTCAGAATTGAATTTTTATTTACAGGTAACTATAAATGAAGGACTACTCCTATATTGAGTATGATATGGTAATTTTTTGTAAGAAAACAGCTCTATGAGAAGATGGTATTAGTGTATTTTGATCTAAAATCTTTGGTTTTTTACTAAGATGATATTTTATTTAACATATTTTTCTATTGAAATGTAGAGTTGGAAATTTCGCATCATTGGATGGAGTGATATTTTGTAAACCACATTATATTGAGCAATTTCATATGAGTGGTAAGTAGTAATACTGTAATTGTTGATATATTAGAAAAGATTTCAATATGTTAAAACTTGTTTGTTTATGTTTATGTCAACACTAGGTGTCAGGTACATTCATCTAACGAGTTTCAAATGGAATCAAATTCCTTATCCTAGATTCTATTGTTAGTCACATGATAAATATACTAAAATAGTGTGATCTGTTACATGTTATAGTATCAATCAAACGGCGATAACAACAAGACTGATCATGAATTTAAGTGTTTTTAGGATGTGTCCTCTGTACATGCATGTTTAGCATTATAGTTGCTTCTAACTCAGTCTTCTGGCATAATCTTACATCCTTAACTTATAACTAACAGGCATCACCAATATGCAATAATGTTACAAAAACTATTTTTAAAAAATTTTAATCTTTAAAAAAACGATCTGCGATTACACTGATATTCCAAATAAAACTGTTCAGTGAATACGGCATTCATCAATCCTGTCTAGACACTAGGTGTTTGCTTTCGCCCTTGAAAATAATACCACTTGAGGGTATTGACAAAAGCCTTGATAGCGAGCACTCTGAATTAATGACTGTTTGACGGCATTTAGGGAGGGATAGTGAGCTATTCCTGCCTATAGAATTTCCAGGAGATTGTGGGATAAATATATAGTACCCTTTCAACAAAGACAACGATCAGATACCCTCGTGTATCTTTCTTACTCTAAACAACCAGAAGATGAGAACAATCATCGAGTATAACCTGTGTCATTATTTATAACTCTCTCTCTCATCACCAATTGTAGCAGCGAAATGAGATTTCTATTTTCTATGAGACCAGATGGGATACAGTAAATATATTCAAAAAATTTATTGTTTAGTAATTTCCTTTTTTGTACAATAACCAAAGCAAGTGTAATAAATTGATTATTTGATAACTGTTGCTTGAAAGTTTTCATTCCTAAAACATTTATCATGTCAAATCACTACTTTAGTTGCTTTTGAAAAATGATTATGAAGTTGGCTTACTTGTTTGTAAGTTGTACTTTTATGTTCCTGATAAGTTGTTATTTGCTGAGTGATCTGTTAGATAGCAGTAACAAGTTTGTTGTTTCACTTTAGAATTACTACAAAATGGTTTGTGGTAGTGGGTAGGATACTCTACTTAAATTAAGTTTCGTGATTTTCAACTGATTCTCAACATGTAACTGATATCCCCCAGCTAATTTGATTTTGTGTCCAAGATGTCAGAATACTAAATTTTACTCATCATGGTGTTTGGAAAAGAAGTTGGGTGTGGGGGGGGGTCAGTTAGTTCTTAATGAAGCCCTTAAACTAACGTATATAATTTACGAATCAATATAAAATCAATATCAACAAAATGGTAGTGAGTCAGTATTTGAATATTTTCACAAATAAACAAAACCTACTTGGTAACTTTATGAAATACAAAACTGAAAGAAATTTACATAATTGATCATACATGATAGCACATAATTTTTCAATAAAATAGAATACAAATGTAGTTGTGTGATGTTGAGATTAATGAATTGAAGATGAATGCTAATGCTTTTTTATAAAATGATTGGTTAAGTACTTACTTAATTTACTTACTCCCGTTACTCCTCGCTGAAGAACATAGGCCGCTCACCAGGATTCTCCATTCAACTCTGTCCTCAGCAATCCTTTCCAATTGTTTCCAGTTGCTGTTTATCTTTTTAATGTCTGCTTCCGATTATCGACGCAGCGTGTTCTTTGGCCTTCCTCTTTTCCATTTCCCAACAGGATTCCATGTTAATGCTTGCCTCGTGATGCAGTCTGATAGTTTGTGTAATGTATGTCCTATCCATTTCCAACGTCTTTTCTTAATTTCCTCTTCGGCTGGAAGTTGATTTGTCCTCTCCCACAGTAAGTTGTTGCTAGTGGTTTACGGCCAACGAACATTTAGTATCTTTCGTAGGCAGTTGTTTATAAATACTTGTATCCGTCTGATGATGTTTGCAGTAATTCTCCAAGTTTCAGCTCCATACAGCAGGACTGACTTTACGTTCGAATTGAAGAGTCTGACTTTGAGGTTAGTTGATATTTGTTTTGAGTCCCATATGTTTTTCAACTGTAGGAATGCTGCTCTGGCTTTGCCAATTCTTGCCTTTACATCTGCATCGGGCCTTCCTTGTTCATCGATGATGCTCCCCAAGTATGTGAAAGTATTCACTTCTTCCAGAGTTTCTCCATCAAGTAGAATTGGGTTGGTGCTCCTTGTGTTGTATTTAAGAATCTTGCTCTTTTCGTTATGTATGTTTAAGCCTACTGATGCTGAAGTTGCTGCTACACTGGTTGTCTTTGCTTGCATTTTTGGTGTGTATGTGCAAGGATAGCTAGATCATCCGCAAAGTCCAAATCATCGAGTTGCATCCTACTTGTCCATTGAATTTCGTGCATCCCCTCAGATGTGGAGATCTTCATGGTCAAA
Source organism: Schistosoma mekongi (assembly GCA_034768735.1). Lineage (NCBI taxonomy): Eukaryota > Metazoa > Platyhelminthes > Trematoda > Strigeidida > Schistosomatidae > Schistosoma > Schistosoma mekongi. Next base: position 17,950,232 of record CM068307.1, on the reverse strand, counting down.
TTATCGAAATAGATTAAGTAAGGATAAAACTTTGTAGGATTATGTTAGAACAAAGTTAGAATTGGAAACGTTTTGAGACAGATAGAAATGGTTTGCAAGTTGTATATAAAGCCAGGACAAATTGAGAGGATGAACAAACTCCTTTTTTATTTTAGAGTTTGGTATATATTCCGTTGTCTTTTACTGTCTGTGATAATTGCATTCTGAAGTAAAGGGATGAATTGGAAGAACTTATACAGACGATCGTAAACGCATGATTTTTATTAACACAGCTGTATGAAAATAGATCATTTAAAAGTCTTCTGTCCTACTGTCTACTGCGAAGAGGGACGCTCAAAAATATTGTTATAGAACATCACTATTTCAACTTTGTCTTTACATAATCTTCAATTTTTTCGACTTTTTATTTTATTCTTACCTAATATGTTTCGTTAGTATGGTCATTTATTTTTCGTTGTACCATCTCATCAATCGACTTTATAAAATAGCATCTACATTCATCTTCAATTCGATAATCTCAACATTGCACAATTGCTATTTTAATTAGGTGGATAAAACCTGACCGTTGTTTTCGTTTGATTGAGATCCCTGGGGTGGATGCTTCAATTGCGGAGCTTTCGTTGTCATTCTGGATGACTTCGTCGGCGAAACTAGCGATAGAAGTAAGTTATGTAACTTTCGGTTGACAGAACAAGCTGCTAGTTACTTGTAAAGAAAATTACATAGTTTACTTCTATCAGAAGTCCATACCATTGAATTCTTCCAGAATGACAAAGAAGGCTCTACAGTTAGACCATCCAGCCCAAAGATCGCAATTAAACTAAATAATCCTACTGGGCTAAAAATCTTCTATACCATCCAACCATTGTATTTAAATAAATCAATGATGAAACTTTAGATGCCATGTTAAGCTGTACGAAGAGTGATTAACTATGTTGTTATTCTCTATTTTTCCGGTTATCAATACAAATGTCTTTGATTTTGATATTTTAGTTTTACTTTAATGTTTTATTATTTAGTCAATTCACTACTAAATTATTCTAGACCTGTCAATCTTATGTTAAACATCAATCTGTTTATTATAATAAATCTTAGTTATGCTATGTCACTAAATTATTAATCTTCTATCGATTTATCATTCTTATCTAACTTTCCATCTGTTCTATATGTTGGTTACAGTCACATTAGTGAAGTCTTCTATAGTAAGACGTATTAATGGTTTTTTATAAGCTCATTCGTTATTAAAGGCTGAGCTGGAGAATTTTATATATGCTCAGTTATGTATCAGAAAAACAGAAGCAAAGTTTTTTCAACTTTAAGTCGAAGAACTGTCATGAAATCCAGACGACAATTTTCTGACTAAATTATCAATGACTTTACGATTGTTTATAACCAGTGTACTGTTCCATGAATTGATCTATCCATCTAAGGTGAATTCTTCTTAAGTTATATTTACTTCTAAGTTAATAACTTGTGGATGTTGTTTAAATTTTGGATAATCTCAATGATATGTGGCTATGCAACGATTTTCATTCATCGAATTTTTGTCACCATCTCTACTATTATGATGTTACGAAATTGGTAAGTGAGTAATCAAAACTTCTTAAGTGAATTACGAAACACTGTTAATCAAGCGACAAGAACGCAATGATACAGAATCACTTAGTGATTAAAGCTCAAAAAATGTGATTATTGAACTAAACTAACGAATGAATGGAAATAAAAGAAAAACAGGACTGTAAGTTACTAAAGGCTAGTGGAAAATGAGATTTATAGGTGACTTCAATCGTTTAGGCTCTGAGTGTCCATTATATAAATGAAGATATTTGATAATTTGAATGTATCATGAAATCGTCCTCCTAATGATTGAGCACATATGAGTCAGCTTCATTAAAACTCACATTCGTTGATGAGTTGTATTTTTAAAGGCACCCTTTTGCACCTGTTCTTCTGACGTTCTCTCTCTTCATTAGAACCATTAGCGAACGACACTATTTAACACCAGAGTATAGCAACAAACGCCAAAACACTAGATTTTTATCAGTGAAAAGGAAACGGATTTCCACAAAAAAAGTAAGTTACATTCAAGCAATGTTCAATTTGGATTGTGACTGTCTGGATTCAGTAGCCTAGCGGTGGATGTGGTGGCGTGGTGGGTTCGAATCCCAATATGAACATCAACATTAGGATGCAGGTACATCCAGCCGACGAGTACCAAATAGGACGAAATGCGCATCCTGGACTCCGTTTGCCATTCATGATCAAACCTAAACATTACTTGTGATTAAGAGCTGAATCGAGGCAATCTTCTCAGGATGCACATATAGTAACAGAGGTTGACCAGTTTCAGTTCATGACTAATCAACGGGAAGCCTGTGTATTTTACAACTTTAAAACTTTGTTTCAGAGCTAAATACAATTGATATTGTTTTACTTTGAGAAATAAAGTAATTGGATACATCATCCACAGTATTCGATTATTGGGTTATCCAATGCCTGATATAATATTAACGCAGATTACTAGGAAATCCTAGAATTTTAAGATGATGTATAGCCTCGGTGTGAAAAATTCCTACTCATATCCAACAGTTTAGCTCGTTAACCAGAGATGTGCTGGCTTGTTATTAATAATTGCTACGTTACTGATAAATATAGATAATATAAACTTGACCCAGGGTTGCAAGCGTAAATCATAAGAGATAAAATCGATCACTAAAATAACAGTGTTTCAATGTTACTGACTTTCATTAGAATAAAATTAATGAATAGAAATAAATGTCACATCGGAGGTCAAATTTCTCAGAACGACACCACCTATATATTTTAGTGTTATAAATGTACTTAAGAATATCATTACCTCCTTTCATTTACCTTATCTGTACAATCGATACCTTGATCATTTTTATTAAAAACAATGAAATTAAACATACCCTACAAAAACTCACTAATTGTCAAATGTCATTTAGCTCCACATTGAAGCTATGGTTAAAATTAGATTTCTTTTTCATTGATAATCTGGTTAAAACGAAGGTCAGAAGATTCTCTACAAATATCATTGCATAGAAAGCCAATATGGGACGTTCAGTATTTGGATTTTTAGAGTTGATTTCCTTTGTTACGAAAATGAAATTTAGTTTACTGCCCAGACTCGATGCGCGAACAAATTTACCTTATCGACGCTATCTGCAATGAAATAAATACCATCAACTCATATGTTCATTGAATACGGTCACCTCAGATTTATTGAAAGGAACATAAAACCTAAACCAGTAGAAAAAATACTCGTAGTAACCAATAAGACTTTAATTACAAATATCGAATTCAAAGACAGTACACATGCAGAAATTCTAAATACCAGATCAGGAAAAGCATCGATTGGAACTTTTTGTTCAGTAGATCTACAAATAGTGTACCCTAGCCAACAAATGACTCGATGTCCTAGGAAAAGTCACCGTTTTTGCAAGACTCAGTGTGCATCTGTCAGGTCTTCTGATCGTTTGGAGCAAAATACATTGGTAACACAAAGCATACTCTCACCAGAATCACTTCAGAGCACTACCCTGTTTGGTATATTTAAGTTCAGGAAGATCAGTGGTTCCCCTTTGGAACCTTAAGTAAATCTAGTATCGTAGTTCCTCCAGAAGTGGGCTTAAAAATCAAATAATTTGGGAGATCAGAAATCGATTCTAAGCAGAAGTACTGGCAATTCATCATGCCAAACCTGATCCTAGCTGTAAAGTAATAATTATGTACCCCGTCTGAGTTTTTTGCAGGTTACTGTCTCTTATTTTTGCAATTGTTAGTACTCTTCTTAATCTATTTTAGTTTAATGACTACTTTTCAGTTTAATTATATTTTCACTTTATGCCTTTTCACTACTGCTGTCTATTTTACATGTTTGAGACACTGTATGCTGAAAATCCATATTGTACTAAACATACTAATGAATAAAGCTATTATTATTATTGTTAGTATTATTAAAATGACTTTGAATTTATTTTCTCTCTGTACTGAAAAAGAGGTAAGTAAAGCTAAATTGTGGCTAACAGCTAAAGCCAAAACGTCAGTTCTGTTCAGTTCTGAACTCATTCGCTAACATATCTGTATCCAAGTGTTAATATTCACACTGTAAGTGGAACCTGGTACTTGATAATGTGTTATCCATTTAAGTGAATGATGAATTCTAAATTAAATTCAATGCGCCATAACTTAACTTTATTGAAATATGTGACTTAAAACAGTATTATAATAATCCTCTCAGGTTACACACAAACCAATAGAGGCTGATCCGAAACAATTCTTAAAGTCAGCGACCAGAACATTACCATATTTCAATATTTATAATAAGACTAATTAATATATATCATTTCCAAGGGTAAGCTTGATAATTAATTTCAAGATAAGTAACTCACAACAACAGATAAGAGTATTTCACAAGGTGGGATACGTCAGAGCCCACTAGTGAACCACCCAATTCTATTACTAATTTTATACCAGATATTAATTATTCTTTTCTTATTCAATAAGAAAAATATCAGATGGGAAGAAGATATAATAAGTGTGCGAGTGAGAACAGAGAGTACAGATCAATTACTATTCTCTACTGACTGTAAGATTATGATTTATAGTACTTATTAAGCTTTTTTAGTATTTTTGGGTGTGATATTCACACGGCAAGCGAATATCTTACAACATAATAGTTAGTCTAAGAGCTAAAGCTAAATTGTGGTCAGTATCTAAGACATTTTATTCTAGTGGAGTGTATAGTATAAGTACCTAAAGGTGGTTAGTAATTAAAGAGTTCTAGTAAATAATCAAAGTTGATTACAAAATCTCATGTTCCTTGTTCTTCCGTAGTAACGAAATAAAGCATCGTTTGTAACTTTCCATGATAACCGAAATGCGGCGCTTTTTAAGTTTATACTAATGAAATGTTATATAATTCCAGGGATACTTAACACATTTAAAATAATTTGAAAATGATTCTCTGTAGTTGTATAGAAAAATGTTGACTCATAAAGTCTATGAAACATTGATTGTGAACCTGTCATTTGCTATTTTAACTTTTTACTTAGAAAGTATTTATATTGATTTAACATCCTTGTATTCATCGAAATTAGTTCTTCTAATAATCTCGGCAATTGCTTAGTACATTACAGGACTTTCTTGACCAAAATTGAAGTACTACTGAGAGCACGTGTAATGAGGCGAAAACTTTAATGATGATAAAAAACTTGATACTGTAAACAGGTCACCTATCACAGAGTTTGGAAAGTATTACTTCTCGATGTTTAACTATCATCTGATTTTGTACTTGTTAAAGACAATGTGCACTTTAAAATAGGATAACCCAGCTCAGTGAATTAAACTTCATCAAAATAATCCTCCTGAACTAAAGATGTCTTGTAATATAGCTACATAGAGCGTACATAGATCTATGGTTTAACATCGTTGAACATTCATTATAAACCAAAAAGCCTTAAAAGGTTGTTGCGTCTTAATATGGAACTCCTGATTAGTGAACGTCCATGAAACGATTGAGAATTTTACCCACAACCTTTAACTTTCATGGCAACTATTTGACCTTCGGACTATTGAATTAACATCTAATGGTTTACATTTCTAACTTTAGTTACTTTTGTAATAATAGGTGGCCATCATCATTTCTTATTTGTTAAAGCTACGTACTCAGTTGTTAGCAGTATATCTTAGTAACCAAGTAGCATCCAATGTGTAATCAAAACCCTGTTTATGCCATAACATTTTCAACAGCTTTAAGTTACCAATCAATAAAGTCCTTGTATTTATTTTAGAGGAATTTTGTATAGTGAAGTCTTTTTTTAAATAATTTTCAATCGTAACAATGAGCGTTATGTTCAATCATAAAATAGGGAAGAAATAATCAATGGAACTAGTGATAAACTCTTGAAATGTGGGTGTACCCATCCAAATCCAACAGTTAATAAATGATATTATTTTCTCGCACTGTTCAACTTCTTTTTCCAGAACTTAAGTTTTATTATTTTTTCACTCACTTTCGTTTCATTCCTTCCTGTTAAACTACAGTCCAGTATTAATCGGTTTAACTCGATTTCACTGTGTTGATATGGTGTATAAAATTAGACAGATGCGTAGATGTTCCAGGTTCTACGCTGTAAATGATTGCTATTACTACAGATTAACAAACTATTTGTTACTCAAACTACTATCACAAAGGTTTCGAAAGATATAAAGTCTTTATTTAATATACGCATATCAATTATTATGAAATTAAGTAGTTTGGATAGTTTCAAATTGATTACTTTGATTTTGTGTAAGATGGTTTGAAGAAAAACGCAGAAAACCTCAGACCAAATTTCACATTTATAGACAAGATATGACCACAGCCAGGAGAAAACTAATACTTCTTTTAGGGTATGGTTCCTTATTTTCTAGTGCCACGGTCAAAAGCGTCACTACCAGCCGTCTTGAGCTGGAATGACTTCACATAGACTTGTACATAAATCAAACATTGAATGTGTGACATAGTCATGATAACATTACTGATAGAATCCAATCAGTACTGTCTGCTAGATAACATGACACTGGTTATTGCTCATTAAAATAGATTAAAAAGCCTAGATATTGCCTGGTTGTATGTGATAAACTAATTGAAAATTGATTATATATTTGATACTTCCTCCAAAACCCAATCGATAAACTTGCTTGTTACTATGTCTAAATCACTAAATAACGAAATTGCCTTCACATGTAATGCACATAAAAAATGTACAAAGGCATTGATTAAAATGTCTATGGCACGTGATCATATAAGAGTACACTAAGAGGTAAAAATAAAAAGACCATTTGATAAAGAAGGAAACCTTTTAAATAATGTTTTACTACAAAGCCCTGGTTATTACCTCACAATGTGAGCGCTTAAAGATATAATAACATTCTAAACTGATTGCTTACTGAAAAGTGATCAGTCGCAATCTTTTACATTTCTTAGTGTTGACGATGATTCTGCTGATCAAATTACAACTTAGTGACTAATCGAATTGATTTAACATCTCATGCATTATGTTTTAACACTAAGTAGTCAGCTGTATCTACAACTGAAAAACATCTGAAATTCAAACCAGCTGTCAGTCAATATTAAAATTAAAATTTTCATTACAAATGTGAAGATAGTTTTGTTGTATAGACCTGAAACTTGAAGATCTAAGAAAAACATTCTTCAGAAGATTTAAGTATTTATAAACAACTGTCTGCGTAAGATTCTTCGGATTCGTTGGTCAAATATCATCACTAACAACCTTCTATGGCAGAGAACTAATCAACTTCCAGCCGAGAAAGAAATTAGGAAATGACGCTAGAGGTGGATTGAACATACATTGAGGAAACCATCAAACTGTGTCACAAGACAAACACTAACTTGGAATCCTAAAGACCAAGGAAAAAGAGGATGACCCAGGAACACATTGCATCGCGAATTGGAGACAGACATGAAGAGAATGAAGAGCACTTGGAAAGAGCCGGGAAGGAAAGCCCAGGACAGAGTTGGTTGGAGAATGCTGGTGAGCGGCCTATGCTCCACGTGGGGTAACAGGCGATGATTGATTGATTGAGTCAGCTGTATCCAATTTCTCACTGGTGATTTCTGGAACCATGATACGGGATGATTCACGTTAATATCATACAAATTTTGATGTCGTCAAGAATAGAGGAATGTCTTATCAATAAATTTCATCTAGTATGAAACCTAGATACAGAGTTTTCTAGTGGCTGCCTACAACCACCAAACATAGTAATATTTTCTCTTCGTCTTTTCTTTCTAATCATGATTAAGTTATTTAATGATATTAAAGTCAATTAGTCAAATAGTTAATCTTAAAAGATTTGTAACTAGTCAATATTTCAGGGTATTAAAGGTAAAATGGTAACAACCATATGTCGTTTTTAAATGAAACATCTTATTGTAGTCAATGTACACAAGTGTACTAGTGAAACATTTTTTACAGTTACTAAATTTTACGTAGACTGAAGTAAGTAAATGGAGTTACATAAAACAGAAGTGAAATACACACACATTGATTTAAACAAATTCCATCTAATTTTAAAATATTTTACATTGAAGTTTAGTAAACAAATTAGATCAAGTGTAATGCTACAGTTTAAATGAAGTAAGTCAATGAAAAAATGGTCATTTTGACAATAATCTCAACGTCAGACAGTTACAAACTATGTGGTTTAATTTGTTGAAGGGACTTTAACGAAGCATACACTGAGAAACAGAAATCACTAGATTATTATTTGTCTTAGTACGGAACATCTATAAATCTGTTATACAGGGAACTTAGTATCTTTTGGGTTCAGCAGAAGCTATTAACCTTGGTATCCATTTGAAACTCCTTCTTAATCTTACATTCCCTTGTTTCTTAATGCGCACCTTTGTTTATTCCTTCTTGCAGAACTATTTTGTGAATTCAATTTTATCGATTCGCGTGCGTTTTGATGATGTGGATTTTTAACTTGGTTTGATGTAAATATGTTTCAGGTTCTTTATTGTACATAACTATGTGTTTGACTTAAACCACCTGAAATGTCGTACGACCATTTGTGGGTAACTATCATAGTTGAACTCAGTCGGTTGCGACTTTGAGAAAATTCCAGGAATAATTTTTCAAAATTAGATACTAATGAGTAGATAATTATCATTAATACAAAACATTTGTGGAACGCGTGTATTGTTTATGCATGGAGTTTTTCAATACTAGGCTTGCCTTATGTCGTGCGCTTGAATTTCAGACCAGCGAGTCAGCATACTTTGATTGTATATATTCCTGAAGTGATGGCTAAGATTCGTAGCTGAGATGGTAGGTGTGTTGATGCTGAATTTGTTAGGCATTCCTAATCTTTTGCTGACGTTATGAACAACAAGCACTTCTCAAACAGACCTACCGTGGTGGAGAACCCGACGTTATTAATTACATAGTCTACCTGAAATATTTGTCAGTACATGCTATCATGAATAATTTGACGTTATTTCACTTAAAATTGTTAATTAATTAAGAAGCTTCTTGATACAGTATGGATTCGGTTACCATTCATTTCGTACCGGTTTTAATAAAACAGCACAGAATAATTATTTAATGTGATTTCTGGTGAATACTTGTTTTGTTATTGAGTTTTTCCTCTTAATTCATGAGTTTTCACTAAAATGGTCACTTATACCATCAATATTAACATGCAGCTTAAAGAGGTTATCTGCATACAAAACTATTATTAGCACCTTATTTTATAAAAAATTAGTTATTTCTAAAGCGAACCTTAAAGTCCCGACGAATATTTCTTAACACTTGAACGTTGACAATTAAGCTTGCTTTTGATAGTTGAAATATACCTAATCTTTATTGATTGATGGTTCAAGTCACACATCGGTGAATACTACAGCTAGTACTTGTCTAAGTCATTAATTCTAATACATTATCTGAGAAAACATTTTCAAAGAATAACCACTCATCAAGTGGACATAAATCCGTGAATATTTTACGGCATCATCCTACCAAACCCAAAAAAGAAATATATTTAAATAGTATTTTAGTAATCTTAATAACAAACTACCACTTGAATAGACAGTATATCTCCAAGCTCGATACATCAAGCCTCACATTATAGGTTGCAGGAATGGTGTTTGCTTAGCCATATCACCTTACAAGTCTATTAGGACCAGAAACCATCGAACAGAAAGGCTTGAAATTATTGTACATCGTCTTAAGAATGTTTGGCATGTGTAGAAGTAACGTAAGTTTTACTGTGATAAACTAACAGTGTCTGCAAGGGACTTTTTTTCATAATTCCTACTCGGCATATTCATAGACATCTTTTGAATGATGAGTACTACAAGAGAATTAAAAGAGTAGAAAGATAAATAAAACACTTCAAAAATCACAGAGATTGAAGTACCAACGAGACCTGGTGACGAGACGGAAAGTGAATTCAAGGAGATAGATGCAATTCGAAGACTGAAAAAAAGATATAGAGAAAGCATGAACATGTCTCAAAGGAACCTTTGAAAGCTAATAAAGTTCTGAAAACGTTGCATTTAATCTCTATTCATTAAAATTTCTATTAGGTTAAATATAACATCATGATATCAGACGTTTAAGTAACTTTGTGCTTTCAAAATGAATTTAATAATCATACTGATGAAATAGTTAAGATACTCGAGTCAGAAGGAAAAAAAGTCTTAGATAGTAATCAGAACTTTGTGTCACTTATTGAATCGATTATTCTACTGCAAAATATTTATTTGGTGTATTGGAAGTCACACCCAAAAATACTAAATAAGCTTAACAAGTATTATAAATCATAATCTTGTTGTCAATACAATGAGTAGGAATTGATTTCAGTACGCTTCTATCACACACACACACATACTTCATCTTGTCTAATATTCTTTTGTTGTTAATACAAAAATGAATCACTGATATCTGGTGTGAAATCAATAATAGAAGTGAGTTGATTGATTTTGGCCACTCCCTACAGCGTTAATCACTATTTACTTATTCTTCTGACATTGTTTATGAATAAGTTGAAATTGATTTATTTATTCGATTGAATGTTTATATTCGTTACAGATTGATTTCATTCGGACATCAGTGAAGACTAGGCAATATTAAACAGCTGTTTCCTTTAAGCATGGAACTCCTTAGTGGCAGTCTTTCACTCAATCCTACACCACGTAACCTAGTATTTTCAGGCTTTATTACAAAAGCCTACTCATCAGTACGACTAGGCTAGCTGGCTTCCAATAATAGGACTTAGATCAATCAGTGATATACTGCAATGATTATCCATAGAAATTGAAATCATATCACTGAACCCCACTGGTTCAGTCGTGCTGATAGTTGAACTTTGATCGTAAAATCTTAGTGTCATGGGTCCGGTTTATATAAAACCGTCGGTGCATACTTTCACCTAAGAGTCCCATACTAGGGTTGCACAGTTTTTCAGTGTCCCCTTGTTTACACACATGCTCGAGAAATTTGAAATGTGACAAATAGGTTAAGAAAAATTCTTTGTTGTGAATAATTGATGGATCAGATAAACTAGAGATACTTTCCAAGTTATTAGATAGCAAGAAATGAAACATACTGAAAATAATAATATTGTGAGAAAAAATTGAAAACTATTGTAATACATGTCACCAACTAGTTAATTCATACTCGAATAAGATACAAAATTAGGAATTTTATTGCCTTAATATGTTGTTGAATAGAAGTGTAAATGACTGTTCTACTGGGCTCATTGACATTAGGCTAAATTGGAAATTGCAAACTTGAAAGCTTACAATTATGTCAAATGATACCGTTTTCATGAGTATGGAATTTAAAAGGGATACGATTGTAAAATTTCAGAAAAATATCATTACAAAATCGTTATAGTAAGCTTTTTATTATGTAAAGTATCTTTATATATTTTTTTATGTCGGCCTATCATTTGTGTAGAAATTGAAGATCAACTGCTTCTATGTGCCACATTTGTGCAAACCTATAGATTAACTTTCTGATTAATTCCTAGTTTGATTGGCCACTCAAGTAAACGCTTTCTAAACGTATGAATATTAAAATGAAAAAGTAAATCTATTAATAGTTTAATACAAGTGAATCTTACGAATTTTGGTCACCTTTGCTACCCAGAATATTGTTTCAATCTTATCTACACAGTTAACAAGTGAACTGGAGGAAGCACACATAAGTTGTATACTAAAAACAACATTAGCTACTAGATAGTTCAAGCATTACTTGTATATCTGAAAGTAGAACATACAGTTTCCAATTTTAGCTTGAACTTGACGCTATGTTTCGGTTTCCATGTTGTTGTTTCGCATTTCATTTTTGTATCATTCAGGTTGAAAATTACCTCGTATTTTCTGATTCGTTTTAAAACCTCTTTTAACATTTAGACAATTACGTAACCTCATTTAGACATTGGAACTTCCTAAATATTGTTGAGATAGAATCTTCTATCCTAGCAGACTAATGCTTAAAGTTACTACAAATATAAAATGACATCATGGAAAAGGTATATTTCTTTAAAAAATAGTTTTCATTTCCTCTTCAACGATATAATCGGCAACTTCTGTCATTTGAAGAATGGTATATTTACTCTGCTGAGTGATATTTTCTACTTCTCTTGTAACATTTAAAAGTGAAGTAGATAAAACGATTACTATTGTTCGATTGTAGGTGTATTTAAAGCATTACTAGCATATACCTAGTGAATAGTGACGAGATTAAGTTTTGGTTACTAGGCGAAGGTGACAAATTGGTTGATGAGACTCTAACTGTCCATAGACTGAGGTGATTGAATCAAGTAGTATTTCATGTGTAACCTACCTTGACTTAGAATGTTACCTGGCGTAGGGTTAGATTAGAATAAAGTTTGGGTATTTAAATCAAAATTTGATGTCATCTTATTGAATGATTAAATAACAGTCTGATCTGTGGTAGTAGAAACAAACATCAATCAAGCTTTTCAGCTGAAGTGAATTATATGATTAGTTTTAAAATACGCATTCTGTAAGTATTATTATTTTTAAGTTAATAACGTATAGAAAGTGGTTTATTAGTAGAAGCATAAATCAAACTCATCTTGATTGTTTAGTGTGCATTAATGTTTATGCATTAAAAAATATCAGGTAATTAACTTACATTCAAGTATAGTAACCTACATAATAATAACTGACAGTTTTCTATGGTAATTTTGTAATTAAATACAAATAGGCCATTTATGTAGGGGGTGTTTAGCACTAAGAAGTTTCAATCTGTATAAAAGTAAAATAGAATAAATAACCTATCCTTTTTTATTGTAATATGGCTAATCATCAAATACTTGCATTCATTGCATAATCTTTATTACACTGACTGATTAGTGTTTAATTACGACTTCACAATTCAAACTCTTCCATTTATTATAATTTTCAATATCGTTTCAAATGTTCATCATATGTTTATCGACTAAACGAAGATATCATACAATTTGTTTCCTTCAAAAATTTGAATAATCCAAGAACCACAACATTTACAGAATACTTTGAATTCAATGTATGTCGTTACATCCTCATCAGCTACATACATGCTATTGATTTTAGTTAGTTCAAATTATTAATACACATATTGATTTCATCTGATAACATCGATCTATTGTTACCAGGACAACTAAAGATTAACTACTGATTCCTTTTGAACACAAAGGTCTCAACATAATGACCTCAACAAATTTTGATAGAATCATTTTATATTGTTGTATCTAATTCTATTCTTCATTGTAATGTAATAACTAATATGAAACAAGAAAATAAAATGAATTCTTGTTATTTTGTGAATCTTATTTATTCATTACAATTGAATTGTTTATTGAATATCATAGTGACTTATTTATTTACTAAATAGATTTATGTATTCATATATAAATCACTTTATTTATTGGCCTAAGCCAAAGTAAATAGTGCATAGTTCAAATCTGGCGTCGAACAGTTGACATTCAAATACTAATCAATTAATTATTGTACTTTTACATATTGTAGAAATGTAACCTTTTATCCAGTAATAGGCTCATGATTCCATCAATAAACAGAATACGCCAAACTCTAAATTTTTCTTATCATTAATAACAAGTCAGTGTTTGAAGTGAAATGTATTGAGCTCATGTTCACATCGATACTTGAATGCATGTAGATCTAAATGGTATGTAACAATACTCTTTGTATTTTAATACTTGTCTCTTATCTAAAGTATATACATCTTTTTTCACTAACATTTTCCATTTTCATTTCTTTATTAAGCAGGTCGTTATGAATATCGTCAAAGTCTTAGTAAGTTACAAATTCTCATACTCTATTCGTATGCTTATATCCAGCTCATCCTATCCGTCCCATCAGCTTAGTAGTTACATTAGTAGCACAAGCTATACGGATTGAAGTGATAACAATTAATCAGCAGGATACAATAAAACTAAGAGCTTCCTATTAGGTTTTACTAGAAATCACTCACGGCCCGATTGACTCAATGATAGCATCTAGGACTGTAAATATGAATGACGTATATTATATTTTCACATACAACATCATTTATCTTAAGGCTATAAATAAGCATTCTTCTTGCGTGCCATCTAGCACGAAATCTACGTCATATTCAGTTACCTACCAATTACCTCTAACCATCTGGCGGTATATACGAGTAATTTATGTAGTTGACAGTCCACCGATGAACTAGCAGCACTATACTAATTGTTGAAAGCCCCTACGTTCTCAGTAGGACTTTCACTGTTAACAGAGACTACTTTTACAACGGACTATTCTTCATAAATAACAAAATTAATCGTTAATTATGTACTTTTTAACTTGTAGACTGTTATGGCGCAAAAAATATAGATTGCTGTTAATTGATGTGCGAGACCAATTTATGGATATTGCCTTGCACACACGTGGTTACAATAACAACCCTAATCAGTGCCTAGTCGGTCACTATATACCCACCCAGTCCCTTGTTGAAAATAAGAGGACACAAGATTGATGAACCAACTAGAGACAATTGTATTGTATTTTAAACATTCTGTAATATATACACAAAATCTGACCGCACAGCCAACCAATTAGAAAACTAACATTAGTGCAAAATAGGAGTAATAGTGAATGTGAACTGGAGTAAGTTATACACAGCCAATCAACCGTAATTCATAAATGAGAACTGAAACACTAACGTTTAGTGAATTAAATGGGAGGATAGGGCAAGGGCAACGTATTAATAATAGGAATAAAATGTTCACTTTATAGACAACCAAAAATAATGAAATAGTCTACCGTAAAACAGTTCTTGAAAATAACCAATTTCCTTTAGGTATTTGGCATATCATAGACTAGTATTATGAAATTGTAATGAATTGTTACGACATATAATTCAGTCGTTTTGTTATTGGGATAATCACTATTAATTAATGACTATCGTACTAAGTAAAGATATTAGATCGGTCAATGAGGTAGTTAGTCGACATCAGCTAGAGTGACTGAGATGCATCATGTATATCGCATCACAGCCAACGTTGATGTACCATATTAGCTGAAGCAGGAGTTAATTGAAAGTTGAAAGTAATTAAACCAAAATATGATAGGAAGTCAGCGAGTATTAATTTAAATTACTTTCGTAGGTCAAAACTACCTAGTCGTAGTTCTCTCGATAACCTCTTTTATTGGAAAAAAATGTAGCAATGATGTAACTGAAAATCGGCCAACGCAGACAGGATTAATTCACTGTTTGTTTTCCTGTGAAGTGACATTCATCCCATTTAGTATCTCTCACTGTATGTACTACTACAATTAGTATGGTAGCTTCAAATAACACACATTTTTCTAGAGTGCTAAGTTGGTTGCCACTGACAGACTATCCTGTAATTAGATGAAGCGTCTGAAATATTGACTAATGTATTCCGATTTATTAGTTTGAGATTATCTCATTCTGTATAAGAACCCAGTATCCCAGATTCGACCATATGTGTGATTCGAATTGAAACACTACAATTAGCTTTCAGTGACATCTCCTTTTCAACAAACTAATGAATGTATTCTCTTCTTGTCTAACACGAAAGAAGCTAAATAATGTTTTATCTAATGCATAATTCGATTTAGGCCAATCAGATGGTACATTTTCTATCAGACATATATATATATATACACTAGAAGTTAGCTATTTTTTTAAGCCCAACCCACAAAATTTTACTTTTGTTAAATTCCAAATAAATCTGTTGCCTAGCAACTACTTCTTTTTTTCTTTTCTGTCTTGTTGTCTTTATTTACAAAAAGGTTGCGCTTAATTATTTCTTTAAGCTTGTTCTCATTTTACTTGACTCATTTTATTGATCAGTTTTACGTTATGATGTGTACCTAAGTGATAAAAATTGTCAATCGCTACCCGCATAACTCACTAGTGATAGTCACAAACTGTTGAACCGGATTACTCAGGATTAAATACACGAGGTAGCACCAGTCTCTTCATGTCTACAAGTATGCCTTACTGATATGTACCAAACACGTGTGATTTTGAAGCCATTATTCAGACAATTAGCAGAGTGTGTATACAACCAAAATTGTGGATACTAATGAACTGATGAAATTCGGTCGATCAAGATTCAACGTCACCTGATTATCTAACTTAACCTACATCGCACGCGGTATGTTGATGACCTAAAGCTTATTTAAAGTAATCAAACCTGGATCACTAGAGCTTCGAGCTACTTAGAACTGAATTTACAACATGAATGTAACTAACACGCTTTGGCGGATTGGACCAAGAGTGAACCACTTTCAACGTCTATGTCTCTCGTTTAAAACTAATCCTCATAAAACTCCCGCAACTCGAATATAATAACCAGCTCACTGGTGACTTACTTCAAAACTCTCCCGAAATTCCAGTGAGTTGTGATTGGGAGAGTTAACATAATTCAAGAGAGAGACCGTTATCGCCAGTGACAATGGACTTCTGTCGCACAATGTCAAGAAATGATTGAAGTCGAAACCCCCCTACTTAACTCAATCGTGTTAATATTTAAGTGCTCGACATGAGATTTCAGTGCCCTATGTCCCAGCTATGATGTGGTCATGAATGAGCCACAGAGAAGTGTCATACAAGTACAGCACAACAGTCTAGTACTCCAATGTTTCCAAAGGCATCTAGATAATATCGATCTGTGATGAATGCAAATAATAAACTTGTTCTTTGACACGTGGTCTAATTTACACACTTTTAATTAAATCGAGGTGGTTTGTGGAGATAGGTATTCAGTTTTGTTGATTGAATTCGTTACAGGCTGATGTTGGTAGGGTATCATTGAAAACTAAGGAGCAGTGGAGAGCTGTTTCATCCTATTATGGGACTCCTCAACAGCTCTAGTGAAAAGTCGTAATTAGTGGAATTTAGACTTGTTGGGCGCGAGACGGTTGTCACTAATGACAATGAATGATCGACGTGCTATATATAGCAAATTGATGAAAGTGAGAATCCCATCGTAAGATGGCAGCAGCCAATGGTGCAGGGGTTTACGCATTCGCCAACCTCAAGCCCCTGGGCGAAATCTGGAGTGCACACTGCTAGGAAATCTCATACTTCCACAAAACAGCTGTCCAGTGATTCCTGTTTTCCAGTGGTACCCTGCCAACAACAATCTGTAACTTTTTGAATTAACGAAATCCAGTTATTATCCAAGTGTGAATAAAAACTTTGTATTAATAATATTACTACTAAAATTGTCACTAGTAATATGGATTTTTGATTTTATCCATTTAAGAAAGACGAACATCGTGAGACAGTCTCATGATTTATTGCAAAATAATGAAATTTAATGCAAGCACATTTTAATCATAAAATCACATTATTCTATTGATCCACATGCTGTACTTAATTAGTTCTACTGACCACAGGTTGAAATTTATATTGACTCTCTGTCAAGTCAATCAGTCTGTAGCAGGTGACATGGAACATTGCATATAACAGCGTGGATTCGAGTTGCCGTATTACATCTGTACAGAAGGATGAAATAATCACAGTGAATATGGAAGTAATAATAGTATCAATTTTGATCAGAAAGATTAGGCACCAAAAACTACTTGATAGTAAAGAATTAATTCACTGAATAGACGAAACAACTTTAAGACTCCAGTTCTAAAAGGTAGACAAAGAAAGAATGCAGACAGACAGACAGACAGTTACAACGTAGAACTTGGTACATGCGTACGTCAGTTCAAGTTGCCATGCCTCAAATAGCAGATAGAAATTAAATTGTCGAATCAAATCCCAGAGTAGTGGAGGTAGTAACAGAGTTAGTATTCATGGAAGGGAATAGAGACCGAGGACATTTAAGAAAATATGATTCAGTAAAGAGAAAATTATGATAAATTCAGAAGCTTAGGATTTGGGGGAAGACAAGGAATGGATGCACCTGCGCCATTGCCAACGATTTTGAGCCATATCATCCAGAGTCTCTAACCATTTATTACGAGCGTCACGCGGACCCCAACCAGGTAGTCTGTACCCATTAACATGGCTCAGCCCAATTGTCAATGACTTCATGGACTGGTGCCATGTTTTGGTTTGGCCGCCCCTAGCTTTCTTCCAGCCTACTCCTACACTAGACAGCATTGCTCGTCGAGGTAGGCGGTGGTCAGGCATACGTAACACATGTCCTAACCACCTTAGCTAATGAAGATTTACTACTTCACCAATAGACTTACCGTATCTACCTAGTACTCTATTCCTAACCCACGTATTGCTTACTCGGTGGTCCCAACAAACACGAGCAATGCTTCGAAGACATCTATGATCGAATACCAGGAGCCTACGAATATCCTCTATCTTTAATGGCCATGTTTCGCATCCGCCTGTAGCCCGCACAGGGTTGCTGCCGGTCCCAAGCCCGGATAAAGGAGGAGGGTTGGGCATGGGGTTAGCAACCCCATCCCGTAAAACAACTATCATGCTAAAAAACAGTTCACGAGTAAAAACCCATATAAAAATTCTAACTCTGCCCTGGGAATTGGAAGGATCAATATGACGCTCTATGGTGAAAGCCGAGTTCCCTCGGAAGCCATGAGGTCGATGCCTCCCCTTCTGACAACCGGAGCAACAATTAATGTACTCGACTGACCTCAAACAGCTGTCCCCTGGACACTGCGGTCACACTCTTAGGTCATCACGACCTCCTCTAATCCTCTTTCTCTTTCAGGTTCCTCAAGAATGACCCTTCCACGGTGTGGGCAACCGGGAAGTGATAACCGCCCTCATACCTCTAACAACACAAGAGATCAAGAAAGAATGCATCCGCGACTGAATGCTCTATCCATCCTAAGGATTTAAGTCTTATAGTTTACACCTATCAACGTGGCTCAAATTGACAGGAAAGGACTGCAAGAACCAATGCTACATTTAGATTTGGCTACCGTTAAATCTTCATCCAGCCTATTCCTATACCAGTAATATATCCTCCAACTAGCTCAGTGAAAATAATCAGGTCTTACCAACCAGTTGGTCATTATTTTCAAAATATCCTACATCTAGTTCTATCACTGAATACCTGGTAGTTCCTACATATCTAAACAGTTATTTAATGACACCTTTGGTCATCTAATAATGTACAATTTTCTACTTTAAAGCCCGCAGTCATTCGTAGTAGTCCGTAGTCATTTATAATTTTCAATTGGAAATATGTTAAAACCTATAATTAATTCATGCAAGCGATAACATCATTTGATTGAAAAATAGTCTTCCGAATAAAATTCATCAGTTGGTCAATCAATCAGTCAGTCAAAATGATGTATAACTTACCTCCTATGTTAGTTAGCTTAAGTTGTCATAGGATCAAATTAATATAGTAAATAATAGAGTATATTTCAATAGTATGTATGAATGAATATTAAAATTTGAAATCTAAAAAAATGATTGAATATATGCTTACATCAATATTATTACTGATTTTGATGCACAGCTACAAAAAATGTTTCCATTTTATATTAGTAGTATAATGAATTAACACCGTATCTTTCTAATCAATTATCTTTAAATATAGATTTATTAAATTTAACCCTAATTTAATCTAAATCATATTTACAAATTTTTTTTCTATTCATAGATCAATCTACACCATTATCTGTTTATCGTATTAAAGGAGAATATTAAAATAAATTTGTATTCATTGAAATTATTAATTCGTACATCCCTATATTTTAATTTCTATGGAATTTATATTCATTCATTGTAAACAAAAAAAAAAAAAAGAAAACTTGAAAAATTAAAACTGTTACATTCTTTCATAGTAGAAATAACTGTGTAATACAATCTTCATCTTTAAACATTTATTGTTTTATTTTTTAAAAATTTTTATGAGCAATAATAAATTGTGTCTATTCAACTGATTGATAATTCACTTGAAAATTTTGTTTGTTAGTTTTTTTTTTTCAGTATTATTTTCTTTTCATTTACAATGTGATTATGTCAAAGATGATCTCTTTGCTGTGATTTTCGTTACTTCAAGTGTTAGGAATCTTCATTATAAATAAAAATATGCTCTAATCTTTCTTTTCTTTTCTTAATTTTTTTTTTGTTTTTTTTTTTCATGTGTATGTATAAGTCACTTTATTTTTTTAAAATTGTTATATATCAACTTTTCTTTATTAACAATAAATAATATCATATCATTAGAGGATAAAATAATTGTTGTTTCTTTTCTTTACACAAATTTACATTGGTACCGAGGGAGGGAATGTCTATATTAACAATATTGTATAGAATTAAGATGAAATGAGTTTGAATGTCAATGTGGACATCAACACTGGGATGTAGATGTATCTGGCCTACGAGTCCCAAGTAGGACAGATTCCACTTGCCAATCACAATCCAACTTAAATAATTGTATGGAATTGTTAAGTATGATCTACGCTAGGTAGGGTTAACATACAGTTAATAACGAGAATTAGCCGATTGTATTTATAGACTACTTATTTAAGTAATTTATTGTTTAATATTTAATTTGATTTAGTGTTATATCAATAATAGCTGCAAAGATTTTCGGTTCGAATTCCACTTCTGTTTAATGAATCGATGTGCACAACTAGCTGTTAGAAAATTCATGTTGTTCTAAGTTGTTGCAAGATACGGAAAATGAATAGTCATCTTTGTTGAATATTTCGAGTTAAACAAAGAGAAAAATGTTAAGCTGACATCTTTTCGAGTTATTCAGTATTTATTTAAACAAAAAATTTGGTATAAATTGGAGCCAAGATGCGTGAGCCACACCAAATATTATAAAGACGAAGAACGATCATAATCAGAACATAGAAATTTAACAAGAATGTATAAAAACTGAGTAAAAGATGCATTCCAGCAGGAAATATACCCAAAAAACACTTCTTTCAACTGAGGAAGATTGATGAGCTTAAAGCTATTAGGGTTGCTACTGTTGTTAGCCTGCTGCTGGCTATATTTGATAAGAGCTCGAGTAACTGAGTTGTAATGTCATTAATACCCAAATCAGGAAGACGGGATAGATTGATATAAACCAGTTCCATAAAGTTTTCTTACTCTAATCTTTTCATGCCTAGCCTCACCTTCGGCAAATAATGTACGATATGGAAGTCAGTGGAACAGTATTCGTAAAATATGACCAACCCATTGAAGTAGGTGTTTAAATATGATGAAAACCGAATTATCATCAATCTGATTTAAATCCTAACGGTAAACAAAAACTACAGAGAATTACAAACGCATTAAGTATATTGCCTCAATATTGAGTGATAAGGACCATTATCGGTGACAGTGGCGCAGATGTATTCATGTTTTTCTTCTAGATCTTACGCCTTATTATCTCACCATACATACTGTCTTTTCATTCCATTTAGATGAGATGTACCCTGTTGTTAGTTTGATTCCATCATGTTAATGTAGACTGGAAACTTGGGCTAACATAGGAGTTAGGCCATGCGTTTTGATGACTTACTACATTCTGTAACTTAAACTTTAGTCACTCAATCAATGCGTCTTACCTCTCGTGGAACACAAGCCTCCGACCAGCATTCTTCAACCAACTCTGTCCTCCAATCTCCTTTCCAGTTCATCCCGAGTGCTGTCCATTCTTTTCATATCTGCCTCCAATTCGCAACGCAATGTGTGCTTTAGTCTTCTATTTTTCCAATGGCCATGAAGTTTCCCAGTTAGTATTTGTCATGTGATGCAGTTTGGTGATTTCCCTAATGTGTCCCACCCACCTTCAGTATCTTTTCCTAATATCTTCCTCGGCAGGAAGTCGGCTTATTCTCTGCTACAGTAGGTCATTGGTGATGGTGTCTGTCCGACGAATCCGAAGTACCCTGCGCAAACAACTGTTTATAAATACGCATACCTTTCAAATTATGCTTTTTTAAAGTTTACTAAGTTCCAGCTCAATACAGTAGAATTGTCTTGAATTTTATGCTGAAAATTCTGACTTTAATGTTGGCTAACATCAATATTTTATTTACAATTCCAAAAATGAAGTTAATCAAAATATACCCACATTTGAAGTGGTTTAATCAGTGGTATTCAACACAATTGTTGTGTACAACGGAAGATTGATAATTGGAATAAGATTAAATGAATCTAAATACTTTAAAAACGATATCATTATTATATCACAGCTTTCTGAAAGATTATCTGTGAAGACTTTTCAACCATTTCCTTTTATTCTTTAGAATACGACTTCATTTTCAATAATATACTTACTGCTACTTACTGATGCCCGTTACTCCTCTCTGAGGAGCATAGACCGCTCACCAGGATTCTCCATTTAACTCTGTCCTCAGCAATCCTTTCCAATTGTTTCCAGTTGCTGTTCATCCTCTTAATGTCTGCTTCCTATTCTCGACGCAGTGTGTTCTTTGGCCTTCCTCTTTTCCGTTGCCCAACAGCATTCCATGTTAATGCTTGTCTCGTGATGCAGTCTGATGGTTTGCGTAATGTATGTCCTATCCATTTCCAACGGCTTTTCCTAATTTCCTCTTCGGCTGGAAGTTGGTTTGTTCTCTCCCATAGTAAGCTGTTGCTGATGGTTTACGGCCAACGGACATTCAGTATCTTGCGTAGGCAGTTGTTTATAAATACTTGTATCCGTCTGATGTTTGCAATAATTCTCCAAGTTTCAGCTCCATACAGCAAAACTGTCTTCACGTTCGAATTGAAGAGTCTGACTTTGAGGTTGGTTGACAGTTATTTTGAGTCCCATATGTTTTTCAACTGTAGGAATGCTGCTCTGGCTTTGCCAATCCTTATCTTTACAACTGCATCGGACCCTCCTTGTTCATCGATGATGCTCCCCAGATATGTGAAAGTATTCACTTCTTCCAGAGTTTTTTCATCAAGTTGAATTGGGTTTGTGCTCCCTGTGTTGTATTTGAGAATCTTGCTCTATCCCTTATGTATGTCCAAGCCTACTGATGCTGAAGTTGCTGCTACACTGGTTGTCTTCGCTTGCATTTTTGGTGTGTATGTGCAAGGATAGCTAGATCATCCGCAAAGTCCAAATCATCGAGTTGCATCCTACTTGTCTATTGAATTCCGTGCATCCCCTCAGATGTGGAGGTCTTCATGATCCAGTCAACCACTAGGAGGAAGAGAAAAGGCTAGAGTAGACAAACTTGTCTGACTCCGGTCCTCACCGGGAATGTATTTGACAGTTGTTCTCCATGTACAATTTTGCACTGTGTTCCGTCGTAAGAGTTCCGGATGATGTTGACGAGTTTCTCTGGGACGCCGTAGTGTCGAAGAAGTTTCCATAGTGTTCTCCTATCTACACTGTCAAACGTCTTCTCATAATCAATGAAGTTGATGTACAGTGACGAGTTCCATTCAATTGATTGTTCAACGATGAGCCGTAGTGTTGCGATTTGGTCTGTGCACGACCGATCCCTACGAAAACCAGCTAGTTGATCTCGAAGTTGAGCCTTCACTGAATCTTTCATTCTGTTCAACAATACTCTGTTAAAGACTTTCCCTGGTATCGACAGTAGCGTGATCCCTCTGTAGTTGTCACATGTGCTCAAATCTCCTTTCTTTGGTATCTTGATAAGATGTCCTTCTTACCAGTCTGCCGGCACTTGATCTTACTTCCAGATCTTTTTGAATAAAAGGTGGAGTATCCTTGCTGTTACATCTACATCTGACTTGAGTGCTTCAGCTGGTATATTGTCAGGTCCTGCTGCTTTCCCACTTTTGATTTGTCTGATGGCCATCTTGATTTCTTCCATCGTTGGTGGAGTGCCATCTATCGAAAGATCTGTAGGTGCTGCTTTGATGTCCGGTGGGTTCAGTGGAGCTGGTCTATTCAAGAGTTCCTCAAAGTGTTCTACCCACCTATTCTTTTGTTCTTCAATCTCAGTGAGTGTCTTGCCTTCTTTGCCTTTGACCGGTCGCTCTGGTTTACCACGTTTATCTGCCAGTTTCTTCGTTGTGTCGTATAGCTGTTTCATATTTCCTTCTCTTGCATCCTTCTCCGCTGTCGTTGCAAGTCCTTCGATGTATTTCCGTTTGTCAGCTCTAATGCTCTTCTTTACCTGCTTATTTGCTACTGAGTATTCAGCTTGAGCCTTTATTTTCTCTGTTCTTGTTCGGATGTTGTTGATTTCTATCTTCTTGTTCCCCCTTTGTTGAATTTTGCTCAATGTCTCAGTGGAGATCCATTCCTTATAATGGTGCTTCTTGCGACCCAGAACCTCCTGACACGTTGACGTTAGTGCTTCTTTGATTCCTTTCCAGTTATCCTCCATAGTGGTTTCTTCTTCTTTCGGCAGATCTTGTAAGCCTTGGAACCTGTTGTTGAGAGATATTTTGAATTCGTTCAGTTTGTCAGTGTCTCGGAGAAAGCCTGTATTGAATCGTTGTACTGCTGACACTCCAGTTGTCCACTGCTTCTTTAGCTTCAGTTTTATTTTAGAAACCACCAGGTGGTGGTCTGAAGCTATGTCAGCTCCTCTCCTGGTTCTTACATCTTCCATTGATCTTCTAAATTTTTTATTGATACATATATGATCGATTTGATTCTCTGTAGTATGATCCGGTGAGACCCATGTAGCCTTGTGTATGCGTTTGTGGGCGAATATTGCACCACCTATAACCAATTTGTTGAAGGCACATAGGTTTGTAAATCTTTCACCATTGTCATTTCTGTCTCCCAGTCCTTGTCGTTCCATGATTTCTTCATATCCAGTGTTGTCCATTCCGACTTTGGCGTTTAGGTCCCCCATCAGGATTGTCAGATCCTTTCCTCGACACTTTGCTATAATTGATTGCAGTCTATCGTAAAACTGATCTTCGTCTTCGTCGTTGCCGTCGTTGGTTGGCGCATAGCATTGGACAATATTCATTGTAATCCCTATCTTCCTTGTTTTGAAGGATGCTTTGATGATCCTGGGTCCATGTGGTACCCATCCCACAAGTGCATTACGTGCCTCCTTGGACAGCATCAGAGCAACTCCTTGGGTGTGGAGCATTTTCCTCTTCGTGGCCGTAGTATAGTAGCGTCTCTCTCGAAGCCAATGTTTTCTGTCCAGCTTGAGTCCAGTGGGTTTCGCTGATTCCGAGTATTGTCAAGTTGTATCTCTTTAATTCTGCAGCTATTTGGTTTGTCTTCCCGCTCACCCACATTGTTCGAACATTCCATGTACCTATAAAAATATTTGCTCTGGTTATTAGAAGGAGGGGCATCGGCCTCATGACTTCCGAAGAATTTCGGCTTTCATTATGAGGCGTCATAAACAATCCTTCCACTCCCAGGGCAGAGTTTAAATGGTTTATCTTGTTTAATCTGGTTTGCGTTTTTTTAGAAAGTTCAGGTTTTACGGGATGGGGGTGCTAGCCCCATGCTCAACCCTCCTCCTTTACCCGGGCATGGGACCGGCAGTAACCCTAGGGGGGCTACAGGCGGAGTTTTCAATAATATAACGTAAATATATGCAGACTTACAGCATTAGAGATGTAAAGTATGCTGTGTTTACATTTACATGGTTAGATTATCTAAGCATGCTATATCAATTATACTGTTTATGAAACCTTATTCAATCATTTTTAAAAAAATTCTGCAAGGAGTGGACCTAGTGATGAACTCACGACTGCCATCAGATTGTCTATAGTACTCATTACTGAATTGAAAATGAACGCGCATTGTACATCTGAGTATTCTTTTATTGTTGAAACAGGAATTATAGTTTCAATACACTCTTCTGAGTTCGCTATATTATATATAGAGCCTTGATGAGGAACTAATGGGAAATAAATTTCCTAGTTCAATCGTTGTTTTAATATACAAGTTATAAGATCATTACCAAATAATTGGTGGTGTTAAATGATAACTTCACAAGTTCAAACGTATTCATAGAGTAATTACAACATAAGAGTGAATGAGGTAATTGTAGTTATCAAGGTATAAATATGAAATAACAATTGTTGTGTTGATTGACATATACTGTCGATTCTATATAATGTCTATTGAAAGAATTGATGAAGTGATTACAAGAAACTCAGTAGTCGAAACTTACATGAGAAATAAGTGGCATCCAAGATGTAACAAGTTTTGAAGTTATGAAAGGGATAAAAATTGTGATGATGACGACAATAACGATAGCGATAATAGTAACAGTAATAATGAGAGGAGTATAATAAGTCATTTGCAAAACATTTTCGGACAACATAAAGGTGGTGGAAGCAAGAAGAGAAGCACATCAGGTTGATAAAACAAGGTTGAAAAACAAATTCCAAGTCAGTATATTCATAATTTTTCTAGTTTCATTCTTAACATGAGTCGAATAGAAGCATGTTCACTTAGTTCTAAATTCTATGCTGTTAGAAAATATGCAAGTAAAATAGATGTGAAATTTCAGTTCGAAAAGCTGTATGTTCGAACACAAGGTTTAGCACCTTCCTAACATGATGATGTTAGGCGATTTAAATCTACCCTAGTTGATTGTTGCTTTAAATACTGAAACAGTTAATTCCAAATGTATTTTAGCTAAAAAATAAATAAGAAGCATTACATCAACTTAAAATCAATCATAATTTAATATCAAAGCTAGATAAAGGCTCTGGAGTTGCACTAATAGACAAAAACGACTATTTAGCAAAAATGAATGCCATTCTGTGATGAGACTAAATTTAAAAAACTGATGGTACTTAAGAATACATCTAATAAGACCGAAAAACTAACAGATTCACTTAACAAGACTAAACAACAAGTTGTGTCAAAGGTATTTTTTTGGAATGCTCAAACCTACAGGGACTTCAAGAAGACTGTACGTTTTGCCTAAAATACATGAAAACGATTTGCCGCTTAGACTTGTAGCGGTAAATAATCCCCAAAATAAATAGTTACATAGGTTTCGACATTGATGCTGACCATGTTTGTTTTAGCGGACACTACTAAGTTGAAGGCTCTCGATCACGCATCACTACCAGATCACGTCACGCCATACCACTAAAAGCAACTCTCTCTAGTTTGCCAGCCTAGACGTTGCTATCCCATTGCCGCTCCATTCACGATCAAATATAACTTCTCTTCCATCCTTCATTGCCTTCTGATTTCTTCTCATTCGTAAGAGTGGGTTCAATCGTTAGAAGTTGCTCTGGTAATAATCCAAACGTAACTTGGTCATATACCGGATGCAACTTCAGACTAATTTTAGATATGACTAACTTTGCCTATCACACTAGTGAAAATTCTACAACCATTACACAGCAAGATCGTCAAATAATGCGTTATGGACTCTTTTTAGTTTGTCAGCAAAATAAAAAACCTGGTAGTTGAACACAACTCATTGATATCACCAGATGCATCATACTTATCAACTGACATTTCCCTACTAGTAACAGTAGATTTTATATGCAGTGAACTTGAGAAAAGTTATAAAAAACTGAAGTTTAACCTAAAAAAAAAAGTTCATTCTTCGAGACACAATGAACGTAAATTTCAAATTTAATAACAAGCTTTACATATGGTATCGCAATACGATCACCGCTGGGATTGCTTCGTGCCGAAATTAGGTGATGGCTTCGAAAATGAAATCAGTTAATTGTCATCCTATTCTTGATATGTAGATTATATATTTATAATCCTCACAAATAAAATCGACAAGAATGGTATACTTTGAGAAGTCTAATTATGAGTCATTTGGTAGACGCGGGACATGAGGTTGATTTAATAAATGCTTTTGAAATCATCAATAAACAACATAAAGCGATTCTACTAAAATTTGTTGAGGCCATTACGATTAGAAGACTGAAACCCGACCGTTGTGTTCAAAAGCAATCAGTAGTTAATCTTCAATGGCCCTGTTAACAATAGATCGATGACCTAGTTCCCGCTCCCAACTACAGATAATAGAAAGTTGGTGAGTTATGCTCTTACAAGTCTATCGTATTCCTTTTCTTCATATATTTATAACAATAGAGTACTCACAATTACGTAACTGAACTGTCTGAACTATTCACTAGAACTCACATTCGTACGTGACCCTTTGGATTTGTTTTGGACCTCTTTTTCATGTTACGTAATGAAACTCTAGAATATTCATCTAATCTATTTATAAATAGATCTAAATTCAACCTTTTTATAGTATCACTACTTAGACAATCTAATGTTATCAGATAAACAATTCAATTGACAAAACCAACATGTGTATTAATAACTTGAGTTATCTGAAGTCAATAGTATGTATGTAGCTGATGAGAATGAAACGAAGCACATAGAATTCAAAGTAATCTGTAAATGTTGTCGTTCTTGCATTATTCAAATATTGTATATTATGTGTACACGTATTAGTATAGAGTTTTGATGTAAAACTAAGTGAAAAAGAAATATACGTTTACGTTTCCTTCATCTTATTCTAAAATATTTTAATGATGCTGTTAGCTCTTTTAAACTAGATGGTTTATATAACAAGTAGAATAATGTCATCAATACCTATACAAAAAATATCCCTCCCCCTTTCTTCCTCCATCCCCTCTCCTCCCATCTAGGCTACAAATCTTCTTTCATATTAAAATAAAAATATTATTGAACAGAATAATTAGAATGAAACAAACAAATTAAAGGCCAGCGTAATCCATATTCAATTATAATTAATCCCAATTTACTTTTAAACTAATTAACAAAAAGTAAGTTGAAACAAGTTAAAAATTATCATGAGATTAAACCTAGAAATACATATCATGATGGAACACTTGGAGCATAATGTTTTGCACAACGTGTAAATTCATCATCCTATAAAAAATAATAAAATAATTATATATATGCAAAAAAGTGAACAATTACCTTATCTGCATATTCAACAAGAAATGGATGATCTTTACAACAATCCCGTAATTGAGACATTAATCTATTGATAGTCTAGTTTAAAGAGAAAATAAAAATTTAATACAAATTAACAAATAGACAAATGAGGATAAAAAGAGTTGGTCTAAAGTTAAATTAGATTATATGCCTAACCAGTGTTTAATTTCGTCATCTCTATATTCAAAAATCCTGATTAAGATCCATAAGGTGATAGAATTGATGAATTTACTAAAGAATTATACGATCGAGATTCTTAGTCGATAAATCAATGAAACATTCCACTAAACCAACTGAAAGCCTAAATTAACGAACACTTCAAAGAACTTCAAATGAAGAAACTCACTGATGGTCCAACTTACAATGATTATGCCTGTCTTTTATATATGGTCTTTATAAAGTCCATAAATTAATTATCACATCACGATTTGTATTATCAATCATAAATTTAACGTAAACCAATTTGGCTACATTATTAGCTTATTTTATGGAAACCACTAAACAGGAAATTTTGAACGTATATCTTAAATGATACTTTACAATTATCCAAAGAAGCAGATTATGTAAATATTTTAGATAAGTTTATGCTACCACTTGGTGTTTGCATATTATTTGTGTTGTACAGGGCAATTCAGGAATAACTTTCTGAACTGCTTTTCTGAAGACTACTTCATCTGCTTTAAGTATATGTAAATCGATTATTTTATTTCTATTATTGCTGTGTTCTCAACGCCCTAACCTCCCACTAGACTCATAAACTGTCATTATACTACTTGTCATGCAGGCTCTATGATCAAATAAATCATTTACCTGTCCCCTCAGTCCTTAGTCATTATTGTTCCCGTTTTTCACAGATGTTATTCTCCCTATTAGTGTGCTGTGTGGTCTGATTTTGTGAATATATATAAAGGAGTGTTTGAAATACAATATGATTTTTGTCTGATTGGCCCATATATCTTGTGTTCTTGATTTCGGCTCTGAGACTAATAGACACGAGGCAGATGTGTGCACTGATTGGTACTATCGAGGTCATACTACTTTCCATACATTGTGATTGACCCGAACATTCAAAATATAACGATTTGCAAATGTACCAACTAAAGAGACCATAGGTATTAGTTATCAAAATTCTGAGTTTTTACTCTAATCACACTAATCTGAATTTAGAAAATAACTTTGTAAACCAAGGGTATCATTTCAATGTAAAATGTAATTATGTAGACAATTTGACAGAATTGCTATACGGGGACTATTACACTTGATATCTTTATGAGCTACCTTGAACAAATGGCACTGAGACACGAAGTTGAAGATATAATAAACTACCAGAAATACATTGACTATACACTAAACGTTTGAAATAATATAAATCGTGTGTCTTACAGTGAAATGTGAATATCATAATCAATTCAATCAATTACACCTGACTATAAAACGAAGAGACAACAGCGTAATTGAAAAAAGCATATTCAGAAATGAAGCATGGACTGGACAATATTTAAATTATACTACTTATCATTCAGTAAGTTATAAACACTCTTTAATAAAAAATTTACTTATTAGAGATAGAAAGTTGCTTTCAATTGATAAAATAGAAGGAGTTTGCATAGAATGACAAACCTCATTATAAAAAATGAATATCTAAGAGCATTTATACCGAAGTATGGGAAACTGTTCATAAAAATTCCTAAATATCCAACTGTAAGGAAAAAAACCTATTTCTATCCACCATTCATTTAAATAGGATAAATGAAAGAATTAAACCGCACTGAAAAGAAGTTTCCCTGTAGTTTGATTGCCTGTAGCACATAATACGAAATGTTCTTTAATCGTGATGAAAGTGGATATATACCCTCTGAGGTTACCTTCAAGTGTATTTATCAATTCGCATTTACTTTTGGCAGAAAGGACGAAGAGAAAGGGTTCTATCAGTTTTTCTAAACATACTCCGCGAAGCCTTTTTCTGAAGCAGAGAAATGTTCACAAGTTCAATTGCCAGATACTTAATAGTTAGTCGACGTGTGATGGTCTTTCAAAAGGCGTTCAAAATAAACAAGCAAAGTACACCATTTTTACTCTGCTTTATAGAGGCCATTACTATCAAACGCCATCGACCTAATTGATACTTGATAAACCTCATATTACCATGAGAGGAGTAATTATAGTAACGAAACGTGTGAGTTATGTAATCTTCTCATTTTAGTTGACTGATACGTATTCATGAATTCAGTCTACATTCTGTACCAACCAAGTTAAATATACACATTTTTAGACTTATCAGTAGGCTATATACAACACAGAACTAAGCACATATATATATCTGTAAGTCCGAGTCACCATGCTATATCAGTACAGCAAGATAATGTAGAAATAGCAGAGACTGTAATGGTATCAGTGGGCATAAAAATGATCACAAAGAAAGTATAATTATAGAAGATAGAAGTAGTTCGTGCAGAGGTGTAAAATAATTTAAAGTTCAGGATGAAAGCGAAGACAAGGGGTGTGAATGCACTTGAGTTACTACGACTAATCTGGACCTATTAGGCAGCGTTTCTCCCAAAGATTGGTTACGATGACTGTACGGTAGTTTTCATCAAACAAAAAGGTTCAAACCAACTGTCAATGACTTGAAATGCATGTAAAGAAAGAAAAGAAACCTCTAGAAATACTATGCTAAGAATCTCATATTATATTAGACAAATAAAACTAAATAAAGTGCTTATTATTAAGATTTCGTTACAATATTAAACATCCTCACCTCAGTAGGTTTTCCTAAATGACGATACACTACAATCATATTTACAATTGTGTCTGGATTATTGCCATCCTAGAAAATATAAGAAATACGTAAGGAATTCATTATTAATATAATTCTATCATGAAAATAATTTGAATAAGACGAAATGAGAAATAGATTTTCCCAAATACGTATGAATAGCTTATTAGATGGTAAATATGCAAACAAATCAGACTTCTTTTCAAGAGTAAGAGTACATCTGTTTCCACTAATATAACAATAATCAATACAACTAGTATTAACAACATCATGAAAGGTGTTTAGAAGAAAGTCAATTATAAGCAACGTATAACCTGTCAGATATCTGCATCTGTACAAATGATCATATGACGTCGCCACAGGGAGATTAAATCACTGAGTACAACAGCGGTAAAAATATTTGTAATATCATATATAGCAAACTTGATCAAGGGTGGAAAATATGAACAGAAAAGAATTTAAGAATCCCAGGAACAAAAAGCACAAAGCAATTACTAAATTCAGGATATGAATGAAAATTCTTTCATATTATTGGTTCTGATTTCGAGACAAATCAGACGTCTGATACTACTGAACACAGTTATCGCGTAGTTCCAAATCAGGTGGCAGTCTGTCAGTTAACTACTACGTAGAATTTGGTATATGCGTACATTACTTCAAGTTACCATGCCTCAATTAGCAGATAGAGATGAAATTGTCGGATCAAATCCCAGAGTAGCGGAAGTAGTAACAGGGTTAGTATTGATCGAAAAGATTAGAGATTGAAGATATTATTTGAAAAATCATAATTCAGTAAACGGAAAATTATGATGAATTCAGAAGCTTAGACTTTGGAGGAGGACAAGGAATGGATGTATCACCCAAAGTCTCGAACCAACCAGGTGGCCTCCATCAACCAACATAGCTCCCACTAACAATCAATAACGTTATGCACCGATGCCGCTTATTGATTTGGTATTCCTCAAACTTACTCTTATCCTATTCAGTGTCGCGCTTCCAAGTAAACAGGGGTGCAATGAATGTAAACGCTTTAGTCGACAAACGTGCATTATCACATCAAATTTGTCATCAACTAGTAATCCTACTTCAAACTTCAACATTGCTTAATCACCAAACTCAAGAAATACACCAAAGACGTATGTGACCAAATACTAATGACCTACGAATGTCCCTTACTTTTAAAGGCTGTTTCACAACCACAAAAACACAACGAAATGTTGCATAGCATACTTTTTAGCAAATGTGGGCACATAGACATTTCACCTGCACCACAAGTGACGTGAGCTAGTAAAGGCCAAGTGACCCTCCTCGTTCAGTACGTAACTTATAAAGCCCAGATAATTATTTGCTTAGTTCATTGTTTTGCAGATGATTTTTCGTAAGTAAAAAAATAAAAATACACTAACCATATCAATGGCTTCTTGTAAAATTGGCTCAGCTTCAACCCAGTTATTCATGCCCATCAAAGCTGCAGCTTGACAGTTTAAAAGCAAAGTTGAAGGTCCATATTTCTCTTTAAGTTCATCATAAATGTGAATAGCTTCTTGGAGTTGATCACCACCCTAAATATAAAAAATAAAAACCTCTTCGATGAGAAATAAAAGAGTAAAGTATACATAATTTTTTACGAGCAATATTACCAAGAACATACTTTTTTTACGTAATACAAAGCGGAAGCAAGTTGTACTGCCAGAGAATCTTCATCTGCAGTCTGCATACGTCGGACAATTTTTCCAGCAAGATCACAACGATTCATGTGAAGTAAACACTGAACTGTTAAAGCGTTGCTAAAAATTAAAAATAGATTTACATAAACTTTTATTGTGCTTATTTTTTTGTACTGTAATAATATAATGAAAGGACGAAGTTGATCTGAAAAATGTCAAGGTGAATTCATGCTTCGCATTTTGAACTGTATATATATATATATATATATATATATATATATATATATATATATATATATATTGTCAAGGCATTTGTATGTAAAAATAGAAGACGATTACACCATAACTATTGCATTCACATAAACATAAACAAGAAGTATTAATCGAATACTGAATTGAAGGTTATTAGAACCCATGTCCGAATGGCTACAACATCAAGCAATGTTAAGTAGTCAGATACATACAGGAAGTAAAAACTTTGCTCATCTATTGAGAAGCATACGATTAGGACAAACCATAAGTTTAGCCTTGCAACTAGCTTTGAGGCTTATATAAGAGCTGTCAAAACGCATCCTTGAGTTTGTGGAAGTCCTGGGGATTTTATAACTTAGGCTTGTTTTAAACGTTCAAATTAACTTGTTGTAACACTATATTTGTCAAGGTTATCTTCAATTGCTGGCGGTGGTAGGACAACTTTCTATATATTTCATGTCTCGTTATTTATCAATTATTACATAGCGGCCATTTCAAATTTTATTTAATTGACCAATAGTTTTTTCATTTTTACACATAACTGCTGCTATAGATCGGAATGCATAATCATATACATAACGTTTTTCAGAACTATTCCGTCGCCATATTACACCATTAAAATTTTTAAATATGTTAATTGTTTTAAATATTTGTTAAACGTGTTGACAGTTAAGCATTTAAATCTAAATACATTAGTCGTAAAGTTTCATGAAGACGGAGAGAACTAGGGGTTAGTTAGTTAGTTATAAAACAGTGTTGTGATTACGTTTCAGTGATCATAATAAGTGCAACAATTAGACGACAAAAGTCAAATGAAATACTACAGGCGCTACGAATGGAGGAAGAAAATGAGACTCAGGAAAAGATAAAAACTATCTACATGGCACGTGCGTTAGAAAAAGTCTTTCGGTTCGGAATTGCTAACTGCTGGACCAGTTTATAGTGTGTCTTAGAGAGAGCCATTCAACTAGTATTGTAACACAAGATATGGATGCGAAACATGGCCATTAAGGATAGAGGATATTCGTAGGCTCCTGGTATTCGATCATAGATGTCTTCGAAGCATTGCTCGTGTTTGTTGGGACCACCGAGTAAGCAATACGTGGGTTAGGAATAGAGTACTAGGTAGATACGGTAAGTCTATTGATGAAGTAGTAAATCTTCATCAGCTAAGGTGGTTAGGACATGTGTTACGTATGCCTGACCACCGCCTACCTCGACGAGCAATGCTGTCTGGTGTAGGAGCAGGGTGGAAGAAAGCTAGGGGCGGCCAAACCAAAACATGGCACCAGTCCATGAAGTCATTGACAATTGGGCTGAGCCATGTTAATAGGTGCAGACTACCCGGTTGGGGTCCGCGTGACGCTCGTAATAAATGGTTAGAGACTCTGGATGATATGGCTCAAAATCGTTGGCAATGGCGCAGGTGCATCCATTCCTTGTCTTCCCCCAAATCCTAAGCTTCTGAATTTATCATAATTTTCTCTTTACTGAATCATATTTTCTTAAATGTCCTCGGTCTCTATTCCCTTCCATGAATACTAACTCTGTTACCACCTCCACTACTCTGGGATTTGATTCGACAATTTAATTTCTATCTGCTATTTGAGGCATGGCAACTTGAACTGACGTACGCATGTACCAAGTTCTACGTTGTAACTGTCTGTCTGTCTGTAACACAAGATAAAAATGGATCTGTGGTGGCTGTGTAATATGAGAAACCCTCGCTCCAAATGGTGTACATAAGTTCCAGGATCCTGAGAGGAGGAATAAAGTATAAACCTACTTTGGTTACACGCTGACATGGGATTTCAACTCCTAACGATGTCCAACTGTTTTGTGGACTAAACCTACAAATCAAAGGGTTGAGAAGTGAACCTCTAAAAAACCACCTTTCCGGTGTAGGTGTTCGAGAAGTACGTTAACTAAAAAACAATTACAAGAATTACTTATTATGAAAAAAGGTCTACCAAATAATACATACTGTTCCATTTTTAAAAACCTACTCATTTCACACTTATTCATCCATTTTGTTTGGTTTCTCTTTTGTATATCTATTTCTTAATCAACTTACTCAGCAGCTTGTCTATAGCGAAAACTATATTCTGTCTATTCGGTCTCAAGTAGATTATCTGAATGTTGCCATCGATGACAAGAGCTAAGTCGTACTGTTGACTGTACAGAGGTTTGGTAGGAGTAAGGTCTTCTTATTCACATAACTAGCGTAACAACGATACAACCTTCCACAAACGATGGGGTAAGAAAATGCAGACCCTAAAAGTGTAGATCTTACTTTACTCGACAGTTTTTTGCAGTACGATCCCTCTAAGTACAGAGCTAACTTACCAAAATCCACTTGTAAAAAGGTCATGTGTGACTGGTTTAAAGAAGTTGTCCCACGGGCATTGTGGTCACACATTCGAGTCACTAGGGCAGCCTATAGTCCAGCTTCTTTCTCAAGTACCTTAAAGAAGAACCCTTCCACAATATGAGTAACCGAGAAATAATAACCGCCTTCATACCTTTAACAGCACTCGAAATTACCCCCATTTACGCTCAAATCCCTTCTCCTTCTGTTTCTTCTGCTTTCACTACCAATCATCATCCTTCTCCCACCCCTCCAACACATTCTATAAGTGCTAATAACCCCAGTTAACAAAATTTCACGTCGTTTCCCGAAACCACGCTATAAACTCCACGTTGGATCTGTTAATGTGCGAACATTCAGTCGAATAGGTCAGCAGACCTCTCTAGCTAAAATATCCAAATTATTTATCACTAATATATGCTGTCTCCTGAAAAACATACAGGAACCTACCACGGTCATTCACTTGGCCTTACTAGTTATTACAGATAAAGAGAGCGATTCACTCTCAGTTTATATGGGGACCGAATGGCAAGTCCGCATGGCCTTGGTGGTGAAGGCATAGTACTAAGTTTGCGGGAAGAACAGGGACTTCTTGAGTAGACTCCTAACGATAGTCGTCTACGTGCTATACACCTAAATGATGCAGTAAGAACTCGGAAAGATAGTGACACACATTGATATCGTTTCGTCGTTTTCGCTTATGTTACCCCCCTCCCCATCACTAAACTGCATCTCAGGTGAAGCAAAAGATGAACTCTCTAGCCTCCTTCAGAAAGTTAATGTTGGGGATTCAAAATCCCAGAAATACAATCGTTCATTTAATCAAGCGAAAAGTGTTGTTTCAATCTCTTAGTAGGATTGATTTGTAGACTTTCATCAATTGATTCAATTTCAAATGTGATATATATAAACATTGTTTGCTAGTCTCGTCTGGTATTGATATATTTTGCGCTATAATATAATCTTCCTACAAGTCCCGTCTTTTGGATAAGCTGTGGGTTAGGAAGGAACAGTTGCGGTATCCGATTGAAACTATTGAGGGAATCAGACATAGAATCCGGCAACCCTAGATAATTTAGCTCCATCGTATCACGAACAGTAGTAAGCCAATAAGAACCCACGTATCTGTCACATCTAACTGAAAACATAACACTCAGATATAGCAATCATAGCAGAGTATTTTTACGTACAAACCGGCAGGCGAAATTAAGCTGAAAAGCAATTACATGGGATTTACGGTATCCAAACTCAACGAACGGACAATGCAGTCTAACCAGGCGACCACAATATTAACATAACGACGGACACAAATACATCATACCGGTATCAGTCATCGTTAGAGATTATCAGTAAAGGACAGTCGCTCATTCTGGAGTACATGTCCGAACACTGACCACGATTGATGAAGTCATGTATTTCAATCCGTTTTGTCGGATGTAGAAAGATCACAACAGGAAAACCTCTTGATAACTAGTTTGTAAACGAGAAAGACAAGAATGCATTCAACGAAGAATTAGCTAGACACTTAGTCGATTATGTTCAGCAAGTGTATCAAGAAGCTGGGAACGATTTACAAGCAACCATGAAAGCAGTAACGGTATCCGCAAACAACCGAAATGTGAAGGTTATGAAAGACCAGTAGATCCCTGGAACTTCAAGTGAACTAATGGGGACTCGAAAACTCATTCCAACAAGCTCAGAGAATGATGAAGATAGACGACAATTGAAACGTAAACTAGCAAAATGTTTACACAAAAGTTGTGAGCAGTGGTGGGTGATAAAAGCAAAGTTGATGGAAACTGCTGTAGCAGTAGGTAATACTAGATAACTGTTTCGACTCATAAAAGAAACGAACATTGGAAAATCGACTGTTAGCGACACTGTTTCAGAAAAAGTGGGTTCGCGATCTACCCTCAATCAAAAAGACTGAACCGATGAGCGGATCGTCTTCATCAACAGTTCAACTGACCTTTTGATACACTTTAGTTACCGACTATCTCCAAACTACCTGATTGGAAAATTGACACATATCCTCCAACTCAAAATGAGGTTGAAAAGGGTATAAGTAATTTTAGGAAAGGGAAAGCAGCAAAACCTAGGAGGTTAACCCCAGATATTTTTATGAATAACGATCTAGTTTTGCAAGGTAGGTTGACTGATACTTCAGCTAAAGTTAGGTAACTGGAAGTAATCCCATCTAACTGGTCCCGATCTCCAAACGTCCTAGCTTATAACAAGGAACAAAAATTTTCTTATGATAACCACAGAGGAATCAGTTTGACTAGTAGTGTCTAAGATAGTAGTCTCTGTAATCATCTGCGCTCGTTTTCCGCAAGAGAATAATGACCTTGAGAAAACTAGGCTGGCCTCAGACCTGGACGAGGATGCATTAATTAAGTATTTACTGTCAGTTTGGAACATACAAATACCAACGTCCGACAATAGTAGCATCCCATGACTTGAAATCCCCTTTCCACTAGGTAAACTCAAAGGTTCTACGACAGTGTATGTCAGTAAAAGGCGTACATCAGAAGAACATAAAACCTGCAAAAGCTTTCTACTCGAACATCACTGGTCAAGTTAGGGCTTCCGGTAGACTGTTATCAGAATTCTCAGCCACAAGTGGAGTTTGATAGGATTGTCACTTACACCCCCCCGCCTTTTATTCAATTTCATCGTCAATGTTCTTCTAGGAAGCTCACTTGTCCCATTTAACTTTTCAGGGACTAATCTCTTTCCAGGAAGTCCGCCTGTCGACTTAGAATACACAGACGAAATAGTCTAATTCAGTGAGGACACTGATAATATGCAGCCCCCCTGAACACTTTGAGTAACCATGCGAGCAAATCTGGGATGCGTTTCTCTCCTAAACGAGAAAGATTACTTCAGAGCTGGTCTGCGTTATCACCAAGAGTGGTTAAAGAGAGAGAAGCATTTACCTCCTAAATCTCATCATCTCTGGTGGGTTGGTGTCTGACGAAGTGTCGAAACAGATTTAGAGAGCTCAAGTGAGTATTTCTGGAGTTAGACGAGGAGTATGAGTAAAGATGGTAAATCAGCTAACAAGGTTACTGTTAGCCACTGATTTGGCTAGGATATGCATCACGTATGCTGAATCATCTACCTCACTGAGCGACACTGAATAGTGTAGAAGGGTGCTAGTATTTCAACGACGATCAAACCGAAGTTTGGTATCAGTACATAAAGTCGTTAACTGAGCCAAATGATAGACACAAGTTACATCGTCCACTCAACTATAGTAACAAATGATGGTGCATTTATTGATTGAATTCACGTAAATCCTGAGGTTTACATCAACCTCTCTACTAACTAATTCTTTGATCTCGAATCATGTCCTCAATATTTAATCTTTCTGTTACTACTACCGATGTTAATATTACTTATTATGCTTTATTGATGTGATATGATAGCCTAGACCTGTGCACATGAACCAAGTCCCATGTTGTTCATGACTGACTTAAACAAATGATACTGATGAAGTACCAACTTCAAAATACTTTAACAGGACATATAGAGATAGTACAGGTTTTAATTAGTAGACGTGTATTATAATACTACAGACAGTTAGTATGACTAAAATAGCTCCACTGAACACATGTCACAGAGAAACATTAGGATCTATAAATCGCTCAGGCAAATGAAAAGATTGAGTGAATGGTTTCTATTGCCTATTACTAGACAAGAGAATATTGGAAAGCGATGCATGTCTTTAAGGAGGGTGGATGCGAAATAAATGCCAAGCACTCAAATGATTCTGCTCAAAATCTTATTTTTCAATAAGCTCAGATGAAATCGTACGCTAATCGGCCAAAGGTGTCATCATGTTCAGTGCCAAAATGTGCATGGATGACGAGCCAATATAGACTCACTCCTAGCACTGAATGATCAATTTTATAGGGTTTGGTGGTGATACAAAGCACAACAGAAACGTCTAATGTGGAGACGGTGCAAAAATCACCTCATCTATGTGAAATCCACAAGGGAGAATACATTCCAGATCGTAAAAGCCCCCGGATTTAGAAAAGTTATAACTAGTGTAAAAAGATACTATGAACATTTTAGTTCAAGGGGACAGTAAGCGATATTTTACCTTGGTTATGACATTTTTTACTAGAAGTTGCTATCTTATATTTTACCAGCTAAGACGTATAAAGATTTAAGATAGTAAATTTAACACTTATTCGAATTAGCCCTTAGCGTTGTCCAAAAAACGTCACTTAAGCTTGATATAAACGTTCATCACATTACTTGAACAGAAGCCATTACATAAAGACATTTTTAGGACAAATAAGTCTTAAAAATGACTTACCAGTACGTATCATTTGAACCATTTAGCAGCTTCCAAGCAGCTTCATCCATCTACGGTAAAAATGAGTATTAAAGTCGACTTACGTCCATATTCAAATAAACTGTTACTGCGATGATGATTGCAGCTTGACTGAACTCTGACTTTCGTTTTAACGTTAATTCCAATTCTTTTAGAGTACTTTCCCTTAGAAAAAAAGTATTATATTACTTCAACTCATTAATATATAATAGTGGCATTAATTATTGGTACCCAGTCAGGAAAAGTATGCGGCAACAGGCTCAGGAGCCAATGCGCCAAGAAAAAGCATTAACGAGCGATCAAATATTAAGCGTGAGATACATCAAGTTATTACGGGGCTGAAAATGAAGGTGTGCGAATCAGGCGTTATTACAGGAGAAATGCGTGAGGCCACATATAACTAAACGTCAGTCAAACGGTGTCACCGGACGTTCTAATCCACCCTGTTTTTCCAGTTTTTCGCGGTGTGATTAGTCACCTGTTACGCCATGATTGGCACAATCTTTTGCTGACTGGGCAGGATGAAAAGCATACCTTGATTCCATTTTTAGAAGATATTTGACCAATAGCCTAAGAAGTCTGAACTCTGGGACGATAGTGTCTTCGGAGATTTCATCCAAAATAATGCCATACTTTTTCTGAGCTATGTATACTTTATAAAGAAGAACACGAATTTCTGTATCAGATGAATCCGACTTTAGTATAAATAAAATACAAGAAAAGTTACCACATTTAACTTTTGAAGTGTTTTAAGGGCCAGTTGATGGTGCCCTAGAATGAAAGCAGATTGAGCGTCTAATAGCACCAACTCATCACCCATTTCTTAATGCCAACAGGTATGAAAGTAACGCACAACTAGAATACCGCTTCAAAATTCAAATACCTTCAACTTCAACTTCGCTTGGCAGAATTAACGAATTGTCTTTTCTTAAGATCTACGTCTAGATTAAAGGAATATTCCTGGTTTGGGACAGTACAGGGCTGGGGTGAAACTAAACTTTGCTGGCCAACTTGTACGACTATAAATGACCTTAAAGCTCACTTGTTGACAAATCCACAATTTATAATGAAAAAGAACAAAAATTTAAAAATAGTTACACAGGATACAAAATTTTTACATGATTACTGAACTTTTGAATCTTGGTAACGGGTTCATTGGATTTAAGTTCGTAATATGAACGGTTCAGAAACTCCTCCAAATGACTCCAAATCATGTTGTTTCTAGAACCTTTATAAAGCCTCAGTAGCTTTTAGACGTGACCAATATCCTTGGATGTTTAGTGTATGAATACCAGTACTTGGGATCGCAAAACATCTTTCATGAACTATGACACGGTGAAAGTACTCAAGTCCTCGAAGAGGCCGATTTCCTCGCCAATCGTCTGCATAAATTGTAGATCGTGGTCAGACGTACACCAAAATTATTGGTTTCAGAGTCCTTGTAATTCCATCTGGGATATGGTGGAAATGTACCATTCTTAATGTTCTGTCGTAAATACCAAGAGCCCACCAATAAGATTAAAGTAATTAGTACTTACCTATTCAGTTTTCAGACATTTGTGTCTATTATATTTTCCCTTTCTAATAGCTGTTTTATCTATTTCAACAAATTTTCCGTCACTTCCTAGCATCGAATTTAAGCGTAACGTCATTTCTCAGCATATGTTTCTACAGTGATGATACTACGCTTACATTCATAAGTGACGACACCGACGAAACAGGCAGCTGCATCATCTACAGTACAACTAACATGCTGGTTTGTCGTGTCAAACTAGACTGGCTTAAATAGCTGCCTGTTCTTACTAACTTATTCTGCCATTATTCATTTCATCTGAAGACAATTCCATCTTGCGTATCTGTGAATGGTGCTTAAGCCATATTCAGTCCTCAGACAAGCCAACTCCCTACGAAGAAATCCGACTACTTTTATATTAATAATAATAACGTATTCCAATTCCAATCAGTCGATCAGATGTAAGCATTTTGAGCCAGGACACGCAACCTTGAAATAGTTACCTTTATTTTTATTGCCCCCCCCACTGGTTTGGAAACAAAGTTTAGTTTCACCCAGGACTAGTTACGTTAATTCTGAAAGTTAGAGGGGAAAGGGTCAAATTATGAGTTAAGCGTAAGAGCTGATCCTACAATATTGTTCTTCAGAGTTCATAATGTTTGGATGTGCGTCTGGACTTACTTTACAACCTCTTTAGTTGAGGGGTTTCACAGTTTGTTAATCCCTATTATAAAAATGTTAACACAAATTCTTGTGCCAGCTATTCCGTGTTCTGTCGCCTAGAAGTGTCGTCTTAGGGTTAGGGAGTGAATGCTGCAAGTAATCTGTTAAAGTGAAAAGGGTTTTCGGCTGTGATATATCACACACCCTCACGCTTTTGGACTGAAGTAAAGTTCGGAATAATAATAACAAATAACATGAAATTTCAATGCTTCACTTCGTCTTGAGTAGGGTTTAATTTTTAGATTCACTACCTTTTAGGCTGCTCTTCTTTGGACTTGTTCCAAAATACCAATTTCCTTCATCAGATAGGGGGACACCATATGTGCGTTTTTCTCTAGGTGACGTCTCAAATATGACTTGTCCCCCATCTTTCATTGCCTTCTGATTTATTATCATTCGTAAGAGTGGGTTCAATTGCTAGAAGTTGTTCTGGTTATACGACAAACGTAACTTGGTCTTATACCGATTGCACTTCATTGGTAAGCCAAAAGTGAGCTGATTATAAGCATAACTGTGAGTCCGTTCCTGTTTGTATTTGCATATATTGTTACTTTAATGATGACTGATCAGACCCCTAATCTTATTAAGATTAAAACTCCCATACCTCAAAAAGTTCAGTCCGAGTGCACGTCTGAAGTTACAGAATATAACTGTGGTTCTCGATCATCATCAATAAGTCTATTTGGTAATCAGATTGCACGCCATTGCTCAAAAATTCATGCCAACATTCCCAAAAGGGACACCACTGTCGTCCATTACAGTGATTGCAGGTAGTCATATGTATGCTAGTTTTAAGCACTCAAGTGAAAATCGACAACGTACACTAACAAGAAAATGGGTGCAGCTCTAGAGTGGGGAAATCTAAAAATGATCAAAATACGCTTGCCGTAGGTTTGCTTGATGATAAAAGAACTCACTACGAAAACCTTAACAGAAAAATTCAGAAACGAATTTAGTAGTGGTTTGCAGGAGAACCGTTAGATTCAAAGCAAAAACCAACTCAGAAAAAAAATAAAAATGCGTACGTATTGTGCGTACAGTAAAGAACGGTGATTAGAGACTTTACTATGGAGGCCCTTTAACTGAAAAAATGAGGTTAAAGATGTCAGTCTTCAAGCTGAATCAGCAACAAAACTGTGAGTTTGCTTGACAAAAATGATGTTCCTTAAGATCTGTGTCTGGGTGATAGAAGTGATCTACGTTGTCGAGAATATGATGCTGGTTGTGTCCTTTGAAAAATGCAGTTAAAATTAATATTTAAGAGTCAACATTAGGAGTGATCATGGAAATTCAGCTAGAGCATCACCCTTCACTGCTTGTAGTAATTCGATACGCTTTGAGACTTCCTTCGGAATATTTAGTGGGAGGTAGCAACACCACCTCTACAGGTAAAAATTTACTGATACCACCATCTATTTTATTATAATTGTCTATTCACACACTTCCTATTACGTGATTACTTCTTATCTTATTGTTCTTGTCAGGTTTCAGTAAATTTTTTGTATTGAATTGTTCTCATCACTACGGTTAGTACACCTATACTCTGATTATGATCTGCCGATGTGTAATCCATCTACTTCATTAACATCATTGGCTTAGTGTTTTGGATATTTGCATGCAAATATATTATCAGGCATATTACAGTAAAGTCTAATGAAGATCTGATTGACGAATCGACAAATTTCGCTGGTATGTATCGTTGTAATATAAGAATTAAAGTGAAGCTTTACATTTACTAAGTATGTCATCAGTCACTGAATTCCTATTCATTGCATCATAGTGGTAGATTATTCAAGAATAGTCGTGTTGCACAATCAACATGTTACATAGTGACTGTTCATGTGAACAAAAGTATACACTTCATTAACTGAATGTTTGTCCATTTTATTATATTAATGATTTCAAATGATCTGTTAACACTAGTAAATGACAAGATTATTATGTAGTGTATACAGAAATGTTAAAGAACGTTTACAGTAAAGTAAACTAACCTCGATTCGAAAACAAACTAGACCCATAAATACTTCAGAGATAATTTCAAAATGTTCATCA
Source organism: Schistosoma mekongi (assembly GCA_034768735.1). NCBI lineage: Eukaryota > Metazoa > Platyhelminthes > Trematoda > Strigeidida > Schistosomatidae > Schistosoma > Schistosoma mekongi. The sequence goes on along the minus strand of CM068307.1, from coordinate 17,905,655 downwards.
GCTAACATTAATTCCTTAAAGTAATGCGCCAATTGAATATGCTAAAGAAAAATTATATTTCAATGTTAATCAAATAATTCACACTTACATTGTGAATATACTCTTGACGTTGTTTTACACCGTATCTTCTTAAAGTAAACCATAATTTTAATGAAGGAAATTTTCTACCCAATCGAATATGCATATGCTATGAATAGAAAATAAATATTAAGTATTAAGTTGAAATAGTTCGTGAAGATTAGCATTAACTTATAGTTGATTGAATTCATCATAAATTGATGTTGACAGGGTAGCATAGTAGGACGAAACAGTCGTCTAGTTCTCCCCTCTTGCTTTTCAACGGTACCCTGCCAACATCAGTCTGTGATGAATTCAAATATTAAATATGTTTATAGTACAAATCGATGTTGGAAGGGGGGTGCGGTTGGCGGGGTAGTTAACTATCAAGTTCATAATTAGTATTTGGTGCTTCTTAATAATAATAATAGCTTCATTCAGTATTATATTCTCTACACACTATCAAAAACAGTTACTCTCTTACCACGAACACATCTGATAAAGGTACAAAAATAGGAGAAAGGTAGTATGCATGTCAACATGTAAGATTTAGACGACGGTTACATGAGAAACAGGAGTCGTTGCATCCCATGACAATCTGCATTTTAAGTTTGCTCAGGTTTCTAATTTGATCTATTATTACAGCTATTTCATTGCATAGGATGTGCGCTAGATGGAAATTCAGCTAGAGCATCACCCTTCACTGCTTGTAGTAATTCGATACGCTTTGAGACTTCCTTCGGAATATTTAGTGGGAGGTAGCAACACCACCTCTTCAGGTAAAAATTTCCAGAGTCTGCTTAACTTTAAAATGTGATTCTTCTACCTTATAGATATGATTTAGAGCTCGCGGATTCTTATTTCATATCCACCAAGACTGATGTCTGAGAATGTCTAAAAGGCGCTCAAGCCAAAACGATGTAAAGGCCCTGACGGCCTTCCAAATCTTCTTATTAAGATGTAGAGGGCCAGATTATCTCCAGTCGGAAATACCATCTATAAGGCTGTGCATTTTTTGTGCACGTATGCTTAATGTATGATTAACCATTTACTTCCTCTCCGCAAGTCTGCCTAAACTCATTTGTTTGTTGAATTCAACCGGTTTCAAATACAACACCATTTGTTTAGCGTAAGGACTTCTTATTATACGCATATCTAATCACAAGTGTGTGCGTAGAGTCAAAGTGTCATACACCAGACTAAGTGTTATTAGAGTGATTACGCATCAGAATCTTAGTTCTCATAACAGGCGTCATAAATAGTTTTCTGGCCCTCTCCGCAGATAGCATTTTCCACTGAAGAAATGTGCTAATGTTTTGTATCGACCACTGACTAGTATATTTACCCAGTCCTTCCTTCAAATGTAGAGGTAAACAAAGCATTAACTACACCAAAAAGCGTATCCACTGGCAAGAAGGTTAAGTTTGGACCCTCAGCCATAACTTTTCATTCTCTTATAACCACGGAACACTTACTACATAATCTGTGACATGCGCTAAAAAAGCATATTGATTGATATCAGTTTTCATGCTCATGTAATGGAAGAATACTGAACGCAGTAGTTTACTTGCATCAAAATATAGTCCTTGATTTATAGAAGCATAATTAAAATACATTTATTGATTATACTCCAGTCTTTGATTCTGTTCTTCGATCAATTTTGTCAAGCGAACTGACGAACATAAACATAGAAGGCTGGATAATCAACTGACTTTATTGTTATTTCTCTGAGAAAGAACACTATATTGTCCTGGAAAGTAAGTAAAAAAATATGAGAAAATATTGGCATACTGTTCTACTCTCCCAAAGGGCTTTTCCTTGCCGGATGCTTTATGCAACCATGTACACAGACATTGTAGCATCACTTCTGCCTTTAAATGGATGCACCTATATACTAGTGTGGGTAGACCATTTCACAAGATGGTCTGCAGCCATGCCAGTGAAGATACTACAGCTCCATCAAGCACCACGAAACTTATTGAGCAAAGGACGTCAACATTAGGCATGCCACCTACCATAACTGAAGATAGAGATTTACAATTCAAAAGCCGATTGTTTTAGCAACTTACAGTAGCTATGGATTCAAGAAGAATTAGGTCTACTGCTTATCATCCTTAAGCTAACAGAATGGCTAAAAGATTTTGCATACTAATAAAAGCTAGCTTTATATCCACTGAGTGCGTGAATAATCAGAAAGACAAACTTCCCATTATTATTATGAATATCACTTTAAGCGGAGCTAAAGCATGATATTGGTTGTGGTGTATCTGAGTTGGTGTACTGGACAACATCACGTTTGCGAGGAGAATGTCCTCAGCAAACAGAGAGTGGTCCGACTGATTCAGCTGACAATTTCAAAATATGGCTGAGTTACGGCCAATAGCTCCAAGAGATCAGAAACTAAATATATTCGTTCCTGGAGATATCTTGCTGGTAACCCACGTAATTATTAGGGATAGTGACATTCGCAGGCTTCTACAACTGCTACATAATGGCTCGTTTAACGTTTTTTACACAACTGACAAAGTAATCATGATTAAAAGAGCAAACAAAACCACAATTTGCACATGGAGTCAAACTAGTATTTACTGGAAGTGAAACCAGTGGGCCTAAAACACTACATTGTATAATATCAGTTGTTATCGGTTCAGCATTAAATGGAGTTTAGTTAATTCTGACAATCTGATGTCGATGGCTGGGAAGAAAATTTAACTAAGCAAACAGTAGGTCTTTAATTCCGTGTGATGAGAGCCCGCATTATGACTTACGGCAGAAGTGTGTATACAAGCATGAATAATTAAATTGTCCACGATAGTCGAATTATTAGGTGTTCTGTAGCAATATCGCGAAGCTATTTTTGGCTGAAGGTGTTAAGAGATACCCAAACCGGCTCTGGTACATTATCGAGGATTTTGTCATCAATTTTATTTGTCGATAACCAAGCATTGGTATATAATGAACAACTGCCACTTCTCTTATGCCCCCTATTACAGTGATTTAGTGCATAGTTTGAATCCTTAATTTGGAGTTGATTATTGAAAAAAACACCATGTTTTCGCATCAAATAAAGATATTCAGCTAATAGGAGTCATATTTCTTAGGGTCGATATCCTATTAAAAAGTGAGTGTGCATAAACTACTAAAATGTTTGGGAATGATGAATCAGTTGTGAAGGAGCAGATGGAATTACTATCTAATTCATGTGTCTGATGTAACTAGATGTTGGTTTGTAGTGATAGTCTGAATGTTTGATCTAATGTTTAAACAAGTTGTGGTGCAAGGGATGGGATTGGAGGCTGTCGAATACCCAAGAAAATTACTGTAAAGGTCGAAGACACAGTTATGTCCAGAGTAACCCAAGTTAAGTGCTATGGCGGCTCCATGCCGATGTGTAAAAATTGAAGAATATCCTAATTGTCCATCATGTGTATAATTAGAATGGTGAAGAGGGTGATTAAGATCGCTCACGGAAACTGAGTACGATGGGTTTGGTAAAAGATTACTAGGGCTTACAGTATATAGATGCTTTATAGGTGCCATATAATATTTACAAAATTACTGGCGTTAAAGAAAAAGAATGGCGTTTTCATGTGTTGTCGAATCAGCCGACTGAATTGCTACGATTGAGCGCTTACTGGAGTTCAGAACACTACTGTCTTGCTTCTACTGATCAAGGTTTTTTAATTAAGCGAGCATCGATCTTGTTTATTATCCCCAAAACCCAAAGGAATAACAAGAAGTCGTCGGGAAACGATTAATTACTGTGTACAATAGCAGCGATGGCAACAACGATGCCAACAGCAACAATAATAGCAGTAACAATAGTCTAAAATATGACAATAATATATTAAGTAATTAGAAGTGTACTTCTGAGTCGTATTGACTCCAACAGTAACCCGAACGTTAGCTCAATCGTTCCAGAACAAATGGCTGGTAATAACGGAACTCGATGCAGCCAAACAACATTCAGTGGTTCCAATGTTCAACTTCCTTGACATGTGTGCTACGTGATACATGCCGGTGGTTTATAAAGTTAGGCACTGATAGATTACCTATTGTCGGAGGGTACTAGTAACTTTGCGTATTACTGAGTCAATCACCCTTTGAAGATGGGGCCTTATAAATGGACTTACAATATAATGATGTAGTGGGCACAGTGGTATGATGTCCTCTGTTTGTAGAAAAAGTCATAAAAATCTGCTTTTAGTTTAGAGGATTTTCTCCCGTCGCCCTCCATCTTATTTAAGCTGTTGGGGAAAGCCGATAACAGCCGTATCGTGTGCCGCATTAGTCTCAGTTTGCTCTACGGATGTTTCGCTAGAGGGCTTAAAATCAAAAGCTGCATGATCTAAACCTATATTGCATAAGGAGTGGGTGTCGGAGGTCTGAAATGAAATTTGCAAGCCATATGTTGTGACGCCAGTTCGCTGATTATTAGTGCCTTCAGAGGATCCTGCAGCTGTGCCATCTGGTGTAGTTAGGCATCTTACATTAGTAGTGTTCTGTTTAGCATCAATCAAGCCTGAAGTTCCCAGTTTCTTAAGCCTATGAGTAGCAGTCTTATTTTCGATTGCACGGGCAATCTGATAACTGCATGATGCCGTTATTAACATCTCCGACCGTTTTAATTGGTCTGCAGCCGATTTGGAGCCAAATCAGAGGAGGACGGAGCACGAGTACTTCTATTGTTTTTTTAAAGCGAAGACAATCAAAAAAGCTACCTGCAAGATTATACGCAATATATTGTAGGCGATTAAGTTCGGACGAGAGGTCATGCGCTTGGTTGCTTATGCAGCAACAAAATCCATTATGGTCTTCATCCTAGTTACGTCTCTAGTACAGGTAAACTTTTATTCTTGGTTGGTAACAACCCAATGGGGAAAATGCACTAATCTTCTGTTCGATGTTGAACAGCGTAGATAAGAGTGCCTCCATCTGGGAAAACATTTCTGGTAGTTCCTGTGTTAGATGATTTACTTCACACGCAGTCCATTTTTCTATAGTGTACGTGCGTAATCCTTATAGGTTATTCTGACAGTTGAGTTACTGGTGTGAAATAGAGCATGAATAAGTTTATTAATCGTGAAGTCACTAGATTGGAAATTTGTTCAGTAGTAGAGTTGTTATTAACAGAGCTTGGTTTGCTTTAACGAGTTTGCTTTTTAGAGAAACGACCCATAGGTGAAGAGTTAGGAATAATTTATATTGGTAGAAACAGTAACATTAGCCAAAACAGACTAGATGTAACAACTGCTGGTTTTTACTGAACATATGAAAAGGCATCATCTATGTCAAATGTACAGCCGAAGCTGGCCGTATTCCATTTCTAATATTTTGTTCATATGCTATTTAAACTGTTACCGTTGATGCGTATAAGATACCTTTTCCTATACTTATAACAGGGTTGGTGACAGTATCCTTATGGCGATTCAAAATTCGCTAATGTGACCCATTTAATAAGTTCAAGGGTGATTGTTCCGTGCTGTCTAAGAGATATGTCGACGGTAGCAAATATAAACCATCATACTTAGCGACCTACATAGTATCAGAAAGTTCATTTCATTGTGTCAAAGACTGGACCTGCAGTCAATTTTTTGTTCAAATTGATACGACTTGTATTAGCATGCAGGTCCATAGTTGTTGAGTTCAATCAGGTTTTTACTGACAAAGTTGCATGCTGAAAGAGTTATGGCCACATCAAGTATTATAACCTTTTAAGAAGAATAGCTCCATAAATGGAAGATGTATTGTTTACTGTTGGAGTCGAAGGTATTGGATTAATGGAACATTTGCTTGCAGTTTCCAACAAGCCAGGTGCTTAGATAATAATTGGCATTTATCTGACTCCTTAAATGAAATGCACCCATGTAACTCAGCAACTGTCCTCAATTAATGTTTGGGTAATCGAATGAGTTCTACGCGTAATATAAAAGGTGAAATATTATTTGGTACAAGATAATATATTTCAGTTAGCCAGATTCAAGCAAATGAAATCAGAAAAGCCAGGGTAAGGTATGGTCTGCTATTTAATCATACGGTAACGTGCATATTAACATTAGAATGTCCAGTAAGTAAAGTATTATGAATAAGGTTATCATTCGACGCTACGTCATCCATATTCGTTAACTTATGAGTTATATTTAAGGGACTGTTACACAAAATTGGAACTAGAAATGAGCATCCATTGGGGCGATGCTTCGTTAAAAACGGTCTTTTTTGTTTATTCTTTGTATTATCGTTATATTTGCCTTCTGGTTTCAGTCATATTCAGGGGTTCAAGATGTGATGGAGTACACTAGCTTCTACTTTTTTATAAATAGTCACTCACAAGCTCAATTAATTTCTCAATATATTTAACTCAATTTTTAGATGTAGGTTCTCTTATCACTTTTGATTGTTATTCATCATCATCGGTTGTATTACTTGTAATAGTCTTTGAACATCGTTCCTCCCGATAAACAGTCATGTAGTCAGCCAAGTACGGTGGCGTGTGAAGACAGAACTATAGCTTTTGTGAAAGGAATGTTCATAATCCACTCACAATCATGTGGACTAAATAGTTGCGTACCTCAACTCTTTTATCACCAGGAATCCACTAAAAGGCTTAAGTCAAACAGTTAAGGACGAACCAAGTCGTCTATGATCAAGAGATAAACAACTGTTGTATCAAATGTCACAATTTAGTTAACAAATAGTTTCAACAAGAACAGCTCATTAAGTGTTCATTGCCTCATGCAATTACGTAACTAGTACACTTGCATAAATCAACATGATCATTAGGGACTTCGTAAGCCAGTAGGACAAACAATATGCGCTTGTTAAAACTCAGAAATCATCCGGTTCTCCACAAATACTCTAGCTATCCTTCCGAATGGAATGTATTTTAATGAGGTCACTACTGGTCAGTATTTCAGAATCTATACTCAGGTAAAACGAAAATCTAACCCTCTGAAGGAGGCAGTAACGCAATAATATGGTTTTGAATGTTGATGAAACAAAGCTTTTTGATCAAGCTGTGAAGCAATATCCTATGCGTGGTACAAACTAAATACCGTCTACCAGTGACATACATTTGAGTTAAGGCTAGATAATCTCTTATTGATCTATTCTATACTGGTATTTATTTCAGGATGAGAAATATTATTCATTTTGTCATCGATCCTGGGTCTTACAGATTTTGGTATGAATAATGCGACCTTTATTTGTAAAACTGTCGATTTTATTAGTCGATGTAAACTAGAAGGATTGTTTTATAAAACACTAACTCCAGTAATTTTACCGTAATTTTCTTGACCCAGATTGCTGATTGTGTTTTATACTGTGTCGATAGGAGTTGATAATTTGTGTCTGTCACAGCACATGGATAATTTCATTCAAATTGCTCGTAATATGACATATACCAGAAATGGCGCATTCACTGAAAATATATTTTGCTACTGAAAACTTTGAAATACATGTTAAGTAAACGGATTGTAATGCTCCTTAATAAACTCACTATAATGAAATTGAGTGCAAATTGAATTCTTCAAGTGACAGTGAGGTGGCTCTACTCGTCATTAACGCCTTTGATTCATACTGACGACGTTTCTCTAACTGTATTGATGTGTGATACAAATCGGGCTGTTTGAAATAAATTATTATGTGTACAGTGACTGGATGTATGTATACGTTATCATCCACCTGCAGAAAGTGGGCAGACTGATAAGAATATCAAGCCATTGATGAGGGACGTTGTAACCCTCGGTCACCGATAAAATATGAATGTCACTGTTCAACTGGTATTCATCGACGATACCTATTCACCGTAACTTAAATCAACGGTTCATTTGAAACTGGTATCACTAAGTGGCCAAAGTTAAACAACCCCTGAAGTCTAGCATGCAGTGGATAACTGTTTCATAATAGTATAGGACCCTTCAAATGTGCTCATCGACGACCTCACTGAGAAGTCGACCTTAACACTTTGATGTTTTGTTGTGAACACTTGACAGTCAGACCAGTGAGCCGACACCCGTACTTCCCTGTTCCTAAATTCCATTTAGTTTTTTTACGGAATGATGTTACAAATTTAGACGACTATCTTCCAAACCACCTTAATTAACTTGCGATAATCAGGCGATTAATGACTAACTTCAGAATGTTTTGGTGGAAAGTCGTAACTGATGAGATTCAGACTTGTCTGGAGTAAGACGGTCATTACCACCGTCAGTGGATAATCGTCACAATATGTCAAAAATTGATGGAAGTTGAAATCCTACTGTTGGACTTCAGTTGGTCCAGTGGTGGTTAAGCTTACACCAACCTGTTGTTTTGGGTTTGATTTCCTGGTGAGCATTATTAAGAAGTCCCATACGAGAACAGAACAGCCGTACAGCGTTGACTGGTTTTTTCGTGATATCCAACTACCATCAATTTGTAACAAATACAAACAACAAAACTGAATAACTGTTTCCACAAAAATATCTACTACATTTGTAACTCCAATCAATTTGCAGTTTATTTGCTCGGTTTCATAGATTGTCCTTGTTGGATTGGTGCATCCCACTCGATAAGACTGAACTCAAATAATTACGTCATCTAGCGAATTGATTGATGTTAGAAATATTGACATTTGGTTGTTATTTCAATGTAGTAATAGTTGAGTTTTTACAACCAAGCCTAAATGTCACAGACAGGATTCAATGGTGGAATAGTCAATCAAAACCTCCAAAGAGATCCTTACCATTATGAAACTACCGTTTACTCTACCCTACTTATCAATGGTTGAATAACTCTCGTCAATCCGTGATATTAAATCCAAATTCAACAATTGTCACAACACATTATTACAATCGTAGACAAATTTCAAATGTTTATGTTACTGGTTATTCATGATATTGTTGGTTTAGTTGTTTCTATCAGGTTAGAGCTGCATTGGATCCCGGCAACTGTTTACATATTATGTTCATCAAAATTCTCGTAAATCATAATCACTCATACCAACACACACACACACAAATGGTAGACTACATGTATAATAGAGAGACAATAACGACTAGTTGGATAGGAATGTGTTGGCACTGAATAAAACCAACATGTGAATACAATAACCAGATTGATAGTTAAAACTCAACTTTGGCGATTAAAAGGTTCAATCACACAGTGATTATGTAATAACACCATAGAAATGTACAATCATTAATCAAACATGCTCAAGCGTAAACACGATAATCATATGATTATGTAATCGACACAACAGTGAATCACGTCATCACCTTCACACCTATTCAGTTAGTTTTTTCTCAGTGGCGAATTACATCTATTATTCTATTCACTATTGTCTACTAAATGTAATTTTGAACAGAATATTATTCTCTTTGTTAAGATATTACTTCAATGATATGTAAACGATTTATTCCACAGGGAACAATAAAATTATTGGATCATTGCTGTTAGCAGTTTAATGATATTTATATTTTTATTATCTTGTGATCTACACGAACGACCATGATCCAAAATGTTATTAAACACTGAATTCACACATATGATATTCGTATTCGAATAAACAAGAAATTATCATTTTCAGGTGATTGTTAGTGAAACAAGATTACTGATAATGATGTTCCAGTTATCCACACTCATATTGTATGGACAATCACTTTGTAGCACAATATGATATGTTAAAGGAAAAAGTAAACACTAACCCATTTAATGTTAAGACTTAAAATTTAATCTTTGATAAAAATCATATTTCCTTATACTATTGTCATTCGTTAAATGACGAAATTACAGTACGAATTGAAAAAGTTTGTTTGGCTTTGTCAACTTACGTCACCTATGGCGTAGATGAGATATTCGTCTCTCAAAGAAAGGGAGAGTGTACTGCTCTATAGTTTGCTCTGTCTTACTGTAATGGTATGAGACATGGCCATTAAAGATAGTCCACTCGAAGATTATTAGTTTTTGACCATCGATGTCTACGAAACATCGTTCTCGTTAGCTGAGATCACCGAGTAAGTAATAACTAGGTTAGACGACAAGTGTTAGGCAAATGTGGTAAATCGGTCGATGAGGTTGTGAATCTTCATCGACTGAGGTGGTTGGGACATGTGTTGCGTATGCCCAACCACCATCTTCCTCGACACGCAATGCTCGCCGATATAGGAATAGGATGGAAGAGAGTTAGAGGTGGCCAAACTAAAACATGGCATCAGTCCATGAAGTCACTGACTGCCGGTTTAAGTCGTGTCGGTAGCTGCAGACTACCCGGATGGGGTCCCTGCGATTACCGTAACCAGTAGCTAGAAACAGTGAGTGAGATGGCCCATAATCGGTCACAATGGTGCAGATATACTCACTCATTGTCCTCCCCTAAATCACGAGCTTTAAATTATTCCATAGGTTTCCTTCTAGGTTTCTTGGACCAGATTCTACATGTTCACACTCCTTGTTACTATTATTATTTTATTTTATTGAAGTAACTTCTATTAATTGTGGTGATGTTAATCTTTCGGTATCATATAGGTATGGCAACTTGAATCAGGTTCTATGTTGATTATACATATATACATACATACATACGTTAATCATATTACAATTAGTAGGTGATATAGGGATTGCTTTTCTAGGTAATTAATAAAAATATTCAACATTATTTTGATTAGTTACATTTGGTATCTTATCATTGGATCTATCACTTTAATGACTGTATTGATACTGTGATTTTAACTATCGACCTTATTAGTAATGAAACTTCATTGTTGCACAAACCTATTGTAACTAGTACACATATATCAAACCGTTTTACGATGGTATTACGATCTGTTACATATTTGAAACAGCACAATTCCTTTCTCACTTAATAGTTATATCTTAATGAAATTATATTGATATTTGATTGAATATATCACAGATTGATGTTGGCAGGGTACCACTGAAAACCAAGGAGCACTGGACAGCTGTTTCGTTCTAGTGTGGAACTCCTCAGCAGCGAGCACCCCAGATTCCACACCAGGGACTTCAGGTTGACGGCGAACGCCTAACCATCTGCACCACTGGGTCGGCATCCAATAGTAGAATTCCCAGTTCTATAAATTTGATATTTCACTACTGGCAACAAAGAACATTACTTGAAGTTGGATAGTAAGTTGCCAAGAGCGACAATGAAAGTATATTTGTAGGTGCCTTGATTACTTACCTCAAGATAGTAACTTAAATTGTACATTTCTCTGTTAGTATGACTGAACTTCCTTTGAAACTACACAAGTTCTCTCGTGTTTATTTAATCATTTTAGTTCTAAATGTAATTTATATTAATTTATCATTAGTGGTTTTTTAATATAATTGCATATAAACATCTGTGAATCTGCTCGAAGTCAAATTACTATATAAGAATTTGCATACACAAAGAATATACATTTAACATTGCCTACCTGAATTACTATCCAATATTGACTATACGACTAAGCTTTCTAGGTGAATTCAGTTAATATCGACTCACAACCAATGTCTCATTTACACACTGTATATAGGTACAGGCTTAAGTCATAATAAATTATTCAAATAAAGAAATAATCGTTTGTTTATATTCATTACAAATTGAAATCTGTAGGGTAAGGTTAGAACCTAGGGAACACTGAATAACTGATCTCGTCAGATGTTGGACTTCGCAGTGATAATGTTACCTACAATCCCAAAGCGGATACAGTCTAGTAGCTTCAGGTTACAAGATGAGTGCTTTGCGTCAGTACTACTAATCAGGCCTGCATCCATCCCTGAGATTCCACATCAAACAATTTATAATATAGTGTGACGACTTCATCCGATAACTATGGTGATAACTACCTGAGTAGTGGTATACAACAGACTGACTGAATTTGAAATCCTATGATTGAACGCAGACGTGATAGGTGTTACTGATTGTTAAGTGCTTACTGCGTAACCTCAAGGTCTCGAGTTCGTTATGTCGTGCTACTAAGGGGCATAGTGATATGGAGAAGTAACATACTAAGACTGTACAGCCGTTAAGTACTTCCTTATTTTTAGTCGTGTCCTGACTGGGTCATTTTGTGATGCGAAATACATTTTCAATAATATGAGTGTAAATAAGATGATACTGTTTGAGAATCTTGATTACATATAGATTACAGCAATGTTGGTACCGATCAACAGTTGAATTATGAGATTTATCCTGAAGTCCTTTACTTCAAAGAAATGCTCAGTAGTGTTCCTTAATAAATACGTAGTTCTAAGACATGCCAATTTACTGCGAATGAATCTGTGGGGATAAAGTAATTCATTATTACTATCGACTGTATCTTAACTTTATTCAATATACCATCGCATACAGTCAATGTCTTCTCCTTGATATTATTAAGGCATACACTATTTTAACACGAATATTGTTATACAGATAATGTAGTTGTTGCTAAGGCAACTGAAACAAAACGTAGTTTTAATATTTTTTAGTTATACACTTATAAATAAAAAATGCATATTCAAAGTACTTGAAGCATAGAGGATAATAGAGGTGTATAATTAATTGAACGAACCTAAATCTAGTCAAAACACCCTCTTTTAATTCATTTTGTAGAACCCTCCATACAATTAGTACAACCAGTTTTATAGTTTAAATCACAAATATTTCCACTGGTAATAACAACAATACATAACACATCGTATGGAAACAATTATCTAAAATAATCAATGAATACTGCCTAATTACGAGTCTAATCACTTCGGAATCCATCTATAAATGTAATTGCTTCAGTGGATGAAGCGTAAAAGTTAACTACTAATGTACCCTTCTTATTTTATTTTATTCATATCACTATTACAGTCAGTCTTCTTTTATATAGTATTAATACACTTTCTATTGGCTCATTCATTTAGTTCTATGTCTACCGTTTTCTGATTATAAATCTCACCGAAAAGTATCTTATGTATCATAAAAAAACCAAATAATTATTCTTGATCCTCTGCAGCCTCTTCTTATGATGTTGCCTGGTCAAGGATTAAAACGGGAAGGGAATAGAACTAAACCAAAACGTAATATAAGTCCATGAAGTAGCTAACTGTTGACATGAACTCTGTGAATAGTAGTGGATGACGCAAGTGGAGTCAACATGATAATCACGAACAACTGGTGGAGACACTAGGTAACTTGCATCAAAATCAATCACATTGGTACAAGTGCATGTTATATTCACCAATTTTTCAAGCGAACATTTTCATGTCTTCATTTTATGAGACATTCTAGTATTAATCATGTTAAACTGATCGTACTGTTCGTATGTGATATGGCTATTAGAGGTAATGCAAATATGTGCAAAAATACTGCTTAAGACCAGCTGACTTATCTCTTCCATAAAGAGGCAAAACTTTCCAACTCACTTTCGAAACACTTTCATTAATTTCGTATAATAATAAATATTACTACTTTTCCCTACTTATTTTATTAATCATCATGATCTAAATTTTCAGAATAAATAGTCCACTTTTGTGATCGTAACTCCTTTTTTTGTGTTGGCTCTAGGAGTTGTGTAATCCACTTTTCATTTGAGTAGTATAGTGCTCCAAACATATTTTAAATAAAACAATGTGGTACTCTAGCTCTAGGTACATTTAGTAGGTTACGTAGTTTAGGTATTACCGTACCTAACTATTTTAGACTGTCGAAACGTTCAGATAAGAACATATATGTGTCTGTTTATCATGTCAAAGCATTCAAAATTCTAATTATTTCCTATTTATAAATATATTGAACATTATTCAAACTTGTTGGAACGACTCTAGGAAAACCCAGTGAAGGTTCCGAAAGCTCTGAAGAACTCAAAGACATTCCATCTAGTAATCGTTCAGAAAAACCTTCCAAAATCTTGACATGTCGTTTCCCGATTGTATAATGGTTTAAAACCACCACATGCGCATTGGATGAATGTAATGATAATTTCATTCTTACAAAAAACTATAAATACCTTAGTGTTTCGTACCACGTTTATTACTTACTAGAATGACGACTTTCTTCCTACGTGTTTTTTTGTTTTTTTGCGACTAGAATGGTTCAAGGCGCCTGAAACTAAAAACAATATTGGCAGAGTCAAGTGCATGCTAAATCAAAACTATTGATTGTGAAATAATCCAGGTAACATAGCAACTAATTCCAACCAAACAATAAAAGCTGAACATCATGTTATTCTGCATAACTCGTTGTTCATACTTTTCCAAATTAATTAAGAGAATGAGGTTTATGACATTATTCGACCTTTTTATTCATTCCTCCACCTCCCTACCTCTCCATATCAAACGATTGATTATAATTTCAGCGGAAAACAATATCAACTATTTTTAATACATTAATCGATCTCCAGTACTTTTTTTGGCATTGAACGGCTATTTTTGATGTCTATTGAAAGATTTGTCATTTGATCAAACTACTGAAATGAATATTAACATATACACAGTAAATTGTACAATTTGTTCCTTTCACGAGTTTAAATAAAGCTAGCATGACAATCTTTGCAGAATATTTTGAGTTCATTGTATGTCGTTACATTCTGTTTAGCAGCCTACCACAGACAGTCGTTGTTAGCGTATAATGTAAATATCAAGCTAGATCAGTGGTTTAATGATTAATCTGTCACTTTGAAGCTTGAAGGCTTTCAGTTCAATTTATTAGTGGAGTCATAGATATACACTGTTAGAGTCCTATGGTGGAACGAAACAGTTGTACAGTAATTCTTGGTTTTCAGTGGTTGTCTGTCTGAAACCAATTTATGATACTAAATTTGAAATCAACAATTGAATCATCTTAGTCCAGTGTTAGTTGATCAGTTTGTAAACACTAATTTTATTTATTTATTTCCTTTAGAAAAGCTAAACAAATTTGTATAATCAGTGAATTAGTGGAAATTATGAAGATGATATTGCACACTACGTAGAGATCCATCAATGTAAGCGATCAGACTTCAAGGAATTCATCTTCACAGATGTACAGTCAACAAAATATACAACTGCACATTGCTAACCAATGATGTTTTCTAATAATAATAATAATAATAATTATTATTATTATTATTATTATTATTATTATTACTATTAAAAAAATCCCATTTATGCATTAAGAAAAGACGAATGGAGCAAAAAAACTTCCTTTCAATTAGCTTTTCATCAAGGGTCTACACTAATATATTCACATATAATTCACAATAGTTATAAAATCATTACCATACATTTATGGAAGGGTGAGTGTTACAGATATAAATTTTATATGTTCAAAGGTGTTTGTAAAGCAATTATAACATGAGAGTGAATGAGGTAATCATAATTTTCTGAAGTATAAAAATAATGGTATTTGGATACTGTGGAGATTGTTGGCTATCAATTTGACATCACAAATTGGTCTGAATAAGACAATCAGTGATCACCTGGAAGCACTAAACAGCTGTTTTGGCCCAGTATAGGACTCTCCAGTAGTGTGCATTCACGACGCCATCAGCGACTGAACGAAGGACCCTCTTTTTCCGCGACGATCTCCACAATACCCAATTACAATCAACATCAACCTACTAGTGACTAACTCTCCGAGGTAATTTTAGGAGTTCTAATGAGGAGAAGTAACCAACGAAATTCGACCCTGTCGAGTGTGAGGCAGTTACTCACCAGTGGAAATGGATAAGGTAGCACAAGTGTATCACGAAAAGACTGAATCAAAAATATCAACCTTTGGGAGCCGACTCAGTGATCTAACGGTAAAGAGTTTGTCGCGGAAACAGAGCATCCTGGGTTCGATCTCTAATGTAGTCGTGTATGTGTGCTGCTGAAGAGTCCCATATCTGGGTGAAACAGCTTTCCAGTGCATGTCGGCGGTCAGCGGTTGTTTGATTCACGGCAACACATGATATAACAGTGATATAAAAGTAATACATCAATGGATTGATATAATGTTTACATAATATGTATTGGAAAAAATATGCTAGTATGACAAGTAATCTAACAGTCTTAACTTTTAAATTACTTCCAAGAAATAAGTGGTAGTTAACTGGCAACAAAATTTGAAGTTATAAAAAGAATTAGAATCCTGATAATGTGGGGATAATAATAATAAGAGTGGTAGTAGTAATAGTAATAATAATAATCAAAGAATTGAGTGCCATTTGTAAACCATCCAACCATCGAATATTATGATGGTCAAGATAAGGGAAGAGGTTGTACAGATTTCTTATGCGCATACATGTTTGGTTTGAGAAAGTGGATACTACTGGCTTGCGCTGTATGCGAAAGAAGTGTGCAAAAACCATACAGTAGATTAGACGAGACTTGATAAATAATTTCAAAAGCTTTTTTCGCATCTACTTGATGCTCCATATCAACCATATGGGCTAGTATATAACTGTTTATTTGCTGTAATTGACCTTTACTTAGCAATGTTGGGTGATGTTTTGAAATTCGTTGATGGACCTGCCGAATTGTGCATTCAATATAATTGGTTCCGCAGGAGAAGTTTAATTGTAATAAACACATAGATGAGGCGGATTTGACGAGTCACTCTTTAGTTTCGATTCTTATGATAAGATGGTTGTAGAATATGGTGTGATATTTGACTGCAATAAACGTATTTACTATACCATTCCAATTCTTTGAGTAGTGATTTCACTAGTGTTATTAGTCTTGACTATTAAGTTTATTGTAGCTACTTCATCCTTTTTTTTCAATAGTTATTATGTCATCAACAACATACCAATCCATTCAATTATTATTTTTAGATTTTTGAAGGCTATAATTAACTCATTTACTTGCACGTCTTAATTGGTTTCTTAATTAGTTTTATTTTATAAACACTTTTGATCTTTAATTCCTTCCCCCCCCCTCAATCCTCCTAGGTTCACCCTATTGCCAGATTATATGTAAACATTACTCAAGAGTTTCTAACTAGAACAGAATTGCCACCCAATGTATCTTGACCCCAGTGTGTGTTGTCCGTGTGTGTATGTATTTAAATATTATTGGATCAGTGTGTATGTCAAAAATGAATAAAACGCTAGAATGTGGCTACCACTGAAAATCGAAACTAATTTTCTACCCTAATGAGCTCTGAATGCTTTTGTAAACATGCTGGTGTTCACAATTAGACTCCAAACTTCGTACCTTTTTTTCAAATACCAGCGTGTTGTCTCCTGGGGTCAGAAAACCATTAGCTTGATCAAATGCATTCTACAGTATCACTATCTGGAGGATTCAAACCAATGCATATATAAAACTTAATCGCCGTTGAACATGACAAAGGATCTCTGGAATTACTATTTTAATGAATGACACGATGTAAATATGAATAAGTAAAAAAAGTAGATCTATCTGACAAGTTCCTATCATGGAGAAAAATTAGTGCACTGGATTCTACTGCCAGCTACTTTACAATTTTACTAATATCTAAATGAATGTCAATATTGTGGCATTATGTCCAATTTGCTTTCTGTGGTGAATCTCTGTATTATATTCAGACCATTATATAACTCATATATTGCTTCATCAAATTTGTATATTCATTGTGTTATAAACCATATATACCATTATACGTGTAGTTGTCTTCATATCTTCCTACTTATCTGTTAATTATATTGGCCTTCATATTTGGTACATGATAATGAACAAACCCACTTATATTTCATATATATATATATGTTTTCAATGGTTATTCAACTTACTCTAGTTCTTCATGCCAAATTCAAACTTATCTTTGGATTAAATTGTTATGATCTTGAGCTGAACAGTTATAGTTGATGAATATCTGTTAAGTAATCGCACTCATATTATTATAACAATCCAGGGTTTCAACGACTCTCCACAAGAACATGAAGAAGCATATTCACAGAAAAATGTATAATGTAAAAGTTAGTTATAATTCGAAAGTATTTAAAACTTCCGATTGATTTGTTATGGATTGCATCCTGAGCGAGTTACTTCGATACAGCTGTTGTACACAAGTGTTGTGAGTTGGATTGTAACTGACAAGAGAAATCAAGGGTACGCGTTTCGTCCTACTTGGGACTCGTCCAACTCAAACTACCACTATATTGAGGCAATTTTCTCATGATGCACATATAACAACATAAAGTGATTAGTTTTAGTCCATAACTAATCAACAGGAAGATCAAAATACATTTGAACTATATATACATAGTGTTATGACGCAAAAAATTGATCGCTTTAGTTAAATGCCAATCGGGTGCCTAGTTGATAAATGCGCATCTGTCCTATGCCTACTTGGTGCCATGCCGGAGATAGAAGAACAACACGATAGACCAACCAGACAGAATCAGAATTGTATAATATTTCCAAACATTCCTTTATATATATGTAAAACCAGACCAAACCGTTAACCAATTAGGAATCTAAAAGTAATACAAAATAGGAGCAATAGTGAATGTAAAGTGGAGTACGTATACACAATTGAGTAACCATCAATAATAAATGATATACTAACCGTTAATGTATCAACTAGGTAGATAGGGCATGGGGAACTGAATGATAATCGAAACAAATTGTTCACCTTGAATACAACCAAACATACTGAAATAGTCTACAGAACAACAGTTTTTGAAAACAATCAATCTTCTTTGGGCTCTAGGCCTATCTCATACCCGTTTAACAAGTGTAATTGTTTAGATTCAGTAGCCTAGTAGTGAACGCGTTAGAGTTTAGCCCGACAGAAAACAAGTTCGAATCCTGGTGTGAACATCAACATTAGGAGGCAGATATATTCAACAGACAAATCTCGAATTAAACAAAATGCACTTTCTTGATTCAGCTTGCTAGTCACAATTAGTTAGTGATGTTATTAAACACATTATATGCATGATAAACAATTCTATTGTCTATTGAATTCATTCAATAAAAAACAATGACAATTTATCATTTATTTACTTTTCAATAGTTATCTTAACTGACATTTACCATTAACATCATCCAATACATTTCTATTTATTATATAATTTAATATTTATGATTAAACAACTGTATACACCAATTGTTCTAATGACTAATTTTCATTGAATAACAAAGAATATTTACACAATATTTGATAAATTAAACTTATTACATAATCAATTGATTCATTGTTGATAAGTGTTTATTATTATTATTAAAGTAGAAGAATATTTACAAAAAATGTTACTTACAAATAAAGAGGGGATCATTCAATTTATAAAGAAGTTTGTTTACAGTCAATCTAGTTTACAGTTAGATACATGGATACTCTATTCAATATTAATGATAAACATGAGATTATTGACAGTTTCATAGAAGAATTGTATTTATGGAATAATTTACTTTTGTAAGCAATAATAAGTAATTAATGAATTAGCTTATAGAATAGTTGAAACTGTTAGATAAACTATACGAATTAGTCTGTGGAGATTGGTATTAAGTTTTAGTTGATTGGATTCCGTCAAAAATTAATATTGGTAGGGTACCATTGAAAACCAGGTAGTACTAGACAGCTATTTTATTCTATTCATTAACGTTTTGTAAAATGTGGTTTTGATTTATTATTTACATTCACTGTAGAATATTATTCGGTTAGGTATTAAAGAAAACCAGAAAAGTATAAGATAGCTATTCAGTTTTAGTATGAGACTGTTCATTAACATTGTGCATGTACGGCCCCCACTAGGGATCGAACTCAATACTATTGAGTCTTACTACGAAATGTTCTAGTGATTAACAGATAGTCGGTGTTTATGTATACATAAACCAAAAGTCTGCTATTTCGTTCAATGTGGTGTTTATCTCAGTTTGCTTCATTGAGTATGTCAGCAAAGCATTCATTTGTCATTGCGTCAGTTGGTTCGTATTGTATTCATTGCCAAGATTTTATGAGATTGCAAAACAATCAACTTGAAATCTTCGAAATGTTTTCTATACTGAGTAGGATAATCCGCTGATTGATTTCAGCTGTTAATTTTGCACCAGCCGATGGGTTTGATGTTCATTTTTCGATTTAGTAATGTGGGTGGACATTTTTTTTGAAATACATGCATTGGATATGCACTTTTAGTTCTTCATCAATTTGTCGTTTTGTTAAATGTTATCTTCCTTATTTTCATAGCTTGGCTTATTTATTCAACAAAACTAAGTATCAGACCTGTAACAGAATTATCCGTGAAGTTCATGAAATCACCTAATGTGGAATTGTATAATTAACAAACAATGAACGCGGTGCTGTTTGACACGAAGCGGACTGAGTTCGAATCCCAGTATGAACATCAACATTGGGATGCAGGTACATCCAGGCGATGAGTCCCAAATAGGACGAAACGCGCGTCCTGGATTCCACTTGCCAGTCACAATCCAACTTCAATATATAAAGGAACCATAAGATAAATTTAAACACAAACGTAAGTTTTCTTAAAATCACTGGTATACAGAACTTTAGCTAGAATTATCTGTAATATTTTCATTATGCACTAATGTTGTATCTATTGCGTTGTGTAATTTTCCAAATCATTACTGAACAGTAAAGTTTGTTAACGATTTTTTCATTTTTGTTGTCCATTCAATACGTTTAAATGGAATATACTAACATCCTGATTGTAAGCAGTTGTTGATAACTTCAACTGCTCTAAATGAAATCGTTGATGAAAACTTTTATGACAGTGAGAACTATTATGATTGATGTATACGACCAATTATTCGATATGTACGGCTTATTGTCTGATGCGTTCTTCTGCTCACTAGACTAAAGTAGCAAACGCTAATGTGAGTGCCAAGTCGGCACCTGCATAACTGCCTGATACCCAAGCCAGAATAGGAAGAACACAAGACGATGTATCAACCAAACAGACCATATTGCATTTCAGGCATTCCTTTATATATACATTTAGGAATTCAACATTATTACAAAACAAGGAAGATATTGGTCGTGAATTGATGTAACGTGTACACAAATAAATAACTATAGTTCATAATAACAGACAATATACTAACAGTAAATATGCTACGAAAGTATGAGGCATAAGGCACATAATAGCGATTGGAATAAAATGCTTACATTATACACAAATAAAATAATTGAAATAGTCTTCTAAGATACGGTTCTGAAAGTTTTTTAGTCGCCCAACATAACAAAGGTAACATTTCAGTTTATGGTCTTAATTCATATGTAACCAGAAAAAATAACTGAATATACTGCATATAACAACTAATTGAATGTCACCAACATTGTGGATTACCGATGTAAACTGTACTTATAAGAGTATGCAAAAAATTTAATGGATTCGTATAATTTAGATGATATCAACACATAATAATCACACAGTATTTAGGCGACATACAAATGAATATTTCTCTACTAGAACTATATACGTTGAAGTAGTTATATAGATAAGATCAGTTATGAGAACAGGCTTGATACACGAAAGCTTTTATTTTAATTAATAACTTCTTTGTAATTTAAAGATTTCAATAAATGTAAAGCCAGTTTGATTACGTAACTGTGTAACATGCTCTGAGTCTGTAAGTTGGTATAAATATTCGTCATTATAACATGTATGCTGTTAAATATCCACAGTTTCATCACTAAACATAATTACTCATCATGTTTATTTTACGCTTAAATCTGGTCCTCATAGCCTTTTGGAATTAATAAATCCTTGTGATAGTATTTTAAATCCTAGTTAATATCAGTTGTATAGAAACTCTCTTTATCCATGAAAGCATACGAACATGTTTTAGTTTGGTTATCTAAAGGTTTAACGAAAACTAATACAAGCGCAATTCTTGTCCACTCAATCGACTATGGCCACAAAATCAAGATTGATGAAACCTTTGCAATTAAGCACAAAGTCCAGAATAATTTGCCTAGAGCTGCTTGATTATATCCACTTCACAACGAAGAAATAATAGGCATCAACTCAAAGAAACCGAAATGAAAGAAATATATTAAACTTCATTACTTACTTTGACTTATAAAAGAGTCTTATTCATAGGAAATTTTTAGGTTCTTTGTCTTTTTTCCGATTTGTTTGATTTTTTAGTTTATTTTTCTTCACTTCCTTTTTCTTGACAAAACATTCATATTCTTATTAATAAATAATGCCAATATTTTGTTTCCCTACACCAAGTTATTCAATGTTAACCTTATTTTCCTACAAATTGTTACATCATGATAATATTGACTTAGGAGTGATTGTACTATGATTACTACGAATAACATTATTTCACCAACCATTTTGACCCTAATAATTGAATATCATCATCATCATCGTCATCGTCATCATCATTATCACTTTTTGACATGACACACTCACTTAATTTTGGTTTAGTAAGTGACTCTTATTAGTACACTGTTACATAACCTTTCGTATTTGTCTACGGCTATTTTTAGTATTTATTGAAAACAGCTGTTCACTCTAACATTCTTGATTTTTAATAACTGTGTGGAAATCTTTAAATTATCTGTTAGAAATTATCTGTTAATCTCTTCTTCTATATGATGATATTGATAAATAGTTTAACTGCACCGTTCATCAATACGTAATGATTTATTTCAGTGAAAATGAATCTATTGTACTCGATTGCATGTAAAATATGTACAATTCCATTTTGTTTTCAATGGAATAATAATTTTCCAAAGTTCAGTAAAGTTGTATGTTCATTACTGCCAATAATACAAATCTCTTCCTGATAAATGATTTCATTTTAAATCTCTAAATGTAAATCTAATTTAACAATTAAGTTGCTTGAAAGTTCGAAGAAATCATCGATGACAATGAAATGCCAGGCGCCTAACGAAGATTGACTACCTTCGAGAGCTATGCTTTAGAACATCATTTCAATGATTATGACTGTGAACAGTTTAAACATTTCGTTTCTATGACTGTTATATTCCCCCTTGCTCGGTCCTTTCGTTTAGTATGTTTACAATTAGTATATTGTTATTTACTATAAACTACGTTTACTTAATTGTGTACAAGTTGTTCCCATTCACTGCCACTCTTCCCTTTATTCTGTACAAATGTTAGATTCTTGATTGGTTTACTGTGTGGTCTGATTTTGTGTATATATAAAGACGTGGTTAAAATACAATATGTTCTCAGTTCTCCATTTTCCAATTCTGGTACTTCTATTGTCGGCCTTGGGGGTGAGTGGGGTTAGGTCAGTGGCGCATTATCAGCTACGCACACACCTTATTGGAGTTCGCTACAACCAACCAAAACCCTCCTCTCTCTCTCTCTTTCTGCGTCATAACAGACAAGTTGTCAATAGTTCAAAATAATTTATAGTCATCTATAGCTACAACTCAGTAAATTCAAATCAGGACGAAATCAGCCCAATATTTCTTATTATTTAGCTACTATTTACCCAGAACCAATCAAGCAGTCAATTAGTATTTCATGGAAATCTTTATTAATCAAATGCTTTTCGTGATTCACATAGAAAACAATTCAGTTTAATGTAATCCAACTACTATATAGTAGTCATTTATACGATTTTTATCTTCCGTCTTGTTGATTATGTGCGCATTTAAACAATCGTTCAATGTACAATCAGTTCAAAAGGGAATTAATTGAGTAAATGAAGAAATCGCTTGCTTTAATGATGTAAAGGTTATAATAACAACAATAATAATTACAATAATTAAACTGAGTAAATTTATATTAACACCTTTTGTTTTTAACAATATATAGTTTCCTTGGCAACTATAAAACTCATTTTCGATATTTCCAAATAAAATGAACTGCATGTGTGAAAAAAATATAGGGGACTACTGAGATAAGTGTAGCATTTACCTTACATTTAGAATAGACCAATTTGTATGATCTAAATACACAGACGCTGATTGGTAGGATCGGATCCAATGTGATTAAGTATGCCCAGAAGTGGAGAGTAAGAGTACTTTTACATAACACATGGTTGATCAACCAATAATAAGAAATATAAAATAAACTAAAGACTTAACTGAGGTGGCAGTTTCGTGTAGAAAACAGGATAATAAGTTCTCAATAAAATAACAATAATTCAGGAAGGCAAATAGATATGACAATCAATAATGAGTCTATGTAAAGTAGTCAGACGTAAAGATGTAGAAATCACTGGACATCTGCTTACAAGTGGTAATGAGACACAGTAGTACAAGTTCTGAAATTTGAATTTCATTCTAGTCACAGTATGGACTCCTTGTGACTGATAATACGTCATTACATATTTTCACTCTATCTTGGCTTCAGCTCAATAATAGAATGTGCATTGATTGCGAGAATTGTTTTTGAACTTTGTTCCGTTATATAGGTGAAGACATCAGGAATAACTACTGTATGTTTAACTTCATTGTTTAACATTTACAATATTCATTGGTGTCGTCAGAGAAATTGAAATTTACTTAGGACAATTAATTGTATAATATCCTAATCAATTAATATGATCTCGTCAAATATTACATCGAAGGAGTTGTTTATTCGTGAATGACGAAAACGGTACTTCTATATATCATAATAGAATACTTATCTGGTATTAAATACAAAAGGAGATGGAATAACAGGAAATGTATTTCAACTTGCATTCTTGCTTATTGTAACATTGTCAGTGTATTTGTATTCGAAAGAGCATAAACTCACTCACCAGTGAAAGCATTTGTTCATGTAATGTAAAGGCATTGACAATTGATATACTTTTACTTATATTGACTATTGTTATTAGTGTTTAACTTGGATATGCATTGATGAGATAGGCGATTTCTTCATTCATTTTATGAGTTGGCTTTGAAATGTTGGCTTTAGATGAATAAATGTATGTGTTTAATTTAATTGTTTGCTGTCATTGTATGCAAAATTTTTTATGCCTTAAAAGATCAAGCCAAAGCACCTTAATATTCAATGAATTTCTAACTAGAGTCTGTTCATTATATAAACTACATTCAGGCTGAAAAAATCGACAGGAATTTCACAAGTCAGTTATAAACAAATGTCTTGTTTACTGCTTTGATCAATATGTTTAGTTATGACTAGCTGAAACATATTAGTTGTCAGAAACATTTTAGTTTACACTAGTTGTTTCACTTTACTCATTCTATGATCTTAAATACGAGATTGAGTATGCTTTTGAAGGCACTTATACCATGCATAATCATGTACTTTTTGGTTAACAGTTTCCAGATTTAATTCCAAGATTTTTAAAATAAACGTCTTATTAAAGGAGTTCGGCAATATTGGGCATGAAGCCATTAACTATCAAAAGAAAATAAATATCACTCGTGTATTATTGTGAATTAATTGAAATTAGAAATGAGAATCAGATGATAATAATTACGTACTCTGAAAGTTATGCACGAAATTATTGAAGTCAGAAATATCGATAGTTGAATTCCAACTAATTAACTGGTTTTACGGTAAATCCACAGCTATTAAATCTAATTGAATTGACGCCAATTTCTCAATGGGGTCGTAGATGGGAAATTCCGTGGAGTCCCAGTTATTGGATGGCTATCCAGTGCTACTTTCTGATTCTCATTTGTCACCTAAACTAGGTTAATTCACAGTATCAATATCAAAACAACTATTATTCATTTACCATATCCAATTTTTCATAGTACGTTTCAATTTAAAACGTAACTTAGTAAAAATACATTATACATTAATTTCAGGTTATCAACTATGCTTCTAATCTTTTTTTTACATTTATTGAGTTGTTAGTGTCCAATTTTCAGTTTAAGTGAATTCTCGTTTTATGCTTAAACTACATGACAACATATTGGATAACTTTAATCTTTTTTTATGTTACTGTATTTTGGTGTTGTGGTTACAAATTAAAGAAAGAATTAATTAGTCACTATTTTAATTTCAGACAATGTAAGTTATAAAATAAAAGAAAAAATCTTTTCAATCATATGATACTTGATTGATTTTGGCTAGTGAGAAATTATGGTAGAATATGACATTGGTTATATATGTCGATTGAATTATAAAATAAGAATTAATTCTCACTGACTTTCTAAGTTCACTTGATTAAGTTGTTAATATGCTCATTTCAGTAGTTTCCTATAAAGATACTTTGGTTTCTACATGGTATAAATGTGTTAACTTTTCCGTAGTGTACAATTATTGTCCCTTGAGTTAAATTGTGGCTGGCAAGCAGAATCCAGGATGGATGTTTTGTTTAATTTGAGACTTGTCGACTAGCTGAACCTACATTTTAATATTGAAATTCACACTGGGAATTGAACTCAGTTCGTTTTGTACCAAACATCAACGCGTTCGTCACTAATCTACTGTGTCTAGATAGTCACACTTGTGAAACGGGTATGTATATATAATTCGAATATATTTAGATCTTACCGTTGATTGGTTAGGAGATTAAACTAATTAGTCTCTGTTGTTAAATGTGCATGGTGAGCGGAATGCCTCGATATAGCGATAGTTCACAAGTATTGTTTGAGTTAGCTGACAAGTTTCAAATAGGATGAGACGCGTCTCCATCATAAATTAATAGGAAGATCCGAATATGTTCTAATTAAATTATTATCACTACATAAATTCGGTGGTATTTAAAATTTTATTGTGAGAACGAAAGTAATTTCCTTTCACAAACGTTACTATTTTACAACATAGAATCATCTAGAAATGTCATTAGATTGATGTACCTATAAAGTAAATAATAATATAGTCCAATAAGGTAACTGGTTAAAATTCCCCTCCCCACCCCCATTAATCCGATGTATAACGTTTTTTGATATATTGTAGTGGTATTATTCAAAGCTTTATTAGTTACGACTATCAGCTAGAATGTTTAGGACACATTTTGGATGCAGTTAGTAATGACTGAGGAAATCCCATCATGAAATGACATCAAGTATAAGTTTGTTGTGCTCTGTGAGGCAGTAAGTTGTAAAGCATTTACTACCATAACTTCATCTTGTTAGAAACTTAAACCATCAAAAGTTTAACCTGGTTTCGAATTCTAGAGAGTTTATAGGTTGATACTAAGGGTGATACTTACACTATAACTATACTTCTGTTCAATGATTCATGCTTGTATTGGTTCTCCCTAACACCACTCACTTACCCATTTTCAAAGAACTTGAATTTATGCGGTATATCAACTTGAAATAAGTACATTTCTTTATAGTCATTACATTGAAACTAGGTATCAATGTTATTACACTAATAATTCACCAAACTCATACTACTATGAAGTTTTTTTTTCCTGAATCAATGAATGTAAAATAATATTTCAATGAGAAGATATGCAAACATCGTCAAACATACTAAATGAGTAGTATATGTCTACCTATTCTTTTTTTTCTTCCTTATTATATCTAATTTCACGTTAGTTTATGAATAATAATTATTTTTTAGCCATAGTAAAATATATTTCATGTAGAAAGTAATGTGAAAATGTGTGGGCAAATAAAATCTTATTGATTTATATTCTCTTTCCCTGCTCCCCCCTTTTTCCACATTAGGTATTACGTGTATATACATAAACTTATTTATAACCACAGCAACCAACCACATTGACATGTAAATCAGTGATTATAAAAAGAATGCTGAATATGTAACTAATAATTTAAGATAATGAGGTTGATATGGATTGTGGAGATTAGGACTATGTTTAGTTGACTGAATATATCACAGATAGATGTTGGTAGGGTACCATTGAAAACCAAGGAGCACTGGACACATGTATCGTTTTAGTGTGATACTCCTTCTCACCCTAGGTCTCACCCTAAGGGCTTCGAGTTGTGTTAGGGATTCATAATCCCCGAAAATACAATGGTTAATTAGATCAAGCGAGAGTTGTATTGATTTTTTGGTTAGCTTGACCTGTAAACTCATTACATTAATTTAAAATTATTGTGAGTTTTAATCCTAATAACATTCAATTTTTATTTGTAAAAGGTTTATGAAACTACTTGATGACTCATCAACGTTGTTCGCCAGTCGGCTCTCTGTTTTTGCTACACAATACAATCTTCCTACGATCCAGTCTTTTGAAATAGCCGTCGGTTGGGAAACAAGTTGTGGTATCCGACAGAAGTACAAGTATCTGAGGTAGTGTTCGCAGTTAGTAGGTATCGAGAAAATCGTAGCAATCAGGCGTATAATTCGGCTACCCTAGAGATCGTACGCGAACCGTATTAAGTCCATAAGAACTCACGCGTATTTTGTCTCAGCTGGCGGTGAAAACACAGCAGTGGCGGCATAACAAATTGGCAACGGGAGTAAAAACAAACAGACTCTCCTGAAACGACTACATATCAGTGGCAACGTAAGAAAAATGGATTCGGCTAAACTGGAGATGCTATTGGAACAACAGATGAAATTAATGCAATTATTCATCGACTCGAAGACGGTATCAAACGCAACACCATCTGTCCCTGCCTTCAGTGCTATAACTTCAATAGATGCCATTGCCAACAGTATAATGGAATTCATTTATGACCCGGACGCAAATATTACTTTTGACACTTGGTTCCGTAGATATCAATATCTTTTTAAATTTGATTTTGCTGCTCAGGACGATGCTTGGAAAGTTCGATTATTACTTCGAAAACTAGGACCAGCAGAATTGGACAAAAACTGTAATCTCATATTACCACAAAATCCAAGAGACAGGACATCCGATGAGACATGTAAGTCACTTAGTCAACAATTTGGTGATACCTCTTCATTATATAATACTCGATACCATTGCCTTAAATTAATTATAAATGAAGCGGATGATTTTCTAACTTATGTTGGTATTGTGAATAAAGAATGTGAGCGATTCAAATTAAAATCAATGATGGAAGACCAATTTAAATTATTCATATTCATTTGTAGTCTTCAATCATCCAAGTTCGCTGACATTAGAATGAGACTGTTGAATTGTCTGGAGCAAGAACCAAAACTGACACTGAACGATATCACAAGAGAATATCAACGACTAGTGAATTTACAACAGGATACCACACTCATTCAATCTGGCGGACACAGCAGCTCAGTTCACGCACTTCGTCGAAAACAACACCCAACTGCCTCTATGCATCTAACAGAGTCACCGAAGAAACATATTTTTCCTTCCCAACAAATGAAAACTCCTCCCTCTCCATGTTGGCAATGTAGGGCATGGCATTTCGTCAAACTAGAAGGCAAATTTACAATTACGTTTTATGGCATTTGAATGACTATGGCACGATACTGTGTACAGCTGTATAATTGCAACTTGACGCTATGGAGATTGCCGAAGCCGAATTGAATATTACTAGCTCTCCTAAGTTAAATAACTTTTGAAAACAAAGAACTTGTATTAAACGGTTTTCGAATCATAGTATTGCACTCTCTAGTAGTAAACATCAACTATCTTGCCATGAAATCAAGCCCAAATACATCAAGTTTCGCAGTGAACTCTTAACCGTTAGACCATTGATTCAATTGATATTCAACACCTAATATTTCTAACTTCAGACGATTCGCGATATACTCGTGTTACCCTATTCATTGCTATTGGTAGTTAACTACCTGACACTTGTTATTGCTGAAGTCAACTAGTCGCCTCTTCTGTCTAACTTCAGAAGGTAATCCCCAAAGTTAGTGTAAGATGATACATTGAATCTAAATTCATATAATTATAGACGATAATGTTCAACTGTTATTCTAAAATCATTCATTTAAAACTTTAATACGTAACTCCTAAAACGTCAATCTGATACTGATAAATACTAGGAAACTGAAAGTCTGAAGTGTTTTCAACCGTTTCATTTCATTATTAAGATGACTATTACAATGCCCCGTCTGTTTGATATAGGACATGAAGTAAACAAAATGGGTGAATTTAAAATAAACAATTAACAACACAAATGGTTGCTATTAAAACTTACTGAAGTAATTGCTGTTGTAAGAATAAAATGTGAACCTTTAAATTCGATTTAAATTAATGACTGGTTTTTATTTGCCGTGTAAATAGAATTGGGGTTATGACCTTGTCTTCCGTTATGTCATGACTATATTTTAGTTAATTCTTTGTGCATACATTACTAATTTGTTTCTTGTTTTCATATAATCATGTCAAATCTATGTCATTGTGATAAACCACCCACAGTGGTCTAATGGCTAAGCATTTGCTACGAAGCTTAAAGGTCCTGAGCACTATTATTTTGTAGGGTCGTAGATGTGAACTTCTGAAGAAGTTCATACTAGGACAAAACAGACGTACAGTGCCTCTTGATTTTTATTGATTGTCTAACTCAAATTAATTCGTTGTATCAAGTTCAGATACATTTATTATAAAATTATTCATTCATTTGAATCGCAAATTTGGATTTATAAACTAGAGAACCTGATTACATTGTTTGGTACCTTTTATTATTTGTTTGACAAAAACATTATCCTTCACTTAGTAACATCTGGACCATAAACTACACTTTCGATTTTGTAAACAAACTAAATCCTCATTTACTAGTCAGCAATGTTAAGTTTTCTTAAATATTATATACATATACACATTATCTACAATTCACTGATGTATCTCCTGAATAAAATGCATTTGAAATACAACATTGCAAATTAGTATTTTGGATAGTCAGCAGAAAATCCACTGTAACTTACTTACAGTCTTGAAGGGAATCAATGATTCCTTGAGAAGTCGTACTCGGATTACCTGGCATCTGGTTAGATTTTCATGTTTAGATGTACTATTAATTAGTGGTGATTTAAGACTTTGCTGAATATCAACCTGACGCTATAAACACACTGTTACTAGATAGTAATTGAAAATTAAATCATACTGTACAAATAACCCCTTGTATTTTAGAATTATTCATTTATTAACAGTAATCAGTTGATTACAAATCGAATACACATTTTAATCCCTACAGTAAATGTGTTATTAAATAGATTATGTAGCTATGAGGAGTGAAATTTAACCATACTGAAAGAGACTATATGATGGTGACTACATGAGGTGTTGAATGACAACTTATTTGTCAAATGTTAATATCTTTTACATGATGTCTGACAGTCCATGTTTTGATCTATAGGTGCATACGATAGTCATAACACTTCCCAGGTTTTTGCCTATATAAGTGAATAATTCCAGTCTGTCATATAAATTATAGACATGGATTAGTTTAAGTCTACTGTGATAAAATTTTAGCTAACAGAACTTTGCAAAGCTTTAAATATATTCAATAAATGCTGCCATAAGGACATTTTGAGTCAATATCAATATATACAGATCTGTATTTGTATATCATGGAGGTGAGTAAATGAGAACAACGATGCTAATAATAATAGTAATAATAGTTAATGAAAATGTAAAGTTCGACTGATAATGAAGTCAGATTACACGATAAAAGTAAGAAAATATTCAGTGTCACGAATCAGTAAATTGTTTTCATTGAAAGAACAATACAAAATATATGGTGAAGAGTATGTAGCAGTAAATAATCCCCAAAATAAATAGTTACATAGGTCCTCGACATTGATGCTGACCATGTTTGTTTTAGCGGACACTACTAGTTGAAGGCGCTTGGTCACGCATCACCACCAGGTCACGTCACGCTGCATCGTGGAAAGCATCTCTCTCTCTAGTTTGGCAATCAAATATAACTTCCTTTCCATCCTTTATTGCCTTCTGATTTATTCTCATTGGTAAGAGTGAGTTCAAGCGTTAGAAGTTGCCCTGGTAATACCGCAAGCGTAACTTGGTTATATTGTGAAAAGACCAATTTGGCAAGTAATGAATTATTTAGTGAAAACAGCGTATGTCATACAATATTACATATCTTACTTCCAAGCATCAATTTGCACATCCTCCGTGTTCTCTGGACTGTGTCGTTTATTAGCTTGCTTCTCTTGGTTGTTGTCGGTTCTTCTCGGTATTTTAATCATGCTTTACTTTTCTGCAACCTCGCAACTCGCCTTGTATGCTGTTTACTGATTCTTCCTAATTCCCTTTGACGCTCTGCTACCTACTACTTATTGATGACCTTATAATTAGTATCCACCACAATATATCGGGTGCACTTCAAGTATTTTCATCTTACCGATTTGAAAATTATTTGGTTACTAAGTGTTACACCGGGCGATTTAAGAAAAGTAGCGAAACTTCAGAACTGTATTTTGGAGGACTATTCTCATTATTTTATTCATGAGTAATGTAATCATTTTATTTCTATGACTGTTACGTTCCCCTTACCCGGTTCTCTCGTTTAGTGTATTTATTCTTTGTATATTGTTTATTACTATGCACTAAGGTTACTTTGTTGAGTACAAGTTCTCTCCATTCACTACCACTACTTCCTTTGTACTGTATCAATGTTAGATTTGTGATTGGTTTAGCGTTTGGTCTAATTTTATGTATATATAAAGGCATGATTAAAATATAATACGATCTCGGTTGACAGGTCTCGCTCTCTCCGTTTTTCGGTTCCCAATTCTGGTTCTTCTATTGTCGACCTGGGGGTGAGTGGGCCTTGGTCAGTTGCGCATTATCAACTAGGCACACAAGCATCCGATTGGCGTTCTCGTCTACCAACCAAAACCCTTTCTTCTTTACGCCACAACACTAAGACTGATTACATAAAGAATAAAGACAAGGAGTAAACCTGAAATTATTTCATTGATTATTAAAATGATTACATAAGAGGGAAATTAGAATGGATAATAAGGGAAATGATAAGGAACATTTATAATTAGTTCGATGGCAAAGGTACAGAGAGAGTGTATACAACATTAATATAAACACATGGATATTTATAGCATCGGTTGTTTGTAAGAGGTGACATCTAAAATCATATTCTAAGTTAAAAATAAGCTTGTATACTACTTTAAAAGTTTTATTAACGTTAATCCATTGTCACGTATCTACTGAATGTAAGAAGACTGAACATTTTTTATACCTTTTTTCCATTAGTAAATCAGAAGGATAATATTCAAAATTATGATTATAGATTTTCATGGTTGTATGGGTGATGAAACGGGTTCTATATGATTAGTTGAATTGATAATTATGCAATGATGTGATGAGAACAAGCAATGTACCTTTCTTTATTCATATAAATGATATATAGAACCATTAGTGAATTCTTTCATTTAGCTGTCTAAATGACATGCTAAAATTTCACTGACTTCATCATATTTTTGAATTGTAGCTTTACAAACTTTGCTTCTTCTTTACATTCGATAGTTTAATCTGGGTCTTCCTTTAAACGTATGTTTCGTTAAGAACTTTGATAGATATCTAATTTTACTCAGTGCTTGAATGATGATTTTCAGTTTACCTCGACATAAAGTTAAAAGTAAACGGTTTTACTTTGATGAAACAAATTAGATTTCCTTTGTATTGTAGTGGAACAAAAATTAAGAAGTTTTTAGATAGGTCTATACTGGTTAGTTTTTGGGAGATAACTCTTGCTATGGTTTCTTTGAATCTTCTAGTTAACAGACAATCTCCATAAGTGAAATTCCGTTGGTATTATCCACTTTCATCATAAAGCCGACGTCTCTGTGAACACTGTTGAACATATTGTGCTTTATCTCTATGTTTTATGACTATGAATTTATCGTGATTATAGAGACACTAAAATTATAGTTTAAGATTCCGTTTAAATGAGTTTCTACCCATCTATATCATTGTTCTTTGGTCTCAGTTATTGATGTGTCATTCTTGCTCATGATTGGTGGTTCTGGTATGCTGTATTTTCCATCTAGCTTCTTTGCTATTTCATGTAGGTGTCTCATGTTTTCTTCTATTTCAACTTTTACTGCTGCCATTTCCAGATCCTCGATACTGCGTATTTAAATATACGTTATCTCAGAAAATGAGTGGGAAATGCAACTTAAATTACTGTTGTAGTTTGGCATTACTTTTCGTCCAACTAACTCAGACACTAAGTAAATTAGTTGACAGTTGGATATATTTATTACATTTTTTAACTACCTCTATCAATAAGACTACATATCCTTATAGACTGATTTGCCGTCTTTTGCCAGTACTCTGAGCTTAAGATTAATGTTGCTCAGTTATTACTTAGTCATCCGATGATAGGCTGGAGACTACAACCATTCCCAAAATATCTGAAATCTAGTATTATCAAATTATCCGAAACTTGTTAGGAAATGGTGGTATCATAACCCTTCAGTTTCCCATACTTGATACGGAACAACACTCCTAAACAGAGTAGTGGTAATGTCTCCTAAGACAAATCCAACAAAGAACACCAACAACGATGACAAGTAACAACCATTAAGAAATCTAAGCTTAAGGTATAGCACCAATTGTAATCACCAACTAGCATCAAAATCCACAATCTGGCGGATGTCTTAAGGCAATGAATATTAGCTTAATGAGCCACTATTATCTCGTTTTCTGGAGTTTTTAAGGGTTAGCGAACTCGCTAATAATGTACTTTAAAGATGCTTCATAGTTTAGAAAGTTAGTCTCCTGGGTAATATTTTGATTTCTGGTTTAAAGCAAAGAAGCTAAAACTTTGTTAGTTTGCATTGTTTAAACCATCTTTTTAAAAATCACTCCTAAAAATTTCAATTACATGTCGATGTTAGACGAATTTCATCTTCAGTTTATCTTTGACGCAAATGATACTCAGTGTATAGTTTTCGCGTGATGGTTATGCACAAATAAAAGCTACCACTGAATGAAATCTACTTATCTCCAAATTGTTTTTAATGAAGCAACTAAATTAAATTTATTCATATTGAATGAAATAGATTTTCTTTACATCGCACCACTCTCTACTCCAAACATTCGTATTATCTTATCAAATTCTGATGGTGTAATCAAAGTGGAAATAAACTAATGAAACATCTAACGTACAGTTACAAATTGTGTGTACATTTTGTGACCTATCGTGGCATAAATAACCTGTAATTATCATGAGCACTGCACAGAAGGGGGTTTCCATGTTGTTTAATAGGGGAATTCTGAGAAAATGTTTTGAAGTGGTATTACAGAGATTGCCATTTAATCTAATTTTCTTATTTGTATTCATCACAAGTCGATCTCGGATGGGTACCACTAAAAAGCAGGGAGCACTTGATAGCTATTTAGCCCTGATACGGGACAAAGTAACAGTGCCTCCTCTCAAGCGGGAATCGGACCGAGGGGCTTTAAGTCTCATGGTGAACGCTTAACAATTAGCATCACTGGGTAGGAGTTCATGGGCAGAACTCCCAGTTCCATTAATTTTAATATAGAAAGACTCTTATGTATTGTGATCAGTGGTAACCGTCTCATTTCCACAAAGCCCAAACATAGCTTGTTAATGTTTCACACTAGAACTTTAAGAACATCTTGAAGGTAGTCCGGAGATAATTTTCACTAATGACGATGGGTGATCATCGTGCTATATTAAAATTGATGGAAATGGAGATTCTATCGTTGGACACTGGTTGTTCTAGTGATGCATATTGTCAAGCTTCGGTCATGAAACCTTAAGGCTGTGGGTTCGATTACTCTTTTAAGTCAAAAGAGCCCACCATAGGTATATCCCCTACAAGGGCGAAACATTACTCCAGTGCTCTTCACTGACACCAATCCAACATCAATCTGTGATAATCACCAACAATTAAAATTCTCTACTCTCAATAAAAAAAGTAATCCATGCTATCTGCTACACACACACACACATACACAGTGCATAAATAAGATAAATATAACATACATAGACAATGTACAGTAGTACAGAATTTTGAGAAAAGAAGAACCGAAATTTAATCCGAATGTATCAACAAGCAAACATCATAAATCATATGATACAAATAAGTTCTTGTTAGACACCAATACACATTCAATATTTCAAAATTAGAATTAGAATAAAATCATGAATATTGATTATAGTGGCTTATAAAGAATTCACTGTATGTTGTGGATTCTCATCAACTGACATCATACCACCTAGAATTAATTGTATTCAATACTTTAAACACATTATTACTGTCTATTATCAAACTGATAGATGAATTTTACATCAATGAAGTTCAATTAAGATGAACACAATATTAGTACAAGTCATAGTAACAGATATGAAAATTGATGTTGAAGAACTATGAAGTATAATTACACAGTTGAAATTATCAAAGAATGAAAGTTGAGTAGAGTACAGATAAGTTGTAGGATAAGATTTAAAAAAGAAGTAATGTACACCTAAGAAAACATAGACTATCTGGATTAGCCACCTCTATATGTATTTATCAGTTTCACTTCTCCTGTGGTGATAGTTATATAGGGCGCGCATTTCGATAGATCAGTTATCGTATAGCAGAAAATTATTCATCTTGATTAAGCATATGATAGGTTAAACAGAGTAAACGCTCTAGTCTAATTCAGTTGACTGACAGAGAACGCCGAGTCAAATTATTTATCAAACTCCATTAACCATTTTAAATGGAATACGGCATACGGTTAGTTATTTTTTTCTACAAAAACTTGATCTGTGTATTTAGCAAAATTTTCACAACTCCTTGCTCTACAGTGTTCAATAACATAGATCAGAAGAAAGATGTGTTTAAAACAGGAATATATTTAATGCTTTTTTTGTTTCTTACTCATTTTTTCTTTTCCTCCTAGTCTCTTCAAATTTTTCATTGTTGTATGCTTACACCGTCAGAATAGCCGTCCTTATATTCTGGCGTAACTATTAGGAAAATATATTTTCTAACTTTGTTATCAGTTCATATATGAATCAGTAATCCTTCATTCCTCTTCTATTAACAATTATCTTGACATTGTGGTGCATTTAACG
Organism: Schistosoma mekongi; assembly: GCA_034768735.1. Classification (NCBI taxonomy): domain Eukaryota; kingdom Metazoa; phylum Platyhelminthes; class Trematoda; order Strigeidida; family Schistosomatidae; genus Schistosoma; species Schistosoma mekongi. The sequence goes on along the minus strand of CM068307.1, from coordinate 17,868,886 downwards.
CAGATTGTTCCCTTTTATTCTGTATTTAATTCATTCTGATTACCCATACAGATTTGTAGTATGAATCTCCGATCCCTTATCAAAACATCTTGTCTATTCTCTTGGTCCATACTATGTAATCAATCAGTTTTCTATTGGTATATCCCCTTATTCATTCATCCGTGATTTAAATAGTTAACTGTCAATTTTGATATCCACCTCTCATTTCGCTAATCAGTTGCAATTAACCTCATAACAACATTCGTACTTGTTATACTTCAATCTGACGAATCACCACTACTTCATTGGTACCAAACTCATTTTTATTGTAAATTATATGTAAACATATCAGTGTAAAGACGTGATTAAAAACTAAATGAAAAGAAATTTAATCTTTCACTTGTTGCTTTTAATACATTATGAAATGTCACACAATGCTGTATAGATACATAGGTTGTTAAAGCAGTATGCATTTAACGACAAATTAGCTTCCAACATTTCGGTGCCATTGGTTTCGGTATAACTTTATATCAGCAAGATGACTGAATGGCACCGTGCGTATCACATTTAATTCAATGCATTAAGGCACATTTATGACCGGTCTAGAACTGTCAAAATAAAAGTTCATTATCAATCAAACAGCTTTGTATGCAAGTTATAATGATGACACTTTTATCGTTTACAGTAATTACAAACATCTTTTATAAATACTGAATTTCTTCATTAAAGATCACTGTAATATACGATTTACAATAGAGTATCGCTATGACGTCAAAAAAGGCTGTTATGATTGACGCATATGACCAGTTAATTAGTATGACCTTGTACTCACAAGACTATAGTAACAAACGCCACTGTATATCTGTTCTCTGACTAGTAGTCCCCAAAGCCTAATGAAGAAAATAAGACAAGTGAGCTTACAATCGTACAGAATCCAATGATATTTCAAACAATTTTCATATATAATGAAGATGTTTATTTTTGTGGAGATTGATATTTTTATTTGATTGAATACATCACACATTGATGTTGGCAGAGTACCAGGGAGCAGTGAACAGCTGTTTCGTTCTAGTATGGAATTCCTCAACAATGCATACCCAAATTCCACCCCAAGGTCTTCAGATTGGTGAACACGTAACTGTTTGTACAGTTATAACCAATTGCAATGGATAATTATAGCACTATTTATCACAAATTGATGAAATTGGCAATTCTACCATTCAATATAAGCCCAGTGGTACAGAGGGCTAGGTGTTCGCCAACCTAATAATCCTGGGCCTGAATATGGGTGCGCACTGATGAGGAGTTCCACTCTTAAATAGCTGTTCAGTGCTCCTTGGTCTTCGGTGGTACTATGCCAACATCAATCCGTGAAATAATCATTCCAATGCTTTATACATACAACAAACCTGACCACTAAGTCAACCAATTAGTAAATTAACATTAATAAGATATGATTAACAGTGACTGCGAACTGGAATAACGGATACACAAATAATTAACCACAATTCATACACGAAAAATGATATAATGACAATTAATTGTATAAACGGGAGAATAAGGAAAAGAGATGTTAATAATAATAGGAATAAAATGTCTACTTTGAATACAACCAAAATCAATGAAAGAGACTACCGAAGAACAGTCCTATAAAATAATTACTCTTCTGTAAGTGCTGGAATACCACGTATAATCATGTGACAATGGTTTATTTTCTAGTTCTTGGTATTCAGTGTATTGCGAACTGTTGAATTAAAAAGATGTATTAATCGAAAGGACATACGATGCGGTATCCATATGAATTTCAATGGCTCTTGTAAAATATACCTCATGTAAGGTAAGAATAAAAGGAACGAAGTGTTTAAATGATGGTAAAATGGTTATTGTCTTAGGACTTAACTTCAAAATTTATAAAATTCTCGGCAATAGAATTAATGTACAGATCGTGGTTGTCCCCCTTTCCCCTAATATAACGATCTTTGCACTGTATATTTCTTTATTGGTATATGTGAAAAATGTACTGTACTGTACTATTGAACTTTGGTGCATTGTGCAATGTGTAACGTTGGATTCCTTGGGTTCAAATATATAAATGATACATTTTCGTTCTGGATTTCTTGATCATGTGCGTACTCTGCGATATATATATATATATATATATATATAGTTGAACCTAACAAAGTTACGAATCCAGCACTACAACCAGAACATAAAACTACCATGTTAATTATAATTTATCAAGCTGCTAAACTTGTCTGACCTTACAAAATTATTTTCTGGTTAAGACAATCGAATGTGAAAAAGATATACACTTCTCTTTAATTTCATTTATGCATAGTAGTTTATATGTATATACGAAAGGATAAACTTCAGAAGAACTGAATTACTTGTTACTATTTATGTAGCATTTCATTGTGTAAATGTCATTTTCTTCATTTTATCTAAGAATTTATCTGAACTCATTTATTGAATCAATCCAGTTTTGTTATTAAATTGAATAATCATTAAATTTCAATTTTTTGATCTGTTACTATGGATTGTGCAAACATATTGATCTTGTTTTATATCCGGTATCTAAAGAGAACTGAATGTCATGCAGAACTGTTAAACAGAATGGCTATTTCACTTGATTGTATTTAAAGTGAATATTCTAATTATATTATTACTATGTTCCCGTTATTATCACTTCCCGTTTGTCCCACTAACTGCTAGTAGGTCATTTTCCATTTGTAAATTACTTTTAATTACTTGTGTATGCGCTACTCTAGTTCCCTGTCGTTATCACCCATATTATGTATTTATTACGGTATTTACATATTTATAGAAGAGTGTTTGGAATATAATCTGATTTGATTGGTTGGTTCATCAATCTTGTGTTCTTCCCATTTCGGCGTAGGATTAACTAGACATCAAGGTGGATGTAACATTTTCAAATGAACAGTTGTATTTGTCATTGGTCGGCATATCTGGTCAACCGTTATCTGTTAATGGTCCAAACTTTCCTTCATATCAAATCTCGATTAATCTCCATTTATTTTCTATTACGATGCTATGTAGTAGATGAAAAGTGTGTATGCTTCTTTTAAAGTGAATACTAATTATTCTAGATGGTAAGGCATCACCTAGTGCTAAACCACAAAATACTATAAATTCATATTATCTGAAGGCTAATACATCCAAATTAATCCATTTGCCATATATTTCCTCAACCTCACGATTGCTATCAGTCAGTAACTGCTTTACTCATGATATAGTGTTATTCGACATTGTTTAACTAACATTTTACCAAGTAATTCAATTATGAATTTATATGAACAAGAATCCAGATACTTTTAACTCCATATATTCGAATGGCTTAGTAAAATCCCAAACATTCAAAGCAGCATTATTCATCATATACTATATCTATATCATGTGGTTTTTATTTAAACAATGTCATAGTTAAAGAGAACATAAGCTATTTGTAGTAATGATAATGTCGCTTTATTTAGTCTGTATCGACAGTATTTACTTCATTGTGACAGCAAGACAATATGCTAGCTGTTATTACCATATGATGGATTAATACGTATATTCATGGTATAACATGAAAAACAGTATGACAGATTATAAAACAACTGAAAATTTATTACATGATCAACAAAGTCATGTTTTAGTTATTCAACTTGTTGTTAATCTAATCAACTTCTAATTTAAGTAAAGTTCAAATTTTGTTCAGATCATTTGATAAAATATTAGTGTAACCAAAAGCTCAAATATATTTGTGATAAAAATTTCACTATTTAAAAGTAACCATGGTCTAAGTGAAAATACATTTATGCTTATTTAGAATGTTGTAAAAACTTTCCAAAATAACTAAATGTCAGACATTATTTGACAATCGGTAAAATGTCAAATAACCAAAATATAAAAAAAAAAAAATATGTAGATCATCAGTCTTCTTTGATTCTTTTGATTACTTGTATACTCTTTAGATCTTTTCAACTAGAAATAATGGAAAGATTCAGTAATGGAAATATCGAATAACAATTTTCTAATCAAAAATCAATTTGAAATTCTTTTCAGTTTTGTGTATATTTGATACTTTTAGCAGTGAATTGATTCAATTCCTTGAAATGTTAAGTGTAGAGTAGAATATGTAGTAATTAATATATAGTTATCTAAATTTAAAGTGGAAGTTTCTAAGGTATTCCTTCATCAGTATTGTTTTAAATGTACCGGACTTTGAAAAGAGATGATGTAATTGTGAGTTGTGAAGATTGATGAATTCTTATTTGATATCGCGAATTGATTTAAATTAGACAACCATTTTAAATCAGGAAGTACCATACATTCATTTTGTTCCAATATGTAGCTATCCATCAGTACTCATCGTTAACCACACCTCGGAATTGAGCCCAGGACATCCAGGCTATGCTGTGAACGCTTAACGAATGGACAAGTTAACCTACTTTTAACGATTGATACTTCTAACTCAACCAATTTGCGATATATTTTTGCGACTTCGATGCCGTCGTCGAAAGCCGTTTCAATGGTATAATGAGTAATTACTCTGTTTCTCAGTCTGTTTCAGTTACATAAATATTGTCCATTTTCCAGAGAAGTAACGTTGCTGCCCGAATTTGGTTATGCCAAAGTGAATAGCAGGATACACTGAATACTTAATTTTATCCTAGTTTGTATGTCCTCGTCAGTGAGTACTAGTGACGAAACTAGAATCTCAACACAGAACATTCAAGTCATGTAAATGTGCCCATTATCATTCAGATTGCTTAGTTAAAATTTCTTAGTTTACATTCCCAACTTCATTTAGTTAGCAATATATTACAACATTGATCCAATGTTGTCATTGATACGAATCCTACTCTTGAAATGAGTGAATTGCTACAGGCTAAACCTCTAAGTAGATTTTAGGAAATTCCCCTCAAAGTGATCAGTTAAGATTTGGTACAAATATTAAGTGAAATTAGTTTTCAACGAGTGTGTATTATGTTAGCTTTGAAGTGTAAATCAAATTATAAATCGCCGAATTAATACTACTAGTGAACTACGACAGCCGTCGTGAGTTTTGATCCACAGTAACACCTTTATTAGCGATTGTCTACATTTCACATGATCCCGGATCATCTACCATTTGGTATAATCGATCTATTGTTCTATTCAGTCACTGTGAATTATAACGTATACTATAGATATATATAACATCATATTGTTTTCATTTAGATTATTATCATACTTTATTACAATATAAGTATTACTATTACTATAACTATTACTATTGTTAATATTATTAATAGTAGTAATATAATTACTATCAAGACACCTACTGTACATAACAGGGTAGACTACTGGAATTCTATACCAGGAAAATGGTATTGCTTCAATGAAATCTTAAGTAATATATATATATATATATATATATATATATATATCACATATTGGGTACAGTTGTATCAAGATACAGCTTATGAAAAGCTTTGTTTCAAATAACATTCATAAAAATATTAAGATCGAATTTGTAAGAAACGTAATCTAAATGTTATGTTTTAGTTGACACTCGTCATCAAATTGATTCTTGAGGCTACAAAATGTGTAATTTGGTTTCATTGTCTGAGATGCTAAATAGGGCAAGTAGCCCAGTGGTAATATCGCGTACTTTGAAACTGTTCGAATTCTACATGAAACATCAGTTTTCTCAAATTTCATATACTTCTTCCTGACAATTACCAATTCACAACAATCCTGGCTTCGGGGTTCCATGTTTATTACCTCCAACTATCTGAAACCAGTATAGTAATAAAAGAATGGAAAATTTAGTAGTTTTTCTGATATATTGGACCTTAGAAATATTTGTTTGAGACACTAAGAAGACGTTAACTACAATCAACTCTATGTAAACCAAAGGACAGGAAAACAAAAGAAGACAAACCAAACGAAACAAACCACCCCAAATGCTACAAAAAGTGCATTAAGCAAAACGGCTAGTCTCTACATGGACATCAGTTAGCTGTTAAACGCCATGACATATCGTCTTTTTTATCAATACGTAACGTATTATGGACACATGTTTGACCGAGGGGGGGGGGGAACATGGTTATATATTAGACAGAGGAAACACAAGAAACCATGGAATTTTTGAAATTCTGTCATTCCTGCCGACTGAAAATTAATAGACACATTAAAATAAATGCGATTTATCAGAAAATTAGTAAATTTAAAAAATAACTACAATGCCTGATAACGATTCAAAAGGGAATGGGCATCAAAATTAATCGGTGAAACATGATAAATAAATTGTCTTATCTGCCAATCAAACTCAAAGTTGATAAAACAAACCGCTAATCACTTGTGAAGAAAGTTAGTTCATATTTGTCTAGAGTCTTTGCCGATGAAGTCGTCAAGCATATTAATGAATGCTTCACAATAAAACCAAACCGCTTTATTACCAGTATCCTAACTAACCCATTATTAGATCTTAATTACTATACATTGTATTCACTTGATCTACTTAAATTATCAGTGATTGTAAACTAGAATCTTTTAACAATTTCTTCGTTACCCCTTTCCTAAATTACTTTTCGCATATATAAATGACAAATTTGTGTTGTATATAAGCAGCAACAGTTGCAAGTATCCAATAATTCGATGTAGATTATTGTTAAGTTGAAGTGATTGAGCGGTGAGTGGTTTGTAATTAATTATCCACATCCAACTATGATTGGTCTCGATTTTGTATCATTGAAAAGGAGGAAGTATTATACATCTGTTTCATCCCAGCATGAGATACCTCGTAAGTGTATACGCACACAATTACCAAAAAATCAAAACCAACACATTCACGAATCATTAAAGACTTCTAATGATCAGCACTCGTAGAATAGCACTTTGTGGTAGTCATACTAATTTATCTCACTTGTAATATAGTTTACTGATCATCTTTCGTTTCAACTTGAGATCCGTCGGAAATGAATAAATATAGTACATTGAAACTATTCTTTACACAACCACTTCCAAATAACCAAAGTGATAAGCTCGTAGGTTATTTAATTCCCTGTGTTTATGAATTTGTAGTTGACGTTTTATTTCGTGGAGTTAAGAAAATCCTTTATTGAGATATTGAAGTAGAAATTCAACCATCGCTTACCAATCTAAGTGTTAAGTGTTAGTCATCAATGGTGAAGTTCATGGGTTCAATATCTGGCTGTGTCATGTATTTCCACAGGCAGGGAGTCTTATATTAAGTTGAAACAGAAATCTAGTGTTACCTGGATTTCTATGGTACGCAACAAAAATATTTATTTATTCATCATCATATGGGTCTAGTCATTAATTTCTTGCAAACAGTTAACTAGCGTGCTATGAAGATTGTTGAAATTGGATTCTATGTATAAAATTACTCTCGGTTATTCAACCATTGAAAACCAGGAAGTATCTAACAGCTCCACAGTCAGAATATAAGACACCTTAGTAACTGACATGCAAGACCATTTCAACTCCTACAACAGGTAGTTACTAGATCCCCAGGAAATTTAGGACTTCGGATTGAATGCTAAACCAATAGTTTACTGAACTAGGTGACATTTAACTGGTGATAAATTCAACTCTTATCAGTTCTCAAAATGTTGAGTGAGCTCATCAATTGTCATCACTGTATCTCACTGTATCAACAGGAAATTTATGATGTTGATTGTTTACAATCACGTTGTTCATTAAAACTTACCTTTCATTTCAAACATACATTCAAGCTTGACTCATGATGTAATTGTTGGCAACAAACGTTCTTACTAAATAACCTAGTGAAGTTAAACCGAATCCAATACTTCAGGCGAAATGCTCATTTTGCTTACATATTATTTTACACAGAATACTGTTCTTATAATATAGACCGGTAACCATTCCTACATTAGAAACGTGCCAATGAAGGGTTCAATCCAAATATGATGATTTATACATTGTAACCTGTCAATTACACAAGTTTCATGTATTACATGTTCTTCTCCAACAAACTGCAATAAATGTTCAGAATAGTTAGTTAATGAGTTGTGTGTAAAGATTGGCTTGACTTTGTCGTGTGTATTCATTGAACAATTATGTTGGTTGGGTTTAGTTAAATGTGAGGAGGTACTGGATATCTGTCAATCGAGTCAAAATAAGAAACTTCTCAGTGACAGAGCTCACCTATCCACTCCCCCCCAGGACCACGCGTGACATTGAAAGTTGAATCTCAGCGTCTGGCAGTGATACTATAACAGTCATTACAGATGGAATCGCCAACGTCCAGTCGTAGGATTCAGAACTATGAAATTCAAGATATAACCAAACCTAATCAATCTACAACGAACACAAGCAACAAATTAGAACGTAGAACAGTTAGACATACTGTAATAATTCAACCAACCAACATACATACATACATAAGTACATACATGGAAACGTTAAATTTAATGAATAAATGATCATTACGATAAGAAAACGCTACACTCATATCTAAATTATGTGATCATCACTTGCCTGTTTAATAATTTTAAGGAATCGATATAAACGACACGAAATAGTTTCAATCAACAACTGACGTTACTTAAAATTTTTCCCAAACTTCCAGATTTCAGGTTGTTTAAGTAGAAACAAATGTAGTGAAGATGTTTGAATAATAAGAGATTTCATTTCTGTCATATTTATAGATATAGATCTGAGTTTTTCTATTGCCTACATAAACACCATTTTATTTAATCTCTGTTTACATGCATGCAAAATGAAGAGATAGCTACGATATTACTTTTAGTCAGAGATTGTAATAAAATTGAATTATAGTTAACAGTCACTTGTATCGTTCAATATGTGACTTGTCAACTAGATACACCTAGAGACTAGAGTTCATACTCAAAACTTTTGTATTTAGATATCAGTTAACTAGCAAAAGATACAACGAAATGAATTTCCAGATTCCACTCTTAATCATAATCTAATTTCAATGTATCTCAGAACGTTTATCTGTTTAATAACAGCTCTTGGAATATACTATCAGTGTAATGCAACTTCATGTTATTTGATATTTAGGCAACTTTCAAACTATTTGTTGCAAACATAATCAGGCGTATAAATCATTGCATATTGAACAAGTAGTGCTGTGATTGATATCTGTGGAGAGTGGAAAACTGAAAATTGTTTGATAGTCCCTTTATTTGTAAATAATTAGTTGGTAAGATGAATATGAAACAGTGATAAAAATGGTTGAGTGACGTGGGCTGATATGCCTGGCACCTAACGAAGATTTATTGTCTTCGAGAATTGTACTTTAGAACATTATTTCAATTATTATAACTATGGACAGTGTAAACATTTCATTTCCATGACTGTTACGTTCTCCTCCTTACTCGGTCCTCTCGTCTAGTATGTTTACAATTAGTATATTGTTTATTACTATGAACTACCTTTACTTAATTGTGTACAAGTTGTACCATTCACTGCCATTATTTCCTTTGTTCTGTATCAGAGTTAGATATGTGATTGGTTTGCCGTGTGGTCTGATTTTATGCATATATAAGGGCATGAGTAAAATATAATACGATCTCGGTTCTCCGTTCACAGTTTTCCGTTTTTCGGTTCCCAATTCTGGTTCATCCATTGTCGGCCTAGGGGTGAGTGGGTTAGGTCAGTGGCACATTATCAACTAGGCACACACCTTATTGGCGTTCGCTACAACTAACCTAATCCTCCTTCCTTTCTTTCTGGCGTCATAACATGGACAAATACACACTAGTGACAGGGATTAAAGGGGCAGTTTCATAACTCTAGTGGGATGTAATTTGTGGACTATTGTTATATTAGGTGTGAAGTAGATGCATAATAATACTACTAAATATTATTTCAGAATATATAATGAGTTGTTAGTAGTATGATATACAAACCATTCTCCTGTCTTTCAACTTTCAAGAAACCGTAATCAATCATAATGTAATTAATGCATGAATAAAACGCTTGTAAACTGTTAGCAGGCATACGTGGAGGTTATCATCGACAATACAGTACATCAAATGAGTTATATCACTAATCAACTAAATTAAAAAATATGATGTATTAGATTATGACTTATTTATTTTAAGTTAATATTCCACCCGTATGACCTGATCTCAGTACGTTGGGTTATTAAGAATGTCATAGGTGACCTGTGCTAATCACACATTAACTCAGACTAAAACTGTCCTTATTTTAAATTAGTTTACTAGCTGTAATCATCATATGGTGATAAATACGTGACAAGTATTTACTAGTGATTAATTGTAAGTTGAAGTTGTATGACATTCTCTCGAGGTTAGGGCATACCAGTTTCCAGTTGTTAGGTTATCTACATCCAGTGCTTGTTAACTATTACTCGCTATGAATGAGGTGAGAAGGTAATTTCTTCCTGTGATGTCTCACACTAAGATGAAATAAATGTCTATTGACTCGCAGATTTTAATTCCTGTTAAAATCTAATCAATTTGTGATAACAAACTCAAACTGACCATTATCTGTAACATTCAATTACAATTAATACTAACTCACAGGTGGATAAAATGAAGTGGTGATTTATTGAGTTTTAGTGAGGTTTGACCAGTGGGATTCAATAGTTTTGGATGTGAGGCGGTTATTTACTGATGACAATCGATTACGTCACTCAGATAGCAATTTGACAACAGTTAGAAATATAAACCTTTAAGTGTCGGTTGGCTAAGGGATCTAACAATTAATCGTTTAGTGCGAAGCCATGAGGATCGGCGATTACGTGGTGGACTCCTCAACGTTTTCTTTCGATGAGTCCCGTACTATGACTGGACGACTGCTAAGTAGTTTCAGGTTACAAATATTTGTGTAACTCAAGTGGATTTATGATATTATATTCAAATCCAACAATCTTCATAATACTACATTAAAAATACCAAAACACTTTTTATTACATAATTAATGAAATATACCATAACATGTAAACAAAGATGTTATAAAATAAAAATACACAATATAGATTTGTATCGTTTGAAGAGAAATGTATTCGTGTGCCTACAAAAGAAATGGATACACAAGGAAGATCAATTGATAGAAAGGGAAATAGATAAGAGTAACTCTTTGTTACATTCATATACTTAAATTGACGTAATATCACGTAAATATCTTAAACTTGTTAAGTTAGTATTACTATCTGTTTCCTGAATAACATTGCATTCATCATCATCATCTTCATTTTCTTCATTATTGTTCAATATAAGATACTTCATTAAATCATTATTCATACTTTTAGTAATCGTATTAGTTATATTATTATTATTATTAGTAGTAGTAGTAGTAGTATTACAGTTGTTAGTTCGATCTCTGTCATCTCTTTGCTGAATTATACTTTGAAATGATTTTTGATTAAAGTCATGTACATGAATGTTTTCTTCAGAAAATGTATTAAATAATTCATCATTATTTAACTGAAAATATTTCATTGTCATTAGTTGTGATGTTTTATGATCAGTAAGATCATTATTATTACTATTATTATTATTATTATTATGGATATGATTAGTAATTGACGTTGTTGGTGTAATGATAATATTTTCACTATTCATTGAATTCTGCGTTGAATTCAGTTCAATTGATCTTGATGTGAATAAAGAGAATAATGTACATGAATCTTGTGTAGGCGTTAATGATCTATTCTCAAATCGTACTTTATTAGTATAATCATTTGATAATGCTTCTTGTTGATGATGGTGATGATGATGATGCAGCTGATGATGACAATGATGTTGTTGTTGCTGTTGTAAGTATTTTCTTCAATTTCTAGTAGTAGTAGTAGTAGTAGTAGTAGTAGTAGTAGTAGTAGTAGTAGTAGTAGTAGTAGTAGTAGTAGTAGTAGTAGTAGTAGTAGTAGTAGTAGTAGTAGTAGTAGTAGTAGTAGTAGTAGTAGTAGTAGTAGTAGTAGTAGTAGTAGTAGTAGTAGTAGTAGTAGTAGTAGTAGTAGTAGTAGTAGTAGTAGTAGTAGTAGTAGTAGTAGTAGTAGTAGTAGTAGTAGTAGTAGTAGTAGTAGTAGTAGTAGTAGTAGTAGTAGTAGTAGTAGTAGTAGTAGTAGTAGTAGTAGTAGTAGTAGTAGTAGTAGTAGTAGTAGTAGTAGTAGTAGTAGTAGTAGTAGTAGTAGTAGTAGTAGTAGTAGTAGTAGTAGTAGTAGTAGTAGTAGTAGTAGTAGTAGTAGTAGTAGTAGTAGTAGTAGTAGTAGTAGTAGTAGTAGTAGTAGTAGTAGTAGTAGTAGTAGTAGTAGTAGTAGTAGTAGTAGTAGTAGTAGTATATGGATATGATTAGTAATTGACGTTGTTGGTGTAATGATAATATTTTCACTATTCATTGAATTCTGCGTTGAATTCAGTTCAATTGATCTTGATGTGAATAAAGAGAATAATGTACATGAATCTTGTGTAGGCGTTAATGATCTATTCTCAAATCGTACTTTATTAGTATAATCATTTGATAATGCTTCTTGTTGATGATGGTGATGATGATGATGCAGCTGATGATGACAATGATGTTGTTGTTGCTGTTGTAAGTATTTTTCTTCAATTTCTTCATGTTCTATTATTGGGAATTGATTGAGATCCTCTTTACTGTTTACATAGTTACGATCTATTGCATTATTTTTATTTTGACTTATATCTATTGATATATTTTTATGTGATGATTTTGTATTATGTAATATTGATGAATGAATATGTAATACTTGATAGAATTCATGACGAAATGTTTTATTTAACCAACCGTATAGAATAGGATTAACACATGCTGAGCTTAATATTAACAATAAGCATAATGCTTGTGTTATAATAACAGTTATAGCATCAATATTATTTGCTTCAATATTCATAATTTTACTAATCACTTTTAAACTTGTTGTTGATTGTTGAAATAATGAATCAGTTACTGTGGTTACAACATTAATTGTATTATTATTATGCATTATATATTCATCAAATTCATTTAATTTTAATTTTTTCATTGCTACATCTATACTAGTTACAATGATTAATTCACGTATATCACTGATTACATTCATTGTATTAATTGGTAACCAACTTAAAAAGAAAATAATACCAATCATTGTTGATAGAATAATTGCTTTACGATGTCGTCGGTCAATTGCTTCTTTTTGTGTTAAGATTGATACATTTAATATAGGTGATGTTATAGGATTATGTTTGTCTAATGGATTTCTATGTAAATTTATATTACTTAAACAATGTAGATTACTATTACTTTCATTAGGAGTATTTACATATGTTTTAATGCATGAATTAAGTTTATTTTTATTTATTTGTAATGTATTATCATTTGGAATAGTTTGTTGATCAATTGGCATTCGAATAATTTGTGATAGACACATTTTTTGAATTGCGCGTAATTTACGATCTCGTATACTTAAACAAATACGATAATATACAATAGTTACAATAACTAATGGTGTCATATATTGAATAATTAATGCAGCTAATGAATAGAATACTTTAAATTTTTGTACTGTTGGATTATCTGCTTTTTCAGTACATTGTAAATGATGTAATTGTGTAATATGTGAAAAGTAAACAAGTGGACTAGCTAATAGAAATGCTGTAATCCATGTAAAATAATTCACTTTAATTGCAGTATTAATGTTGCCACGATGAGTTGTTGGGTAAATGATACACTAAAATATATGAAATATAAATAAATACATTGTAAATATCAAATTCAAGTTAGAAGAACTAGTTGCATAACCTCCATTTGTTTGTTTATTTTTATTTTTTTTTCTTAATTTTTCCAAATCTTTCATTGATGTGAGCTTATTTTGTCTCAATAGTCGTCACTTTGTTCATATGTAATTATTATAGACAGAATTCATGGTGCTAACGACTAGTGAGTTCCATACTAGAATGAAACAGACGTCTAGTTCTCCATGGTCTTCAACCGTACCCTACCAACATTATTCTGTGACGAACTCAATTAATAAAAACTTTGTACTAATCTCCATAAACTACGTCAATTTTAGGAAGAAAATATTTTTTAGAACTCCACTATCAGTTTATATATGAACCATTAAACTAACCCCTCCATTGCCGACAATTTTCTTACGTAGATTGCACACTTCTGAGTTCCATACAAGATAAAACAGCTGTTTACTGCTCCCTGCTTTTCAGTGGTACCTTGTCAATATCACTTTATGACGAATTCGATCAACTAAACTTAATACTGATCACCACAAAGCCTCTCAATCCAATTATGTGATAAGTCAACATTATAACAACATTCCCCTTATACACTCAACCAAGATTTATGACGCTGGATTAATAGTTATTGTGTCCACCTCACTTTAATCTGACATATCACTACCATTTGATTAGTACCGATCTTATTGTCAACAATGTTAGCCAAGCATGAAAATAACGAAAATAGTATGGTATAATGTGTGGTTAATAAACTGCCTCGAACAATTATCTACTCATTCATTGTACTATGATGAGATAGCGACCATGCGTATCCTGATTACAATTAACATTCGACTGAAGAAGAAGAAAGCCTGTCTTCATATGTTTTGAGTTCAGGTTTCTTTATGAAACAATAGATGTACATTAAATAATTTAAAGGAGGATCAGTAACCTTGAAATACGATCTTCTACTGTTTTTTTACTGCATTCTGAAGGAGTAATTACTATCACACTTTTCTGACTATATGTACGTGTTATACGAAAAGACAAAATTTTTTTCACTACAGTGAGAAGCTACTTTTCTTAAACAAGCAATCATCGAATTTTACTGAAAATCATATGATCTCCTATTTGAATTCGTCACAATGCAGTTAACTTTGTTGACATCTCGATGTTAGTCACTACAGAGTAGATTATTATAATAAAGGTGGTTTTGTGATTGTTTTTATTTAATTTTTTGAATGAGTTAATTATAAATTTTTCTCAGTTGGGTAAAAATCAGAGAACAATGAACAGCTTTAAAGTCCTAGTATGAGACCACAAAGCGAACTTAAGATATTCAGATCTAGAAGGAAACGCATAACCATCAGTATCACTGGACAGTTATCGAATAGTAGAATCCTTACTATAATTGATTCATGATACAACAATGCTGTCAGTTGAATGCGAGCACTGATGTGGTGCCTTTAGGATAAAACATATATCTACTGTTCTCTAATTTGCAACGATATCCAACAAGGATCATTATGACACTATACAATTACGCAAAATTTTTATATATCCTCACTTCTTTACTTGGTAATTCAAAGCATATGAATACCTCTCGTGCTTGGCTACTTTTGCTAGCACACTCTGCATCCTGTTCCACTTGTAATTGCCTTTTTGTTTCTATTCTGGACATTTGTCTCAACATCATTTCTCGAATTATATTATATCTCGTAATTTCAGGCTGTTTACTGCCAACGATAAGAAGCCTTAAAATTGAATAATGATGCATTCATCTTAATCAGAGAAACTTGTTTTTTCCAGCTGTTGAGAATTTAAAGTATATGATATACTAGCTGATACTTTGTTCTTCAACTAGTTACTGGTTAGCATCATCCATCAGAATATAGCATATACTTTTTTAAAGTATCACGTTATCTGTACAAGTAAAAACGTTACTTGAGTACATCAAAGTATGCATTTCATTATTAACTTTGTGATCAAAATATGTTACTACTATGATTGATCCATTTGACTTACATTATGTTCTTCATATTGTTACTATTTTTGTGACTAATTTTCAGTCAAATAATTGTATATAACAAATCTTAAACAAAGTATCATTATTATTACCAGATAGATCATACCTATACCGTAACATGTATCCAGGGGTTATTTTCAGGAAAAATGTTATTATTATTATTATTCTATGCAATTAGAACATAGAAGAGATGCCTACAGTCTCGATGGTAATGATTTCCCTAGTGGCGTATAAACCAGTATCCCCTAGCTTCATAGACTACTCCCTTTATCATTGAATTCTCTAAGCCAGGGCTAATTCCCTGTTAGATAGACATTAATAATCACATTATAACTTCATTGACAGAATTCAGTTTACACTAAAAAGATTAAATGAGCATCACTACTCAATGATTGATTATTATAAATATATCAAGTTTCTCACAACCTGATTAATTCAATAGTAACATTCTCAACCCATGAAAGTGTATGAAGTACATTTAAATTCAACATAAAAAGAATCAACTACAATTTCAATAGTTTAAGTTTACCTTGTTGATTACTTTTTCAACTAACATGAAATCTAACTTCAGAATTTTCTCCTAAGTAACTAGAAATCATTTGATAATATTTCGTTTTTTATCATTTCTTCCAAATGAATTTAATTAATAATGTCACTACTGATAAAATATTCTATTCAATGTAATCATAAATGACAAATGTAAAAAGTGAAATCCATTTTTTTTCCATGATGAAATTAAATAATTACAATATAAAAATGTTTATGATGTTTCCAGTTTATTTATTAAGTAAGATAATCTTGTTGGTATGCATCATTACCAAGGTTAGACTTTGATAATTTTAAATAGTTCAATTTAGATGGTTTCTAGAGATTAGTATTACGTTTAGTTGATTGAATCCTTCGCAGATTGTTATTGACAGGGTACTATTAAAAACCATGCGGCAGTAAACAGCGGTTTCGTCTCAGTATGGGACTCCTCATCAGTGCACAAACTAGATTCTGCAGCAAGAGTTTCTCGTATTTCATTGTTTTATTATGTTAGTGATATGCTGGGCACGTAATGAAGATTGATTATCTTCGAAAACTATGCTTTAGAATATTATTTCAATTATTATAACTGTAGACAATTTAATCATATCATTTCTATGACTGTTACGTCCCCCCCTAACCCAGTCCTCTCGTTTAGTATGTTTACAATTAGTATATTGTTAATTACTATGAACTACGTTCACTTAATTCTGTACAAGTTGTTCCCATTCACTGTCATTCTTTATTTTGTTCTGTATCATTGTTAGATTTGTGATTGGTTTACTGTGTGGTCTGATTTTGTGTATATATAAAGGCATGATTAAAATATAATACGTTTCCGGTTCCCAATTCTGGTTTTTCTATTGTCGGCCTTGGGGGGTGAGTGGTCTTAGGTCAGTGGCGCATTATCAACTAGGTACACACCTTATTTGCGTTCGCTACAACCAACCAAATCCTCCTTGCTTTCTTTCTCACGTCATGACAGTTAGTTTCTCAGCTCTTTTGCACTATGAACATTTTGTATTTTAAAGTAATTAAGTTTTACAAGCTTAATTTCCACGTGTTGTTTACGTACTTTCAAGCTGTTCCTATTGTTTTTTCACTACTACTAGTACTTCAGTTCTCTTACTATCAACTTGCATGTTCTGCTCATTAAGTTACGTAATTAATCTATTTCATAGTTATCATTGGCTAGCAGTTTACATTGTTTTCCATGTATTTGATCAATAGTTAATATACAAAAACATATCTCACTTTCATGACGTAACAAGATGAATCAAAATAAAGTTGAATGATTATGTATATTTCAATAGGCATATAAAAATTCTACATCAATGATAATATGATGAGATCTAAAAGTAAGTACTTACTTAATGTAAAAGTACGTTAACATGTACATGCAATAAAGTGTGCAAAACACAGTTACATCAAAATGTAATAATATTGCAAAATTCACCTAACAAAACAATGAAATATTAGAAACCCTTATAGAATCGGTGAAAGGAAATTATTGCCTAACTGACATGTTTAATTTATGTCTCCCACCTCTCCCACTCCCTCTTCGCATCATCATATCAGTCATTTTCACAACTTTTTCCCAATATCATAACAAAATATGATATTGATTTTATGCATATTCAAGTCATATTATCTGATGTAATTACGAATTAAATCAATATGAAGCCTTTCATTTTTATATCAATAAATCTATCAAAAACGGCGAATAATTTGAAAAAATCTATTATTTTATTAATTACTGACATGACAACAAATCGATTAGCAGTAGTGGTGAATGTAGTGGTGGTGGTGGTGGTTGGGGTGTGTGTGTGATAATTTGTAGCTAACGAGGCTGATTTCTGTTATACTGTGTTCTCTGAGCTGGATATGGTTTGATTACACAACATTAAATTATTCCAGTCATTGAACACAATATAACTGAAAACAAACTTAAGTTTTATGAAATTTTTACTTCATTTCATTTGAAAAAAAGAAAACAAATGAAAAATAACTTTTTTCTTCTTCAAGAAATATTATTCAATTGTTCATTTGGATGGAAAGGAAATATTTAAAAAAATGACAAATTACTAGCAATTACTAGTAATTAAGAAGAAAGAAACTTGAAATGGATTGATGTTGAACACTTTGTATTGTTATTATCATGAGGTCTGTTATGGAAAAACCGCTAGACGATACGTTTGACTGATTGTTTTGGTTAAGTTTATCATGTTAAATAAAAATGATTGTCGACTTATTAGTGTGTACTATACAATAATTCTGCTAAGTTAGATGATGTAATACAAATTAGAATAATGTCCAATTGAAACTTACAGTAAACCATTGAAGTTTTACATTATGAGCTAAACATTATTATATGATGAATGAACATCAAAGCCAGTTGGAGGGATATTTCGTCGTAGAATGAGACATAAACAGTGGAAATCAATGACCTTACTAGGGTATCGAGTATTTTGATGAATGTTTAGTATTATAACCACTGTGTTCATATTCGGCTGACGAGTACCACAAGAGACGGAACGCTCCTCCTGGGTTCTGCATGCATGCCATAATCCAAATTAAACCATTTACTATTTAGTGTTTTGATCCAAACATTATTTTCATTAATATGCCTCAACTCAAGATTTTAAGTCTTCTCTGAGACTATAAATCATATAATATTTCTCGTGTTGTTGTTTTCCCAAGACGGCTAAAGAAGTCACATATTCTATGAATTGAAAAAGTTCACTTCATATCTTAACGCAAACAGTTACAACAGATATATGGTGTCGATATGGTTAGTTTAATAGGAACATTTTCGGTCAATGTCAAGATGTCACGTGTTGACAATATGACGAATAAACTCATTACAAAAGTTTCACTGTATAAGAAATGCGTGTATGATACATTAATAGTGTTTGGTAAGGATTTTGATGTGGCTCATCTTTTTTATGAGGATTCAAGATAACATACCATTAATTCACAGAGTTGGAAATAACAATCAGTCACCATCCACAGATGTTCTGCTGAAACTAAAGGAAGATGAGTCCATTGAAAGACTCACCTAGGAGAAACCAACTTGGATTGGTCAATATCCGATTTTACTCATTGAGATGATGATCAAAATACTGATGTTTAGTGAATATCCGTTGAAATTTATAATTCAATATTAAATTTAGCTACTAAAGGGACCTTCAGTTCATCCTGTTTTAGAGAAGAACATTCTTGTTACAATACCGTATGGAAGTAAATACGGTAGAATGAATTTAAAATAGGTACTAAATTGAGATGTCGAAAACACAATATTATGATGCTAATTTGATAATCATTGAAAAGTGTAAACAATTTATCTAAAGTCACATCACATCCCATTGCATATGCATGTGTGGACATAAATAAATAAGTTACAGTAGTCAGACGTTTCAATCTTGTAAGGTAGAACAATCGCTTAAATGGCTACAAAACGCAAATATGTTGAATGACCTTATAAAGGCTGGCAATAGAAAGCCTTATTTGTCCATGGGAAGATATGTAATTGAGATTGGCTATTATTTCAACCTTGTAATTTCTTCAAATCCCTGTAAATATGGTGTATAAAAAGCATGCCTAACATTGACATAAGGTACACATTACTCAGTCGAATAGATCCTTAATGACATGTGCAAAATTGAAACATCAAACATTATAATATTACTGGAAAAGGACAAAGATGAGCGCTGAACAAAACATAATCTTCAGAATGGCTTACGAGTTGACAGAAATGCTTGAACCTATGTTTAGTACAATTCTGATTAGACAACCAATCTATCTCATAGAAGCACTAACCATACCTTCTTAATGTGTTGTGAAATAGTTATTTTTGTCGTAATCGTAGTAATCATCAACTACTTTCAAAGATTTTTATCCTCCCCCCACTTCCCTCCCCCCCCAATTATTACATTATGATTACATAAGTATCTTATTTAACTGACCTTCATTAAATTTTCTACTTTTGTATATAAATGTTTTGACAAGTGCATATAGATACGTTACAGAAGTGAGTTAAAGATTTGTCTCGTTGAAATACACTAAGACACTATTCAAATGAATTCCTTTCTTCACATTATTCTATCGAAACTTCTAGATGACAATTTGATATTGACACAATTCATATTTTCTCAAAAAACGAAAATTTATCAGTAATACTCAACTGTTAAGTTTGATAATAATTAACATAGTCACTTCTAATCAATTTCCTGTGATAAAATCAAAAACTTTAATTCAATATGAAATACACAATCCTTAAGCCTAAAATTTACGTTTCATACAAAACTTACTATCTTGTTACACATAACTGAAAAAATTCTGTCTGAAAAATTTTATGAGAATCTAATACTAGTGTAGAATGAAAGCAGTAAGCATTCAAAGAAAAAACTTTTCCTGTACAGTCATAAAACAATCAGGAAATTTAGAAACAAGACTCCGGTATCACAAACTGACCTAATTTGGAAAATTATAAGAAGCCAAGAACGACTAAATAGCTGTTTATTCAGAATATACGACTTCTTAGTAAAAAAAATATTCAAGGCCAACTTATCAAGTAAACCTTAATCCACCAAGAAAATTATGTAATTCACAATGAACCTTTTAAAATTAGTTCATATTTCCAAACCTAATCAATTCACGACAATGTTCGGTGACCTCATCAGTTGCCATCAGAGATTAACTGCCTCAAATTCAAAACAGTTCACTAGTCAGTTAGTGTTGAATGTAATTGAATGCTGCAGTAAGTGGTCATTTTAGTTGGTTATCACGAATTAGCTGGATTCAAATGACGATTGAAATTTGTAAATCAACAGACAAATATTTCATACTGGTGTGAAACACCGCCAAAAGAAATTGTCTCTTGCATCATTCATAATGAGCAACAGGTAACAAGAACCGAATGCCAATAACTTAGTAACTTTCAACTACTAAGTGTTAACTTCGAGAGAATATTCTACAAACTTAGTCTACGATTAATCACCATTATTGGCCTGTGAGATATTTTTTAAACAAATGATGATTTCAGGTAGAATCAGTCAATCAATCAATATCTGTTTTCTCATGTGGAGCATATATAGCCCACCAGCATTCTCCAACCAACTCTGTCCTGGGCTTTCCTTTCCAGCTATTTCCAAGTACTCTTCATTCTCTTCATGTCTGTCTCCAATTCCCGGCGCAATATGTTCCTGAGTCTTCATCTTTTCCTTTGACCTTGAGGATTCCAAGTTAGTGCTTGTCTTGTGACACAGTTTGACGGTTCCCTTAATATGTGTCCACCTCCAGCGTCTTTTCCTAATTTCTTCCTAGGCTGAAAGTTGATTAGTTCTCTGCCATAGAAGGCTGTTGTTGATAGTATCTGGCCAACGAATCCGAAGAATCTTACTCAGACAGTTGTTTATAAATACTTGTGTCTTTTGAAGGATACATTTCGTAGTTCTCCAAGTTTCAGCTCCATAAAACAGGACTGTCTTCTCGTTTGTGTTGAAAATTTTGACTTTAATGTTGACTGATAGTTGGTTTGAGTTCCAGATGTTTTACAGTTGTAGAAATGCTACCCTTGCCTTACCAATCCGGGCTTTCACATCCGCTTTAGACCTTCCTTGTTTGTCAATGATGCTACCCAAATATGTAAAGGTTTCTACATCTTGCAGAATCTCTCCGTCAAGTGTAATTGGGTTAGTGTTTGTTGTTTTGTATCGAAGAATCTTGCTTTTCCCTTTGTGTATGTTGAGGCCTACTGCTGCCGAGGTTGCTGCTATATTGCTAGTCTTCATCTGCATTTGATGCTGTGTGTGGAATAGAAGAGGTAGGTCATCCTCAAAATCCAAGTCATCACGTTGCATAGATGTTGACCATTGTATTCCGAGAGTGCCTTCAGATGTTGCAGTCTTTATGATCCAGTCTGTGACCAGTAGAATGAGGAAGGGCGAGAGTAAACAGCCTTGTCTGATACCCGTCTTCACTTCGATTGAATCTGTGAGCTGACCTCCATGCACGATTTTACAATGTAATCCGTCGTGAGAATTCCGTATGATGTTGACTATCTTCTCAAATATGCCGTAATGTCGTAGAAGGCTCCATAATATTCTCCTATCCACGCTGTCGAATGCTTTTTCATAGTCGATGAAGTTGATGTAAAGTGGTGAATTCCATTCACTTGATTTTTCACTAATGATCCACAGAGTAGCGATTTGGTCGGTACGCGATTAATTCTTACGCGATCCGGTTAGTTGATCCGGGAGTTGGACACTGACCGGGTCTCTCATCCGGTTCAATAACACTGTTAAAGACATTCCTGGTACGGAAAGTAGAGTAATGCCTCTGTAGTTCTCACATTTACTAAGATCTTTCTTTGGTAACTTGATGAAATACCCTTTATTCCAGTCTGCTGGAGCTTGCTCTTCCTCCAAAATCTTCCTGAAGAGAATGTGGAGTATCCTTGAAGTTGCTTCTATATCTGTTTTCAGTGCCTCAGCTGGTATTTGTCTGCCCCTTCCGATTTACCACTCTAGATCAGTCTGATGGCCATTTTGATTTCTTCGACTGTTTTGGGTCTGTGTTTATAAGGTGATCTGTGATTTCTGCTTCGATGAATAGTGGAATCAATGCGGCTGGTCTATTCAAAAGTTCTTCGAAGTGTTCTACTTACTAGTTTTGTTGTTCATGCACTTCAGTGATTGGTTTGCCAACCTTGTTCTTGGCCGTTCTGGCTTACTGAATTTCTCAGCTAGTTTCTTCGTTGTGTCACATATGTGTATATGTTTCCTTCTCGTACAGCTTTTTTCGTTAGCATTGTTAGGTCCTCTACATATTTCCGTTTATCCAACCTAATGATCCTCATCACTTGTTGATTTCAGCGTATTTAGCCTGTGCGTTGGCTTTCTCTATTCTTGTTAGGCTGTTACTAATTGCTATATCCTTGCTCCTCTTTTATTCGACAAAAATTCATTCTTTATAATGGTGTTTCTTGCCACCCAAAACCTCCTGATATATTGTAATTATTGTTTCCTTAATCGGTGAAACTAAACTTTGCCGACGACTTTGAGTCGCTTATTAGCCAATCAGAATGCACTGGTAGATAAAATCATTTTTTATTATAAAAAACGGTGGAATTTTAAAAAAGAATTACACCTTATACACTTGCAGTTCGATTTGGGACATACGGGAAATATCCCTTTTTAATGTTCGGTCCTAAGTTCCAAGAACCTACCAGTAATATTAAAGCAAATATTACTTATCCATTCGGTTTTTGCAGGTCTTCATCTATTATATTTTCGATTTCTAATGGCTGTTTCATCTATTTCAACGATTCTTCTTACGCCTCCCTAAAACAGATTTAAACGTAACATGATTTCTGAGCATATGTCTCTACATTGCTGATACCATTGCACTGCTGATACTTCGCTTACATTTGTAAGAGGCTATGCCAGAGTAACAGGCAACTGCATAACCCATAATACAACTAACATGCAGGTTCGCCTTAGTGTTGGTCTAGACTTGCTAAAAAACTGCCTATTCTTATTGATTTCTTTCGCCAGCAACTATTACAACGAAAGATTACTCCATCTCGACTATCTGTGGATTGTAGTTGAGCCATAATGAGCCCACAATCACAAATCAACTCTCTACGAAGTAATCCTAGAGCTTGTAGATTATAAATAACTACGTTTTCACTGAAAATTCAAAACGGCCGATCTAAAGTAAGAATTTTGAACTTGAATGACCGCGTGATCCTGAAACAAATACCTTGATTCTAATTGGCCTACTCAAGTTCGTCGGCAAAGTTTAGTTTCACCCCTTAATCAACTTCTAGTTGTCCTCCATAGTAGTTTCACCTTTTTTCTAACAGATCATGAAATGCATGGAACTTTTTGTTGAAAGTTATTTTGAATTCGTTGAGTTTGTTAGTATCCCGAAGAAGGGTTGAATTAAACTTTTGTAATACTGCTGTTCCAGTTGCCCAGTGCTTCTTCACCTTCATTTTTATTTTAGCCACTAACAGATGGTGATCTGAAGCTATATAGGCTCCTCTTCTTGTTCTTACGTCTTCCATGATCCTTCTAAACTTATTGATGCAGATGTAGTCGATTTCGGTCCTCCGTAACGTGATCCGGTGAAATACATGTAGCTTTGTGTATGCGATCGTGGGAAAATATTGTACCACCTATGATCATTTTGTTGAATGCACATACGTTTACAGACTTCTCACAGTTTTTGTTCCTTTCTCCTGGCCCACGACATCCAATGATGTCTTTATATCCGGTGTTATTCATTTCAACCGTGGCGTCTAGGTCTCCTGTCAGAATAGTCAGGTCCTTGGCTGGACATTCCTCGATGATTGACTGCAGCCTCGCATGGAACTGATCGTCGTCTTCGTGGCTGTCGTTGATGGATGCATATCACTGGATGACATTCATTGTAATCCCTTCCTTCTTTGTCTTGAGGGATGCTTTAATGCTACTAGGTCCATTGAGTTTTGTCATCCTATTAGAGCCTTCCATGCTTCTTGGGACAGCATTAGTGCTACTCTTTATGTGTGTGAAGCATTTTCATCTTAGTGACCGAAATATAAGAGCAATTATCCTTAGAATAATCTATGCTGTCTAATTCAGAACAATTTCGTGATATCAAAACAAATAGTTTTATGTTAGGTTTGAAGCATTTTTTTCATAAAACAGGTAATATAATAACTTCTGTGCATAACTGAAACCATTGTAATTAGTGACGTAAAACTGAACTTATACCTACTAGTTCACACTAGTGGAACACCCGCCCCCAACATCAAGTTTTATCTACACACTATCCATTTAGTGACTATGTATTTGTAAATCACAATTCACGTTATTGTTATTAATAATTACCTTATTGAATGTTACGATAACATAACATTATTCTTTTTGATATTATAACTATTATTTCACTATTCTAAAAGGTATTTAACCATAAATACAATACCCGACTTCACTTCTGCAAACAGGACCAACCTGAACAACTGTAGTATACAAATATTCTCCCCCCCCCCCAAATTCCACTTATCAACAGAATAATGGGGGGAAAATTTGGGTAACGTAATATCAGAATAACGGTATTTCAAGTTTTCGTCGTGGTTTTATAAAAGTTAATTCTTGTATGATTTGTCAGTTTGAATTTTCATAAGTTCTCTACTAATCACAATCTTTAGAACTTAGTTTTAGTGCTGGAATTTGATACGTTTGAAGCTTGTAACATGGATAACTATAGACTATCTATGTGGGTCAGCCCCTATTTTGTACAACCTATGATCTCTTAAATGCACAGCTACGTTCCTTATTGAGTCATCAATACTAACTGGTTTTATATGGTGTTATACAGAGTAGCGTTTTAGATCTTGTACTTCTAAAAAATTACAAAAACGAAGTGTTCAGATGTTTCAGTATGGGTAAACTTATTCTGTATGTTGATAACCTTGAAGTATTGTGTCATCTTCTCCACAAGATATTACCCATACACAAACTTACATCATTAATTTACTCACTAATGTAGCTTTAGATGAACAAAGTGGGAATTAAAACGATGCATTTAAGTGTGGATGGATATGTTTTGGTGACACACATCAATTTCGATCTCTCGATAAACGGTTTCGTTCGATGGTTGACTTTAGTCTTAAAGACTATTGCGGTTTATCACTCTCATAGTTGGTTATTGCGTAAATGTCTAAGTCATATCGACTACCAGATTATATATTATTGCAAATTTCGTAACAATAATTCGCGTATTCCAGCACATAAAGCATGTATACGAATACTATTCGAATGCTGTACGTTTATTTTGAGCAATGTATGCCCCCAAGGTAAAATCCAATAGGAGTCTGTTTAGGATCGCTTTACTTATGTGACCTTTAAAAGTTATAGCACCTTTTTGCATCTGTTAATGAGATATAAATTCATCATATTTTAATCTTTGTAACTAGGTCCCAAATCTAAAATATCCCAATCAAATTTTACCTTCTATATGAATTAATTTATAAATTGACTATTGAGGGCTTGGAACAGTTTAACCCAATTTGTAAAATACATCGACCGTTATTATTTGTACAATATAATAGTAGTTTACTTACTTTCAGTACTTTACTAAAAGTAGTCAAGCCGCCAACTATCAATGAGGCCACTAGTAAAATACTAGGGATCTTCTGTGTGTAAATACTATTGTCATTCCGTAAAATTTATTACAGCTTGTATTATGAAACCATTTAAACCAATCCCTAGGTCAGTTCAAACTCTGTCCCCTCATTTCATCAGTTCCAAGTGAATTACAGTTGTTGTTCTATAATAATTGTTTTCATTTTTGACTTTCTAATTGTAAATGCTTATTTATAAAACGTATATAAAACCTCCTTATGGCTACTTTTTCTCTTTACTGAACATAACACTACAGCCTACTGGTGAAACACCTGTTTAACTTAGACGTATTTCGACTACCAATGAAGTGATAGTTCACTGTTGTAACATACTAATATTTGCTGAATGAATTAGTCAAAGATTGATGTTGGTAGAGTACCACTGAAAACCAGAGAGCATTAAACAGCTGTTCCATTCTAGTATGCAAACCCTCAGCAGTGCCCATCTTAAATTCTGCTCCAGGGGCTGCAGGCTGACAGACCCCTAACACTCTGCACCACTGAGCCATCGTTTAAAGGCGAAATTGCAACTGCTGACTATTTGCGATATAACCTGTGCGACTATCCATGGTCATCAGTGATAACTGTCTCACTCCCGATAATCTGACCTCCATTAGTCACGACTCCTCACTAGATCTTCAGAATCATCCTGAAGTTAGTCACCAGTGAGTTTCAGAGCGTTAAGCGTTTGCTAACCTGAGGCCCCTGGGGTAAATCCTGCTGAAAAGTCTCATACTAGTATAAAACATCTATCGAGTGCTTCCTGTTTTTCACTGGTACCCTACCAACATCAATCCGTGACGTGTTCAGTCAATTAGGACTTAATACCAATCTTCACAAATCACTACAATTCACCTAATAATATTGCCTAATTCATTCATAACTTGCTTATTCAAAGCTTATTTTGGCTTGGAATATAATAACAACGTAGCCTAATGACGATGCTATTGGAAACAATTGTCTACTCAATTGCTCCCAATTTTCTAATATACCATGGATATATCTTGCATAACAGAAAACATATGAGTAGTAGTTACCTTTAGGGATATGGTGGAAAAATTAATCTTTTTATTAAAATTTAATCAATAAGCTTATTAGGCTTTTGTTTTTTCTTCTTCTTATAGTTTTTAACTAATCTCTGGCACAGTTCAATGAAGCATCCACTACTAATCAAATCATTTCATTTCAGTAGTCTATTAAGCAACAAACTATAAAGTTTACCAATTTTCTAATTTAAAACCGTTTATCTCCTTTATTAGTTCGATAGTTTAATAAAAAAAGGGGTTGTTGCGGAAAATTTAATGGCGCATTCCGTTTCCATTTATCAGCTCCAGTATATATTTTGAACAAACTCATCACATACACATATGTAAATGTGTATGTTTCAGAATGTTGAAAATACCCATAATGTAGATTAGAACAGTACAACAATTTTGTTCTTGAATTGAAGTGATTTGTACAGATTGGTATAAAGTTTTAGTTGATTGAATTTGTCACAGATTGATATCCGTAGGGTACCATTAAAAACCTGGGAGAACTGGATAACTATTTCGTTCTAGTATGAAAATTCTCAGCATTATTCACCATAGATCCCGATTCCAATGGATGATCGTCGAAATATATCATAAACAGATGGAAGTAAGAATTCTACCACTGAACAGCATCCGGCAAAGTGGTGCAAAAGGTTAGGTGTTTGCCAATCTGAAGCCAGTGATGCGAAATCTACGATATGAGAAGTCCCATACTAGGTCCATTTCTCCCCGGCTTCCAATGACACCTTCCCAACACCAATCCGTGACGAATCCAATCCAATAAAACGCAACATTGTTCTTAATTGTTAGTATTCTCATTACTATTAATAGTGAATTTGTCCTCTGACTACTAATTTACACTTCATACCGTTCATGATAATTCATGCAATCCGTCTATTTCATTATCACCATTCATTCATCAAATACTTTGATTAACGTAAGAGTTTTTTTATATTTTTGTATAGGTACAACAGATTATCAGGGAATATTTGAATTAAAGTCTAATTAGAAACAATTCTGTTGTTCTACTATGTATAACTGTCAAGATATTTGTATACAAACTAATAAAGGTCATAAAGTAATGAATCAGTTCAAATGTGATAACTGAGAAATAGAATAAAGCATCAATATTAAATAGAGAGGACAGAAAATTCTATAGTCACCAGGACAGAATCAAGGTTATAATCCATAAAAAAGGCTTGGATTTTTTAATGGCCTTAGCTTCCAGAAATTTAAAGATGCGTTTATGATTACACCTACACAAAGCTTTAGAAGGCATTTTAATGCCTTAACATTCCATGAACGATTACAACACTTTCTTTGAAATATGTTTATATGATGACTAATGAAATAATACAGTCTAGAACAATGGATCCTACACATTAAAATGTCTAAAAAACTAAAGCATAACATATAATCCCATATAATCATAGGATGAAGAAAATACTGATCACCTACCTCAAAATATATAAGTAAGATTGACCATCAATTCGACTTTTCAATGATGTAACAGATAAAGCAAACCTTAAAAATTGAGAAACCTTAACGACTAGAACATTTGAGCCTCTTATGTGCTCATATACTGTTTGTTATAGCTTAGTATTAGCCCTGTTTATCTTTAATCATATTGACAATGATTTTAACCTCTATTATAAATTTTGTTATTTGTATGTTACAGATTGTTGGCTGTTAGATACTATTGAAGAAATCACTAGTCATTGGAAAGCAGATTACTTTTAGTACAGAACTGTTCAGTAGTGCACAATAAATAAAACCTATGATGTCTGCGCTAGTACTAACGTAACTTATGAAGAGCATCGTTAGACAAATGGATATACAAGATCCTAATGCACATGAAATAAAGGTTTTTAACAGAGCATTTATAGATAATTCTAAAGACTGTTTTATGATTTATTTAAGACAACCTGATTAATTAGTGCGTTTCACCATGGTAAGTGAAAGTTCATTAATGATTTCTTTTAGATACAAAAAACAGGTTTTGTTCTTTCAGTCACCATAACTTCAGGGTTGTAGAAAAACCATATTTCATTTATTAAATGATCGTAACCTGTCACCAAGATTTGTATTCACTAACTAACATGTACTTGCAAAACATGTACATCTCAAGGTTAAATGGAGAAGTTTATTCACATTTAATTGAGTACATTTATGTAATAACAGGATAAATAAATAATCGCAACCAATCATATCTACTACATTTGGTATCAGGACTATGTAATAAACGTTTAGTAACTATGATGTTTATATTGCCTAAACTGTAGGTTTTCCATAGACTTATTACTGATGGCCGCATTCGTTTTTCTCCCTGACGTGTTGTAATTTTACTATGGACCTACTGAGCCAATTTTTTTACACAACTCTCCTACATTTAGCCTTCAGTGTAATTTGTTTTTCCTGTTACTTATTGTTCTAGTATGTGATAAATAATAACGATTATTCTTACGCAATATGCGGTTTGGAATCATTTCCTATTTGTCAGTGTTTTATTCTCTCTTTCATCATCTTTAGGAAAGTCTTTGGTCACTGTGACACTGTGCCAACCAACCAGCGCCCATGAAATCAGGTCGATGTTGTTGTATAAGTTTCACTGGTTAGCTTATATACCAGGTCAGTATCGACCTATCTCGGTTATCTTGTATCTTACCTTTATACTAGCAAACCCAAGATCATTTTAATTCTAAAGATTCTAAGTCAAAGGTGACCAAACACTTTAAATGCCATAACATCAGGACATATACTAGACACTGTGATTGGATGAAATCACCACAATAAGAAGGCTAAAACCTTGTGTTTATGTTTAAAAGCCCTGGATAGTTGCATTGTCCTGGTATAGAAATGTTCAGCAGTATTCACTCATGATTCCACTATGGAATCATACCAGGACCTTTCGGTCTCACGGTGAACTGTTTGTGATTAACACCACTGGAGTGACATATACTGCTAGAATTCCCATTCTGATTAATTAGTGATACGGTTAAAAGGTTATTAGAATGTTAATCAGTGTGTGAATAATGGTTCTAACAGTTAAGCGTTGGCATTAAGACTACAAAATCATGTGGTCGATTCCCTAGAGAAATGGAGAGCGTGCAGTATGACGAAACCTCTGACCAGTGATTCATTGTTATTAGTTGTACCCAAATGAATTCAATCTATGACGAATACAGACAAAATAATTTCTTAATTCTCAGTGACATTTGAAAAAAGTACACATTTACAAATAATAATAATAATTTGC
The DNA here is from genome assembly GCA_034768735.1 of Schistosoma mekongi. Taxonomy (NCBI): domain Eukaryota; kingdom Metazoa; phylum Platyhelminthes; class Trematoda; order Strigeidida; family Schistosomatidae; genus Schistosoma; species Schistosoma mekongi. The sequence continues at coordinate 17,838,204 of CM068307.1, read as the reverse complement.
ATGAATACTAAAGAGAAGTGGATAATAATATGGGTGACATTGTGTTATTTGAGTTTTAGGTAATGTCAATTGTTACTTTAACCAACACCATTGTGTCCTACTTAAAAATGGAAATATTCTACTAGACGTTGTTATGATTCACATAGAAACCATGACAATCGAAAAACACACAATCACTAGCAAAATAAACTTTTATAAAATGTCTGGTCTCATAGTATCTGTACATAAATAAATGTACCATGTGAATACTTGAAGTTAAATAATGAACTTTAAAACAATATTCCTGAAGAAAATCAAGAAGTTTAAAATAAGAACAATAGCGGTGAAACTAAACTCTGCTGACGAACTCTCATAACTACCAATGACCTTGAGGCACCTTTTAGCCAATCAGAATGCAGTGGTAGATAAAATCATTATTTATTATGAAAAACGATGAAATTTTAAAAAAAATTTACACATGATACACTGTTTTCACATGATTTATGAACTTTTGGAGTTTGGAGTCGGGTTCATTGAGTTTAAATTCAAAATATGGGCGATATAGGAACTCGTTCATATGGCTCCAAATCATGTTGTTTCTAGAACCTTTATAAGGTCTAAGAAACTCCTTGAGACGTGACCAGTATCCTTCAATGTTTTGTGTGTGAACACCAGTACTTGGGTCCACAAAATGACTTTGGTGAACTACGACATGGTGAATATATCCAAGTCTACGAAGAGGCCAATAAGCTCTCCAGTCGTCAATATAAATAGTGGATCCTGGTTGATCGTACATCCGGATTATTGGTATCAGAATTCTTGCAGTTCGATGTGGAACATACTGGAAATGTCCCTTCCCTACAGTTCTGTCGTAAATATCAAGAATCTACCAGTAAGATTACAGTAATTATTACTTATCCATTCGGTTTTTACAGATCTTCATCTATTATATTTTCGATTTCTAATGGTTGTTTCATCTATTTCAACGATTCTTCCTATGCCTCCCTAAAACAGATTTAAACGTAACATGATTTCTGAGTATATGTCTCTACATTGCTGATACCATTGCACTGCTGATACTTCGCTTACATTTGTAAGAGGCTATGCCAGAGTAACAGGCAACTGCATAACCCATAATACAACTAACATGCAGGTTCGCCTTAGTGTTGGTCTAGACTTGCTAAAAAACTGCCTGTTCTTATTGATTTCTTTCGCCAGCAACTATTACAACGAAAGATTACTCCATCTTGACTACCTGTGGATTGTACTTGAGCCATATTGAGCTCACAATTGCAAATAAACTATCTACGAAGTAGTCCCAGAACTTGTAGATTCGAAATAATAACGTCCTCATTGAAAATTGCAATAAGCCGATCTATAGTAAGCATGTTGAACTTAAATGAGCGCGCGACCTTGAAACAAATGCCTTGATTTTCATTGGCCTTCTCAAGTTCGTCGGCAGAGTTTAGTTTCACCAAAATAACTCGGTGTGCAGAATATACTGTTGATTTATTTTATTTCATTATGTTCTCACCGCCTACTACATACAACGTAAACTATTAAATAATCAATCATCTTAAATTAAGTTAAACTTATTCATAATAGTAAGTTTGTTTAGAATTCGGATGGAAATTGTACTGACATGATATAAGAGACACTGTACAAAGTTGAAAGCGATAAACATAATAATGTTAATAGACAGAAAACATGTGACAGAAGATTTTAGTAAATTGATCAGTGTAGTAACAAAAACTGCTAAATCGAAGTGTGATATTGAAAACTGTCAAAAAATGTTACGGTCACTTATCAGAAAATCATTCAAAAACACCCAAAAACCTGAAAAGTAGAAGTCTATAATCCATCTCTATTTAAGAGGAGATAATTCTGCAAGAATAATAAACAGAAGACTGAACATAACGTTAACAAAAACTTATTTTTTAGCTTAACTGATTACCATGTAAAGAACACCCTGCTCTCACAAACAAACTACAATCGGCCGTTACTCTACCTGTATTCTCTCTAACTGATTTCTAAAATGCTCATGCACCTGATAAATCGGTTACACCGATACAAATAAAAGAGAACCTTACGTTAGATTTAACAAGCATTGTTATATCCATATACCACAACGACGCAAGTTACTAAGTAGATACCACTAGATCTTTGAAAGTGTGTCATAAGCAAACAACATTTAACCATGAAAAATGTTTCAATGTTACTACTCATAACCACTTAAAATCTGATTCATATATTTAATAGGAAGTTGTTAGCGTATTTTACCAGCCCATCTCTCTTCCGGTAACTTAATATTTGTTCCATTACATTATTTCTTACGTTTTTAAAACGGTATTATATAGCATTGTAGTCTTAGTATAAACAAAATTCATGCCAATCTCAAATTTGAACTTGCTTCTATTTTCTCACTAAGTAATCACCTATTCTCAGTCTGGTTATTATTGTCACTACATCAGTCGATGTTCTAGAACTTTGTACTGCATTTTATTTGTAACTTTCAACATTCTATCCAACCTTAACAATTTTATTTAATGTGTGGTACACTATACCGTAACTTCTACCACGTAAATTTCAACCAAACATACTGTTATAAGGAAGTTTAGTCATATTTTAAACGGCCAATTAAGTAATAGTATATGTTGAATGTAATAGTTGATGAAAACCTATTGAAAGACAAAAACATAATCTTATACTGTGTAAATAGATAAAGAGTTTCAAATTGGATTAAATATAGTACAAGGATGATTCAGGGCCAGAATTGTCCTCAACAGGCTGCCTAAATACCTCCACCAATGACGATTATTACTAATGTTCTAAATAACACGTTAACTGATGCATTACAAAATCAATGATTGATTATTTTGTTTGATATTAGACATAGCAACAACAATTAAGGCATACTTATTCTAGACGCACTAAATGTTATCAATACAATCTGACCAACAAAGGCGACTTGTGAAACATAAAACTGGATGTCACAACGGTCACGTTAAAGACAATAACCTAGTTACCTAAAGATCATGAGCTAGTCTTCCTGACGAGTGTTGTATAACATAAATCTAGATGAACTAGTAATTCCTGTAGAATGTTTTTAACTCCTTTAGCTACATTTAGCCAAAGTGCATTCCAACGTATATTGTTATATGATGAAAACTTTTGTAATGACTTTGTTTTAGTATTCATTAAACTAAATCTACATATCTGCTAATGTTTCTTTTTGATTGTATTCTCTCCTATTACTTAGTCGTCATATTGATACCTTTTAATTATTTATCAGTAAAGCTTGTTATTATTCAATAGTATAAAATGTTTTTGAAAACAAACAGCAATTAACCTATTATCTACTTGAATTTAATTAAACATTACATGCAATATAACACAATATACATTTGATTTGTTGTTGATGATGTTTATGCTTATTTTTCAATTTTTTTTCAAATAGTTGATCTATACTACTAATATCATTCAGTCAGTCAATTATAATTAACATGACGCGAATGTAATGAGAAAGACTAAGCATAATTCAAAATAATGGGACGAAACTGTATAAAAGATGATGATATATAAAAATTCAGCATTTAAGAGGAAACAATACGTTTATACATCATTTTCAATGTTGTCAAATTTAAACTATATCTCTAAACTCTGATTGCGGTTATCATGTAGGTATTGACTGAACAGCCTGTACCTACCAAGATAATTGAAACTGATAGTGCATGACTCTGAATTATACGTTGGTTTGATCTCCCGTAACTTATGCTATCCATTTACAGCTACTACATTCAACATCGTAATCCATTAATATGATTGTCACTGAATAAAGCAGAAGTCAGATTTTGATTTTACTGATTTCATTTTGGTTTCAAAAGCTTTGAGCCACACTTTAGTTGTGTGAAGGCTGGTCACATTAACCCAATTGTTCAAACTAAATTAAGTTCGAATCCATAACTTACCAGTTTAAAAACCACTGACTACTGCATCACTACTCCAATATTTAAGGATCGTCAGCTTCATTACAAGAAAACAGAAACAAAATTTTGGCACAATAAATTATAATGTAATTAAATCGAGGCGGTTTTTGGAGATGGGTATCAAGTTTAATTGTTTGTATTTGTCAAAGATTGTTGTCCGATGGGTATTACTGTTAATTAGAGGGCACTAGATATCTGGATTGTCCTAGTATAAGACTAAGGAGTGTGGATCTTAGGTCCCACCATGAATACAAACCCACAGGTTCAAGGTTGGCGAGTCCTCTGTATCAATGGGTGGGCAGCTGTCCACTAGTAAAACTTTTACTACCGTCAACCTGTGAGCGACGATCATCTGTTGTCAGTAGTGAGAAATATCTCACTTCTGACAAGTCTGAACTCCATCAGTCATCATTTTTGCTAGAACTTCAGAAACATAGTGTGGTGAAAACAAACAACTAAACTTAACTCCTACTGTATAAAACCCTTCGATCTAATTACTATGATTAGCTCGTTAGTGATTAACTTCATGGTGTTCCTGGAGTCCTATTGTGAAATAGTGACCGGTGGAGTTCAGACCTGTTGAGAGTGGGACAGTTATCATTAATGGAAATGGAGAGTCATCGTACTAGACCACATATTAGTAGGAGTAGAAATTCTACCACTAAAAAGCGGTCTGCGCAATAGTGTAAAGGAATCGCTAGCCTGAGAACCTTGAGTTGTATACATAACGGAATCAAATGTTTATACTCCCAAGTTTCTTACTGATTACTTGTAACCACCTTACCTCAAACCATAGTGCACAGTGTGTCGTCCTCTTGTGACTTGACTAACAGGATTTGATTGTCATAGTGAAGCGGAAAAACATAATACTGATCACTGTAAAGTGATCACTCCGTGATAAAAATGGTCGTTAAATATACACATTTGATAATAAATGGCTATGTTGTCACTGTTCTACTCTGAATGTGTTAGAAACTCAGCTCTTACAGTTTTAGGGACAGAACAGACCATTGAAACAGAAAACATAGGTGTTATTTTACATGTGATACATGTCAAGAAAATTGAACCACTAAAATAGAACACATTACTCCTCGATGATTTTGAATGGATTGTCCTCTGGTATCGATAGTTAGGGATGAAGGTTTGGGAATAGACCCTACACTCTCAGAATGTGATAATATCAATAGGGTAGGAATTCGATATTACCTACTTAAAAGATAAGTCATTGGAAGTCAAAAAGATGTGTTGTATCCGTTAAGCACGAATGCCAATCTACATGCATTCTACAATGATTCACTGATATGTACTCGCTAAATCCATCAATAGGGTTGATGTAGTTTTATGAACATTGGTTTGGACTTGTTAATTGTATTCACTGTAGATTGATCTTGTTTGGGTGCCAGGAGGCACTGGATTGTTGATTAACCTTTTTTTTGAACTAAGTAAAGTGAACAAATGACCGCATTAAGAATCATTTTTGGGACTTACAGGACTCCTAACGATGACTCAATCATTAGCGCCTCCGGGTTCGTGTCAATATTAGAATTCTAACTTCATTCAGTTTATGACAAATATATAAAAATTGATTCAAATTGACCACAATAATCAGATGACCGGTGGCTCACTCCATAAATATTTTGAACCTATAACGAGAAGACTTGACTGTTAGAATTCCGACTAATTGAGAGTTGTTACATAAGCATCACAAACTGTTTAAACTACAAGTTTTAATATCGGAAGCTGATGGCTAAGTAATTGCTACGTGACTTCAAGCCCCTATTTTCTGTCTGTAACTGGGTCGTCGGTATGAACTTCTGTTGAAAAGCCAGATAATACAACCAGGCAGCTGTATAATGTTTCTGGATTACAATGTTACATAACCGAGATCAATCACTGTAGCATACAAGCTAAAAATCTACTAACTGTCAACTAATTGAAAACAGAAAGACATAAATCAACAATAATTTCATTTGTTTATAGGTGTTGTTTACAAGTACTATAAGTGACAATTCGACAAACATACAGGTACTATATCTTGAGTTCTAAACCACTATGATTTTAGACAGAACGGTAGTTGTTGAAACTTACTACCTACTGAATGAAAGGTGAATGTGATAACTATGCACAATAATAGTACACAAAACCCAGACTACCCCACAACTACCCCATCACCCTCCAAAATAACTTTACATCCCTACATAGTCCCAGTGTTGTTAAGTCACTGAGATTAGTAGCTACATTACATCTAGATCAAAGGACTTGACAGCATATAATTTGTTACCAAACAGTGATCAACCAGTGTATGCACAACTATAACCTTATAATAGAAACTTAAAGTCACCAATAAGCTATTCGAATTCATATATATTAACAAACTAAAGGTTTCTATTTCATTCTATGAATTATTACGTCATATTACAGATTGCTAATGACATTGATCGTGATATTGTATTGTTTTAATAGATCGTTATATAACTTTCTCTTAAATAAGTATTCATAACTATGCATCAAACATCTTATTTGTGTTTATTCATAACACAAAATAATGGACAGTACACAAGAACCAGAATGATGCATGTCGTAATATTACCTATGAAGCAATCAGTAACCAGAATAAAACCCTTCCTTCTTAGTAATGACATCATTCTGATTGGATTAGTATGTAATGGTTGCATAAATAACATGATCTACACCACAGCTCATCCTACTACTTAATTAGTATTACTTTACATACTGCGTAATAACCGGATGAGTTTATAGTAAAACTAATCGTTTTCTTATAGTGTTTTGTACTGTAAAGTAAATTATTTACTTTCGGAGATTTCATTAATGTTCTGTAAAACGTATTGTTATAACCTAATTTATGTAGAATTGAGTTAGTTCTGATGAGCTCGTCTATGAATGATAGATTTTAGAAGATTACCTTTTAGCTTTATAACAAGTGATATGGTCTGCAATTATATTATTAATCTATAGCTACTTTTGATTAATGCTTATTTTGATTTAATGGGGTTTAATAGAACTCGGTTTTAATCTAATCTTAATATTCGTCACTGATTGATCTCAGTTGAGCTATGTTGAAGACTAGAGAACACTTCATATTTGTTTCATTAAACTGATTCGGGATTCTTTAGCAGCAAACGTTTACAATTTCGTCAATGATCAAACCAAGAATCTAAAGATCTTTTTACATCCGCTCAACAACCACCACCATTATGAAACTGATTCAGTTTGTGATATAGCTAAACTATTATTCATTGCAGTTTGTGATAATTGTTTTACTCTTAATATGTCTAGGAAGAAAATTTAGGTGCAATCTCCACATTGATATGTTAAATTAACAATAATGATCGGCGAATTGTTACTGGTGGAGCCCAGATAATCTAGTAATGAGACACTTGTCAACAGAGGCATTTGAAAATCGTTCGGCATAGATTTACATTAAAATCATAACATATGACACCAGTTGGCTCGTGGTACTAATATGTAAGATCTCTCTCCGAGACCTAAAACGCTCTGGATTCAATCTTAAGTTGAGGCTATTAGTGTTCTAGAGTAGGACGAAGAATAAAAATAACAAGTATATTCAAATATTTTCAATTGATGTACATTGTATTTGAAGTTATTTTAGTATCAACAGTTTAATTTATAATTTATCTTAGATTCATATTGTTTAAGAGATGTCAGTCAGTCACAACGTAGAACTTGATAGGTGAGTACATCAGTTAAAGATGCCATGTCCCAGTTAACAGATAAATATAATATTGTTAAGTCAAATACGAGAACACTGATAGTAGTACCAGTATTAGTAATAGTGTAGAGGACTAGATATCAAAGATAAGATTTAAGAAAATATAATTCAGAGAAAAGAGAATCATAATGAATTCAGAAGCTTCGAATTTCGAGGAAGACAAAGAATGGATACACTTGAGCTATTGTGTACGATTCTGAGCATGTCACCCAAAGTCTTTAGCCACTGGTTACGATCACCACCTGGACTCCAACCAGGTAGTCTGTGTCTACTAGCATGGTTCAGCTCAATTGTCAATGACATTATGGACTTATGTTTTTACAACTCTATTAGACCATTCGTTTGAACTAAAATCTGTGGAACTTGAAGTAAACTCACTGAAAAGAATACTTTTCAATTTTATAATTGAATCTTTAACAAACTTTTAGTCTTTATTCAGTAAATATTTTGAAGAATGGTTCCCTTTATTTGTTTTCATTTTACCGTTCCCATGTGAAAAATTAACAAAACATGTTTTTTTAAATATCTATTTTTAGTGAATAGAAGTAGTGAAGTGATCACGGCTCTCACTATTCTGCGTGTTCCTAAGCTATTCAAATATATTGAATTGTGAAAGTTTGAATGTTAGCTCAAACAAACACTTACTATGTTTAAAATACTTGGTAATATATTAAATACCTAAAGGTAATAGTGATTTTACAAGACTTCAGTTGAAGTGACTTGAAGCAAATAAGTTGGATCTGACTAAAAACACAGTATATTGATGACATCAGTATGGACATTATTCTCCCTACTCATTTAACATTCAGCTAATCTAAACTGTTGCGAATAAAGTGTTTATAATTTTCAACTGACAACACTCAGTTACAGTCAGTATAGGCTCACTAATAACTTAGTTCTCTAGGTAATTCCTGGAGTTCTAGTGAGCAGACGTTATCACAGTGAGAGATGGTTAAGGATGTTGGATGTGAAGCAGTTAACCACTATCGATAATAGTCAAGGTTTCATTAATATAATAAGAATTGACTGGATTAGATATATCATTTGTTGGATGCCTCAGTGATGGTCTAGAGATCAAGGGTTCACTATGAAGCTTGAAGTCCTGGGTTTGAATTTTTCTAGAGTCATAAGTACACACTTCAGAAGCGTTCCATACTAGGAAGAATCATTTGTCCGGGGCTTCTAAGTTTTCAGTAGCTGTCTAACACAAACCAAATTAGTGATATCAAATGCAAATTTTACAATCTCTACAACACCCAATTAGATACAATAAGGAAGACTGAACTACAATTTTAATAAAACCACTTAATATGGGTATTATTAACGATTGACAAGTTGGTGAATGTGCACAGTTGTAAATTTAAAACTAAAAGTAAAGCATAAACAAAAAACTTCTTCATACAGAGATTTTTTCCACGAAACTGAGTACATTTACAACACTACATCAAATCTAGTAATTCACTTACTAGACATATTACTACAATGTAAATATGAAAACCAGTCATATAAGTCAATTTTCGCAATAAAATTAAAGTGCAGTGGGGTTCGAACTAGAGGCTTAGTGAATACAAAACATTAGTTATTATTGAACACTTTGGAGATTCTTGAATCTGAATTTGATATCACAAACTGACTTAGGATTTAACAACTATGCAGTTGCACTTAGGAGGAATTTTTGTCTTCCCGTTGACTTACCATAGACCGAAAGGTCAGCCTCTGTCGCTATACGCTCATCCTGAGCTGATTACTTCAATATAGCTATTAATTACTAGTAATGTTTAAGTTGGGTTGTGACTGGTAAGTGGAATCTAGAGCGCGGTTTATCCTAAGTGGTACTCGTCGCCTGAATATACCTACATCCAAACGTTGTTCGTGCTAAACGCCACCGTGTTCACCACTAAGCTCCTGAGTACACACAGTCATACTTGTGCAACTTAAACATTTCTGTTATGAAATCGTGTTGTTAGGGATTTGAAATCGCTAGAAATACAATTGTTCATTTTATCAAGTTGTACTGATCAAACTTTCTCACGTTATAACACGTGTCTTCAGCAATATTTGTTCTTACTGATGCAAACAATGCCGTGACTTTGGAAAACACTATTACTTTGAAGTAGGTGTTAAAGTAGTTATTTCAAAGGAATTATAAAAGCCTTAAGATCTAACCAACCATCTGAAAAAACTTAACAACACTAAGAACACTGGTGTTTTTAAAAATCATTATCTATGAATGTTTTATTTTAATCAAAACTACTCTGAATAAGGATAAGTGGATTAACTACTTAACTTATCTGAAATTTTCTCCTGATTATCTCTTGTATGTGCATCTTCTCTTTACTGTGCTTTTAAATTATTTTAATTTTGACAGTTTATAGAAAACTTACATGGAACGAGCAACTAGCTAACTTTCACAGTAGAGTTTGAACAGTGAAAAGTGTGTAACCCAATCCTGGAGACGTTATTTAGAATAACACTTTGAACAGCGAAACATTTACAAAACTTTCAAAAATCACCATGTGAGTAGGTCGTCTGCTACTGTTGCTTCTTTGTCGTACACGTAAACCTCTAATATGATTTATCAAAGGGCAACGTTGCATAATGACGGCTCACGTTTTAATCTATTTTGCATTGTGAACTCTTAAGCAATCCACAACATGAAGTCTCAGTTGTGCCTGAAAAAGTGATTTCTTAAACCCCTCTCTTTAAAATAGCCTTGTCAAAAATTCATTTTATTAAATTCATTTATTTATATATTTTGGTTTTATCATTTTCCATTCCGATTTATCGTATTTTAAAAAAACTGTCTCTACTCAAGTTTCTGAGTTGCTAATCATACACCCTCACTGTATCCACCTTATTCATTACACCATTCTCATGCTTAGTTGAGATGGGTTTTGCGGAGATTAGTTTTTTTCAATTTTTTTTATTGACCCCACTTAAATACTGACCAAGAATATCCAGAACTAAACAGCTGTTTGTTCGCCCTTATTAGAAAACAGTATTTAGATTCTAACGATCTAGTGACGAAAACTTAACCATAAGTACCACTGGGCTGGCATCTAATCTAGGGTTTTTAACATTAATCGATACAAAAGGAATGATAAACTCACTAATCGCTGAAGTTCTAACTAGAATTCGTGCCAAATGAAATTTATATATGTCATAAGTGAGACACCCATCATCAATAAGATCACATTATGCCGAAAAATGATTGAAATGAATTTACTATTATCGGATGTCAGCCATCCTGGTAGAGGTTATGTGTAAGCGTTCATAAAAAGGTCCTAATTTCACATCACTAGTGAGGTTGAGAGGATTAGGGAAGAGTATTATACTTAAACTAAATAGCTGTCTGGTAGTACACTTGTTTTTCAATGGTACTTATCTGAGATTAACCTTTATTGTATACAAATAAGAAATTCAAATGTGTCAAAATCTTTTGATAACAGTTAGTTAATTTAAAGTAACTAGTCAATTTTCATATAAAATAAAATAAAAATATGCTTTAAAGAATAGTTCACTTTTCGGTTAATCCAACACCTTAAAGCTATTCAATACAAATTATATATATGATTCTCATAATAATAATAATAATAATAATAATAATAATAATAATAACAATAATAACAATAATAGTAATAGTAATAATAATGATTATAATTATAATTATAATCAATAATATCTGTTAACGATAGTAAGCGAAATAACATAAAAACAATAACAGAAAAGTTGTAATTAGGATAAGATTGTATTTTCCCGTTGATTTGTAATGGACTGAAACTGGTCAGTCCAGTACAAATCAACAGGAAAATACAAGCTTATCCTAATTACATATATATGCCCGTTGCACAAGTGTGACTGTATGGACACAGTAGCCTAGTGGTGAACGCAGTGGCTCTTGGCATGAAGTGGACTGAGTTCGAATCCCAGTGTGAACATTAACATTGGGATGCAGGTACATCCACCTGACGAGTCGCAAATAGGACGAAACGCGCGTCCTGGATTCCACTTGTCAGTCACAATCAAACTTAAATATATAACAGAAAAGTTGTTTATATGAAGCTAAAAATATAGTTGAGTATTTATCCAAATGTTATAGAAGTTCAGATAGAAACTATTAATTTTAGGAGAAACCTATGTAATAAGTGTAAATGAAGTGTTTTCATATAACTGTAATGAAATGTGTATAAATGTGTTCTTGGTAGGCTTTTATTGACTTAATAAATGACTTCAAACGAAATATCTGTATTAGTCGGATAGACTTTGTTCACATATTGTTCAGTAGTTAAACTTCATATCGATCAACTGTCACCTGGGTTCAATCAAATTGGATAATGTTTTAAAAACCTTTTGGATAGAACCTAAGTTGAATATAAATAAGGAACTTTGTAGAAGCAAATGAATTGGTAAACGCATATGGAAGTAGTTGCATGGGGAAATTTGTCCTTTACGTTGTCATTGTCTTATGTTCGTTGTTGGACACATTTCATTACAGTTTAATAAAAAAATTTACCTAACTTTCTTTCTAAATTAAATAGTCTTTATATAATTTCAATGACATTTTGGTGACACTTTAGCCCCTAGGGCCAAATCTATGGTGTCCACTACTGAGGAGTCCTCTACTAGGATGAAAAAGCCGTACATTCTAGTTTCTAGTGGTACCGTTCCAGAGTCATCCTGTAGGGAACTCATCGACCAAAATTTAGTTTATTAGCATACAGTCTAACAAAGATGCAGTTGACAGTTCAGTAAGAAGTAGTAATCTTTACAATGCCTGGTAATCTATATTTTGGAATCATGGATTAGCTTTTGCAACCTTTTCATCGCACCGAACACGCACACGATACAGAATAGTGGAACTATAATACGTTTCCTTATATGCATGAACTTTAATGTAACAGCAACTTATTTTGTCAAAAGATATACAAGGTAAAACATTTGAATGAAGAGGGTGGTTTATGTCTGATAGAATTGTACCAGACAGTTTTCTGCAACATTTGAAATATTAATCTACTTTACTAACAGCTTATAATACTCTAGGAGACACCATGCAGTCTTTTGTCAAAAGTTCAGGAAGAAATAATGGGGAACAGTATAAAATAGTAGGTTCAATACTGGAGCTGACAAACTCTATTAATGAACGCTTGATCACACCAAAATTATGTATTCGCTATACTTAGTAAATTAAATAACAAACTTTCTTTAATATTAATAAAAAATGTGAGAACCAAAACCGATCACGAGTGCCAGTTGCACTAAGATAAGTGACATTCATTGTAGTCTTAATTACAGAATCCACCCCATCTACGAATTGTACAAATAGCATGTAATTTCACAAGAATGTTTAGGTCTTCGTTATGTCGTAGACTAAATTTGACTGTATGACATTTGGGAATATTAAGTGCAAGACCATTCAGTTTAAGCCAACATTCATCAATCGCTAAGAAACAATTCATTTCACAACAGTTTAAAGATGAGAAGACAGGCATATAAACAATAACATTATCTGTCTACTTAAAAAAGTATTCTTCATAGATGAGGTCAGAAAATGTAAGAAAAATGAGAAAAGAAAATGAGAAAGGACAGCACCTCAACGTACAACAATCTATGTTAATAGATGAATGAAGCAGTCTTCTCTGTGCACAGTGCTCTTCCGGAGTAGTAGCAATAAAGTCAGTTGATTATCCAACTTTATGTGTTAATACTCATCAATTTACTTAATAATATTGGTCCAGGAATAAAACCAAAGACAGAAGTATGCTCTACAAATGTACTTGGAATACACTTTTCACCCCGTTTTTAATTAACCACTCTACTTTGATGCAAAACAACTACTACATTTAATTTACTTCTGTTACATTCGTATACAAACTGATACTGGTAATTATGATCTCTCATTGTAGGCTGTAGTTTAAGTACTGGACATTGTCCCATAGTTTTAGTAAACGATAGTATTATAGTAACGGGTCTAAACATAAACCATTCTCACTAGTGAACATGTTACCTTGTGACAGTTATTATTTTTATTACCTTTCAAGCTTTTATCATAACCTTTTGTGAAATAAAAAAAACAGACTCCCTAAATAACACCAATTCATGGTTGACATGTAGCATTAACATACACTAATAAAGGGAAACTCATTAGGTAAAACTCCTTGAATAAACTTATTCTACGAAATCATTCACCATAACATTTATTATCATTTGACCTAATTTATCAAGTGATATATTTCAATAAATTATCATTGTTAACTACTAATAGACTACTTAAATAAGTAGATTGTAAATAAACATTTAATTAGTTATAAAAATTTCATTGTTTTTTTTTTTCATAATTTAATTTGACAATTAAAAAATTCAAATTAATGATGACATAATAATAAGACGAAGGAAAAAAAATAATTATAACCCATAAACTTATTTACTATTACATCATTAATCATATGATTTCATTTAGTAAAAAGTAAATGACCTACAAAATTGTTTCTATTCAGTTGTCAATTTCCTTAAATGAAGAAAACAAACTATATTTAATTGTTCTGTTCATTCATTTCTTGAGTTGATATGATGTCATGGAGATTGATATTAATTTAAATGTAACTTAAATTTGTCATAATGTTATTGATCTTAATTGAGTATTATTAAAAATTAAAAAGTAGTAGGTACCTGTTATGTTGTTCTAGTATAGTAGTCACAACACTACCTTTGGGAGAGGGGAGCAAACTAACCTATGAGTTTCAACAAATAATTCTATTCGTCGGAAGTCAAGTTAACGATGCTGATGTTTTATCTGAAGTATATGAAAACATACTAATGTACATATGGCAACAGAGACTGACCAGTTTCAGTCCATTACAAATCAACGGAAAAATACAAGTTCATCCTAATTACATATATATGCCCGTTGCACAAGTGTGACTGTATGGACACAGTAGCTTAGTGGTGAACGCAAGGGCTTTTGGCACGAAGCGAACTGAGCTCGAATTCTAGCGTGAACATCAACATTGGGATGCAGGTACATCCAGCCGATAAGTCCCAAACAGGACGAAACGTGCGTCCTGGGTTCCACTTTCCAGTCACAATCCAACTTAAATATATAAGATGAGTCAGTCTGTTAGTCAGATACAACGTAGAACTTGGTACATGCGTACATCAGTTCAATTTGCTGTGTCCCAATTAGCAGACTGAGATTATATTGTTGGGTTATATCACAGAGTAGGGGATGTAGTAACAGAGTTAGTATTAATGGAAAGGAATAGAGATCGGAGATAAGACTTAAGAAAATATGAATCAGTAAAAAGAAAATTTTGATAAGTTCAAAAACTTAGAATTTGGAGAAAGACAATTATTGGATGCACCTGTGCCAACATACCGATGATCAATGTTATATTAGACTAAAATACTTATACAATAATGTGTGATTTTAATCAGTACTCGAACAAGATCGTTCTGTGACCGGTCTCTTATTCTTATAGTCAACTTTTGAAGAATTCATTCGGGAAATTAAGTTAATAATCCAGTCTCATGAGATGCTGTCACTTAGTCACAACGTATCGGTTTGTTTAATTCATTCATTTTATCAATTAAACACCTTGTTCACTTATCGTATTCTCTATTGTAACAAATACGGATTATCAAATTTAAGAGATTGTAAGTAAATCTAATTTGAATCATGAAATAATCTGAATAAATGTTAGTGTATGAGAGGATCATACAATCGTGCTAACATACTGTGTTTACTAAAATAAATTAGACACTAAGTGTTGATCACTATGATATTAGTCTTTGAGATTATTCATTGTAAATTTACTAGTCATGGGACTATTGCTCTGTCGTAACATCTTTGACAATAGATAACTCAGGTTTAACAGTGTCTGACTTATTCTGTTAAGCTATTGTTTACATTTGGTTTCTGTAGTGATGGTTGAATTTAAAGTACAAATTACGAAATGACAGACACCGAAAACATTAGGTATCTATTTCCCTGCTGATTCCCATCAGGAAATCTAGCAAACAGTACTCATATCTTGTAATGAACACCTGTTTAATTGATATAACTGACCTCTTTCGTCATTAGAACACTTGATTTTTGAATGACTTAGTCGGCCCAGTGAGGAATAAGTGAACTACATCAACAAATCATTTGTAATATTTCATTCATGGTGCTTTCTCTTGCAGCTCTAACCCCTTATTGGATCAACAATTAAATATTAATATTTAGTTATTGCCACTTTTATAGTTAGCAGAATTAAACGGACAAATAAAGATAATCCAACCTCACGAAGACAATCAGTTATAGGCCTATTTAGAACTTTTCGAATAACTGATAATCTCTTTCAGAATGACATCAAAAGTTTCATTAGTAATTCATTCACCACATAGAAAACAAAATCATCAAAAGAATCCAACTAACCAGCGACAACTTTTTTATCATTAAAATAAATTTTAACTAATATTCTGAATTGAATTAAACACAATCACTAAAGAAAGTCTATGTTAAACATAACTTGTTGATAAATATTTGAATTTAATACAATAAATTAGCCGCAGTTAGACAACCATAGAAAAGCAAGAAGTGACACTGGACACCAGTTAGGATATAGCATAAAACTGCCACAAGTTGTGTGCCTCAAGGTATCCACCACGAAACCGAGCTAATAACTTCTAGGCTTCTTAGAAAACGTACAATCGTTACACTGTTGAGCTAAACACTACTCAACAGACAATTCTGAATATACAACCTCATCTTATCTCATTTGTTAATAACTGCTTTACCCCTGACGTCCCTGGTCATATCTTAAGAAGATATGATTAATTACAATGTTGAAACTTAGTTTCATTGAAAAAAGCATCTGAGAATTATTATTACTATTATTATTTTATTACTAAAACTACTAATATTATTATTATCAGTAGTAACAATTTAATGAAACACAATTGGTGATTTATTTCTACGGATTACACAACAACAATCATTGTATATTGGTGATTTCAGTTTGTTTTAATTTCCTTTCTCGATAATATTAAATTGTATTTTAAGGAGGTGAAATATCACCTGGAATTTTTCATTTGATGTGTATACTTCATACTTTCATTAGTTCGATACAATTATCCATCAGTAATACAGTCTATGTTGATATCAGATGAAAGAAGTTTTATTTAACCGGTTCATGTTGAGTTTTATTTTAGGATTATCTTTTGCAATTCTGAGCATATTCCATAAAATCTAAAAATAGAAGGACAATACGTATTTCAGTGATGTGATTGTTCTGGATTTACTTGACAATCAGTTTGACGTTAATGCTTCATTATATTTTAAGATGATTATTAATACAAATGGGGAAGGGGGTTTGTGGAGATAGTTAACAGTCAGTTATGATATTACGGATTGATCTGAATCAGACAACCATTAATCACCTGGAAGCACTGGACAGTTGTTTCATCCAAGTATGGGATTCCCCAGTAGTGCGCATTCATGACCCCATTGGGGATCGAATCCAGGACCCACTAGCTCCGCAGCGAATGCTTTACCATTAGACTACTGAGTCGGCTTCTGACGATTGATATTTCCCATTCAGTCAATTTGCGATACCCTGCGTGACCTCATCCAGGCCATCGGTGGGTTTCTGCCTCACCCTCCCCCTAATTATAGCTAGTAACAGCTCGCTAGTAACTAACTCCTTGAGATAATTCCTGGAGTTCTAATGTGAAGACATG
Organism: Schistosoma mekongi; assembly: GCA_034768735.1. Classification (NCBI taxonomy): domain Eukaryota; kingdom Metazoa; phylum Platyhelminthes; class Trematoda; order Strigeidida; family Schistosomatidae; genus Schistosoma; species Schistosoma mekongi. Next base: position 17,820,771 of record CM068307.1, on the reverse strand, counting down.
ACCAGTGGAGTTTAACCGTGTCGGGTGGGAGTCAGTTACCCACCGATGGCTTGGATGAGGTCGCGCAGGGTATCGCAAATTGACTGAATAGGAAATATCAATCGTCAGAAGCCGACTCAGTAGTCTAATGGTAAAGCATTCGCTGCGGAGCTAGAGGGTCCTGGATTCGATCCCCAATGGGGTTGTGAATGCGCACTACTGAGGAGTCCCATACTTGGACGAAACAAATGTTCAGTGCTTCCAGGTGATTAATGGTTGTCTGATTCAGATCAATTTGTGATATCAAAACTGGTTATTAATAGGCAAAATATCTTGTTACGTATTTAAAATAATATTACTGTTAATCCTGATCTGCACTGGTGATCTCAATTTCTAGATCTTGCTATGTTTTTCGTACATTCATGAGCCTATTAACTCTACAACTTTCTTTTCTTATTTGAAATTTGGTCAGTGTCTGTTAAATATTAAGTGAGTTACGGAACCATTCATCTATTTTCAAAATTCTCGTTTTTATTGTCTCTTTATTATTCTCTTCTAGAACTATTAACAAGTAATCGTCTAAATATTTTTTAATCCTTCCATAGTTATTATCATTCATTATGTTATATCAATGGAAATTTTATGCATTTTTAAGACTTTTCTAATATACAGAAGATTGTAAACTAGCTAGGGAGAAAGGTTCCACTAGTGACTACAATCTCGAGGTAATTATAGTGAAATGACATGACCGACGGAGTTCTACTATGTCCGGTAACATTGGATGCGGTCACTCAAATATATCACTAAATAAGTGAGTTAAAAATATCGACCATTGGAAACCTGCTCACTTGTCTAATAGTAATGCTTTTACCTTGAAGCAAGAAGGTCTTAGATTTTATTCCTGGTACTGTCGTGAACATGCACTGCTGAAAAGTCTCATATCCAAACAAGACAGCTGTCTAGTGCTTCTGAGTTGTTAGTGATTGTCTAATTCAGACCAGTTTATGATATCAAATAAAAAATTGTTCCTTATTATTCTTCCTTCATTTAAATGTAGAGCCTTCTATGACTATATTCTCTTATTTCGATACATAACCTTAATTGATAAACAAAATCTCTTCAACAACACTCGTTTTTTAATAGAGGCTGTAGTAAATGAAGATTGAAATGTCTAACATGTTTACACTTTATATTGTTAATATTATCACATTTTCATTGCTATGTCAATCCTAATGATACAAATTATGTTCTGTTGTTTACAATTATTATGATATCTAGTTAAATGATTACTGATTGCATTAATCAATAACTGATATGCCGGGCACCTAATGAATATTGATTATCTCCGAAAACTGTGTTTTAGAACATTATTTCAATTATTATAACTGTAGATAATGTAATTATTTCATTTCTATGACTGTTACGTTCCCCTTACCCGGTTCTCCCGTTTAGTATATTTATTCTTGTATATTGTTTATTACTATGCACTACGGTTACTTTGTTGAGTACAAGCTCTCCATATTCACTGCCATTGTTTCCTTTGTTCTGTATCAATGTTAGATTTGTGATTGGTTTAATATGTGGTCTAGTTTTATGCATATACAAAGGCATGATTAAAATATAATACGATCTCGGTTCACAGGTCTCTCCGTTTTTCGGTTCCCAATTCTGGTTCCTCTATTGTCGGCCTGGGGGGTGAGTGGGCTTAGGTCAGTCGCGCATTATCAACTAGGCACACTTCATTGGCGTTCGCGTCTACCAACCAAAACCCACCCTCGCTTTCTTCGCAAGTCATAACAATAACATTACGTAATACAATATTTAATTGATTTATCTAATCAATCATAATAATATACAAATAAGTTGATTGTTTTATAGACACTCCAACATCTACTAATATTTAAAAAAACTGTAAAAGAAAAACATCATGATGTATCCATTATAATTTATGAGGTGTTGTTGTTATCTAAGACAATTGACGTAACAATGAAACGATTTAAAATAAAAAACACATCACCTTATTGTTACTTAGTACTTGTTTGTCTGTATCAACTCTCAACAGTCACCAGTTACAATAACTTGATTGATAGTGTTGAGAAAAATGTGCCAGAGTAGAAAAAAGTTAGAAACGACTTTTGCTTCATAATACGGACTGTTATTACGTTGATAACTATGTAAGATCATGAAGTGTTGGACAGTTACTTAGTTCTGTTATGGAACTCCTTAGAAACACTCCTCTATTACACAGTGCTAGGATGTAAACTCAAAACCTTAGAGTTTTACGGTAATTGTTCAGCCTTCTTCAGACAGTTAAGCTGTCCTTTATGTTTAACATTATAATGTTCACGATATTGCTAAACAATTGTTTACTATCACTGAAGCGTATGTATCCGAAGCTTAACATAAGTGAACTGATAAAAAATAAACAAAGGCAACATAATATTTATCGTTAGGTTGACGGAAGCTAAAAATATTTTAAAAAAAATGGAAGATTATTTATTGGTCTGAATTCTAAACTCTCTCTACTCGAGTTCACCGTGAGACAGTTTATATGCACTGTTGAGAAATTTTATATAATGACGAAACAGCTGTCCAGTACTTTTCTTCTCTCTTTAAACGTCTAACCTCAGTCAGTCCTTGATATATATTACAAAACAAAATAGTCTTAGCAAGACACTACCCTAATAGAGGTAATCACACGCATGAGCATACAATTCCCTAAAAAGTAGGAAAATGGTTATTGTTTTTGTTCCACAAAAGAATACCTGTTTAAAACACGTTTGTTTGAAACCTGTTATTTGGTGTTAATTTAGTGGTAGTGTCGGTTAGGCACATGTCACGAGATATGACAAGGTCCATTGTGCGTACCGTATGACAGTACCATACTAAAACAAAATAGATGTCTCATGATTTTGTTTCTTAATGGAAAACTTGGAAACTTATCACAAAAAAGCCACAATAACTCTACACTTATTTGTCAAAATTATGATTCATTTAAGCAATTTAAACAAGAAGATAACGATTTTAATATGAAATCATATGAGAATGAATTTTTATTCTTAAGTGTCATTCTGAACATGTTGGTACTTTGTAAATTCTAGAATGTAATTATTAGTTATAACATTCATCCTCTACTTTGCTTTGATTGGACACTTTAACAGAAGCGTACATGTGACACTAATCGGAAAAGCATGTTATTGAATTAATTCATAAAGAAAGCATAATTGCTTTGAAGTGGATATCTTTGTTTTTTTTCACTTATAAACAGTAAGGTGAGTGATCTCTGAGGACTGATACTACAACACTACAAAAAAAATATACAAGTTTATATTTGCAAGCATCAATAGAACCGTCATTGTATGGGGAATCAGTGAAAAATTACAATTTATCTGACCAGAAGAATGAAATATAGAAATTATTCATAAGAAAACATCTGTGAGTTGAATAGCATGCTGGAACTAAGTAAATGAGACCTCTTGACAAACTAATTATTAGAAGTCACTGTACATATTACCACTTATTATCAAGTTCTGTCTTCATGTATGTTATCCAAGTGAAATGTTTTTTGTTAGATTTGACTAGCTGATCTTTTTATATCTTAAACGACTGAAGAAAGAAGAAGAAAGTCACTAGAACACAAGGATTTTTCTGAAGTTGAAAGGCTAAATAGCCTCATATGCCAGGAAACTAAACGTTTACAATCAATTATTAGCATGAACTTGTATATTCCCGTTGATTCGTTATAGACTGAAACTGGTCAGTCTCTGTTGTTATATGTGCATCCTGAACGTATCGCCTCAATATAGCGGTTATTCACATGTATTATTTAAATTAGATTATGATTGGGAAGTGGAATCCAGAAAGCACGTTTCATCCTATTTGATACTCATCGGCTGCATGTACCTGCATCCCAAGTTCATCCTAATACCAATGCACCTGTTACACAAGTGTGACTGTCTGGACTCAGCAGTCTAGTAGTGAATGAGGTTACGTTAGATACGAAACCGACTGAGTTCGAATTCCACTGTCAACATCAACATTGGGATGCAGGTACATGCATCCAATGAGCCCAAATAGAACGAGAAGCTCGTCATGGATTCCGTTTGCCAGTGACAATCCAGCTTCAAGCATAAGTTGTGTACTATCACTAAGTCGAGGCAATCCGCTCAGGATGCAAATATAGTAACAGAGATTGACCAGTTTCAGTCCTTTGCAAATCAACAGGAAAATACAAGCTTATCCTAACTAGTCTTGTCTACGTTATGGATCTGATCTGATGCTCTTCGATCGGAGTAAATCGAAGAAACATTGCTATCGTATATTTACAGAAATAGATGTTTTAGAATGTCTGAGGGCACTCAAACCATCACGATGTCCAAAACCTGATGACATTCCGAACTGTATCTCTTTAAGAAATATGGTAGTGTTTTGTGTCGGCTACTAACTGTTACTTTTAATGAGCCTTTACAAATGATATACCAAAAGCTTGGAAGAAAATAAGAATAACAACCTTATGGTGAAGTGTGTTTACTAGTGATAGTTTTAAGTTTTGACCCATAGGTATAACATTAATGTAGCAATAATGTACCATTTTCAAATGTGTGCATGGAAAAAGAGTAACTTGTTAGGACATTGCACTTAAAAATTCGTATTGTACTAAACATACTATTGAATAAAGCTATTATTATTATTAATTGACTGATTGAATATGTCACAGATTGATGTTGGTAGGGTACCATTGAGAACTAAACAACAAGGGACAGCTGTTTCGTCCTTGTGTGGAACTAATTAGCAGAAGGCACACCCCCCCCACCCAGATCCCGCTCCGTTGGTTTCAGATTGGAAAAACACAGCTCACTGCATCAATAGGCTGACATCCGATGGTAGAATTTTCACCTCCATCAATTTGTGATATACAGGGCTAAGTGTTCGCTAACTTGAAGTCTCTGTAGCGGAATATAGGGTGCGCACTGCTAAGGAGTTCCATACTAGGACGTAACGGCTGTCTATTCCTAGCTGGTTTCCAATGGTACCCTACCAATTCATTCAATCTGTATAAAAATTACAATCTCAATCCTATTATTATTATTATTATTGTTATTATTATTATGTTGTAATATTTTCTAATATCTTCTTAACATTCAAAATGTTTTGTAGATTAAATCAAAGCCTGTTTAAATCATATAGAACATGTAATTTTATCTTCTCATAATAGCTTATGGTTGAAGCATCAATTTATTAATGTTCATTTGGTTTTATATATATTTAATAAATGAAAATTTTCATTTGATTAACATCATTTCTATCAATGATTATAATCAGATAATATTTATCGTTTCCGCCCCCTTCCCGTGATTTGAATCCACCTACTCAAGTCAATTAATTGACTAATATATGCATTAACCAATTGATTTATGCATATTTTATGATTTCACTTATGTAAATCAATGTAATCTTGGTTAGATTACTGATAATCAGAATAGTATTATGCTTGAAAGAAGAAGAAGAAGAAGAAGAAGTGAAAAAGAAAAAATGATTTGTCATTATGCTTATCTATAAATGGTATACACGTATGTTGTTTGATTAAACTTTCACCAAACAATAGGAAATTTTGTATCAGCTGATTAATATTTAATGTTATTAACTTATATAGTTGTATAGTTGTCTACTATTGAACTTGTTCTACTTTTAATTCAATATTCTATACATTTTCTTATGAATTGGAATGAAGTGAATTTTCCGAACAGAATACTAAATGTAAACTAGATATGAATAGTCTTTTTCATTTACTAGTTGTGGTAGAAATAGTTCAATGTCATTTATTAATATAATGACTTTTATTCGAAATCGACTACATTGTAAAATCGTGCATCGAGGTCAGCTCACAGATTCATTCGAAGTGAAGACCGGTGTTAGACAAGGTTGCTTACTCTCGCCCTTCCTCTTCCTACTGGTCACAGACTGGATCATGAAGACTGCAACATCTGAAGGCACTCTCGGAATACAATGGACAACATCGACGCAACTAGATGACTTGGACTTTGTAGATGACCTAGCTCTTCTTTCTCACACACAACATCAAATGCAGATGAAGACGAGCAATATAGCAGCAGCCTCATCAGCAGTAAGCCTCAACATACACATAGGGAAAAGCAAGATCCCTCGATACAAATCAACGGGAAAATACAAGCTTATCCTAATTATATATATACAATAACATAGTTTCATTTATATGTAACTTTCTCTAGATCTTGAGCTTCAAATATACCATTGTACTCTTACTTTCGTAGACTGTATTTTAACTTATAAGTCATTAATATCTTCATTGCTATTTTGATTACTTCAACTGTTTTGCTATTTTATCTAGTTTATTTCATCTAGCCATGTCGATTTGGTGATTAAAACTGACTTACTTCATCGCCAATATATGTAGTGTAGTGATAGTTTCACCGAAAATAACATGAAGCAACATTTTGATAAAACTATCCCAAACAACGCTGTTGAAGATGCAGTAGACAATTCTAGACTTCAGGAAATGAGGTTGAAAATCAACTTTAAATATACATTTAGTCACTTAATTTCACAAAAATCACAGATACTAAACTCTAGTATCAAGTCAGTCTGCTTATAGTAAGTGCTCATTGTCAAACACTCCAAAACGCTTTTCTTCTGTATCACGGACGGTTTGCGTCTGTGTGTTAGTGCTGGGGAGTGGTGAAATCATGATAAGCTGTATTAAGTAACAAGAAAAGAAACCGAACTCTCTCAGCATTAATGTTTTTATTTCCAGAAAGTAAAAATGTAACTAATTTCTGGGAATATGAAGTATAATAATCGAAACTTCAAAACTTGTGACATTTTATTAGTTTTCTTTACAAAGGATCTCATAGCATTTTATGTAGGAGGTGTAATAGTGGTCAACATGCTTCGCGAATTACCAAGTTGGGCGGGTGCGTTGTATATGATGACTGTTGAAAAGTTTTATTCGTGAAAACTATATGCATACATATAGTTATCATTTTCCCCATCATCTTAATTGTTTTAATGACAATAACACATTTTTCTACTGACAAATTAGTTTTGTTCTTAAGTGGTTTTTATCATGTACCAAATTATCATCAGAAACTACGGGTCGCTGGATATATATTCTGCCCACTTTCTCTGGGTGTCGGCTCCTTGAAGAATAGGAGTACCTACTACAGTGAACAACTGGAAAGAATTGCTCAGCACAGAGTTCAATAGAGAATCCTGGTGAGCGGTTTATGCTCCTCTGTGAGGAGTGACGGGCGTAAGTAAGTAACTATAGTGGAACTCAGAACCAAACTCAGAAATTAAGAAACGAAGTTTGTATTAAGATTTCGAAATATATGATTTGCAAATAAAGTATATAAATATGAAATACAAATGTGTTGTTCAGTATAAATAAACAGCATAAACTTATATAAATAAACATACATATACTTCAAGGTCTGTGTTCTCAAACAATGCTACTCAACTGTTCACTCTTATTTACTAAATGACATCAAGATCCAATCAACACTTGTGAATTATCAGTATTCAATTATAAGTGTCTTCAAAAACTCGCTCCTTTTCGTTGGGACTATCTAGATCAGATGCATGATACTAGGCTAACGTGGTAAATCGATTAATGTAATTATTGATCATATACCGTCGGCAGTGGCTGCGTCATATATTAAGTATACCCAACCACAGTATCCCTCCACGTGAAGTATTGATTAAAGTAATATCAAGTCTGAAAGGAACCCGTGACACTTACTATAGGTCTGAGCAGTATAGTTAAGTGCATTCTAGTTGACCGTGGTGCATATGAGAAGTATGATTAGGACAGTGTTTGACATGATTCAGATTCGATGACTATCTCTCACATACATTCATTGTTTCTCTTTCTTTAGATTTTGAGCTCAGAAATTATTCTACACTTTTACTTCTACGAGTTATTTCTATCGTTTTGAATTACAATATTATTATCTAATCTTATTACAGTTGATATTAGTACAACCAATTCTAATACTACATTATACACCTTGCTTGATTATATGATATCTTAATGTGAATCGATGCTTATATATGCCTGATTTCAAACTGCTTAGAATTAAAATAAGTAAAGACTAAATTATGGGAGGTTGGGATGAAGATTTGTAGCCTAAGAGAAGGGTTATATATATATATATATATATATATATATATATATATATGTACATCAACATTGGGATCCAGGTATATCCAGCCAATGAGTCCCAAATAGGACGAGAAGCTCGTCATGGATTCCGTTTGCCACTGACAATCCAGCTTCAAACATTACTCATGTACTACCGCTAAATCGAGGCACTCTGCTCTGGATGTACATATAGCCACAAAAGCTGACCAGTTCCAGTTCATAGCAAATCGATGGGAAGCTACAAGCCTACTCTAATTACATATATACCCGTTACACAAGTGTGATCGTCTAAATACAGTAGCCTAATGGTGAACGCGATGGCGTTTGGCACGTAGCGGCCTGAGTTTGAATCCCAGTGTGAACATCAACATTAGGGTTCAGGTACATCTAGCCGATGAGTTCTTAATTGACCGAAACACGAGTCCTCGATTCCACTTACCAGTCATAATCCAACTTCAAATTTACATTTAACATTATTGATTAAAATGTAAAAATGATGAATACTATATTGAATCGAAGATTCTATGAAAATCGATTAGGGTGATGACAAAAATACCCCGTGGCTTACTGAATGACATGATGACGTAATATAATTAAATAAAAACCTGGTTAGTAGTAATTAAAACTTATCTACATTAAGACTCTACTGGATAAAAATAAAATAAAATTATGAATTCAAAGAAAACGATGTAATAAAATAATGAAAGATATAATTTTGAATTGTTACATTCTATTTAATAAACTTTAACTTTATAATTTTATTTAAATAATTGACTTTAATTAAACAACCACTAAACTATGAAATGTATTGAAAGTAGTCAGTAAGAAGTACTTGATGGTCCTTGTCATATTCGATCCTATACCACCTAGTTTTATAGTCTGCGACTGTTACGACTAAGTTATTTTAAGGCACAATTGATTCTTTGTAGAAGTGAAATGCATACATTGATTCGTACCTAGTTATTGGCCAATCTATACAACTACTAGACTCCATACAGTATCAGAGAGTTGTTTTGTCTTAGCAACGTATTTTTTAGCAGTAAGTATTTTTAACCCACAATAGACGACACTGTGATAACATGTAATAAGTTACATTCCCGAAAGTTCTTGATACAATCTTTGGGACAGCTGTTAATGATTACTACCGTGATGTCTTATACTGAGTCAAATCAAATGTCGATTGTAACCTGAGTTTTAATACTTGTATAACAAAGGTCGGCCCGTGAAGTCGGACCAAACATTTTAACAATCTCCACCAACTTGTTTACTAAAAAGTTAAATTGCTTTAAATATAAGCACTTTTCATTGTATTTTGTTAAAAACATGTTAACAGTAACGTCGTAATAACTTCATCTTTGTAATCATGTACTTCTGTGAAATGTAATTTGCTTGCTGAAAATACTTCGGTTATAAAATGTTCGTATTATTATATCGTTCAATGTTAAATATCAGAAAATAGTGTTTGCATTTTCTAGTTTCTCAGATAATCATTACGATGTATACAAAGTAAACTAGATTTTGGAATCATGAATTGATTGGAATCAGACAACCATTGATCACCTGGAAGCACTGGACAGCTGTTTCGTCCTGGTATGGGACTCCTCAGCAGTGCGCATCCACGAGGAGGCCACGCAACGCATCACGAATTGGCTGAATTGGAAATATCAACCGTTAGGTGCTGACTCAGTGGTCCAACGGTAAATCGTTCGCCGCGGAGCCAGAGGGTTCTGGGTTCGATCCCCGATGGGGTCGCGGATGCGCATTGCTGGGGAGTTGCATACTGGGACGAAACGACTGTCCAGTGCTTCCAAGTAATCAATGGTTGCCTGATTCAGATCAATTCGTGATATCAAAATTGACAGTTAACTATCACTACGATCCCCCTAATTAAACTAGATTTGTATATCGTAGAAATAGGCCATACGAAATATACCTAGTAACATAAGTAAAATAAAATGAATCAAGGTCTAATGACGTAAATTATTTATTTAGTCTGAAATATTTCGTCTCTTAAATGTGTCGTATCTAAAGTTAGAACATGTATACTACCAGTAAACACATTGTGAACTCTGAAAACTGAAATAAACTGTATTTAGTAGTGATAAGAAATTAGACAATCACAACCAAATGACAGATGGTTTAATACATACGATAAGGAAAACAAAATGTTAAAGAGATGGACCCACTGTCTGTAGTAAACAAGTTGTTTTTGAAGCAAAGTAACATGCTTCACTACAGTCGAATATCGTTTGATGTGATGGCTAAAATGTGAGTACTAAATGACCCTATAGATCTACTGCTAAAAATAGCGTTGCCATCTCGTGAAGTTACAAGAACGATTTCCTACCAGGAGGTTTACTAACTGACTTATAGTACACAAATAATTAAGTCCTGTTTAGTGAGAAAATGCAGTTTTTGGTAATAATGAACAACAGGACAAGCATGTCTGGAATGCTTTTCTTCTTCCTCTAAAAGCTAATTATTGCTTCAGGACTGGTCTGAGCCAACACCTGAGCTAAAGAAAGGAATTGGAGTAACTCAGTGTTTTGACCATGTTATTTATCATAGAAGTCTGATTATCCATGATGAGTTGGTGTCTGACGAAATCTCTAGTCGAGTTCAAATAGTTTGTTTGGATTTTGACAAGTTATGTTTTTTATAATGTTGACGAGATATCTGTCTATCAATTAAATGACGATCATTTTGAGTAACAGTCCCTTCCGTTTTATTGTACGAATGCAAAATGCGACCACTAGGAATAAATAATATTCGTAGATTATTAGTTTTGATTTATCATGTTTGCTGCAATCACTGAGTAAACATCTATGAGGTTAAGTATTGAGGAACGAAGCAAGTCAGTCAATGTGGTTTGCATTTTCATTAACTTAGGGGATTGAGGCATGCATTACTTATGACTCACTACCATCTACCTCGACGTATGGTGCTGACTGAGTTTGGAGTAGAATGGACGAATATTGGGAGCTGTCAAACCAAAACATGCCATCACTTCATGGAGTCACTGACTGTTGGTCTGAGCTGTGTTGTTAGATGGAGACTACTTGGTTGGAGGGAGGGGGTAACCATTGGTTGGAGACTGTGGGTGATGTGAGCAAAAACCGATCACAGTGGCGCAACTACACTCACTGTTTGTTCTCTCTCAAGTTGTAAAATTAAAATTGTTTTCTACCTTTCTTTGGACGAACTAATTCCTTCTCCTGGACTGTATTCTATGTATCTACATTTTAATGGTAATCTTTTTAAGATGCTGCATAGGAGTTTGGAATGATGCACATATTAGCCAGGTTCTATGTTGCACATGCATACATAAAACTATTTAGTTTTAAGACTTCTTAAAATTTGGTTGACACAATGTTATATGAAATTTAAGCTCAGACAACCGGTTACTAAACTAGTTCATTCTGTTTTAGAAAACCTAATATCGTGTATGTGAATCCTAGCATACGTTGTTTAAGCTCCTGTACAAACACAAAATGATATATTTTAGTATATGGTGAATACTAAGATGTTTGATGGGTATTTTGTCAAGTTCTGTACTAGACCACTAAACGATGATATGTACTGCTTCATAATTGTCCAAAATTATTCTACCGACAACAGATACAATAAGGCGCAAAAATAATCCCATAAGCACTAACTATATCTAAACGTTCAGTATTATCCATCTAGCATATGACACATACTAATTCAAGACGAATATAGAGCCTGAAGTATGCTAAATTCTTTTTCTACGATCACAGTCTGAGTTTTTGTTATACAACGAAATATACAATCGTTTTCGTACTTCTGACACTTTAAATGTATACTGTGGTATTCAAAAGCTTTTTACGAAATTTGTTAAATCATTTCACTATTGTGGGGCTTACTCGTTTTACGGTTTTCCGTAGTTGATGTGCGATTTCATTCTATAATATGTTCCAGAACAATACATGACGTCAGAACCATCTTCCTTACTGTTATTAACGTCATATTTAATCACTTAAATAGTTATGAAGCACCTTGAGAATGTGATGAAACGTCCTAAACAGGACTAGACTACTATCTTTCATGGTGTCAATGTTATTATTCTGTTCTAAAGTATCTGGAATGTTAAGGTCCTTAGAGATCCTGAAAACGAAATAATCTTTAACTACAGCTTTATTCATGTTTTCCGTTTACTGTTTTAAGTGTTGAAGAATTTGATAATCCAAAAAAATCAAAAAGATATTATGGTTATTCTCAACGATTTCAGAGTTTAATAAGTGTTCTACACTAAGTAACTTCAGTCATTTTACTGTCCAGTTAGTGAATAATACCTGCCTATTAGAGTGTAAATTTTAATGGAGATTTCATCCTATCTGTTGAAGCTTATGACCAACTGTGTGGTACATTCATATCAGTGTAGCACAATCTGTCGGTATATGAATAAAAAACACAAATGCAGTAGAGCTTAAAGCTTGATATGAAGTCTTCAATGAAAATTATACTAATGCATAACGCTCACACATTAAATGAATTGAAAATTGGTCCTAAATAAAATAACATATCTACTGAGCATTCAATATCTCGCTGTAAACCTCAGGGATGGAGGGGAGTGAATAATATCCACCTTGAATAATCAATATCATATAACAATAGTCATTTTTTGTCTGATTGTTACCTTTTTCATGTTGTTGTGGACAGATTATATACTTGTTCAACAGGTAATCTAGTACCACCTATTATAATATTACCTTTTGTACATATGAGTCTTGACGTTTTATGTAAATGCCCCCAAACCTACGATACTATACTTATTATATAACCAATAGACATATTAAAATGTATTTATTATGTAAGCCAATAAAAATTTCGATAAATAAGGCCATGAATCACGTTACTGAGGAAATGTAACAAATGTAACCAATATGAGATAACAATATAACTATTGGCAACGTTCAGTCATACATTGTGTCAATAGAACTTAGAGATAAAGTATTTGAGGTCACTTAGTAAAAAATCATGCCAACGATAACGCCAACAATTAATAAATTATAAGCTCAGAGAATGCAGAATTAATAAAGTCAACCATTAAGTTACAAATAATTATCATAAAAGTATAGTGTTATCATTTGTTATTATAAGATGGTTGGCGGTTTTCGGAAGGAAACCTTGAACATAGAATTCATGCTATTTGGCACTGGTTAGAATGCGGTACTTGTAACTCGGTTAATGGAATGTCACATTCATCAATGTTCAGGAATCACTAACTCTTTCTCGGCACTTTCACTAATGACATTCTATCAGTAAAGAGAGCCAGGTAAAATAATGATGAACTTTAAAGTCTACGTTGACATAAGGAGGACATAATCTAATGCCAGTGTATTTGTTCTCTTATTGAAAAACTTAAGGCTAAGTATGTTGTTTGATTACAGATGACAAAATAGAAAGAAATATATAATCGCATGTTGTAATCAAAAAGATAATAAAAGAAACACTGTCGTTGCTTTTAATCTATAAGTTTTAGTCAAACTGGTTTAAGAGTGAGTAACTATTTTGAAAATAGGGAAGAAATATTCGATTTGAATGTGATATCACGATTTAAAAATCAGAAAGCATTACACACCACTTTCGTCCTTGTATGGACCTTTTCTATATCAGGTAGTAATTTCCATACTAAAGGTTGGACTCGACATCTTTCAAGTTTTCCAGAGGAAGCCCAACCCTTCAACTATTGAGCCTGTTTCAATGTTATGCGTTTGGAAGTTTCATGCTAGAATAAAATTAGTTTTTAATAGCTGTTTAACTAAGATCAATTTGTGATACGTATTTCATTAGCTATCAAAACACATAGTCATAAAGAATTTTATAGGGATTTCGTTATCTTAAGGGTTGATTAAGCTACAAATATCAACCGTTGGACACTTTCTGAGTGATCGTACGCTTAAGCCTTCAGCTCAAGGTCTAGGATTCTGTATTCGATTCCCTGGTGTAAGTGCTATTAAAGAGTCCCATACTAGAACGAAACGACTATCTAGTGCCTCTTGATTTTCAGTGATCGCCATGTTCAAATCATTTCGTGACATCAAATTAGATGAATTTATTTATCGTAAGCTATAATTTTAGAAGATCCAAGTAAATTCATAACTAAAAATACAAAACGGTACAACTTAATTAACAAGGTACTATAGATCTTACTGTTACACCAGCATACAATCAGCTTAAATCACCTGGATTACGTCTGCCATTTATATATGAACAAGGCAAAACTCTACATATCTGATAAACCAATATGACTGATTAGTTTCACGAATAATTTGCCTCGTCATAAACTACTAAGTTCGCTAACATACAAACTAGAGCTAATTCACAAAGAACTATCAACATATTCTGTGGATAATAATTCTTTGTTTTCTGAAATTAATGACTGACTAAATATTTCAGACAAACCTTATGGTCTTTGGAATAAGCTTGTATTTTCCCCGTTGATTTGTAATGGACTGAAACTGGTCAGTCTCTGTTGCCATATGTGCATCCTGAGCGGATTGCCTCGATATAGCGTTATTACACAAGTTAAATATTTAAGTTTGATTGTGACTGGCAAGTGGAATCCAGGACGCGCGTTTCGTCCTATTTGGGACTCATCGTCTGGATGTACCTGCATCCCAATGTTGATGTTTACACTGGGATCCAACGTAAATATACAACTTGTGTAATAACGCTATATTGAGGCAATCCGCTCAGGATGCACATATGGCAACAGAGACTGGCCAGTTTCAGTCCATTGCAAATCAACAGGAAAATACAAACTTATCCTAATTACATATATATGCCCGTTGCACAAGTGTGACTGTCTGGATACAATAGCCTAGTGGTGAATGAAGTGGCTCTTGGAACGAAGCGGACTGAGTTCGAATCTCAGTGTGAATATCAACATTGGGATGCAGGTACATCCAGGCGATGAGTTCCAAATAGGACGAAACGAGCATCCTAGATTCCGCTTGCCAGTCACAATCCAACTTAAATATTAAACCTTATGGTCTCTTATAACATCACATTTGTGTGCTTAAACTTCTTATTTCAAGAAAGAATCTGCGTTGTTAATCAATATCCACACTGAAGGCACAATTGATTAAACTTTTAAGAATATGCACATGAAAGAATTTCAATTTAATAATAAATTAAATTATTAAACGTATAATGTGATTATGGTAAGCCGGTTGAGTTTTGCTCTTGAAGATATGATTGTAACATATTTGAAAAGAACACAACCAGTACTTCCCATTAATGAGACAATGTTGATTAGGAGGTAAATTGATGATAAATTCATTGTATAATGTGCAATAAATTATGAAAACCACCCACTTGAAATTTATAATAAAGCACACTTTGATATGCTGGGCACCTAAAGAAGATTGATTATCTCCGAGAACTGTATTTTAAAACATTATTTCATTTATTATAACTGTGGACAATGTAAACATTTCATTTCTATGACTGTTGAGTTACCCCCCACCCTTACCCGGTCCTCTCGTTTAGTATGTTTATAATTAGTATATTGTTTATTGCTATGAACTACAGTTGCTTAGTTGTGTACAAGTTGTCCCCATTCACTGCCACTATTTCCTTTGTTCTGTATGTGATTGGGTTACAGTATGGTCTGATTTCTTGTATATATAAAGGCATGATTAAAATACAAAGGTTTCTGTTGCTGTTTCTTCGTTCTTGATCCTGGTTTTTCTATTATCAGCCTGGGGAGTGAGTGGGCATAGGTCAGTCGCACATTATCAAATAGACACACCTTATTGGAGTTCATTACACCCAACCAAAACCCTCCTTTCTTCACATCATAACACTAGCTCACGTCAATTAATATAACCTGAATCAAATTTCAATTCATGAACATATCAACTTACGATTGTTTCGATAGACACTTCGAGTTACATACTAAAGAAATGATTACATAACATTTTTCTAAGTTATTACAAAAGTACTTTTAGTCATAAAAGACAACTTGTACAATATTAAATTACATAATTTCACTCCATATAGTCAATAATATCAGTTGACGTAATGTGTAAATGTTTTACTGATAGGAGATTTCTCTTTTTTTTTTCTTGAGGAAATATACAATTAAAATAAAACACAAAATTGACACTATCAGTGTGAAGAACAGTGACGTCATCAGTATATCGGTGTATTTCTATTCAGTAGTATGTAAATCAGTATTAATTTCAATTAAAATAAGGTATTTCATTTTATTATTTAAGCTGAACTGTGACTGGAAAGTGGAATCCATGACACGCGTTTCGTCCTATTTTGGACTCATCGGTGGAATGTACTTGCATTCCAAGTTCATCCTAATACCAATGCACCTGTTTTACAAATACGACTGTCCGGACTCAGTAGTCTAATGGTGAACGCGGTTTCGTTCGATACGAAACAGACTGAGTTCGAATCCCACTGTCAACATCAACATTGGGATGCAGGTACATCCAGCTGATGAGTCCCAAATAGAATGAAACGAGCGTCCTAGATTGCACATATAACAATAGAAACTGACTAGCTTCAGTCTATAACACATCAACGGGAACAGACAAGTTCATCCTAATATTTCATTTACATTAGAAATGAAATAAAAATGAATATATTCCTAGTAGACAATTGGAAGTGAAGGTTAATTAGTTCCACATAGTAGAAGAATTGGAAGTAATAGATCTTCAATATTGAAGAAAAATTTACTTCATTACATAGTATGATGTATGTGGTTATAAAGGAGTTTTACACATGTTCTATGAGAAGTCACCAATTGTTATGCCTGATCTGTTATAGCTAACATTATTACATATAGTAGTTTATATCAGTACTATTACATCATATATGGGTTTACACTTTTAAGGCAAAGATAGATGTCGACTGAAGTCTATCAAACTTTGTTCTAATCTTCTTATTATTGACAGCAATGGCGCATTAAACGACAAAACCAAATACACTAAGTTATTACATGACTCATTATTAAGATATAGCTCAAGCTGAATATAACCATTTTCTGCATATTACTGAAGACCTTATTGTTTATGTCGTGTAGTGCAATTTACTTTATAGATGTACCTCTTTATAACCTTCTTAACTCTCTACCGCTTATTCCACTAGTGAAATAACAGGGAAGCTCAGTGGATGGACACTGTTGTCACTAAGTACACTTTATTATAAGCTGAAGTTATAAATCTTCCTTTGAGATGCTGCTTACTTGATTACTGAGAGCATATTTTAGTTGATTTTCTCTGCTATGTGTTATTGTTTTCGTGTTTTTGGTTGTAAATGATGGCCCGTAGTAAAGTGATAGTGTT
This sequence comes from Schistosoma mekongi, assembly GCA_034768735.1. NCBI lineage: Eukaryota > Metazoa > Platyhelminthes > Trematoda > Strigeidida > Schistosomatidae > Schistosoma > Schistosoma mekongi. The sequence continues at coordinate 17,803,287 of CM068307.1, read as the reverse complement.
TTCTTATTCTACCCTGTTTACTTCCCATCACTGCAAAATTGAACTCCATGTTCCATTTTGTATTTTATACAGCATTTATCATATAAATACGTTCATGATGATTTATTTCTGTCAGTGTCTATATAAACGTTTACTTATAGGAGTATTTCCTCTTATGAATGTTTAACTAATATGCTGCCATTTATAATGATTCATTTCGTCGACATCATCCATTGCCACCTTTACACCATTCAACTGAATTATTTAGCAGTTAACGTTTCTTATCTTAAATAACTAAGTCAACATGCTTGCCATTTGACAGATAGTCTGTAATTAAGTTCACGATATGTTACTATTCTTATTTTCCATTCGAAAAATCATTAACGAAGCATAATGCAAATTAAATTGAATTACATGGGTTCTCATCATTTGCTGAATACGGTACAATTCATATGTACCTGCTAAACAATGTTTATATCACTGCACACTTTCTAAAGAATCTGATATTAAACTTCTTCATCGTTATACACCTTCGATTAGTTTCACACTTGAACGTCAGTGTCTGTATTGTTGATGTTCAGACATATTCTTATTATTTCATTACTATTTATTAAGGTAGTACTTACGAAATTATTCGAGCAATTTCATAATGACAGTCGGTAATTTATTATTATTAATGTAAATTACCGTGTCTAGTCTCAATTCAACATCCGTCCACTGCCCTGCCCTTGGTTTTTAGTGGTACCCTACCAAATCAATAAGTGAAGAATCCAGTCTACTAAACTTAATGTTAGTCTCCACAGGACCACCTTAATTCAATTGTCATTTCATTTACCTTTTGATTATCTTTAAACTTATGCACCTAGTTACAAAATTTATAAAGATGCTTCAGAATGATTATTTAATCTTTCTTATCCATTTTAAATTCTAGATAAACACTGTCTCTTCATCAATCTATCAGTGACCAATATACATATGTATAGGTATGCATATTGTACTGATAAATGTTATCATATCGGATCTTCCAGTTTTTACTATTTACTATATAGTATATAATAGATGGTTGTAGACAGTTTATTTAAGTTTGGAAAACAGAATGTGGTTTTACATTATTTCACATCATGTAGTATATGCTGATTCTATTGAAATGTATAAATAGGTCTACTTGCATGAAATTTGTTATTGTTGCTATGACAAGTCCTTTAGTACCTATTCTTACTTGACATATAGTTAGCCAATTTAGAATGAATAAAACTATTGTCAATTATTAATTCGACTACACTTTATTATATAATGTAAGTTGATAATGCAGTAAGTAAATATAATGATAAAAGCTATGCGATGAAATGCCTTGAAATCTTCAACATAGATCTCATCAACATCAAAAAAAACATGATTTGAAGCAAAACAATACATTCCAATTTGTGGATCTAGGAATTTCATGAAGAAATTATTCACTCAGTCAAAAGGTATGTATATGACATCAAAATATTTCAAATGGGAAATATTGTTTATATTCATATCTATTGCGTAATAAAGTAGTTTCATTTTGTGTCATTGAGTTATTCACAAAAGTTTCACCTATGGAGAGAATATACCTTCTAAATGACTAGACAGAAAATAATGATGTTGATGCCAGTATACCGAAGTACCATCTAGAAGAACTACTTTTGATATATATTTTAAACGTACGATTTATATTTCTATAACTCCGTCTGGAATCCCCGTAGGATTGCTGTTGGTTCCACTGAAATCACTAAATTGAGTCATAAGATAAGTCTTAACTTGGGAAGAAGTAGGAGGGTAGGACCAGGGCAGAGTAGGCTGCAAAATACTGGTGGGTGGCCTATGCTCCAAGTGGGGTAGCAGGAGTTGATTGATTGACTGGTTGATTGAATGATTTCAATAGACACATTGATGAAGTTGAAAGCAGTCATCACTAGTCCTTGACTGATTCACCATAATTTTCGAGAAATGAATTAATTCGACTGCATATAAGAGATTTATGAATGATGCCTTTTCTATTCTTGATCAAAAAATGAACCTGAATATCATCTTGTAACAGTTCAGTAGTCATCAACAGGCAACTAATTTTTTCGTTGAAATCAGAAAGAAACTCGAAAACTTATTTCTTATGATGTTATTGAAAATACATGGTGGTTGCTTAAAAAGATCTATTTATAGTCAACTAACTTGAAATGTAAGCTTAGTCAACTGCCTCCCGTCAATAACTAAACGAATTACATTCAATACTTTCCGGAAGGGATAACAGAAACTTATCTTTAATTCAGTAAAAGAACAATTCATGGATTTTATTTGCATAAATTTTTTTCGATATCATTTATGTTGTTAGATGATTTGCAATCTGGCACTTCAAGCCACTGTTTCTGTACAGAAACAGTATACACAATCTTTCAACTTACCTTAGACCTAATTATTTCTTCTCTTTGTTTCTGGTTTTATTTACTATCCCATACTTTTATAAACCTTTGACAACTCTTCATAATTACTACAGTCTTCAGGACGTGTCCCTCTTGTTGTTAAGTAGTCTGTTATTTCTCAATTGACTGACCTTTAAGTTATTTTTATATTTGGATATTTCTTTATTATTTATATGATTGCATAACCTTCCTATAATACTTTTGATATATGAGATGTATTGAATACAGCTATGATGAAATCGCCATGGTTTAAATACAAATGTTGAGAAAGAATCAGTTTATTTACTTATTAATTTATCATGTTTCTTACAAATTTTTCCTTCTCTGTTTTTGTTGTTGAATGCTTGTAGTAGGATACTAAATGAAACGATTGTAAATAGTTATATTTACAACCCACTAGCTAGTATCATTCTACCAGATGCAAACTCTTCACTACATTCATACCATTTTCAATTGCATATATACTGGTAGCATAAGACGCAGATAGGTTACAATTCTCCCACTTACTGAAAACCACAAAAGCTTAATAAAATAATGTCCACCACAAATCTAATGCTGTGAATAATCAATGCTAGCAAGCATGTAAGTTACTGTACGTAAATTTTTTTGTGAAGCTGAGAATTTCATATTACACTAAGTATTTGTTATATTGGGAGATTAAAGAAGAACAACTGTCAGAACTATAATTTAGTAGACTATTTCATTTGCGTTAGTTGTATGCCAAAATAGACATTTTATTTCTATTACTGTTGTCCCATGTTCAACCCTTCCATTTAGTATGTTTCTGTTAGTACATCATTTCTCATTTATGAACTATAGTTAATTAATTATGTGCATGTCACTTCAATTCACTATCATTGTCTCCTTTGTTTCTTATTGATATTAAATCCTTAATTCACTCTCTGTGTGGTTTGAATTATCTATATACACAGGGATGCATTAAATACAATACGGTTTGAATTGTCGGCTTGCGCTCTTTCTATGTCTGACTTGTGACTAAGTAGGCATCGGGTAGATATGTAGGAACCAGTTAGACTCTCACTGGTATTTGTTACTGATTTCTTGTGCTAAAGATCACGTCAAATAATTGGTCATTCGCATAATTATAAATCAGTTTTTTTCGTCATAGCAGCTTCTTTAGACATTATAAGAGTATGTAATAATGGATAAAGTAACTATCATCAGTAGATACGCTACACATTATATAATCAATAATACAAAGTAAATAATATACTTACTTGAAATCTATCAATTGCAATAGCAGTAATACTAAAAGTTGACACAAATACATTAGTTCCTTGAAACATTGCTGAAAATTTACACATAAATTGTCCTAATATCCAATTACGATTACCAGTTAATAAACGTAATAAATTAAATGGTTGCGTAATTAAGCATAAAGTTAAATCAGATATTGCTAAATTCAATATAAATAAATTTCCACGTGTACGCATTGAACGTTTTCTTAATATAATATATATTACTAAACTACTACCAAATGTACCAAATAATATCATACTCATAAATATGAATATTGTTACAATTAATAATGTAATTGGTATCTCTGATTGATTTTTTGATTCAGTTACTTCTTCCCAATAAATACGTAATAGTTCTTCACGTTGTGTACTATTTAATTGTGTTGAATAATTAAGAAATGTATATAATCCTGAATAACATCCTGTTGATGTATCACACATTACTTAAATGATTTTATTGTTGTGTACTTTTATTTTTCTTACTTTTCTACGAGCTATTTTTTTGCTTTCTTGAGTTGTTTCTTTTTTTTTTTTGTTAATGACGATAACTTTAGTATCACTGAGTGAATTATTTAAATGAATTGAAATGTTTATTTAAGTTAACTTCATTGTACATTAAACACTTAGTAGTAATATATTCAAAAGTAGTTTGGGAAAAATTTACAATGAATTATTCTCATTGGTTGAAAAATATCTGTGATTTGATTGGCTGAATAAAATTATGAACATGTAATTATACTTTTGGAATAGATAAGGAGTTAGTGATATGTAAATCGTAAGTAATAATCTTAGAGTTTGATTATGTAATAGAATAAATTAGAAGATAAATGGAACGTATCTGAGATGCGGATAGAAACAAGAACCAAAATATGATTTTATCGACGAGAAAGACAGAGAAAGAGAAGGTGGAGATAACATAAAAGAATTTTAAAAGATAAACATGATAGAAACAAAATAGATGAAACCTAAGATCCTAAGGACATTATGCAAGAATTTCAGGCTAAGTTCTTGGTAGGATCGAAAGTTGGACCAGTTTCCTTTGTACACATAGTTCTGGATTCGCTAAGTGTATAACAACGGTTCCGCCATTACATACAAAGCGTAGATTTACTGAACTTGGCAAATTCCTACTCATCATGTAGACAACTTTGAATAAGTAATCCAACTTGTCTAAGTGACCAGTAGTCACTAGATGTTTTATAATGGCATTTCTAATGCTATTGTTGTTGTCTTTTCTTATCTATCCCAAAATATTTCCCATACTGTTGTATATTAAAGCTGATTTCGAAGATTCCTTTATTTAACACAACAGTCAAAATAAAAATAACATTACATGTTTATTTGAGTGAAGACTGAAATTATTTATAGAATCATTCCCTTCACAAATTCAAATGGACCAAGAATGACAGTATTGAAAAAATGATTTTCATTGTATTTTACCTCATCATCTGCACACTACGGGTTATGGTCATTCGCATAATTATAAATCAGTTTTTTTCGTCATAGCAGCTTCTTTAGACATTATAAGAGTATGTAATAATGGATAAAGTAACTATCATCAGTAGATACGCTACACATTATATAATCAATAATACAAAGTAAATAATATACTTACTTGAAATCTATCAATTGCAATAGCAGTAATACTAAAAGTTGACACAAATACATTAGTTCCTTGAAACATTGCTGAAAATTTACACATAAATTGTCCTAATATCCAATTACGATTACCAGTTAATAAACGTAATAAATTAAATGGTTGCGTAATTAAGCATAAAGTTAAATCAGATATTGCTAAATTCAATATAAATAAATTTCCACGTGTACGCATTGAACGTTTTCTTAATATAATATATATTACTAAACTACTACCAAATGTACCAAATAATATCATACTCATAAATATGAATATTGTTACAATTAATAATGTAATTGGTATCTCTGATTGATTTTTTGATTCAGTTACTTCTTCCCAATAAATACGTAATAGTTCTTCACGTTGTGTACTATTTAATTGTGTTGAATAATTAAGAAATGTATATAATCCTGAATAACATCCTGTTGATGTATCACACATTACTTAAATGATTTTATTGTTGTGTACTTTTATTTTTCTTACTTTTCTACGAGCTATTTTTTTGCTTTCTTGAGTTGTTTCTTTTTTTTTTTTGTTAATGACGATAACTTTAGTATCACTGAGTGAATTATTTAAATGAATTGAAATGTTTATTTAAGTTAACTTCATTGTACATTAAACACTTAGTAGTAATATATTCAAAAGTAGTTTGGGAAAAATTTACAATGAATTATTCTCATTGGTTGAAAAATATCTGTGATTTGATTGGCTGAATAAAATTATGAACATGTAATTATACTTTTGGAATAGATAAGGAGTTAGTGATATGTAAATCGTAAGTAATAATCTTAGAGTTTGATTATGTAATAGAATAAATTAGAAGATAAATGGAACGTATCTGAGATGCGGATAGAAACAAGAACCAAAATATGATTTTATCGACGAGAAAGACAGAGAAAGAGAAGGTGGAGATAACATAAAAGAATTTTAAAAGATAAACATGATAGAAACAAAATAGATGAAACCTAAGATCCTAAGGACATTATGCAAGAATTTCAGGCTAAGTTCTTGGTAGGATCGAAAGTTGGACCAGTTTCCTTTGTACACATAGTTCTGGATTCGCTAAGTGTATAACAACGGTTCCGCCATTACATACAAAGCGTAGATTTACTGAACTTGGCAAATTCCTACTCATCATGTAGACAACTTTGAATAAGTAATCCAACTTGTCTAAGTGACCAGTAGTCACTAGATGTTTTATAATGGCATTTCTAATGCTATTGTTGTTGTCTTTTCTTATCTATCCCAAAATATTTCCCATACTGTTGTATATTAAAGCTGATTTCGAAGATTCCTTTATTTAACACAACAGTCAAAATAAAAATAACATTACATGTTTATTTGAGTGAAGACTGAAATTATTTATAGAATCATTCCCTTCACAAATTCAAATGGACCAAGAATGACAGTATTGAAAAAATGATTTTCATTGTATTTTACCTCATCATCTGCACACTACGGGTTATGGTCATTCGCATAATTATAAATCAGTTTTTTTCGTCATAGCAGCTTCTTTAGACATTATAAGAGTATGTAATAATGGATAAAGTAACTATCATCAGTAGATACGCTACACATTATATAATCAATAATACAAAGTAAATAATATACTTACTTGAAATCTATCAATTGCAATAGCAGTAATACTAAAAGTTGACACAAATACATTAGTTCCTTGAAACATTGCTGAAAATTTACACATAAATTGTCCTAATATCCAATTACGATTACCAGTTAATAAACGTAATAAATTAAATGGTTGCGTAATTAAGCATAAAGTTAAATCAGATATTGCTAAATTCAATATAAATAAATTTCCACGTGTACGCATTGAACGTTTTCTTAATATAATATATATTACTAAACTACTACCAAATGTACCAAATAATATCATACTCATAAATATGAATATTGTTACAATTAATAATGTAATTGGTATCTCTGATTGATTTTTTGATTCAGTTACTTCTTCCCAATAAATACGTAATAGTTCTTCACGTTGTGTACTATTTAATTGTGTTGAATAATTAAGAAATGTATATAATCCTGAATAACATCCTGTTGATGTATCACACATTACTTAAATGATTTTATTGTTGTGTACTTTTATTTTTCTTACTTTTCTACGAGCTATTTTTTTGCTTTCTTGAGTTGTTTCTTTTTTTTTTTTGTTAATGACGATAACTTTAGTATCACTGAGTGAATTATTTAAATGAATTGAAATGTTTATTTAAGTTAACTTCATTGTACATTAAACACTTAGTAGTAATATATTCAAAAGTAGTTTGGGAAAAATTTACAATGAATTATTCTCATTGGTTGAAAAATATCTGTGATTTGATTGGCTGAATAAAATTATGAACATGTAATTATACTTTTGGAATAGATAAGGAGTTAGTGATATGTAAATCGTAAGTAATAATCTTAGAGTTTGATTATGTAATAGAATAAATTAGAAGATAAATGGAACGTATCTGAGATGCGGATAGAAACAAGAACCAAAATATGATTTTATCGACGAGAAAGACAGAGAAAGAGAAGGTGGAGATAACATAAAAGAATTTTAAAAGATAAACATGATAGAAACAAAATAGATGAAACCTAAGATCCTAAGGACATTATGCAAGAATTTCAGGCTAAGTTCTTGGTAGGATCGAAAGTTGGACCAGTTTCCTTTGTACACATAGTTCTGGATTCGCTAAGTGTATAACAACGGTTCCGCCATTACATACAAAGCGTAGATTTACTGAACTTGGCAAATTCCTACTCATCATGTAGACAACTTTGAATAAGTAATCCAACTTGTCTAAGTGACCAGTAGTCACTAGATGTTTTATAATGGCATTTCTAATGCTATTGTTGTTGTCTTTTCTTATCTATCCCAAAATATTTCCCATACTGTTGTATATTAAAGCTGATTTCGAAGATTCCTTTATTTAACACAACAGTCAAAATAAAAATAACATTACATGTTTATTTGAGTGAAGACTGAAATTATTTATAGAATCATTCCCTTCACAAATTCAAATGGACCAAGAATGACAGTATTGAAAAAATGATTTTCATTGTATTTTACCTCATCATCTGCACACTACGGGTTATGGATTTGCTATATCAATAATTGAATTGCTTCTATTAGATAACGTTTAATTATTTAAAAAGGGAAGTTTTAAAGATGTTGACTTTGAAGTTTCCATATATAAATTTGTTGATAGCTATGAAATTCACCGGAGACAAACTAATCACATAATCTGATACAAGTTCATAATGTTTTTGTTGAAATTAAAAGGGTTAAGTAGGAATTACATTGATTTGATTATGTAATTATGATATAGCTATAGATTAAACATTAATTCCTTTCGGATACAAATGTTATGCTTCACTCTTTCAATTAATATGACCTCAACAGATTTAAATAACATCAAATTTTGTTATTTATTGAAAATTTTTTTAATATATTCATTTTTATGTACTTTATGTTCCTTATCTAATGGTGTTCTAACAAAACGTTCAAAACATTTTTTCCAATTTTAAATGTAAGTTACTCGAGTATATCTAGCAGCTAGTAATGATGCACGTTATTCTCTCATTCTAAAGTAGTTACGAATACATGAGAAGAATATTTAATTGATTGAATATATCACAGATTGATGTTGGTAGGGTAACATCGAAAATCAGGAGGTACCAAATTTGGTGTTTGTCGAAAACTTAAAGTTCCAAGTGCGGAATCTAGGGTTCGCACTACTGAGTAGTTCCGCACTAGAACGAAACAGCTGTCTAAAGCTTCCTAGTTTTCAATGGTACCCTGCCAACATCAATGTGTGACATATTCAATCAAGTAAAATACCAATCTCTATAGAAATAGCCATCCCAGATGAATATTTGTTCAAGTTTACTGAAATTGTCTAATATTGTATTATACACATAGTTTTACATTACACTTTTCTCTCTTATCATCATATATTTTGAAAAACATAATGATGTAAGCAAATCATTTTACTATTGTTATGTTGGGCGACTCAAGAAAAACAACTAACCTTGAGACCTATGTTTTAGGTTACTTTTAATCGCTTTACGTATGTCTAAAGTAAACATTTTATTTCCTATCACTATTATGTGCCTCGTGTCCTATCCTCCCATTTTGTACATAGTCTGTTACTTTATCATTTCTCATTTATGAACTACGGTTAATTGACTGTGTATAAGGTATCTCTATTCACTACCACTGTCCCCCTCATTTTATATGAATATGAGTTGCCTAATTGGTTATTTGCATGGTCTAGTTTACATAAATATAAACGAATGCTTGAAATATAATTCAGTTTGTCTGGTTGACTTATCAGCTTTTGTTCTTTCTATTTCCGGCTTGAGACTAAGTGTGTATCAGGCAGACGTGTAGGCTCTCACTGGTGCTTGTTATTGTAACATCGTGCGCAGATGGACATATCGACAAATGGGTTATACACATCGTCACAGCACCCACCTTTTGTCGTCATAACACTTATGTTCTATAAATGTCATTTATTTATGATCTTTCAGCTTTTTTATTATTTGTAATAAATATGTATCGTGTTACTCAACTAGGTTGTCTTCTAGTAGTGTCAACAATTACCGTCTACTTTATCTACAAATAGTTCATAGTTAACATGTCCACAAATTGCTTTTATAAACAATTAAATGAGATCTAATGGAAACAAGTCAATTCTTGATGTATACGTAATGTTACTTTATTGTTTGTATTCACCATAGAATGATGTTGGTTGGGTATCACTCTATATGTCAACCATTTTAAAAGCTAATACTTATCTTTCAAAGATAAAGACTAACTGGATGTATGTGTGGTACAATTCTCTTTTTTTTGAAAGACATATGTATTGTCTATGCTACGAGTCAAGCAAAGCTCGGAGAGCTTTTCGAATTCCGGCCGAGATTTCTCCAGACACCGACTTACCAGTGTTGATTAGATTTCCAAGATGAGTGGAGCGGTCAACATATTCAACTGCTTCACTGCCTAAGATCAACCCATGCTATGATATAGACCAGTCCTGAGGTAGTTGTTACGCCGGACGATTAAAGAAAAGTAACGAACTTTCAGAACTGTATTTTGGGGGACTATTCTCGTTATTTTATTCACGAGTGATGTAATCATTTTATTTCTATGACTGTTACGTTCCCCTTGCCCGGTTCTCTCTTTTAGTGTATTGATTCCTTGTGTATTGTTTATTATTACGAACTACGTTTACTTACTTGTGTAAAAGTTCTCCCCATTCACTGCCACTATTTCTTTTGTTCTGTATCAATGTTAGATTTATGATTGGTTCACTGTGTGGTTTGATTTTATGTGTATATAAAGGCATGATTAAAATATAATACGTTTTCCAGTTCTCAGTCTCTCATTTCTCGCTTCCCAGTTCTCTCTGAGTTCTGGTTGTCCTATTGTCGGCTTAGGGGGTGAATGGGCTTAGTTCAATCGCGCATTCTCAACTAGGCATGCATCTCATTGGTGTTCGCCCCTCATCCTTCCTCTCTTTCATCGCGTCATAACAGTAGTATTCTTCATTTAGAGGAAAAGAAACTCATTCGAAACATGGGCGTACTCCTACACAAGAGGTTCTAAGGACCATAAATATTGTCGATGTCTTTGATGGATAGAACTGTATCAACTGAATACTCCAAATCGACAAGTGGACATCTTAGTAGAATATCATTTCTTGAAAAGTCACATGGATTTGTAACTTCTAGGTAAACGTCTGTAGTGAAATAAGATAATAATGAACATAAGATGTAACCTTAACGAATATCATTTACAGTTGACGATTTTGACGACATTACGTCATAAGCCATTCTCTCTGCCACATAACCTTTCAACTTACCGGGTCGGATGTCACTTTTATGTTAAGAATTAACAACATCGTCGGACGTTGGTGCGTAAACGTGTAGTTTAGAACTAAAAGCCGTCAGGCTTTAAAACCAGTCTGGTTCTGTCGAAGTTATCCTTCTCTAGAGCCAGATAAGCGTCTGATGATTACGGAGGTTAATGTTTTATACACCGTGTTTGTCAAACTGATTCCACTGTAGTTGTCACAATAGGATTTCTGTTCTTTCTTACTAACTAAGACGATCAGTAGTGGATTATACATATTTTCTGAAATTAAGCCAAAATATCAGTCAGCGTGCCTACCAAAATTGAACTACTATTCTTATCAGGTTCATTCGCTTCTCCTAGCTTCAAATCAATTATAGTCTTTTCAATCTCTTTAAGAATTGGGGCACTTATGTCGATTATTTGCCAATATATTTTGGCGATAGCCGGTATCTGAAAGGTACAGGGAGGCAGGTCAGTACTTTCTTGGAGGTGTTTTGTTTGTCGGCCTTTTCTTTTGAAGTGCGTACTTATTGTGGTCGAGGCTTCTTTCAAAATAGTTTCATTACTATTTAACTTTTTAACACAGGTTAGTTTGGAGAGTCGGAACTGTTGTTTAGTACTGTCTATTAACTCAGCTGTTTCCAACTCCCATGCTACCCGTTATGACCTATCTGATTCTTGTGAATGACATGGAAATACTTGTTCTCATTGATACACGATCAAGGTTCAAGCATGTGCCCCAGAATTAAGAGCATTCATCTGTGGGGCTTCTTCAACACTGGCTTATCCCAATATAGTATATTTTTGTCCATCGTTATGTTGATATTGATGGTCACCTGGTTATGCACTGTCTTTTTTCTTACTTTCAGCTCGTTCTTGTTAGTAATAAGCAGTAATTTAAACAACGTTACAGAAGACGGTCTTCAGTATACGTTCGTTTAACTAGGAACAGAAATGTTTTATCCAGGTGCTGTTCAATTTAACCTGGCATTAAAATCTTTTATAATTAATATGTCTAGGTATCCAGCATTCAGGAGATCAATTAACTTGTTGCAATAATCAAACTAGAATCAGGAGGAGAGGGATAACACAAGGAAAAAATGACAAATGGGCATAGGTATATGTCCCTATCTTTATAAGTACTTATAGCAGCGTTTAGACTAATTGCACATAAGCGACTGTCAATAGGAATCCATTCAACTAGTCTCTGCTGTATTCCCAAACTTAATCCTACAACTACGCCTGCAAGCCTATAAAACTTTGTAACGAGACCCAAAATAAATAAAGTGAAAACTGTATTGGTTTCCCATACTGATCAGGTGAATCGAAATGAATGGCCACTCTGGGATCTTCCATACGTGTTTCGCAAACACAACATCAGTTACAAAAGAATTCGCGAGTTTGGCCAATAAGGCTTATTAAGTGATTTGGCTTAGGTTACGCACATTAGAAACACCAACTCGAAGATTAGACCTCAGTTTTAACCAACAAGGAGAGAAAATTCGTAAAACCAACTAATTGTGCGTTTGTCAGGAGTGGGCAAAGAAAGAAGAGTGCTGTAGGTGGAATAATAAAAATGTTGGGTTGAGAAATGATCCCACTACATACATGGTAATCTTACTGTCATCACATATCTATGCACCCGACAATATGACTGTTCCCTGTTAATTAAAATGTGTTTTTCCATTTCCAACTTCTGATGATTCCCGATATACTATTTTGTTATAAAGAAAATGGTACATATATTTACTGACAGATTATGTCATTTCTTAATATTCGTTAATTTGGATCAATCAGTCACATTTATAGGCATTTATTATCAAGTCAAGATATTAATGAACTAATGAACACTCAATAGATTTATACAATCATACCTTCATTACAAATAAATGTACAAATCACCCTACAGTCATAGTCATCTATGAGGCAATATGAAAGTAATAACTAGTACGAAACATTCCCAGGATACCTCTGAAAACGAAGTGGCATTGGAAGGCTGTTTTGTCCTAGTATGAACCTCTTTGGCAGTGAACACCCGAGTGCTTCTAGGGTGCGAACACCACATACTTCGCACCACTCCTCTGGCATTCAATGGTAGAATTCCTACTCCCACCAATTTGTGATCAGGCGAAATCCATGGTTTGCAATGATTAAAAGTTCCATACTAGAACGAAACAGATATCCAGTGTTTAATTGTTCTCAATGGTACCTTATCAACATCAATCTGTGAGGAATTCAATCAGCTAAAACTTCAAAATCCATCTCAATTTAATGATTATATGTATTTACTTTACACCTATTCATACAATCATCAAAGGATTCAATGAGACATTAATTATATTCATATATAATTGTTATATATGATAATGATAAATAATGCATTAGAAGTATACAGATATATCAGACAATAATGAATATTCATGTCAAAAAAACATACATTCATCCTCCCGTCATAGAGGAACAAAGAAATTCAGTAGATACAAAAAAATTATTTTTTGATTATTATAAACTTGTCAAAACATGGATTATTACAGAAAAATACATAGTTCCATAATAGAAAATCGAAAAGTGCGTCAGTCACAATTCAACTTAAACAATTCTTGTGATTAGTAACGATATCGAGGCAATCTGCTCGGAATGCATATCTAGCAACAGAAACTGACCAGCTTCAGTTCATAACAAATCAACGGGAAGATATAAGTTCATCCTATTTAAAGAAGCTTGTGGTTATTACAATGTGCTTGTGTATAAAACAGACCATATAAAGTAAGTATAAACGATTCTCCATGTTTTCTTCTTTCTACATTCAACCAAATGGCGAATTCCACTCTACTAGTTCATCAGTAAATCCAAGTTTGTTATTAGTTTTTTTTTTATTAACAAATTGGTCGAATTAAAATATGATGTTACTGTACAACAAGAACGTTTAATTAAATCAAAATATACAATTATAATGTACAGTTTACATATGGAGTGAACAATATGTAAGTGACAAACTGGACGCGAATCACAGTTTCCAGATCATGGTGAATAACTGAATTGAAGAATGTTGACCTTTTGGCAAAAGTACAATTTACTGACAAAGCTATAGTACAGTTTGAAAACAGGCTTGAGCTATTCCCAAAGTTTCTAAAATCAATAATATTTGCAACCAATCAACGATGAGCTAGAAAATAAAATTTAGCCAATCAGAATCCAGATAGTAAAAATTATGGAGCTAAATACATCCAACGTTAAGTTTAAGATTAAAAAACCTCAATCATAATACTATATACCTATGCGTCACATTACAATCGCCTGTAACTCCTCATGGAGTATAAGCTGTCGACAAGCACTCTTTAACCAACTCTGTCCTAGGCTCTCCTTCACAGTTATCCCAAATGTTATTCATCCTATTTATGTAAACTATTGATTCTTGGAGAAATGTATTCGCCGATCTTTCTTTTTTACTGTGGCCTTAACAATTCCAAGTTAGGACTTGTCTTGTGACTCAGTTTGGTGATTTCAGTGGTATGTCCTTTTCACATCCAGCGTTCTTTCCTGATTTCCTCCTCAGCTACTTTGCCAATTTTGATTTCTTGAATAGTCAAGGTAATTTCAGCGATTGTTAGCGAGGTAACATTTATACGAATGTGTGTAGATAGTGCCTCAACGACAGGTAGATTCAGTAGGGCTGATATTTTCAAGAGTTCTCCAAAGTTTCATTCGCTTCCTCGCCTTTTAAAAGTTTTATTAAGCCAAGAACAACAATTGAGGTTAAAATTGTCCCTGCTGCCTTATTAAGAGTACTTCAAAATGCTCTACCTACTCACTTGTTTCAGTGTTCTTGGGTCTCAGTGATTGTTTTGCCATCCTTATTATTAGTTGGTTATTCTTGTTTACTGTGTTTTCTAGCTAGATTTTCCATTGTATTATGTAGGTGTTTGTAATGCTGTTCCTCCAACTGTCTAGTGTTACTTTAGCTTCCGCTTATTTTTTGCCACCACCAGGTGGTGATCAGAAGCTATCTCAGTTCCTCTGTTTGCCCTCACATCCCCCCCATGGACATTCTGAATTTTTCACTGATATACATGTAGTTGATCTGGTTTACAGTAGTGGGGTGTGACGAAGCTCACGGAGATTTGTGCATGGCTTTGTGGAGGAACATGGTGACACCTATATTCATTTTGATGAAGGCTCATAGAATTACGAGTCCTTCACCGTTGTTCTATTCCTTGCTCCCAACTCCATTGTCTCGTGATATCATCATATTCAGCGACGTCCATTTCAACCTTAGCGTTTAGGTCTCCTTTGTTAATTGTTGTTCCAAGCATCGGCCTTGTGACATTCGAAGAAAATCGGTGTTCGCTATGAGAAGTATTTACTCTTGAAAATGAAGATACTTCGACTCCCAGGGAAATCTTCAAATGATTAAAACGTCTTTTTCTAGTTAGTGTTTCCTAGTAAGGTCATATCCTACCTGATGAGGTCACTAAAATTGTGCCCGATTCTCCTTCTGTTCCCAGGATTGGGATCGGAAGTAACTTGATATATATATACATTACTTACTTATGCCCGTTACTCCTCGCTGAGGAGCATAGGCCGCTCACCAGTGTTCTCCATCCAACTCTGTCCTGAGCAATCCTTTCCAGCTGTTTCCAGTTGCTGTTCATCCTTTTATGTCTGCTTCCAATTCTCGCCGCAGCGTGTTCTTTGGCCTTCCGCTTTTCCGTTTCCCAACAGGATTCGATGTTAATGCTTGTCACGTGATGCAGTCTGATGATTTGCGTAGTGTATGTCCTATCCATTTCCATCGTCTTTTCCTAATTTCCTCTTCGGCTGGAAGTTGGTTTGTCCTCTCCCATAGTAAGTTGTTGCTAATGGTTTCCGGCCAACGGACATTCAGTATCTTGCGTAGGCAGTTGTTTATAAATACCTGTATCCGTCTGAGGATGTTTGCAGTAATTCTCTAGGTTTCTGCTCCATACAGCAGGACTGTCTTCACGTTCGAATTGAAGAGTCTGACTTTGAGGTTAATTGATATTTGTTTTGAGTTCCAGATGTTTTTCAACTGTAGGAATGCTGCCCTTGCCTTGCCAATCCTTGTCTTTACATCTGCATCGGACCCTCCTTTTTCATCGATGATGCTCCCCAGATATGTGAAAGTATTCACTTCTTCCAGAGTTTCGCCATCAAGTTGAACTGGGTTGGTGCTCCCTGTGTTGTATTTGAGAATCTTGCTCTTACCCTTATGTATGTTCAAGCCTACTGATGCTGAAGTTGCTGCTACACTGATTGTCTTCGCTTGCATTTGTTGGTGTGTATGTGCTAAGAGAGCTAGATCATCTGCGAAGTCCAAATCATCGAGTTGCATCCTACTTGTCCATTGAATCCCGTACATTCCCTCTGATGTGGAGGTCTTCATGATCCAGTCAACCACTAGGAGGAAGAGAAAATGTGAGAGCAAGCAACCTTGTCTGACTCCGGTCCTCACTGAAAATGCATTTGTCAGTTGTCCTCCATGCACAATTTTGCACTGTGTTCCGTCGTAAGAGTTCCGGATGATGTTGACGAGTTTCTCTGGTACTCCGTAGTGTCGAAGAAGTTTTCACAGTGTTCTCCTATCTACACTATCAAACGCCTTCTCATAATCAATGAAGTTGATGTACAGTGGCGAGTTCCATTAAATTGATTGTTCAACGATGATCCGTAGTGTTGCGATTTGGTCCGTGCACGACCGATCCCTACGAAAACCAGCTTGTTGATCTCGAATTTGAGCCTTCACTGAATCTTTCATTCTGTTCAACAATACTCTGTTAAAGACTTTCCCTGGTATCGACAGTAGCGTGATCCCTCTGTAATTGTCACATGTGCTCAAATCTCCTTTCTTTGGTATCTTGATAAGATGTCCTTCTTTCCAGTCTGCCAGCACTTGTTCTTCTTCCCAGATCTTTTTGAATAGAACGTGGAGTATTCTTGCTGTTAGGTCGATATCTGACTTGAGTGCTTCAGCTGGTATATTGTCAGGTCCTGCTGCTTTCCCACTTTTGATTTGTCTGATGGCCATCTTGATTTCTTCCATCGTTGGTGGAGTGACATCTATCGGGAGATCTGTAGGTGCTGCTTCGATGTCCGGTGGGTTCGGTGGAGCTGGCCTATTTAGGAGCTCCTCAATATGTTCTACCCACCTATTCTTTTGTTCTTGAATCTCAGTGAGTGTCTTGCCTTCTTTGTTCTTGATCGGTCGCTCTGGTTTACCATGTTTATCTGCCAGTTTCTTCGTTGTGTCGTATAGCTGTTTCATATTTCCTTCTCTTGCAGCCTTCTCCGCTGTCGTTGCAAGTCCTTCGATGTATTTCCGTTTGTCAGCTCTAATGCTCTTCTTTACCTGCTTGTTTGCTTCTGAGTATTCAGCTTGAGCCTTTATTTTCTCTGTTCTTGTTCGGATGTTGTTGATTTCTATCTTCTTGTTCCCCCTTTGTTGAATTTTGCTCAATGTCTCAGTGGAGATCCATTCCTTATAATGGGGCTTCTTGCGACCCAGAACCTCCTGACACGTTGACGTTAGTGCTTCTTTGATTTCTTTCCAGTTGTCCTCCATAGTGGTTTCTCCTTCTTTCGGCAGATCTTGTAAGGCTTGGAACCTGTTGTTGAGAGATATTTTGAATTCGTTGAGTTTGTCAGTGTCTCGGAGAAAGCCTGTATTGAACCGTTGTACTGCTGCCACTCCAGTTGTCCACTGCTTCTTTAGCTTCAGTTTTATTTTAGAAACCACCAAGTGGTGGTCTGAAGCTGTGTCAGCGCCTCTCCTGGTTCTTACATCTTCCATTGATCTTCTAAATTTTTTATTGATACATATATGATCAATTTGATTCTCAGTAGTATGATCCGGTGAGACCCATGTAGCCTTGTGTATGCGTTTGTGGGCGAATATTGTACCACCTATAACCAATTTGTTGAAGGCACATAGGTTTGCAAGTCTTTCACCATTGTCATTTCTGTCTCCCAGTCCTTGTCGTCCCATGATTTCTTCATATCCAGTGTTGTCCATTCCGACTTTGGCGTTTAGGTCCCCCATCAGGATTGTCAGATCCTTTCCTCGACACTTTGCTATAATTGATTGCAGTCTATCGTAAAACTGATCTTTGTCTTCGTCGTTGCCGTCGTTGGTTGGTGCATAGCATTGGATAAGATTCATTGTAATCCCTTTCTTCATTGTTTTGAAAGATGCTTTGATGATCCTGGGTCCATGTGGTTCCCATCCCACAAGTGCATTACGTGCCTCCTTGGACAGCATCAGAGCAACTCCTTGAGTGTGGGGAGCATTTTCCTCTTCGTGGCCGGAGTATAGTAGCGTCTCTCCCGAAGCCAATGTTTTCTGTCCAGCTTGAGTCCAATGGGTTTCGCTGATTCCGAGTATTGTCAAGTTGTGTCTCTTCAATTCTGCAGCTATTTGATTTGTCTTCCCGCTCTCCCACATTCTTCGAACATTCCATGTACCTATAAAAATATTTGCTCTGGTTGTTAGAAGGGGGGCATCGGCCTCATGACTTCCGAAGAATTTCGGCTTTCATCATGAGGCGTCATATATCCTTCCACTCCCAGGGCAGAGTTTAAATGGTTTAAATGGTTTATCTTGTTTAATCTGGTTTGCGTTTTTTTAGCAAGTTTGGGTTTTTACGGAATGGGGGTGCTAGCCCCATGCCCAACCCTCCTCCTTTACCCGGGCTTGGGACCGGCAGTAACCCTAGGAGGGCTACAGGCGGAGTTATATATATATACATATATATATATCGTTAGCAACGTAGAACCGGGCACATACGCCTGTAGGTTCAAGTTGCCACACTACATTAGCACTACGAGATTATAGAGGTAACGTATAAACAGAATACAAAAGTGAAGAGTAAAGTAAAAATGTCCGGAAAATAATAATAGAATTCCAGATCTAGATGAGGTTAAGGAGTGAATATACTTGCGCCACTGTGACCAATTCTGAGCCATATCACCTAGTGTCTCCAGCCATTTATTGCAATCATCAAGCGGACCCCAACCAGGTAATCTACATCTACCTACATGGCTTAGACCAGTAGTCAAGGACTTCATGGACTGATGCCATGTTTTGGTTTGGCCGCCCTTAACCTTCTTCCATCCTACTTCAGCCCTAGCCAACATCGCGCGACGGGGTAGACGGTGGTCGGGAATGCGGAATACATGTCCCAGCCATCTCAGTCGATGAAGGTTAATGACCTCTTCGACTGATTTACCGTATTTCCCAAGAACCTTTTGTCTAACCTCAATATTACTAATTCGGCTATTCCATGATATACGAGCAATGTTACGAAGATTCCTATGGTCAAATACCTGGAGTCGACGCATATCTTGAGTTTTCATGGCCCACGTTTTGCAGCCATATGTTAAAACAGCGAGGACCGCTGCGCAGTACACCCGGCATTTCGTTGAGACACGGATATCTTGCCTGTTCCATACGTGCCGTAGATTGGCAAATGCCAATCGGGCTTTCTGAATCCGCGATGAGATTTCGTCAGACACCGATCCACCAGGGGTGATGAGGCTCCCGAGATAAGTGAAGCGATCAACTCATTCAATTACTTCACTCCCTATAACTAATTTAGGAGAAGCAGGCCAGTCCTGGAGTAACATTTTCTTATTTGGGAGGGGAGAAGTACAATATATAAATATTTATATATTTTAAATAGGTTTAGTTTACCCACACTTGAGATCTAACTGTGGAAGTTGGTCAGCTAACCATTCCATGTAGGTTTGTTACAAATTAGTTTGATTAAAGGTTCATAGTTTTTTCCACTAAGTAGGACGTCTAGGAATAGTAGTTATGGTTCGCATTCTTTTTCCATTATGAACTATATTGAAGGCTGGTAACTATTAAAGGATTTAAGGATATATCCGGAATGTCGAGGTATTCATTAAATATCATTAAATTATTGTTGAAAGTTTTTAAATGTCGTCTCTAGGGTACTAGTTTCGACTCTGGACATGATTAAATATTCTAATAGTGGACTCAGTAAAAAACCCATCATCTTAAGCGTATTTTTATGACCAATCACAGAATAACCGTACTAACGTACATAGACACACTTAGTTGGTAATTGACAAAAAGTTCACTAAATTAGGCCCTTCATGCAAGTGATTCCGAATGATTTCACTGGGATTTCGTACATAGTTGTTTTGTTCTCTTTTTTACCTTGTAGACTATTCACTTATAGTCACAAGATGGCTTTCATCTGTTGCTAACCCATTATCTATCAATAATACCAAACCAGCTACTCTACACACGAACTAGATATTTATGTACACCTTTTTCTAACTATCGTGACACATCAACAACGGATTTATAACTACAGAGACGGCAGGAAAATAATGTAGGGAAGAACTAATGAAATTGCGACTTTTCACCTCAAGGTCATTGCTCACAGTTTGGTTGACAATGTTGACGTTATAGTTAGCTACGCACAGGAAAAAGATTTACTTCGAGGAACATGTTAATATGATTGTGGGGCGTCTATGCCCTTGAAGAAGTGCTAAGGGAAGAGTGACAAACTAATGTTCCGATATAAACGGTCGCCTAGCAACTGTCAAGGTCGTCCCTACATTATAATCCTGAAATGACACAATTTGGATGAAAGAAAAGTTGAATCTGAAGGTATTATTATTTATTTTAACATGATAACACTTTAATGAGGAAATTGATTTAAGTCATTGTAGCACAGTGACGTAGCGAAACTTCATTCATCCCGCTAGCATGTAGGTGAGCAGTTGGACTTTGCGGTGATAGCCGAATATGACCTCGATATCATGAGTTTGTCTTAATTAGACGACGCGTAAACACCAGGATACCGTGTACATCTGATCATCCCGGTATGTCATTCTTTAACAGAAAACATCCACGATCTCACCACTGAATCGAGTCTAGGACCTTTATGTTTCTCACCAAATACTTAATTGTTAGACCACTACCCCAGTCGATCTCCAACAGTTGATATTTATAACTTCATTACAGCGTAGTATATTGCCTCTGGAAGCTATGTTGATGGACATGGATAAGATTGCTGAATTCTATTACGAATTAACTGTGATTTGAAATATTAACCTTTAGATGCCAAATGGTTCAGTGATTTAACAACTAAGCGTTAGTTGCAAAATTTACAAATCATGGGCTCGATCCCTCAGTGTGATAGTAGATGTGAATTACCGAGGAGTTTCACAGTATGGAGAAACTGCTATTTACTTCTTTCCGCCTGTAGCCCTCCTAGGGTTACTGCCGGTCCCAAGCCCGGGTAAAGGAGGAGGGTTGGGCATGGGGCTAGCACCCCCATCCCGTAAAAACCCAAACTTGCTAAAAAAACGCAAACCAGATTAAACAAGATAAACCATTTAAACTCTGCCCTGGAAGTGGAAGGATATATGACGCCTCATGATGAAAGCCGAAATTCTTCGGAAGTCATGAGGCCGATGCCCCCTCTTCTAACAACCAGAGCAAATATTTTTATAGGTACATGGAATGTTCGAAGAATGTGGGAGAGCGGGAAGACAAATCAAATAGCTGCAGAATTGAAGAGATACAACTTGAAAATACTCGGAATCAGCGAAACCCATTGGACTCAAGCTGGACAGAAAACATTGGCTTCGGGAGAGACGCTACTATACTCCGGCCACGAAGAGGAAAATGCTCCCCACACTCAAGGAGTTGCTCTGATGCTGTCCAAGGAGGCACGTAATGCACTTGTGGGATGGGAACCACATGGACCCAGGATCATCAAAGCATCTTTCAAAACAATGAAGAAAGGGATTACAATGAATCTTATCCAATGCTATGCACCAACCAACGACGGCAACGACGAAGACAAAGATCAGTTTTACGATAGACTGCAATCAATTATAGCAAAGTGTCGAGGAAAGGATCTGACAATCCTGATGGGGGACCTAAACGCCAAAGTCGGAATGGACAACACTGGATATGAAGAAATCATGGGACGACAAGGACTGGGAGACAGAAATGACAATGGTGAAAGACTTGCAAACCTATGTGCCTTCAACAAATTGGTTATAGGTGGTACAATATTCGCCCACAAACGCATACACAAGGCTACATGGGTCTCACCGGATCATACTACTGAGAATCAAATTGATCATATATGTATCAATAAAAAATTTAGAAGATCAATGGAAGATGTAAGAACCAGGAGAGGCGCTGACACAGCTTCAGACCACCACTTGGTGGTTTCTAAAATAAAACTGAAGCTAAAGAAGCAGTGGACAACTGGAGTGGCAGCAGTACAACGGTTCAATACAGGCTTTCTCCGAGACACTGACAAACTCAACGAATTCAAAATATCTCTCAACAACAGGTTCCAAGCCTTACAAGATCTGCCGAAAGAAGGAGAAACCACTATGGAGGACAACTGGAAAGAAATCAAAGAAGCACTAACGTCAACGTGTCAGGAGGTTCTGGGTCGCAAGAAGCCCCATTATAAGGAATGGATCTCCACTGAGACATTGAGCAAAATTCAACAAAGGGGGAACAAGAAGATAGAAATCAACAACATCCGAACAAGAACAGAGAAAATAAAGGCTCAAGCTGAATACTCAGAAGCAAACAAGCAGGTAAAGAAGAGCATTAGAGCTGACAAACGGAAATACATCGAAGGACTTGCAACGACAGCGGAGAAGGCTGCAAGAGAAGGAAATATGAAACAGCTATACGACACAACGAAGAAACTGGCAGATAAACATGGTAAACCAGAGCGACCGATCAAGAACAAAGAAGGCAAGACACTCACTGAGATTCAAGAACAAAAGAATAGGTGGGTAGAACATATTGAGGAGCTCCTAAATAGGCCAGCTCCACCGAACCCACCGGACATCGAAGCAG
Source organism: Schistosoma mekongi (assembly GCA_034768735.1). Taxonomy (NCBI): domain Eukaryota; kingdom Metazoa; phylum Platyhelminthes; class Trematoda; order Strigeidida; family Schistosomatidae; genus Schistosoma; species Schistosoma mekongi. The sequence continues at coordinate 17,780,219 of CM068307.1, read as the reverse complement.
CACCTACAGATCTCCCGATAGATGTCACTCCACCAACGATGGAAGAAATCAAGATGGCCATCAGACAAATCAAAAGTGGGAAAGCAGCAGGACCTGACAATATACCAGCTGAAGCACTCAAGTCAGATATCGACCTAACAGCAAGAATACTCCACGTTCTATTCAAAAAGATCTGGGAAGAAGAACAAGTGCTGGCAGACTGGAAAGAAGGACATCTTATCAAGATACCAAAGAAAGGAGATTTGAGCACATGTGACAATTACAGAGGGATCACGCTACTGTCGATACCAGGGAAAGTCTTTAACAGAGTATTGTTGAACAGAATGAAAGATTCAGTGAAGGCTCAAATTCGAGATCAACAAGCTGGTTTTCGTAGGGATCGGTCGTGCACGGACCAAATCGCAACACTACGGATCATCGTTGAACAATCAATTTAATGGAACTCGCCACTGTACATCAACTTCATTGATTATGAGAAGGCGTTTGATAGTGTAGATAGGAGAACACTGTGAAAACTTCTTCGACACTACGGAGTACCAGAGAAACTCGTCAACATCATCCGGAACTCTTACGACGGAACACAGTGCAAAATTGTGCATGGAGGACAACTGACAAATGCATTTTCAGTGAGGACCGGAGTCAGACGAGGTTGCTTGCTCTCACATTTTCTCTTCCTCCTAGTGGTTGACTGGATCATGAAGACCTCCACATCAGAGGGAATGTACGGGATTCAATGGACAAGTAGGATGCAACTCGATGATTTGGACTTCGCAGATGATCTAGCTCTCTTAGCACATACACACCAACAAATGCAAGCGAAGACAATCAGTGTAGCAGCAACTTCAGCATCAGCAGGCTTGAACATACATAAGGGTAAGAGCAAGATTCTCAAATACAACACAGGGAGCACCAACCCAGTTCAACTTGATGGCGAAACTCTGGAAGAAGTGAATACTTTCACATATCTGGGGAGCATCATCGATGAAAAAGGAGGGTCCGATGCAGATGTAAAGACAAGGATTGGCAAGGCAAGGGCAGCATTCCTACAGTTGAAAAACATCTGGAACTCAAAACAAATATCAATTAACCTCAAAGTCAGACTCTTCAATTCGAACGTGAAGACAGTCCTGCTGTATGGAGCAGAAACCTAGAGAATTACTGCAAACATCCTCAGACGGATACAGGTATTTATAAACAACTGCCTACGCAAGATACTGAATGTCCGTTGGCCGGAAACCATTAGCAACAACTTACTATGGGAGAGGACAAACCAACTTCCAGCCGAAGAGGAAATTAGGAAAAGACGATGGAAATGGATAGGACATACACTACGCAAATCATCAGACTGCATCACGAGACAAGCATTAACATCGAATCCTGTTGGGAAACGGAAAAGCGGAAGGCCAAAGAACACGCTGCGGCGAGAATTGGAAGCAGACATAAAAGGATGAACAGCAACTGGAAACAGCTGGAAAGGATTGCTCAGGACAGAGTTGGATGGAGAACACTGGTGAGCGGCCTATGCTCCTCAGCGAGGAGTAACGTGCATAAGTGAGTAGTAATTAAGATTTACAGTTGTTATCTAATCCAGGTCAATCAGTTATATCAAAGTAAGATTCAACAATCTCTACAACAACCTTCTACATCATAACTCTATTTGAATAAGCTGGACTTGCATCTCTATGTAATTTACATTACTTACAACCAACACAAATCAGCTATTTGTTAACATAACCATATGTTTAATTAATCAACATAGAATATTTTTCTTATCAAAATGAAAACAATTATTAGCTGCGATATGAATTACAATTGAAAAACTGTATTGTTAGATAGAAACACCTCAATGTTAGACAGTTATCTGTATTTGGTTAATGTTATTGCTTTTGTTATATAAGCAATTCAAAGTATTATGTAAAACAATTGATGCAATAAGATAAAATAATGCATAAAACAATTGTCAGTAGAGATGTTTACATTCATTTATCAGTAGATTAATGTAACATTTGAGTGTTTACTTTGCGCTGACATCATCATCTGTCTAACAATCTGTTACCACAATGATAATTTATCTAATTTGGTTATAGGCTAGAAGTACCAGTATGATTCGTGAATTATACTCTTTAATATGCAAAATTTCTTCAGTACTATGTAACTAAGTCATTTTCTTCCAGATAGGTTCACGTTCATATATAATACACTAAGTGATTTCCTAGCTACGTTTTTCACTGTGGTCTTATCTTTTAGGCTTAGAAAAGAAAAATACTCAAATATCAGTCTTATACATATTTTATTAAAGGCAAGTTTAATCCAATTTTGAAGCCTGATTATCGTTGTGATTTCAATAAGTTACTAGTGACCAGCTAGAGATATGTTTAGTCTCTAAAAGTACTGTGTTCCTTGGTGGGTTACACATTTAGGCTCAGGTAGAACAATGGCATTAGGAATGAGCTGCATTCAAAGCTTTGAGTTCCCTATACATCCCAGTACAGGTTTTTTAGTAGTGAATTCTAAGTATCATTTATTTACATTATGTCTCTCGTCCTGTATAATCTTCATACATGAGAACAATGTGAATCACATTCTACTAAAGTAGGTTGAGTGAAAGTACAAATTGTTTTTGAACACACAAGAGAGATTTAAACTTTCGTATAGCTAAGGCTTCAACAAACCACAGTATACGTCCTAAAGTATATTTATACGACACAAAAGTCTATTTGATACCAATTATGTGGCCTGTCTCCACTAAGTGTTTAACGATAGACGATGAAGGTTGTTTATCCTGTAGCTTTATTTCCTTTCGAATTTATTTGTTTCTGGAGTTATTTCAGTGTGTTTAGCTATCCTAACTTGCAGGTCACGATTGCTCCTCCCTATGTATGTGTATGTATGTCCACATATCCGCATAAATTGATAGACACAGTGGGATGTGATTTATTCGTTTAGTACTGTTTACGTTTGTTGTGTATCAATGCCCTATACTTGTCTATTACAACTACCTTAGCTCTATAAAATGTTCTGTTGACAACCGACTTAAGCCCTTGTTTTAACGCAAGGCTGTTTGAGTTACCTCTGAAAAGTAACGTGACATAGACTGATCTTTTAGATGCTAGAAATACAGTAGGTTTCACTATACTGCAACATTCCCATCGATTTATGAACTTTATTGGATATCCGTTCATCATTAGCATTTCTGTCAGCAGATTTTTATTTCCCTTAATAGTACCTTAAGTACAAATACGATTGATCCTATTAAGTAATCCTTTACTATAGCCTTTTTGTACTGCCCCGGACAATTAAAGTTCACATACTACCCTGTCTATGTAGATTTTCTGTAGACAGAACGTTTGATTCAGCTATCATCCTTCAGATTGATTAATATATCCAGGAAAGAAAGGGGTGTTTGCTTGCCATTCACAATCTGACTCATACAATACTTGTGTGTTACCACATTATCGAGGCAGTCTGTTCAGGATGTATGTATAACAACGGACATTGATCAACTTCAGTCTATAACAAATCAACTTGAAAATTCAAATGCATTTTAACTATAAAATTTCATTAGGTTAGGTCACGAGATATTCAACAAACGAGGAACCATATTAGAAAAAATTTCTAATAATTGTAAAACGATTAATAAAGTCAAGTAGAGAAGCGAATTAACAGGTCAAGTGCTGGTAACAGCCAATTGAATTTACGTATAATGAAACAATCTACTGTCACTAATAGCCAAATTCTCACATCATACTTCATATTGTGGTGGATACTACTTATAAGGTCATCAATAAGTAGTAGGTAGCAGAGCGTCAAAGGGAATTAGGAAGAATCAGTAAACAGCATACAAGGCGAGTTGCGAGGTTGCAGAAAAGTAAAGCATGGTTAAAATACCGAGAAGAACCGAGAACAACCAAGAGAAGCAAGCTAATAAACGACACAGTCCAGAGAACACGGAGGATGTGCAAATTGATGCTTGGAAGTAAGATATGTAATATTGTATGACATACGCTGTTTTCACTAAATAATTCATTACTTGCCAAATTGGTCTTTTCACAATTGGTGTCGCTGCCCCTGAACGATATGAAGGTGCCGTGGCCACAACTGTTCGAGGATGGAGACGTCAGAGCATTCCTGAAGCAGTTCGAAGCTATCGCGGAGCTGGTTGGTGTGGGAGGACCGAAGGCGAAGGTGACAGTCCTCGGGACCCTGCTGCGGGGACGGGTGAAAGCGGCGTTCGATGGCGTGGATCTCGCTGGCTGTGGAGCCGCGTGGGAAGATGTAGTGGCAAGGTTGGTGTCTGAGTTCGACAGTCCTGCGGACAGGGAGTTGGCGTTGCAGCAGTTTCGGGGCCGTACGTATGGCCCCAGACGGTGATCCATCGGTGTTAGCTGCCACTCTAACAGGTCTGCTGCGTCGTGCTTTGCCATCGTTAGATGACACCTCGAGGGAGCAGCTGCTGACGTCCCAGTTCCTGGAATGTGTCCTGTATGTCGTAGCCAGACAACTCCGACTGGCGCATGCGGTGCGGCCATTGGATGTCTTGGAGATGGCGCGACTATGCAGACAGTTGGCTAGCAAGACAGTCTCCTCGATAACCGAAGACAGCAGGTCGGCGTCTATGGAGAAGCGAATAGCCGAGCTGGAGGAGCAAGTCGCGGCGGTCCGAATCCGTACGGAGAAGGGGAGTAGGTGCTTTGAGTGTGAAGAACTCGGACATTACAGGAGGAACTGCCCGAGGAAACGACGACCAAGACACTTTAAACGTTACACACAGCCTTCTTTCTTTGAAACATCTTTTCGGGTTGTGGGATTGGTTAATAAGGGTGCATTGTATACAACAGTGCGTATAAACGGGAGAGTACTAGCTTGTTTAGTTGATACGGGTGCTGCTATATCCTTAATAGATGTAGGATTGTGTCGGCAGATCAGGGCGTGTTCACTAGCGGTGCAAACAGTGAGCGGGCATGCACTGGAAATCTTAGGAGTCTCAGACTGTTGTGTCGAAGTTGGAGATTGTGTCGTACGATATCCATTTGTAGTAACTAAAGGAATACAGCAAACAATACTAGGAGCGGACTTCCTTAGAGAGGTGGAGGCGGTAGTTGACACAAAGAACAAGACGGTAAACACTAAGTATGGACATTTCAGCATACATGAAAACAGCGAGATTACTAAGATACAAGCCACGATCTTACCGCAAGAAAGCATAGAAAATATCAACAAGGTAGTAGCAAAATACGGATGCCTTTTCACCGACGACGGAGAGGCCTATGGGTATTGTGATAAGGTGACGCATGAAATCCCTATAAACAGTCGTAAAACGACGACGTTCCACACACGCCGCATACCAGTTCATCTCGAGATGGAAGTAAATCGTCAAGTGGAAGAAATGTTGCGGGACGGAATAATTGAAGAGGCCGATAGCCGTTACAACTCACCTGTGCTTCTAGTAAAGAAATCCAATGGGAAATATAGATTCTGCGTCGACTTCAGAGAACTAAACAGCATATGCCCAACCACCGTCTGCCTCGACGCGCAATGCTCGCCGATATAGGAATAGAATGGAAGAGAGTTAGAGGTGGCCAAACTAAAACATGGCATCAGTCCATGAAGTCACTGACTGCCGGTTTAAGTCGTGTCGGTAGCTGCAGACTACCCGGATTGGGTCCCCGCGATTACCGTAACCAGTGGCTAGAAACACTGAGTGACATGGCCCAGAATCGGTCACAATGGCGTAGATGTATTCACTCATTGTCCTCCTTTAAATTATGAGCTTTAAATTATTCCATTACTTTCTTTCAACGCCTCCTGAACCATATTCTATATGTTCACATTCCTTGTTACTATTATTATTTTATTTTATTGAAGCGATTTTTACTTATGGTGGTGGTGTTAATCTTGCAGTGGTATGGCAACTTGAACCGATGCACACATGTGCCAGGTTCTATGATGTTGATTAGTATTAGTAGTAATAGTAGTAGTAGTAGTAGTTCAGTGTATTCAATGATGTAAACCTTCTTGTGTTTAACTAATAAGATATTTCCTTCTTTAACATGTTCTCATATGTTATTCTTTAGTGGCATAACAGCGAAGTAGCTATTTCACCTTTTCTTTTTTTATCACATATTGCTTTCATTTTTGTTTTTTTTCTTTTATTTTCACTTCAACTTATCAATATTGAAATAGAATAATGCAAAGTAAAATATGTGATAACCTGAATAGAAATTGATTAGAAGAAAACGGAAGAGAATAGAAAAGAGAAATACAACAACAACAACAACAACACGTATCTGTATGAATGATTGTATATTTCGTGTATGTTCAAGTTGATTACAGGTGAATGAATGAAGTAGTTACATTGTTGTTTATTTCTTTCATAATTAACTTAAACATAGTAGTATATTGTATTGAAGAAAACACTTAATATGAATTGTCAACAATTATGAAATGAATAAAAACAACAAGTTCTATCATTATACGGCATAGTTACTATTGATATTAAATAGAAACTACTCTTTTAATGAAGTCTACATTCATATTGTTAACAGTCATTCAAGTTTTATACTTAGTTGATTAGATTAATCAAATCGTCAAGAAATATGTTAAAACTTCATGATTAGATTACCTAGCTAATAGAAGATAACTTCACTAAGAACTTAGTGTTATATCTCGTACTTGATAACTTGACTAGCCGCAAAGCAATCTTAGCACTTGAACGCCTTGAACCCTCCTAGTCGCAAAATCAGAAAACAGAAGACGAGAAGACAGGAAACTTTATTTCAGTGAAATGAAAAGTCAAGTCATGTACAAAATGTTCGTATATTTATAGTTTTCTGAAACAAATAAATCAGTATTATGATCCGTCCAATCGGAATTAAGAAGTCTCAACTGCTACCCAATCGGAACGCTCCACGTCGAGATTCTAGAAGGCTCTGTTGATCAGTGATTAAACGGAATGTCTCCGGCTCCTTCAAGGGTTCTGGAGGCTTCGTTGAAGTTTCTGGGAGCCATCCCAACACTTAGATGATGAATATTAAATGAATATAATTGGAGAAGTATACCATCATTTCAATGTATACATCCTCTATGAAAGAATTTAGTGTAAGAAAATTATGCTTCATTGTAAGCATTTTCGAGTAAACGATTTTTCCAACATATAAAGCTTGTTTCATTAACAAATGAATAAAGATACCATGTTTCCGAGGGTAAAAAAATAAACAGTGCAGAACGAGATCATTTCACGCATGTCCTATAAGTAATCATCTGCAACTAGAAACAAGAAAACGATAAGATATAGCACGGGACAATAATCTTAGTAGTGGAATGAATTAGTTGATTTTCAGATTTCTTTAGTATTTCATAAAAGAATGTACAATGATGTTAGCTTATAATGAAGTGCACTGAGTGGCGACAGTATTCACACATTGAGCTTTCCCATTATTGATGTTACCCATATTAATGATGCATTGAATGAGAAGAAATCATCAATGTATCTCACAAACAAGAAGAGTGAATTGATTTCATGAATTCTAGATTCTCCAGAATCTTTCAATGTCGACTCGACACTTGATCAATTAGATTATTGGTTGTTATGTGTAAGTATCATACGATTATAAATATGCTTATTTCGATTTTTCTCTTCACTGTTTTCATTCTCGATCTATCAGTTGTTTGTCATTTGTCAAACTGCATAATAAATTGAATCAACCTCAATATGTTTATCGACCAATAATTTGGCTCAGTGAAAATCTTCTAGAAATTTCTCCGTCATCTTTATGCTTCATGTAGACTAAGATGGAAAGATATGCTGTAAAATCTATAGCAGTTACGATTGTTTATTATTTGTTAACTTCACTCTATGATAGATCAAGTGGCTCAACAAGAACGACTAACTTCGACAACGCTTTTCCAGAAGACTGTTTCATCTATTTGGCTGTATGTCTTTTAAATACTACGTTTTAATGTTTACAATGTTCCTCTTGCTCTAAGCTCCAATTAAACCTATTAACAGTTACCATATCATTTTCTATTCACCAATTATAAGTAATTAACTGTAAGCCTTCCCCCACTCCTAGTCCCTTGTCATTATTGTCCTTGTTTTGTATTGATGCTATTTTCCTAATTGGTACGATGTTTGTTTAAGCTTTATATATATGCAAATGTGTCGAAATATTAAGTGACCCTGAAATTTTGGTACAGCTTTGTTATACCCTTCTATCCGGCTTCGGAATGCAAAGCCAAAGGGGACTTAAAAACATTCACCAACCAGTCTTAGTGCTCATTACCACCGTACTAGCTCCATCAATGTCGCACTAATAAACTAGTCGATCATTTATCCATACTCGTTAAAACTCACGTCATATCACTATTAAACAACAGAACATGTCTTCATTAAAATCATCTTTTGAAGAAAATTGCCTACATCTCAATGACTCTTATTAAAATAAACAATGAAATACGATGTTATCTTCTACCATACGAGGCTATAGAGTTGGTTGAATTTTGAAAATAAACTTAACTAACTTATATTATTTAAGTTTTAGTTGACTAAATTCATCACAGATTCAGGTTGGTAGGGTATAATTGAACACCAGGAAGCACTGGACTTCTGTTTCATGCTAGAATGAGACTCCTCAGTAATGTGCGCCCTATATCCAGCCTAGGAGGCTTTAGGTTGGCTAGCACAACTTTCTGCACCAATGGGCCGGTATGCAGAATTCCTACTTCTCTCAATTTGTGATATTATATAGATAATTATTAGAAATTAAACATCACTGTACAACTGATAAGTCTTTATGAATTTAATCTCTTTGTTTAAACCAGTGATGTATTTCCCGAAGAGTCTAATACTAAGACAAAACAGAAGCCCAGTTCTTCATAATTTTCAATAACACTCTAAATGAAGCTGATTTACTCGTTACTTTCATTTTCAATTGCAAAATACAAGACAGGATTAACTGAGTTCATTAAAATCAACTTAGTTCTTTCATAATATCGTGCTTATCATACATTTTATCGTACATAGTAGTTAATTATTCGAAAAGTTATTTTTTTCCTTCCTCTATGTAACTATGCATATACCAATATACACAAGTAATTCTTATCTCTTCTCTATTATTATTTGATTTGATTATATTAAACAAGAAATACAAGAAAACTTTCTTTACATCGTCAGTATTAACAACATACATTAGAAGAAGAAGAAGAAAGTATTCAACACCAACAATAGAAGAGACATAATATTCAGAAGAAAAAATCTATTGAATTTTATTCTTCCCTTCACCTCGATCGTCAACCATCATCACCACCACCATCATTTTCCCTTTATACAACAAAGTGAAGCATATTACCAAGGAATGAAATTGCTACAAATGTGTTTTTTTTTCTAACATAATTATTCACCATTACTTTTATCATGCTTATAATAATAATAATAAGATTATATATTTAAGTTAGATTGTGACTGGCAAGCGGAATCCAGGACACGCGTTTCGTCCTATTTGGGACTCATCGCCTGGATGTACCTGCATCCCAATGTTGATATTCACACTGGAATTCGAACTCATTCCGCTTCGCGTCAAACGCCACCACGTTCACCACTAGGCTACCGTGTCCAGACAGTGACACTTGTGCAACGAGCATATATATGTAATTAGGACAAGCTTGTATTTTCCTGTTGATTTGTAATGGACTAAAACTGGTCAGTCTCTGTTGCCATATGTGCATCCTGAGCGGATTGCCTCGACATAGCGTTATTACACAAGTTATATATTTAAGTTGGATTGTGACTGGCAAGTGGAATCTAGGACACGCGTTTCGTCTTATTTGGGACTCATCGGCTGGATGTACCTGAACCCCAATGTTGATGTTCACACTGGGATTCGAACTTAGTCCGTTTCGTGTCGAACGCCACAGCGTTCACCACTAGACTACTGAGTCAGTCTATAACAAATCAACGGGAATATACAAGTTTATCCTAATAGGAAACAACATGTTTAAACTTGGTACACATAGTGAAAGCAGTCTCAGGTAGGCAATAAATTAAAAATAACAACTGAGTTTTGTCATCAAAGTTTCCAATCTCTCTGTCATTAGTTTCAGTAAGGGTAGCGTTTATTTAATAAGTACTAAATGCTATGATGCAATTTTCCATTGGAGATTTCATAAAAGACTTATGCACTTAATTTCAACAGATTTTTTTGTGTTTTACATGCTAACTGATCAACTTCGACAGTTTTATAGTAAGCCAACTGGTATGACGACGTATAACGATATTAGGCCTTTAGAAAATTTAAAATTCAAAGCTATGTAATCTGTTTCCCTTAACTTTCTTTATATTAATAAGGTAGTTACAGGATAGATAAGAAGGTTTCAGTTACTTCATATTTAACAGACATGCCGTTTCGGCACTCCTGATTAAACTGTTTAAGCACGATATATTATTGATGGAAATTTACATATATAGCACCATGATTGAAATATAAAAGCAAGACTAACTCGTACAAATATGTATCCATGACTATCACGCTACCTATCACTAAAATAATCAAAGAATTCATGTGACGGAATGTCAGTTTATCTACTTCTTAAAAAACTCGTTTACTATTCCCAACATGATTTTCTCATTACTAGGTCTTACATGACTTGTTTTAACTTTAACTTTACGAGACACATTGTTGAGCAATTAGTTACGATGATACGTTTCCACACAGCTGGAAGTTTGAATCAGCTAATCACAAGAGTCTGATGGGCAAACTCTCGTCTAATTGAATTACGGATCTCTTGTTTGCTTTGTTAGATTATTTTTTTCACCATCGATATCAAGTAGTTACCATGAACTTTCACTCTATTACATGCTCAGCTGATTTCGAGAAACGTTATACATGGTATTATTCAAACCACTCTACGCTTTACAGCCTATAAAATTGAAATATACAATTGTTTAAACGTTAATAAACCTTTTCTGCATGTAAATAAGCTTGACTTAGTGGTCTCTTTTTCACCTCAAATGAATATCTGCATACACAGTGGTTTCAGTATTAAACTTAGGGACGTGGTTGTTTTGTTTTAACGTTATAGAATTTAAGGATTGGTGTTTCTAACTGTCGATTGACATGTTTTGTTTCCTAGTGTTGATTACTTTTCTTATCAACTACCAGTAACCATCATTCCGTATTTTATGCATCAGTTACAAGTCATTGAAACTAGTTCTTATTCATCATTAGTCAGTACATTTTTTTCAAACTTTCGTAATTTTGTTTTTGACAAAAAATATGCATGACTGTTATTCACGATGTGTTGCGTACATGAACATTTTTAAATGACACTACAGTCGACAAGAAGTCTCTAATCAAATACAAAAACAACAGAAGATAAGAATCATTGAATGAGTCTCACCACCAAAGTTAGTTAATGAACAGAAAATTATATTTGTAGGGTTAAACTCGGCACGGAGATTCTAGAAGTTTCTGGTAAACAAGATTATACCGGTAACAAAAACCTATACTTATTTGATTAAGATAATAAGAAAATGTACATTGTATATTGCAGATTAACTTCAATACGGACACTGTCGAAGACCTAGTAAACAACAGAAAATATTTTTATCATAGTTTATGATTTCTCAGAATTACATTATCTACATCTTTACAGGAACTAAAGTTTGTACTTTCAGAAGCCTAACCTATTGATCTTCAAACTGATATCAAATAATTGGTATTTTGGAATTAACAAAGAAAATAGAAACAATTCACCAAGTAAATTTTCCTTTCTGATCAATTCACTTACAGTAGACGTACATTTCCATTCATTAACATATCTAGTAGTCTGAGGAACAACTACACAATGAATTGCATTAAGAAATATATAGAAAATGTATCAAAAGAGTTTTGTGATGACCTATTGTTTAAAGAGTAATATAAGTTAAATAATGATCTTCTTGTCCTATATGATGAAGATGAGAAAAAATGAAAAAGTCCCTAACCAGTGGAGAATACATAATTAAAGATTTTAAAGTGTAACCATAACATAAAACGATAATAACTAAAGAAAGTTAAGCCTTACATCTGTAATAAAACGAGAGCTTATAAGTATTGTTTTAACACGAAAAACTCAGGTTCATAAACATAAATTGACAACAACCTTGTAGCGGTCAAGTTATTGATTTGTGCTCTTTTGGACCCTAGTTGTTAGAGGGTGAACACTGAGGAAACTATCATACTGTGTCACAAGACAAACACTAACTTGGAATCCTAAAGACCAAGGAAAAAGAGGATGACTTAGGAACACATTGCATCGGGAATTGGAAACAGACATGAAGAGAATGAACAGCACCTGGGAAGAGCTAGAAAAGAAAGCCTACGACAGTGTTTGTTGGAGACTGCTGGTGGGCGGTCTATGCTTCACATGGGGCAACAGGCATTGATTGATTGTTAGAGGGTGAAGACGATTTTGGAAGAATTCGCTGATAGGGTAGAATATCTCTTGATGACAAGGTATTCCAATGATCAAGTAAACTTATGATTACACATAAATGTGACTCAAAAGCCGTTTGTACGATATAAATTATAGGCCGTCTAGAGTAGACAATGCGTGATTTGGTAGGACAAAGTGTCGTTTCTTAAAAAATGTCAGAGTCCGTTCGGCAAAAATGCAATTACAGTATCACCTGTAAACTCATATCATAAAGAAATTTGTATTCCCAACTGTAGGAACTCCTTCTGAGTATAGCTTAATTTTGAGCTCTATCAATTAATCTTGATTGATAGTTATTTCTGTTTTGTATTTGTCAAGGATGATTTAATTTGTCATTTAACGTATTATCAGTGAATAACCAACTGGTACAAAATGAGAAAAAATGAATTATATTACTCTTTTTAACCAACCGAATCTATCTTTAGAAATTCATACATTCAACAATTCAGGTTGACTTTACATATATGAGTCTTTCTTAGTGAACCCTTCTCGTTAATATAACATGAAGGAAATAAAATCCTGAATTCTTCTCTGACTCCATTGTTAGTTTAATTGATTGACTGATGACGGTTATTGAACTTGTTCACACTGGTACTGAGATTAATATTTCCATACCTTTTGTACGAATGAAACTTATAAGTCGTTGGTTTAAGAAATGTACTCACCCTGGTAACAGTCAACAAAAGTGAACCAAATGGTGAATACAATGTTACCCCATTAATTTGTCTATGTAATACACTATTAGATCTGAACTGTATATGGAAGACGAATAATAGAAATAGCTCCTTAAATTAGTATTTACGAATACTGCTAATTAGGTAATGGTGTTCAACATAACCAAACAGGAATCACACTTTCATTAGAAGAATATTCCTGAAGTAAATGTATCATTTAATGATATCATTTTCTTGTGTTTTCTTGTGTAAATCAAGTATGCTATATCCTAACACGTCAAAAGATTTCCACCATCCATTGCACAGTCTCATGGTACAACGAGTTATTATTCGTATTTAATATTAGTCCCAACTGGGCATCTATTTCAGACAATTTATGGCGGCCACGTAATCTTGCAGTATCAGAACTTGATGATGCAACATGCTTGAGATGAGCGCAATTGATGGCTAATTTATCTTTTATTTTTCAAAGGATTTTAATTAATTTTTGTTTAGTTTACTCTGTTGTTTTGTTTCTAAATGGTCACTGTACAAAACTTGTCAGTACAAGATAGTGTAGAGTATAATTTATGGGTGTAGACTTGACGAATAGAAATTTTTAATTCGATCCAATGGATGCAGATTGGTAATTGTCAACAATAATAATGATAACAATACAATTTCGTCATTTTCTGGAATTTCCTTGGAAATGTCTTAAAGACTGCTAATTTGTTGGAACATCCTGAACGTTTCCCTGTATCTGATGACATACTGAAGGTATTATCAAAGACTTCCAATAGTTCAATAGAGTCTATTCAGACAAATTCGTGATATCAAAAATGGAAGTTAACATTCTTTACAACACCCACTTATAGAGTCTATTCAGTTGAACGATCCTCTCCTATTCCATTTGTTACATTGAATTTTCACATCAAGATTAAACTTGAATTTTTTTTATTTTCATAAAATTCTTCAGAAAAAAATCGCGTCTTGATGACAATCATATTTTCAGATTAAACTGTATTAACTACTTTTTTGTTACCATAGCAACCAAACGTGACGCCAAATCAATTGGTTAACATCTAAAATAATAAATAAATAAAGTAATAAATGGTTACTATAGCAGTGTAAACCATTCATTGTTGATTATAAGTTGATTTCAACTTCATACGAAAAAAAACATTCTTTTATTCATAAGATTAAAAGATAAACGATTTATCTTTGAGTCGATGACATAATGTCCATTTTGTTAATTTAGTAACAAGAAGACATGTTTGAATTCAAGCAAACTTTAGTATTAATTTTAAGAAAATAATCCGGATGCAACACACTTGGAGACTAGAACACATGAATAGTATTCCCTTCATAAGTTTTTAGTCATTTGGAATAGATTACCACTAGAAATTTAAAAGACAGATACACTTACCCTCTTTAAACGTGATCAATGAACTAACTCTTTAGTAACAGATAAAAGTTTTATAAATAATCGGTCCACTGGAACTTTAGATCAATAAAGGATACTCTTGGCACACTGACTTAACATACTGTAATATACTCATTAATAATTAGACATAAGGTTGATACATTGATTTATTGCTATTACTATATTTATACGAAAACAACATACCAATTAAATAAACAGTAAATGTTGGTCTTGTATTAACGTGTAGGCTAACTCCACTCGATTTAATTACGGTGCAGTAACTGTTTAATTTACTCAGACCTACAACAAAGCCATACCGTTTCATAATTCAGTGGTAACTAAACCTTTCTGTCACTTCAATACGTTGTATATAAAGACAGTCTTACGAGGCGAGAATACATTTAAGAAGATATTAATATAATAACCCACGCTGCCGAACATCCCGAATCTACTCCATATTTTGAATTGTGTGAGGAAACGATTACTCGTTTTGATGAGTTGGAATGAATTATTTAATTTTCAGTGGCCAATAAGTACAGTGCAATTTAATAAGAGTTTATCGTCATCGTACTAACCCTATTATAAATGCATATATGCAATTTCGCTACAGATAAATCTGTCCATTTGAGACTTGCCATTTCACCTATCGCTTTCTTTCCTTTTTTTCTAATTTCATATGGGAGGACAGTAGCTTTCACCAAACTGGAATCATATTGTATTAGATAGGTAGTACTAAAGGCTTAGAAGTTTTCCAAACAATGATATGAATATGCATGCTGTGGATTACAAATTTTTTCAAATAAACGTACTAACATTAATTGATAAATAACAATCTGTAAAGTAAGCATAAACAGATAGCCCTATGACTTATTTACATCCCCCCTTGATTAAATCTGTCTGTCGAAAAGTAACAGTAAGAAATTACCAAACTACAAGATACTTCCAAAAGACTAAACCTCTTAAATTAGCAAACAATTATTTATTTGTCATTTCCATTGATATGTAAACTCATGAATCTCTGTTTTTTGAAATACGATTGGTCGACGTAAATTAGGATCTTCATTCAGATCAGATCTCTCTCATTCAGTTTGAGGATACTTTTATTTTACTTCATATTGTTAACATTTATCTCAAATCAGCATCTTTATCTCCATGTCATCTCTTTGATATCAACTTGACCATTTAAGTAAACCAACGTAGATTCTGTATGAAGTTTTATAATGAACCATAATCATTAGAATAAAGAAAAACAACTAACTCAAGTAAAATAATTCATTTTATCCTCTAATGTAGAACTCTACATTTAATGATATTGTAATGCAGCTCATCAACATTGGTCTATTGAAATGTCTAGACAGTGTCTTCAAGAAAATTGAAAATATTACACTTAGATTTGTTTGAACAAAATAACTATGATTGTGAATTTAATGATCTACTCATGCTGGATTATCAATTGGTTATAAATTTGTTTAGTAATAATCAACGGAAATGCATCTTCTTTACTGTCTATCATTCGAAATAAAATAAAAGCCAACAACAAATACACTGGAATTCATGCATTTTATTTATATAATGATTGAAACAAAGACATAGTTGTAATAATTGGAATGGTAGGCATATGTTGTCTGATTGCAAATGAGTGACAGATATTGTCTACTGAAGATCATTCATCTGAATATTTACAAATATGAATGTAAGTTAAACAGTAATTTAAGTTACTGTATAGTGTAGGAGTGAGCTTGAAATATTCGTAAACTGTCCACTAGAAATAATCATTGTAGCAATCTTGGAAATTCAATTTTAGTTAATCAGAAATTACTTAATGTACTACTTATGTTTGACGTACACAAAGTGTACGGTTAATAAGAAGACATCATAGAGAAAATATCAATGTATCAAATACCAAGTCTTTACTAAATAAAAGATTTATGACATATAAATCAACATTTTACCTGAGCCAAAACCTTTATTCTAATCTAACGCAAAGGCTAAAGTAACTTTAAATCTAAATATAACTCGAACGTCAACTGTACAACAACTACAATCATCAACTTTAACAGAGTGTCTTACAACACAGGTGTTATGTCGTTATATTAATGAATGAAGATGTTCACACTTCCTCAATATATAAATACAAAACCCTACCAACAGCTTCTCTAATTGTATTACATATGGAAAATATATAGTTGTCTATCTTAATATTACTCTTTAATTTGATAAAGGATTCACTTGTAGTTACTGGCAGACGACAAATTTATCAAGCCTATCATCTCTTATAGTATACTAATATATCTAAAGTCAATGTTGACTGGTTAAAATCCTGGGCTACTACTTTTTGCCAAATACCACAGAAAGTTACTTTTCGTTTAGTTTTAACTGCTCAATCATGTTCCAAAATGGAATTGTGTACTCACGCGCCCTTATAAAATGTTTACGACCTATCATGAGTAATTCAGTTAGATCTAGATGAAAAGATTATGGAGGCTGGGAACATGCGTTAAAAAGGATCAATATTCATCAAACGTCTACCCGTGAAATTCTTAGTCTTAACTATAGATTTCTTATTGGAAAATTGGACTACCTACAATTTCTCCCTAGTCTTAACATATATGGTAACTATGGTTGAATCACAGTTCACGAAGCTTGACTATATAACCTATTTTTCGTCAGGATCGTTTTGTCACCAAGTAAAATTGTAATGGTTGTGTTGCTATTTTCGTGAACACGAACTGGTGTAAATCCAATCATATGTGTACACGGTAAAGAGAGTAACTTGTTGAGACACTGTATGCTGAAAATTCATATTGCACTAAGCATGCTATTGAATAAATCTATTATTATTACTATCACTGCAAGGATCAACGGTTAGTCGCGGACATTTTAAGAATTACGTAAGCTCGAAGTTCATTGTAATAATTCCTAATCAATTGTCAATACTTCATATACCAGTGAAGTTAATGAATAGTAATAATTGAAAACGCACACTCATATTTAAGCCATTCTATTTCTACCTAGTGATATTTTTAAGTTGTTTATACCGAATTAGATGAAGTAGTACGAATGAAAAATGTATCAGTTAAAATTTCATTGCTTCAATAGCTGATCCAATACTTTCGAATGTCTTGGATACACATTTATAACTGTAATTGTTAAAATCTAATGAAAAATTATTGATAGTAGGTATCTAATGAAATTTTTGCAATTATCAGAATGGAAGTATTTAAATTAATTAATGTCAGTCAATAAAATCATAAGGTTAAATTATACACTAGAGTACTAACATTAAACAATGAGTAGTTGCATATTTGTCATTGTATAGCAAATAAGCTTATACCCAAAAGTCAAGAACCAGTCTTAATAAATTGGGTAAAGATTCCAGATTAAGATTTGAGTCAACTATAAGAAACATTCTTTAATCATAATGTTCATTATAATTAGAATCTTTAGAGTTTCCTGTCGATTTATCATGGATTGAAATTGATAGGTCTCTGTTGCAATATGTGCATCCTGAGTAGATTGCCTCGATATAGTGATGAATCACAAGTATTATTTGAGTTTGACTGCGATAGGCAAGTGGAACTCAGGACGCGCGTTCCGTCCTATTTAGGATTCTTTGGCTGGTTGCACCAGCATCCTAGGGTTGATGTTCACTCCAGGGCTCAAACTCCATTCTTTTTAAGTCAAACACTTTTACGTTTACCACTAGGCTACTGAATCCAGACAGTCAAACTTGCACAAGGGTATATATATATAAACATAATGTGTTTGGAACTTCTCGTTGATTAGTGAAACGAGACTGTCTAGACTCAGAGGCATAGTGGTAAATGCAATGGCATTTGGCATGGTACGAACTGAGCCCGAGTCCTGGTTTGAACACCAACATTGGGATCTAGATACATCCATCTGATGAGTCCCAAACAGGACGAGACGGGCGTCCTGATTTCCACTTGTTAGTCACAATTCAATTCGCACAATTTGGTTTGATTTCAAATCATAAAAACCAATAGATTACTTTGAAAAATGTTAAGTTGTCGGTGAGTAAATTGTATGCAACCTGCAAATTAATCCTATTACTAACCGTAAGGTCAATTGTAGTTTCGAAACCTAACTGTAACCCTAACAATTGATTGTGAATCTCAACACTAAATTCCATTTATAAACAACTAAAATTGCCCAAAACATGAATTGTGTACCGATAGAGGTTCAAAATGTGGACGTTACAAGTTCATCAATATGGGGTTCTTTCGATTTGTACACAGTGAACTTGTTGAAAGCGTCGGGGAATTATTTTGTATGCAAAATATTTATTTTCAATGCAAACGTATCGATGTTATTACTGTTTTATGATTGGTTAATAAATGCGAAGTTGATTGGTTCATCGTTTCATCATGATTTCACAACTCAATCGTGATTGGTTGTCCGTTTTTCGTTGCGTGCACTTTAAGAATCGCTAGATCACGTCAGTAAGTTGTACTTTTACCAACTAAATAGCATACTTACATACACTACATTTTTGTTAGTTTCCCACTTATTCTTCCACGAGAAGCTAGCCACTTTCTTATTTCCAGTTTGTGAATATCGCAAATCCAGTTATTCCGTGTTTAGGAATAAACATCTGCCAATAACATATCTAACAGGCCTTACTTGGCTTTCAGTTAGGTACAAGCTACATTTTGAACTCTATACTATGATTCGTGATCGCTCTTCTTATGTTTCATTGACCCATTTCTAAGGCATACTTTAGCCAGAGGGCAATGTCTTATTTCGTTATTTTACACTAACATATTATGCAATTCAGTAAGGAAAATTAAACGATAAATAACTAGAGCTGGTCAAATTAGCTTAATCAGTAACATCAGTCTTCAACGTTACTTCTTTTATTAACTGCTACCCACTAAAAGGTTGATTTTATTGTTGGAAGGTAACAGGTCAGAAGTTCGTGCAAACAATCTTAGAGCTATTGGTGAACAATCTACAAGACAGAAGATGAGGAAACCATGAACCCAAGTCCACTGACATAATCCGATACATGAGTGAAATTCTCATTCATTTGCTTTTACATACCTTACAACGGAATCTCCAGATGTCTTGAATCTATGACACTAAATTGGAAGTGCTGTTGCATACGAAGTGAATATTTGCACAGATTATTCATTAAGTACTAATAATTACTATATTCCTTGATACCTCACCAACCTGCCAGCTCACTGGGCTAGTCTCAGTCTCAGTGTGAGTAGGGCAGAAAGTTAGATTGCCAGTGTCAGTTCTAGAAAGAGAAGTTTCTCGCAATTCCTAGTAAATAAATCTGCAGATAAAGCTGCAACTGCCTATCGAGGTAGAGAGTCCACACGTCGACTATTCGTAGTATGCTGCCTATCACTTACCCTAAATCTTGACAGTATAAGCTTAATTTTAATTAAAATTCCTAATCGTTAGCGTAAACATTAATCGTAACTATGATATACTGTCTATAGCGTGCAGTTTTAGTTCAAATTCGCGGCAACTTTGACGTCCATATTACGTATCATACTAGTTAATCAGGAATTTTTTTCATGGTTATTTAAGCGGAGCATTTTCCTCGTTCTTATAATGTACTCTAGCCACTTTGTCTTATTAGAGTGTTGTTCGTGTTCGATTGCGCCATGATCTTCCTCTTGCATTTATTCCATACACCTTTTTATTAAACTTGTTATAATAATTTTTATTATTAAATGACCCTATGTATGTTACGTTTTGCATAATTACATTATTTTGTGCGTATGTAGAAGAATTGGATCACGCGAAACAAGATAATGAATTTATTTCATCCCACATAGTAATCATTGTTTTGATTAAATGAAAGATTATGTAGTACCTAGATAGTGGAAAGAAACCATTTACAATAATGTTTTTTTCGTATGAACAAAACTCCAAAGAATGTAA
Source organism: Schistosoma mekongi (assembly GCA_034768735.1). Taxonomy (NCBI): domain Eukaryota; kingdom Metazoa; phylum Platyhelminthes; class Trematoda; order Strigeidida; family Schistosomatidae; genus Schistosoma; species Schistosoma mekongi. The sequence continues at coordinate 17,759,750 of CM068307.1, read as the reverse complement.
GTATGTGATCAATTAATCACTTTGTGAAAAATATATTCATATTGAAGGTTGTTACCATGGCTTTACAGTTTCTGAAAAACCAGTTAACATCAAAAGAACGTTGAAGTAATATGTTATTATTATGTGAGATTTCACAGTAGTGAACAAATGCAATACTATTAGAAATCGAATATAGGACCTTCATATCGTGTGACTAAGTGAAGGCTTTTTCTCCATATTATGTCAACAACTACAACCAGTCAAAGAATAAGGAAAAACAACCAATACAACGTCAGATGATTACAAGACTGACTATCCTACTCCCGTAGGTCTGTCCTGAGACTGCTAGTTTCAAGCCGGATAAGTAGAACTGTTAAGATTTATTTGCCAACAAACCAAGTGCAAATTGTATCAGATACTTCAAACATTCATTAATTTATAGACAGCCACATTCAGACCACACAATACACTAGTTAGAATGATGACATCAATACCGAACGAAGATAACGATGATAGGAAGGCAAGATAACATATACATAATTAACTATTCATAGTTCATGAATATAAAATGATGGGATAATAGTAAGTACGTCACTTGGGGAGGTCCAGATAAGAGGAATGTAAAGTTGATAACTGCAAAATGTTCAATACATAGACAATCAAGATATATGAAATAATCTACCGAAAAATAGTTCTTGAAGGTTGTCTGTAATTCTTCTTGAAGCAGAAAACTAATTGACACCATTTTAAGTTGACTCTGTATACTAATGATAGTTCTTGCATTATACAGAAACATTTATTTGGCTTTTATTTTTTAAGTTTCTTCGTTGACTTTAGTGGCAATAAGCTTTTAGTCGAGTATATCGCTAAACAGTCTACTCTACTTAATTTTGTGAATATGAACTGTAGTATGAAGAAAGTGGAAGACATTCGTAGGCTACTGTTATTTGGTTACCTTCGAAACGTTATTCGTGTCTTGTATCATTATCATCGGGTGAGCCATGCTAAAGTTTGGCTCAATGTACCAAGAAAAAATGATAAATCAGTTGTTTAAGTTGTAGGTTACCACTGACTGTAGCAGGCGGAAGATGAATTATGGATGTTAGGTCAGTCCGCACATAAATAAACAATGATGACCAGTGTAGGATTGGTGTAGACGAAAGTTAATGACTATTAGTCTGGACAATCTTCGTAGATATTGACTATCTAGTCAGGGTAAGGGTTATCGTTTAAGCCAATCGGTGGCGACGTTATGTGACATGACTTAGAATTAGTTGCAATGGTACAGATGCATTCACCCATTCTCTTCTTTTAAAATTAATCCTTTCCTCTAATATTATATATTTTGTGTCGAATCACTTTACTAGCATTTGATATCCAGTATTCAACTTGAATTGTTAAAGAGAGGTGGTAATTTGGATTGAGGCATATATATACCTAATTCTGAGTTGTTTGCTTCCAGCTGACTGCAACAATCGACTACGTAAAAGCTGAAACCTTCCATAAATGTACCTTACGTCGACTGTTGGTCAGTTTATCAAAGCTCTGATTACAAAGGAAATATCATTGTTTAGTCAAATCCATTATAACGAAAACTCTTATTTTTGCAGAGAGCTATATCTGCTTTCCTTGATTTGAACAGTTCGTTTGTGATTATTTCATTGTTTTTTTGTCAGGACAACATCATTAACACCTCATTTAAGTTGAAGTGAATTTTGTAAAAAATTGCCAAATTACATTTAGCATGTTTTATGAAAATAATCTTAGTTTGACAATCAGAGAAAAACCAGAGGTCAGTCAACAGTTATTTTATTCTGTTAGCAAACTCGTCAGTAATTTACATCCACAATTACACCATCAATCAGATTTATAACTTCTAGTGCTTATAGTGATTCACTTACTTTTAACTGCCTGATACTATAAGTACTCCTGACTACCCCTTTAACGGTTTAGCAGTATACACCTAATCCATTTGTAGTTATTATCTAATCTATTGCATCTTCTTTATGAAATCTCTGATAGTAATCAGGATTCACTATTAAAATATCATATATATGTATATATATAAGGATTATTTTAATAGCTGGTATAAATGAGGTTAACGCTGTTACTATACATTATATGCTAAACATGAATATTGACTAATCAGTAAGTTACCTAACTTTATAATCATACTTTCTTGGACTAAAAACAAATCATTAATCAAAACATTATTTTATTATTTGGATAGGATGTGCACAACTGATAAACTCAAAGACGTATTTTCGACAGTTAAAAATTCCTAAAATAAAACAACAGTTTACAGAAGTACATTTATCAAGTGTGAAACAACCAAAGATAATGTACTAAAAGTGTCCGTGGCCTGTATGAAACTACGTTTATTCAGTCAATCAATGCATGTTACCCCATGTGGAGCATAGGCAGCCTACCAGTATTCTCCAACCAACTCAGTCCTGTGATCTCCTTTCCAGCTCTTCCCAAATGCTGTTCATTCTCTTCATGTCTGTTTCCAATTCCTGATGCAATGTGTTCCTGGGTCTTCCTCTGTTTTTTTGACCTTTTGGATTCCAAGTTAGTGCTTCTCTGATATCTCTCAGCTCATCTTTAAATCTGATAATGTCTCAGGAACAATCAGTAGAGTAGTTAATGCTACCTTATCTAATAATTACCCTAAAACTAAACTTTTATTCATATATAGAACAGTATACTTAATATCTTAATTAAAAACTAGAACTCATAGAATAATCCATGTAGGAAGAATAGGACATTACAACATGACTACATTTTAATCATTTAACGGAAATAGATAAAATCATACGCTTTATGATTTCATTCTATTCTTTATCTTGAATGTTACTATGAAATTGAATGTTAACCTCTATACTATTTCATTTTGATTTTGACAAATAATTATTATTATGACATTTAGTGAACATGAGAACATTGAACAGGAAATAATTTCAACCGATAAATAATAGGAATTGAAAGAAAACTAAGTGAAAACACGGTTGATAAGGTCATAAGTAGTTGAGATATACACCATATATCTCATATATGTGTACTTTTATTTCTTTTATTAAGTCAAATATACAGGTTACTAAAGATTGAAATTTGTTTATTCTATTTTATTTCTTTATTATTACAATTATTGTCAACTTCTCTTTTGAGTATAATGTTAGAATGTAAGTGTTGAAAATACAAAACTACTGAACATCTCTTCCGTCATATTATAGGAGCCCACAGGAGTTGTAGAGGCAGCTGTTACCCCCCTAACACTATGAGGTTTGTACTGTATGATTCTTTATTGATATTTGTACCAAAAAGTTTGATTACAGTGTTCAACTTATCGTTAGCGCGTTGTACAATTTGTGACGTTGGATTCTTTCGGTTCAATTATATATCTGTCGCATCTTCTTTACAGACTTCTTGATCATACGCGTAATTGGTGATTGTTGTGCATGTATAAATCTTGTTATTAACGAAGGTGAAATTACTAACGAGATATATAGTTATTTGATCTAACGAAGTTATGAATCCAGCAGTATAAAAATAGGTCACAACAAAGTGTTTATTCACGATCCCACTGGGAATCAAACTCAAAACATGCCACTTAATTCTTAAAAACAGCCAGTATCCAGTAGCCTACATTTCTTATTGTGTGTTTTTGGTTACTTTCCGTTCACTTAGTCAATAAAAGCAGTGCATTAAAGTGTAATATTTATTAGGAATTATATAATAAGCTCTAACTTTGATCATGTCGATGGATATTTTTTTGCTCAGGTGGTATGATGTGTTTAAATCTGAAAACTGTAAACGTTTAGAATGAAATCTTTAATATGTGCTACACAACCTCAGCACACCATCCTAGACGAATGAATAAATACTCAGAAGTGATGGATTTAACACGTCCTATGAACATTGAAAATACTGATTAATGAAAGAAGATAACTACAATCTGTACTTGTTTATCTTTGAATACATGACTAATTATGGAAGTCTTTGTAAAATGAAAAAAAAAGTATAGTTGTGTATCAGAGGTAGCCAACATTAAGTCATCTATAACTAAAAAAAACTAAATAGAACAAAACTTATAGTTTTAGTATATCATCCAAAGTTATTTGTTTCTAACCACTAGGTTCTGATATGGGTTGTAAACAGAAAAAAATAATAATAATTTGATAGTAGCTACATGCAAAATAACAACCAACACGATAGACACAGAGAAAAGTTATTTCCATACCTAGTACCCACCCCTATCCTAGACGGAAAAGTTTAACTTAAATAGAAGGATCTAATAACCAGTTGAATGAGCATTACAAAAATTGATATGAACTATTGTTATGAAATAATCACATTAAATTTATACATTGAATACAACTAGACGATATCATATTTATACACATCGGGTTAAATTGATCTTGACGAAAATTTGTCAAAATCAATGCTCATCATTTAGTTGATTCTCTGAATGGTTTATTGTCTTGAGGATCTAGTATTCTCCCCCCACCACCTACCACCACCAGCACCAGCTGAACAAAAGGTTCGAACTCTGCTTTACTCACTTCGATTAACCACATAAAGAGTTTTCTCTCAATGTTCAAATTGTACAGATTTAACCGGCAAATAGATTAAGGCCAGGGTAAAGACAAACATAAGCTATATTTCTCTTGTACACAAAGTTCAGGTTTCACATCGTGAATAGCTAGGGCTTCTGCTATTTTAAACAGTTGAATATGAAGAAATCTCTATAGATTTGGACAGATTCTGTAAACCACCTCAAAATAGACTTGTGGATTGGTTGAATGATTATATCAGTTAAATGTTCAAGGATAGGACAGTTAATCGTTCTTATTGTGCCCTTGTAGTACAGAGCTGGGATATCTTCTTGTTTTCGTGCTTAAAGCAAACGCTGGCCACTCCCAATGTATCGGGCTCCACAGAAACACATGCACTAATAAGTACGCACAGAAGCGACCAAGCGTAGGAGTTTGTCCTTTAAAGATATTAAGATCATTTTCTTGCTGGTGAAAGTTAAACTTAGTTTTGCAGTATAAAACGTCCTGTCGATTATTATAGACAAATAGCTTTTAAGTAAATCTGAAATATGATTCCCATCAAATCCTAAATTCGCAAATAAATACTTTTTAGGAGCTCATGTGACGAACGATTTATCCTTAGATTCTTCAATGTCCTTATCTACAAAACGTGTTGGAGATCTATTTCCTGCTGCCGTTCTTCTATGGAATTCAAGTTCATCAATATACTCACCAGTGTATACTTTTCTTACGTGATGACATAAAGAGTGAATAAGATTCCTCCTTCTACTCAATGGAATCCAGTTATAGAAGTTGGTTAGCTTGCCATTCCATGTTTGTTTTCTGTAGCTGGATCTTTTCAACTTCCCATCACTTGGTCTTGTAGGAAATTCATCTAGAAATGCAATGGATAAATTAGATTCATTTTCTATTATGAATTCTAGGGATGGACGGCAAGTATTCAAGGTGCGTAAGATATCTTACTAGTCAACATTCTCATCACAAATGATAAACGTGTCTTCCAAATATCTTTTATATACGTCAAATCATTTTATGGCTGAACTCAGTTGACTGTTCTCAAGCTTAGACATTAAGAAATCTGCTAAATAATTATTTTCATTTATGTGGCTGAACTTGTCACTTTGTATGTTGGTTTCCAGTATACGTTTATTCATGTTCATTTATTGTTCAGTAAGTGGTTTTAGATGATCATACGGGGCTTTTGTTTGTGGTTATTTTGTTCCTCTTTTTATTTTGCATACTGTTTACCTCTGGTTCCAAGATCGCTTCCACCAGTTGCTGACCGAATATGTACGTATAACACAGATTCACTTCAATTCGAACATGAAGACAGTCCTGCTGTATGGAGCTGAAACCTAGAGAATTACTGCAAACATCATCAGACGGATACAAGTATTTATAAACAACTGACTACACAAGATACTGAATGTCCGTTGGCCGGAAACCATCAGCAACAGCTTACTATGGGAGAGGACAAACCAACTTCCAGCCGAAGAGGAAATTAGGAAAAGACGTTGGAAATGGATAGAACATACATTACGCAAACCATCAGACTGCATCACGAGACAAGCATTAACATGGAATCCTGTTGGGAAACGGAAAAGCGGAAGGCCAAAGAACACGCTGCGTCGAGAATTGGAAGCAGACATTAATAGGATGAACAGCAACTGGAAACAATTGGAAAGGATTGCTCAGGAGAGAGTTGAATGGAGAATCCTGGTGAGCGGCCTATGCTCATCAGCGAGGAGTAACGGGCAGAAGTAAGTAAGTAAGTAACACAGATTCAGCCAAGCTTAAAATACATACATATAAGATTATACAGTTTGATGATGAATTCCTTCTAAAATTTTCGTTTTAAAGTAAACTTCTATATAAAAATTAGGTGCTTGCTTAAAATTTGGCTATTTATTGTTTTCGAGCAGTAATCTTGAGCACATAATTACAGAACCTGAAGAATTAATTGATCAAAATGAATATCCTTCGACCAAACATTGATTCTAACGCTGTTTCAGAACGAATATCATAGAAACTAAATAGAAAATATACAATCTAATTGAGTTAAATTATAAGATAACATTTTAAAGATGAAATGTATTTAATGTGATAAGATAAATTATGAAGATGAACTCAGTTCAAAATGGACACAGAAACAAGAATAAATCAATTCACTTGTGTGTGGAGTAGGGATGGGGCGACAGAATGAACAGTGAACATTTGTAAAAACAGACAAGATATAAACGGTTGGGCTTAAATATACTTTGGTTTGAATTTTTGGTTTCTTGTCGTAAATAATAATTAAATTTTGATTGAATATGTCACAAATTGATGTTGGTAGGGTACCGTTGAAAACCAGGGAGCACTGAACAGCTGTTTCATTCTAGTGTGGAACTCCTCAGCAATGTGCACCCCAGATTCTGCACGAGGAGCTGCAGGTTGACAACGAACGTCTAACCATCTGCACCACTGGGTAGGCATCCAGTGGTTGAATTCCCATTGAATGTGACAAATGGAAGATATAATTGTATTATAGTAACCATGTTATAGTCAACGTTATTGCCATTTTTACTGGGAATAGTATGATTGCAGTTTGTCATTTGTATGGATTAATAGTTGATTAATAAAGTTTAATCATTCATTCGGTTCATAGAACTAAGTGTTTTTGTAAATTAATATAAAAAAGGTTGAAGATTTGAACTGGATCACATAGTGTTAATCAAGAGGTAGAAATATCGGCAACGATAATCTCCTTAATAATAGTTCAATATTAGTTCAATTAACACGGAAGTAAAGCGTTTTATATTATGCTCATGTTATTTTCAATTTCTATCCTAGGAGGCCGTTAGTAGAATAAATTGTCTGCAAATGTAAACTGATAAATGAATAAAGTAGATTTAAGTTGGATTGTGACTGGCAAGTAGAATCCAGGACGCGCGTTTTGTCTTATTTGGGACTCATCGGCTGGATGTACCTACTTGTGTAATAACGCTATATCGAGGCAATCCGCTCAGGATGAACATATAGCAACAGAGACTGACCAGTTTCAGTCCATTAAAAATCAACGGTAAAATACAAGCTTATCCTAATTACATGAATAAAGTAGATATTTCTAAGTAGCTATATTTTAATTGAAATGGAAAAATGTGCTACTAATTAATAAGTAGTAAATAGTTACTTACTAGTAACAATGTAAGTCCAGTATATCTGTCACGACTATGCTATATGGTGTCTATATCTACTGTCACAGTTTGATAAATTAAAATCGAATGATTGCATGCATCTACGTAGTTGCGGAATGTAATTTAAAAGACTGCTCGATTAACGAAAGTTAACGTATGACTTGGTTTATGCAACTGATTAAATTATATGACAGTATTCACTAATTACAACTAATAAACATAAACAGAATGAATTTGAAGTGTTTATTCAATATAAAGAAGACTCAAGTATTTACCGGTAAGTTTTGATTGTTGGAAGACCTTGTGGCGCATGTTGAATACATCTTGAATACATATTCAGGTGCCTACTAAATGTCTGATACACAAAGTCGATAGCATTATAAACAGCAGTGCCTGAAAACAGAAGAGGTTCAATTATTGCTAATTTAAGCACAAAAACGTTTACACTTTCAGCAAAGATAAATGACAGGCATTCACATTTTGATGACGCCTTACGAAGATTTTGTTAAATAAGTAAGCGACTTACTTTTTCCTTTATGGATGACTATTAATTAAATTTCGACACCACCTGCCACTTCTCCAACACTGAAACTTGATATATGATATCTGTTTCCGATAGAAACAGGAATCACGAATCGTAAATTGACAAAATATCACTTTTTCGAATTCCTTTACTTAAGTGCGTTTACTGATGGAAATGCAGCTAAGAACAATATAGTCAAGAATAAATTTTCATACACGATTACGACATTATGCATCGACGTCAAACCAGAGCTATCGTCAGTATACGATTCGTTACGGATATCGTGTAAGATCAAAATGCTGGAAAATTGACCATTCAATTGACGTATCTCCATTTTATAGCACTTCAATGAACAGTCAAACCGATAAGATAAATTATCACAAAGCACTTTTCCATTGGACGAAAATAGCCACAATTAGGGTTATATAAATGACCACTACAGTATACATAAGTATATTCAAAAATAAGTAGATAAACAATTTTCCTCTACGTACATAGTTCTCGTTTTTCTATATGTATATTGATAGCCTAAGAGATGTATAAGAGATGTTAACTTAATGCGTTTGTAGGTTTCGGTTCAACTTGTAAATTGCCTTGAAAAATACATCCCTTCCATTGTAATGGTTAGTGATGACTGAAAGTTGGATTGTTGACTTTTTATTAAAACCACTATTACCCTTCCCCAGCCAATTCGAAAAGTACATTTGAAATCCCGTGAATAGAAGACACATTAAACGACAAATGCACGTTTCTTCATAAAAACAAGTGCATCGATCAACTGCTACATTTCATCTGTTAAGTTGTATGTGAACAAAGTATATGAAAAAAGAGAAGAAAGTCTTCAGGTTTATTGTTAAGAAACCTATGATGGAGTTACAGACACTTTTCTTCAGGATGTTGGTCAGTGCATTTCCAGTTGTCAACATCGAGTTTCCGAACTCACAAATCATAATACAGAAATAAAGAAATATGTATTCCAGTCGGATATGCACAATAAATTATATGTATTTATAGTCTTAAGTAAACTATAGATTATTTTCATACTTCTTTCAATCCGGAGGTGGTAGGGCGATTGACAAATCAGCAGTTATATAAAACATGATAGATTATTTTGTAAAGGAAAACTATGAAACTAATCAAACTGTACACTAAGTTATGGTAATACCTTTCAGGGAGAATTACTGTAGCTCCAGAACGAAAAATGGTAGGATAGCCGTTAATAGATCTATTAGAAGCTTATATTCTAAGAAAACTGTTAAATATAATCATTAAGATGAGATTAATATCTTTTCTCTTTGTTTGACACACACAACGCAGCGTTACATGTAATGGAGGTAATTTGGCTACAGGAAATGTTTACTCAGAGGTTGGTTTCTACTGATAAATTTAAATATGTTTAAACATTAATTAAATGAATATGTATTTCTTTGTGGATCCATCGACTTTGAACATTCAATTATACACTAACTTCTGTATTTCATTATAAGTGACCATCTCTTTGAAAATGCTTTTATAGAGTTCCAAGTTTATCTTTAAATTCATTAGTGGTGAAGAACTTTTCAACTCTGTAATAAAACGATTTCACTAAACTACAATTATAATTTCTTGACCAAAAGCTATGAAAAGGATAATGTTTTCCATTCCACGTATCTTATCAAAACATAAAACTCTGACAAGTAACATTGCCTCTTTGTGAAATTCGTAAGTCTAGGAATTGGAATATTCATTTATCCTTTCATTTTAAAGTAAAAGGTAATTATTTCGACACTAATTATTGCAACTTTACTTTTCTTGTTTTGATCAGTTTTTCTTTTCTCTATAGTTACAAAATGGGTTATTTGACATTTTTGAAACAATCTCTCTTCTTTTTGAATCACATGAAATGATAAATGATGTATAATACTACTGAATAATAATTCTTTTATATAACTTCAGAATTACTTTAAGTAGTATAATAAATATTTATGTTAAAAAAAAGTATTTGATTACTTTTTCTAGTAATAACTCATTAGTTCGAGTCGTTATGTTATTCAATTTGATATTTCATTTAAACTTCGAATATTTTAAGTAATTAGATAAATTCTTTATTGTGCATAAATTTGGAATAAACAAATGAATTTGGTTACATAATACAGTGAAAAATGTCTTTGTCAATAGATGGATGGATGGATAGGTGGATGTATGTGTATACAGGGGTGCATGCATATATTTATTTGTAGAATGCAGGAATGCTACTAATTTACTGAATAGTGGATTAATTGAACCTGATATACTTAAATTACAAACTTTGAAATGTTGAATTTGTACAAAAGAACAAAAGTTACTACAACTGAAAATAATTAGCCAATAATAATCTTTGTATGTATTAAACAACGATGGGGATATTGTTACTTTCAAAAGATATTACCAATTAAAGGCTCTCGGTTTAACATAATGTCTTGATTCCTGTGCATCTTATGTTAGAGATTTCTCGATCCGGTAGTCGTACTTTCGTTTACAGTCTAGTGTCAGGGTGAGCCTTAGCTAGTCGTACACTACCTAATAACTATAACTAATCAGAGATGACTTAGAAAACCTGAAGCCATTCAGAGATGGATTATTATATTTTGTATGTTATTATGTCATAACTTGTAAAATTACCAAGTTTTTGCATAATAAAGGAAAAATTAGAGGTGGCTTTGTAGAGATTGGTGTTAAGCTAAGTAGGATAGACTCATCACACAATGATGTTTGCATGGTGCCACTGAAAATCATGAAACAATAGACAACCGTCTCGCCACAGTATGGGATTCTAAAACAGTGCGCACGCACGACCACATTATGAATCAGACCCAGGACCTTTAACCTACGAGGTGAACTCCTTCCCATTAAACCACTGAGCTGGATCCTAACAGTAGATATTTTTAACTCAGCCAACTCATGATATATTGGTGTCACCTCACCCATCTCCACCGGTGGCTAACTGCTACTCATTCGACATGGTTGAACTCCACTGGTCACTTCTCACTATGACTTCACGAATTTCATCCTAAAGGTATTCAATAATAATTTGATTGCAAGCTCTTTCGATATCCTTCTTGAATTCAATTGATTTTTAAAACTCACAACAGCACATGACTTAAATATCCTATAACTCACTCAATATAAGTCAAATGTATATTTTCTATCTGGTTCCCAAGATATTATTGTTTCACTTTTGATCGAAACGCGAAATACTACTCATAATTTTCATACACCTATTGTTGTTACCACGATATATATATATATATATATATATATAAATTCACTTGTACAGTCATGAGAATGAAGTCGCCAAAAAGTGATTTTATCGATGAATTTATGTTCTTGTTTTTCAGGTTTGGCATTAATTATAGTCTAGTTAATCTAAGCTAAATGTCATTCCCGAGTGAATTAAACCTACTAGTCAATAATAAATTGAAAATAAAAATTAATTAGTTGTTAATTGAAAGTAATAATATTGAATAGAAAATATCAACAATACATTCACAATCATAATCATCGCCATATAATCAAACATAAATATGTAATGCAGCTAGTCATTTACATAAAGTCTATAGAAAATTTTATTTCATTGTTAAGTAAGTTAAAGAAATGTATTGAAAAATGAAAGATATGCTGACTTTGTAAAGACTGAAAACACTCTGCATATGGAATCAGTTTTCGCACATTGTCTGTGTTATGACGCGAAGAAAATTGATCTGTACTGCGTGGCCACTTATTGAGGTGTGCCTAGTTGATAATTCGCGTCTGGCTTAAGCCCACTCAGTCCCAAGCCGGAGATAGAAGAATAAGACAAAGACCAACCAGACAGGTCGGAATAAGATTCAAAATCCGATTCAAAATCAGATTATATTTTACACATTCCCTTATATATACAAAATAATCATGGTGATTATTCATCAAATAAAATTATCAACACTTTTAATAATACAATTAAATGTTGTCAAATGTGCTCACATACAAGTGATGATAGTTTACAAATCATGCGTCCAAAAAAATCAATACAACTTGATAAAATGATCAATTGTATTTCTAGGGATTCCGAATCCCTAACACCTCCCCCTTTTGAAAATACAATGATGATACGTTTCGTGATTAGTTCAGCTTTGGGTGTGGTCAGGTGAAAACTACAATTTACTCGAGAAAAAAAAAAGAGATGATTAGTTACATCGAGAACTGGGAAATTACAATCTACCACTAGGCTCCTCCTCCACGGAATGTAGTGGGATCTTTGTGAATTGGCAGGAACAACACTTCATTGCATTGAACATGCATGGTCTTGAAGGCATCATTGCTGCAACTACGCGGATGAGTTAGGAAGTCGAGGGCTTGATCATGTCTAGGGCGTACAACCACAACAGTAGCAGTTTTCTTCTGTTTATTGAACCTCTTCGCTGAATACAGAGGCTTCTTGGGTACAACAGACAGTCTAGTCACGGTTCTCGAGATGACCTTCTGGACTGGACTGGCGGCGATGCTCTGCGCACATCTGTTGGGATTAGGGCTGCCAGACCTTGTGAATAATTCTGAGACTGCTGCTGGATTTTCATTTAATGGTTGTTTCATCTCTGGAACGATCTGAACAGAGGTCTCCAGTTCGACTTGTTTCTCCGGAACGGCAATACTAGGCACATGGGACAGATGCACCTCTGTCGGACATTCTGGTTGAACATGGGAGTCATTGAAGTATGTGTGCTTAGGTATTGCTTCGTCGATTACCGGCATGCTAATGCTGTTGGCTTGAATACCAGCTTGGTGCAGCAATAACTCAATTAACTGCTGGTTAGCCATCAGAAGCCTATGCATAGATAAGTTGAAGCGTTCATTGAAGGCTGACATGCCGAACTGCTGACTCAGCTAGTAGAAAATATGATGCAAGGTCAATGATGAGAACCCGGAGTTCTGATTGGTCCTTAATGCGACTGGATTTCTCGACCAATAAAGAAATGACCTTAGCTAGCTGCAGATGCTGACCTTGATTTGGTTCGATAATTTTCACCCCGTCGCCAATGTTATAATGTGAGAAAAGTTTTTTGGTCCTGTTGATCAGTTGGTTGTAGCAGACGCCTGTTGAAGTGTGCCTAGTTGATAATTCGCGTCTGGCTTAAGCCCACTCAGTCCCAAGCCGGAGATAGAAGAATAAGACAAAGACCAACCAGACAGGTCGGAATAAGATTCGGAATCAGATTATATTTTACACATTCCCTTATATATACAAAATAATCATGGTGATTATTCATCAAATAAAATTATCAACACTTTTAATAATACAATTAAATGTTGTCAAATGTGCTCACATACAAGTGATGATAGTTTACAAATCATGCGTCCAAAAAAATCAATACAACTTGATAAAATGATCAATTGTATTTCTAGGGATTTCGAATCCCTAACAGTCTCTTGGTATTACTTTATATAATCTAACTGTCAAATGATAAAAAAAAAGTGAATGATAAGGCAGTGAATATGAAGGAAAACATACATGATTGTGGATAGAAAGTTAATGAATTCCAAAAGGTCTACAGTGACTATCTAAAGGAGGGATTGATTTCCACATTGTGTTGAGTACTGATCTTGCAATGATGCATGACCGAGTGATTGCAACTATTAGTGTCACCACAACAAATATGGTCAACGGTGATAACGTATGCCTACATGACTACTTATCTTGAGAAATTATTTAACTCAACAAGATGTACCGTCTTGAGATACACTTCTTCACTGAATAATATTATCTGTAAATGAAAAACCATTTAATGTCAAGAAGAAGTATTGGTCTGAGAATTCTTATTAGTATGCCTTTTATAACTTTCCCACCTAGTAGTATATGTGCTAGATACCGGATTATAAAAATTAAATAATTTTCTTTGTGTCCATAAAGTTTAGCTTCTCTGAGTCTTGTTCGACTATAAGATATACAACAGAGAAAATATGGATACACTAGGTGGTATGTATCGGATACAATTTCACTCAACAGTACTATGTAAGATTTCAAATGTTCACGTTCAATCACAATCCCAATAAATTCAACATATTAACTACTTATCCCACAAAAACCGTCATTACTTTATGAAACACAACATCATCTAAAGTCCATTACAAATAATTGAGAACAGTATCGAATAGTATATGGTGCACTAGTGTTGTTATTAGAATGACCTTATAAATGGATTCGCCGAAAATGGATTCTTTTTGACTGATTAATTACTTACTCTTAGGATTCTCATAAACATCAAAGAGTTATCTACTGTAGTTTTTAAACGATGATCAAATCCGTTTTCGGTGATTAATAGAGTGAGACAAATACTACTCACAAGACTAAATAAGCTTAGTATCATCATTTTTAATCAGTGAGTTTTGGTCCCTATGTCGATAAATCAATAATACCAACCAAAAACCACTTAGTTAGACCAGTCGCCACTTTATATTCTGTAATAAAGGAAAACTTAAGCATTTTTCTTCATTATCTCATTTGAATATATTTTAGGACGACAGTGAATTTCTTATGAATAGATTTCAGCTTTAGCTCCCAAATTACTAATGACAACTGAGAAGAAATACATAAGAAGTCTTTCAGTCAATATGTTAAAGCCTAACTGATATGCTTACATAAACACGTAATTTTGCATAACTCTATTGTTTTTCATTTGCAGATGAATTAACTTGGGAATTTGAATTGAAATATAAGTTGATCTTACAACTAAGACTTTCTAAGATCATAATAAACATTCAGACAGTTGACTCTACTATTGCCTCACTTATGTTAACTTAATCAACAAGCAAAGGTATATAATTATTAGGTTAGGGAGTGTTAACTCACAGGTTTATTGTTGCGCTGAGTAAATCTGTAGGGATCCTATGTACCTGCAAGCGAAACAATGTACTTATTACACATTTCTGTGTTGGTATGCATGGTGTAATTGGACTACCTGTGCGCTGAGGACAAATTTGAACTATTTGGCCTGCTGATCTGATTGCTTGTTAGATTTATTCAGCTGAAATGCACTCTTATTTAATTCATCGTAATAGACTCTGTCATACACCTATTCTACCTCTTGTGAATGTATACGGGTCAGTATGATTTACGATAATTAATATGTCCATGGGATTGATTGGATCAACAGAACCGAAAGTAGTCATAATCTGACAGGCGGAACTAAACTTTGCTGGGTAACTTGAGGAAATCGATGAAAATGAAGTTTCCGGTTTCAAGGTTGCACATATTCGAGTAGAAAATGCTTAGATTGGGTTATTTGATTGCAATTTCTAATGATGATGTTGTTATTAATAATCTACATGCTCTTAGATTACTTCGTATAACATTCACTTGTGTTTGTAGACTAAATACGACTGTAGTGCGACAAGGAACTACACATGATGGAATTGTTCTACCTTGAAGCAACTGTTGAAAGATACTCACTCAGAATGGGAACTTTCTTCAGTATTTGTAGATTAGAATTAAACAAATATTTATCCTGGTTTTTTTGAATGAATCAGCTAACTCCCTACTTGATAAACCCGTCACCTAATCAAGATTGACTATCTTCGGGAACTGTGTTTTAGAACATTACTTCAATTATTATTACTGTTGACAGTTTAAACATTTCATTTCTATGACTGTTATGTTCCCCTTACCCGGTTCTCTAGTTTTGTATATTTGCTCATAGTATATTGTTTATTTACTATGAACTACGCTTACTTAGTTGTGTACAAGCTGTACTATTCACTGCCACTCTTCCCTTTGTTCTGTACCAATGTTAGATTGTTGATTGGTCCGTTATGTGGTCTGATTTTACGTACATATAAAGGCATGATTAAAACACAATACGTTTTCTCGGCTCTCTTCGTCTTCCGGTTCCTAACTCCGGTTGTTCTATTGTCGACCTGGTGGAGGAAGGTGAGTGGGCTAAGGTCAGTCGAGCATTACTAACTAGGCACACATCTCATTGGCGTTCGCGTCCACCAACCAGAAATCCTCCACCCTCTCTTTCTCACGTCATAACACTACTCTATCGTCGACACTTTCAAACGCGATCGAAGTCTCAGGAGTACAACCGTATCACCATTACCAAAATATATACTCAGAAATGTTTTTAAAACCATAATTGCCTGTGAAATGGGAAGTATCTTTGGTTATAATATTCAGAAGTTTAACTCCTAGGAAACAAAATATCAAACCATCAAGCCAAAATAATGGCATCCAGAAAGTGGTAGCCCTGTAGCAGACACTGATAATCTTGGACATAAATTTCTCTTATTTCACATTCTTTTCTTAGTGTGGATGTTACAGTGTGATTAAATAGCGGACCCAACCTCCCCCCGTGCTTTTACGAGTTGATTTTGGCTTATTGTGATAAGCTGTTAGGTGGCATTTAATCTTCAGCCTCTTGTATTACGTGTGGAACCTAACAGATTACTTGAGTGTTTGTCGAAGATAGTTAGTTTTATCTAAGGAGTCAGATATGTAGCATTATCTAAGTGTTTGGCTCATTAGGAACTTAGTCAAATGCTTTACTAATCGTATGTCTTCAAGCCAATAGACTAACTGATCGATACTCAACAAATGATCCAAAACAACCAAGACTCCACCATAGATGAAAACATGGTAAGAAGATCATCTATAATGATTGGTACCAAAATCCTCCAAAACTACCCTAATATCAGTGGTATCTAGAGTGAGAAAGCACACCGAAGATAACTAACATATTATTTTGAATCCGGAATACTGATGGAATCTTTTTTTCAACCCCTAAGGACAGAAACGACTGTATGCTGTGATATGAATCGTTGTCAGAGACTTTTGAAGACTGAATATGTATTATAAACAAAGTTACCCATGACAGGTAATTGACACACTATAACCAATAAGGACTTTTCACAGTCACATTTACCTGCTTCATTAAAGCAGAAACCGTCCATTCGTTTAAGTATAAGGAAGGGGACAATCAGGTACTGCCGTTTATGCCATATTCGGAAAGCACCTTAATAAAGAGGCTCATAAAAAATATCTGCTGTTACACCTTTCAAAGGGGAAAACGTATTTCTTTAAAGATTGCTTGTCAACCTGGATCTCAAGACCAAGTTATATCACCTTAGCGAACGAAAGATTACAAAACGATTGTTATAGCTAACTAACGCTTTCACTCAACATGTCACTTTGGCAGGTCAAGAAAGAATGGGATCCAGAATTTCAGATAATCAAACTTTCTGAGAAGAAAGTATCAACTGGTTATATACGTATGTATCAGGTCTGCACGATAAAATGGACGAGTTAAGTAATTGAGGTAACTCTATAAACAACACTCTATAGGTGATTAAAAATATGGAGATCTGAAGTTACTGAAAGGAAACCTTCAGTACCAATGTAGAGTAGATGAAATACACAATCATTCCAGACCTGTCGTTTTCCTCCTTGAATGCCGAATGAACATCACGTCAGAAGATGATGAGTAAAGAACTATACTGATGATGGTGAAATGATCAGAGTCATGATGCTTGTTTCGACATGGCGTGTAAGATTATATTTATAATTTTTTTTGAATATTATCACCCTGAATGCAGTACATCCAGGTAGAGCCGTAGATTTTAAGATCTAGATGATTTTTTAGTGTCCAAGAGAACTAGGGCCAAATATGAGATAGCCAGAGAAAACATGCTAGAAGAAGTACGAAACTTCAGAAACTATATAGTTTGAATTCACTGTAAGTTTCTAGTCTGCTTATGTTTTCTCGAGGTTTGGTATGGTGTAACTTGACAGTTGTTAATACGTAGATAATCCAAAACAGAAAATATTGCACGTGTAGCAGAGAGACAGGAATTATTACACAAGAGTCGCCAGGCCTTGTGTATGTCACACAAGCATGTTTGCATTTTTATCAGTTGATAATCAAACATAGGTAGATTATCTCAGAATTTCCGTACAGCTAATCTTCTGTATTCCTTAACCGAGGTGTCGGGAGGCTGGTGTGCGCAACCATCTAAGATCGATATAGACCTTATAGGTTTCAGGACAATCCGCACACAGTCTTGTGTAACGTTAGCTCTAAAATATCACACAGGAGCAAGTTCAGCTTTGGATTGACATATATTAAGCAACCTCCACTGCATTCATGTAAGCCATCCCTATGGTATATATCATAACTATTATGACGCATATTTATAGCATGGACGCTCAAAGTAGTTCATGTTTGTTTCATGGCGAGTGATGACTGGCAGAGCAGTCCAAGCATGTGTATGATAGTCAATTTGTTACACATTAATTTAGCATTTATCAGACGTGGCTATTTAAGTAAAACTGGCTGTATTGTTCACATAAAAATGGCAATTAATATGAAGAGCACAGTGAGATATGAAGGATTGTTGACTTTCAAACAGTTTATATTAATAGCTACAGTTACGATTGAGCTCATTATAAGGGCCACTGAGTTTATTTGGACTTGGTAACTTGGGAAATGAGGTGGGGATTATAACTGACTGAGGTTGTATGAAATTAAGGTCTCCTATACCATATGTTTAGAAATTATGTCGACCAGTTGTTAAGCTAGTGGTTTTACTGTGTCTTGCATCTTAAAATAACTTTGGTTACTGTTTATTATGTTGTGGCAGTGATGACAGTTAAGCATTATAGGGTTGGGGTTGGAACTGATTCTATGGGTGTCACCATAGGGGGAGTTTTGAAGTAGTGGAGGCGTGGAGTTGTTGTGCACCTAGGGATTAAGATAGTTTACTTATGGTGGTTGGGTTAACGCTCTGTGTTATCTCGTCCTATGTTTCAAAGTGTGTTGACCATAGTAGGTAGAGTTTTGTGCAGGACAAGGAGTGGATAATGTTTCTCAATTTTTGGCTATTGATATTAGGTTGGTAATTGTAGCACATATACTAGGTGTAGACGCCACACATCTCTTTACATTACGTTGGAAGAGGGCCGGATCTAGGGTAACTTTTATATTTTTCTAGGGGATTGATTCCTTAGCTTTTTTGGTTGATTAGTTTTGCATTCCTTAGATAACAAAATCCAAATGATAATGGACAAATCTTTCCTTTAACTTTTTAAAGGTCCCATAACATGACACTGAAACTCTAGCATGCAACCTACTTTCAAACACGTATCTCTTATTTTTACGAAAGATACGCGGCCAGGGATCTTATACTTAACTCATCACATGAGGAAATAGCCAGTACTACCACTAGTGTTACTACGAAGTCAATCAGACAGCCTTTGAGAGGTCTTTATGGATCTCTTCGTTATTACGATCTCATACATCTATGAGCTCTGCCGTTGGTTGAGTTTAAGTGTCGATTCAGCTAGGAATCTTTTGAGTAGTAGTAGTAGTAGTAGTAGTGGGTCATAGATGTTACGGACCGTATGACGACGTGTATCACATAAGATGTCAGAACTCTCGAGTTCAATAACCTATAGGCTCCTTAGGATATCAGTGAAGATATCAGGCGTCAGTTCGATTTTTTTATATGGATTGATTAGATAAGTTCATATTTGTCTGTTATAGCTTACACGCCCATCCATTTTTACTATCTTATAATCACGTGTTACATGGTTTAAACTCTTTGGTATCTTATAAGGTACACTGTTTCAATGCACATTAAATATGGTTGTCATCGAATTATGTCACAAAGAATAAAATCTACGGACGACATATGAAAAAATTGCGGCCTTCAGAGGACGTGTGAAAGTACTAATAAGTGTGTAACAGATCGTGTCCTAAGTCCTTAAGAAGACGGCGTGTTTATCCGCAGAAGATTCGGTGGAATTCATTTGGATCATTTTGGCGGGGTGGAAGTCTCAAAACTTGGCTATTATTGTGAGGAAAGAATCCTGACTACAAGGTGCTTACTGTACTGCACCTATGATTTAGGAGTACTTCTGTATGACTAATGCTGGCAATAAATTTAGACAAGTTCTACCTGGTGTATTTTGAATTTATCAATTCATTACAGGGTCGCCTCATTGTCGCCAATATTGTAGGAAATGTAAATCCAGAAATAGTGACATTTATTCATGGGTTTTAAGTTTTTTTCCAAAAACTAACTTCGTTTCTCTTCTTCAAATGCGTTCTGACGTGTCATTGTGCTTTTGGAATAAAGGAAAAAACACCATACATCCGCGTTTAAAACAAAGACAAATAAAACTACTAAAAATAACTCTGGAAGTTTTGCCGTTAGAGTTGCCAAAAATATGCCTTTGACCAAATAATTCAAGATAAGGTCTGATGACTATTGTCAGATGATAACATGCGATTGAATGCGATAAAGAACTGATGATATCAAATCATTTATCCTAGTAACTCACTCAAACGGATATTAATTAAAACGCATATATAGTCTCCTCTTTGTTCCTCAGGGTTGGTCAACTTTTGTCTGCCCTCTTTTGAATTCAATTTAGAATACCCTGCAACTACCTTCATGGTTGAGGAATGCCCAAATGAGCAGTAACTTGAAACAAATGTAGGTTACATCCAACATTCGCACGGAAACTAACTATATCGTTCACTCAACTTCCACATTCTCCCTTAATTTAATCGACAAGTGTTAAATACTAAGACGTAACATTTAGCAAATGTTTGTTTCTAAGTTGTTTTGACCATGTCTGACCATTCCGTAATTGACATGTCATTTGATAAATTTAGTCGTAAACTACTTGCTTATTTTGCCTGTAAAAATTGTTTACTCCTGATATCAAGAAATAAATTATTATTATTATTGTTACCTCATGTAAGCCTGTGATGAGACTTCATCATTACATCCAAACAGAGAGCAAATATGAGTTGTTTAATATGGCTTTTGAAATGCTTTTGAGCCAGCTGTATTATAAATAGCTTGTTTATACAGCCTTGATTTGAGTCTTAATGAGATTTGTAGCCAATGGAAATATTTTTGTGTATATATGTGTTAAAAGTTTCCAGGATTATTATAAAATGTGAGTTAATCTGCAGAACATCTATAGTTATGTAGCGGTAAATAATCCCTAAAATAAATGGTTACATAGGTTTCGACATTGATGCTGACCATGTTTGTTTTAGCAGACACTACTAGTTGAAGGCGCTCGGTCACGCATCACCACCAGATCACGTCACGCCGCATCGTGGAAAGCAACCCTCTCTCTAGTTTGCCAGCCTAGACGTTGCTATTCGATTGCCGCTCTATTTACGATCAAATATAACTTCTCTTCCATCCTTTATTGCCTTCTGATTTATTCTCATTAGTAAGAGTGGGTTCAATCGTTAGAAGTTGCCCTGGTAATACTGCAAGCGTAACCTGGTCATATATCAGGTGCACTTCAGTTATGTGCACATTGCTTTAGAGTTGTTGTTCTTAATGTCGAGGTAGATAGTTTTTATAGATTGGAAAAGAAGGTTTTATAATTAGCCTCTTGGAGTACTGTTGTGACAACATGTAATGCGAGAAAGTAACTAGTTTACCGTTGTAGAGCTGTGTTTCACTGGGGTCAACTAAATGTAAATGTTGTGTGCATATAATACTCGTATATCAATTGACTTCATGCACATGTAAGGCTGATCAAATAAACGTAGATGGAAAGTCGATGTAACGAATTCGATAGGATTGTATATGGACCTAAAATAATCCAAAAAAACGGTAAAGGTTCAAACAGCCTAGGAGAAAGAAGGAAAGTCCAGCCATATTTTGAATGTGAGTGCACAGAGGAATGTACAATCTAACAGTTAATATGTTCAAGGGATAATTCGAGCTCCTACACTTTTACCTTGAACGGCCGATTGTTAAAATAAGACCTGAGACACTCTAGCAGAGAAGGCTCGGTACCCATCTGTTCCAGTTCGTAGATGACATAATCCTGACCGGATCAGATAAAGGCTTTTGTGAAATCGAGATATATTACGTCTAATGAGCCGTTTCAAACTGGGATTTCTGTCTATCTGTCCCAGATAGTAGCTCTGTAATATAGAAGTTGTCAAAGATAACTGGACCTATATACGTTGATCAGATCCGTTGAGTTAGAATACTCGATTACCATCGATTATGTACAATCTAATTATCGAGGACAGTTACAATTTAATTGTCTATGCAACTCTTGTGCCAGTGGAAATAACCCCATCGTCGCGAAACACCTATATTTATACAACAACTACAAATATCAGCAACTTGCTTGACAGCAACAAAGCTGAATAAAATGGAATCGTCATTAAATTACAAGATACTTTTAGAGGTAACTTTCTTGGATCTGTCACACGGAATGGCCATTGACACCCAATGTTATTGTTACAACGAACGGAAATGAATCGAGCCAAACAGAACAAAAGATTATTGGTATTAATAAAGGGCCAACATTGACAGTGGTAAAGTTTTGTATAACCTTCATATTGCGTCAAAAAGAAATTGATGGATATTAGGTGTCTCTTCAGCTACCGAAGCCTAGAGTTTTCATAATCCCGATGGATATCTAAAGGTGGGTTAATGTCCAGTAGTTTGAATAATTTAAGACTATTTAAAGTCATGTTTACTGATTGGACTATTTATTACATCTACCTTTAGTCGATGTCCTTCACACTTCTTTACGCTTCAAGTTTATAATTCCTATTTTATAACTAATTAGTCGACTGCCCGCTAATGTAATAGACGTCGGCTGCGGAAAACATACCATCACTTGTTAAGCAAATAAGTTAGTCCCATGTTGTCTCAAACTCTAAAACAACCTCCCCCCACATTCCCATCTATGCTGTCCAGTGAGTAGTCTATTCTGACTGAAAATTATCAGTGGTCTATAGTCTCATTCTAAAATAAAGACACGAGCTCAAAGAAATCATTTGGTTTATAGAATAACATCATAGGAACAAAACCAGAGCTAGCATCTCTGTAAGCATTATCTCTCGGACATCACATTATAGCTAATTGGGTCCCATCTTATCCACCAAGGAGAAACAACCGAAGCCTACACCACACTTCACTTTAACTGAAGGTAGTATGGCATACACACCTAGATGACATATATCCGACCTTGTTTTGTGACGCACAACGTTGTTATACGCCCCATCCGTAAAAGTAGCACGTCCGAAAAAACGTAAATTGACAGTCAACGAAGTGGGTTATAGGGTTTAACCAAATGATCTTCAAGGAATGATAATGTTCTCTCGCTCTATTCTCACTTAGCTACGGGCGAACAAACTAGATATCATAACAGCATATAAGACCCTGGATATTTTAGCACACCCTGTTATGTAGATATCCCCCCCATGGCTCACCACTGTTTATATTAAAATAACGCACACCGAACAGCACACCATCGGACCACTACCCACGTACGGTCTTATGTCTTCACAGTTACGGCCATGCCTCTGATTGACTTTCCACCTGCCAACACAAGTTTAACCGCCTTACTGAGCATTTTCATGGGAAGGTTAGACGATGACATAAGCACTTGTGCAGTATTGTCTAGGGCAACAGATGATCAAGTCTCACTATAATCACTGACATCACTCTCCGTGAATTCACCTATCCCTGTCTGTTTTTACTTTATTCTTATTTTTTTCATCTGTTCATCTTATTCCATTTTTGCTCATCTCCGCCTGGATAAATACTCACATACCTCCGTCCTCTTGCACTATTATTTCACAACTTTTACATTACTACCAACTAACCGACTCTTAAGTAGTCTGACGATTGTTGGTTTTTACATTTCCAAGACTCCAATACATACGCACTTGAAACATACTCTGTGTATGACCAAGTCACCTACCATATCTACCCATGAATTGTCCTAAACAGGAAAACGTGTGGATTCTAACTGATTCCATACAGTTAGCGATGAGATGCAACTAATAAATCTGGAGTTGCCTAAATACATATCTGATTTCCTTAATACTCGATACTGTCAATATGAACGTTATTCCTGGAACTTGTACCTTATACTGGGTTTTGCGTGTTGTTCCTTCTCAACCAAAAGTTACTCCGAAGGAGGGAACTTGTCGGAAGATTGTATTGTGGAGAAAAATGTGACGAGATAACTGAGCAGCCTTTATTTGAGTGTATTCATTTTTATGTCAATCGGTTTATAGCGGTTATTAGTTAGGTTTAGTCTTCAGTTAAATGTAATACGTGTGCATAAGTTAAAGTGAATGATTATTCGACTAGAACGTGTGTAACATTTTATTGATGTAATTAAATATTATAGAATGTGCTCTGAAGCATGATTCACATAGAATTAAACTGAGATGGCAAAATTTTACAAGTCTACCGAAAATCAATACAATATATTTTGCATGATAAACTGAATAGTTGTATTATTGGGGATAATGAATTCCAATACCCACGAATTAACTCCTGCAACAGGAGAGTGTGACCCGGCCAAGAAGCGAGACCTCCTACAGTAGACATTGCCAGGACTTCGAACCACGCCACATCAACAAGAGGTCAAGTTAATAAGTTCAATTGGATTAAATTGTTGCTTTACCAAGTTATTGGATATTGGATTTTGGATGTTCACCTTGTAAGAGGAAGCTTGACAAATATTGGCGTTACACTTGTGTGTGTTCGCTATTTACGGTTTTTTTTTATACTAACATTGCTGTGGCACTTTAAATAAGATTATGTAACCGATTTTCCTTAATACCAGGTAGAGGTGACAAACTATCAAGCATTTCTAGGATTTGTTTTTGGTGATGTACAATGTGTATAATTAGGGTACTGGATATTTAGTGGCCAAAGTCATCAAGAGTTCTGTTGCGCATTCCAATTTACCGCTTACTTCAGTCCACAATTTCGAATATAGTAAAAGGCTGGTAATGGTTTCAAGCCAAGACATGATTGCAATCCATAAAGTCATTAACTACTTAGTTGACTCATTATGGCGAGTGCAAATTAGTTATTTCGAGTTCGTGTTGTCAGAGTGGTTAGTGGCTAAAGGCGTTTAGGGAGGTAAGTGAAAATTAGGTATAACTTTTCAGGTACACAAGCTTTTGTCTGCCCATAGACTCTATATTCCGCAATTATTTTATGCTTTTATTAATTCCCGATCTGATTGTTTCCCCGCGCATTGTCTTTCTCGTTACCACTGATAATACTGCTACTTCAGTACTCATCTCGTTGATTTTATTTCACTGTTGTGTTGTGACTAATTAAGCCAATACATATATCAAGTTCTACATTTTCTCTGACTGGCTACCTAATTTTAGTCACTTACATGGTGTGTCATAACTATTTCCACGTACTACAAGGCTGTAACCACATCTCTCAGGCTTTATATCTTTATGTGTGAGGTCATATATTGAAAATCACGTAGTGGCGTTAAACTACTCAACATATGTAATTTTTAACGCGGTATACTGCTAAATTAAGCTTGTGCTTGTTTTTGTAGGGTTTCATATTTGAAAATGTGACTTATTGGCTTATTTTTTCTACTGTTAGCCTTTGAGTTGCACTTAATTTACCAGGCTTTGTACACGCATTTGGGTTGTACTAGCAACTCCTCTGACAATAAATAAGCATGACTTATAGTACGCAGTAATCTGCATTACTATTTCAGTGTAGATAAGTTAGCTTATTGTACCAAGCCAATCACAGGCAGGCCACTGACTTTATAGTCATAGTTCACTAGTCACAATTCCGGACTTCTGACCGGAATAACAACTTTCAGAAGTCTATTGATGACATTAAGAAAGTTCGTATCTTATAATTTTATTTATCTAGCAAAACGAGACAGTTCTTATTTCCTTTCGTCTGAATGGCTAAAGAGCATTCGTTTTAACTTCCATTGCTCGGTACATTGAGTCATTTTTGCCCATAGTAGTTGGGAGCTCGACTGTGAACCATTAAATTTCAGATTCCAACAGCGCTACATCTCGTTTTTTGGAAATTAGTATCACTAGCTTTACTCGTAGGTAGGTATACAAATTTGTACCTGACAAATAAATCAGTTTCATATGTTGGTATTCTAAACTCTCTACACAGTTTTTTATGTGTTGGTCGATACAAAGTTACAAGCACATGAAAGTGTAACCAGCTATGTTACCCTTATTCTGACTCGCTTCTTGTAAAATGTTTTGTTTTAGACCTTATGCATGGTGTTAAAACAAAAGTTTAAACTACACTATCATTCTCGCAACGATTCACGAGGCTTTATTACCGGTTAGTGTATTCACTTACTAATAGATTGAATGTCTTATTCCAGAGGATGTAATCATCAGTTCAAGAGGAGGACATAATATTGATGTTGGAGATGTTATTGAAGTGTATCATGCAGAAGATGCACATCATGCTCTTTTCCTAGTTACAACTCTCAATGATGATCTTCAAAATCGTGGTAATCCAAATTATATTATTTTACAACCATGTTTTGAATTATCTATTAGATGTTATCAGTGTGGAACAAAGTCTTGCACACACTTTTAAATTGCAACAACATAAAAATGTTATCGTAAATGTGATTAACAAGGAAGTTAGTGTCTTTCATTTTCTAATATATATTGTTTATTCACTTCCAATAACAGACTGTTTCATTGGATCTTGTTGAATTATACTTCCGGGATCAATACTTTAGTCGGAGAGATTTTTGCAATATGACACAGAAATTAGTAATCGCTTCTTACTGTATTAATACATTTCATTTTTACTCATAGATTGGTACTGTTGTACATGTGAATAAAAAGCTTACTTGCAACGAAATGAGGTACTTACTTGAATTGTATATATTAGTAATCTGCATGCAGAACCCAGGTTGGTGATTTATGGCGACTTGGCGAAAGATATTCTTGTGGATATATAGATTCAAAGACTAAAGTTTGTCAATGGTTACTTACAAGTGACTTTTATATTAATTAGATTATTTTTCGTTCTTCAACGGCGATATATAGATTCAAAGACTAAAGTTTGTCAATGGTTACTTACAAGTGACTTTTATATTAATTAGATTATTTTTCGTTCTTCAACGGCAGTGATACACATTTTTATACAAATGAGTCAAGAAATGTGGTGGTTCGATAATAATGGTGATCTTTATTTAGAAAAAGCCTTTAAATTCTTGTCTAAGCTCTTCCTGAAATTTTGGCCTGTTAGTTTTACTTTATAATATGAAAAAAATAATTCATTTCTTAAACCTTTTAGGAAAATAATTGTAACCACGACACAACAGTTGTGTTTTTCACTCGCATCTATATTGATGGTAAGTTCGATGTGATTCCATTTCTCTTTTAGTTCCTATTCGATGTTAGTGTGATGCATACTTTAATTTTCACCGTTAGTCTTTACAGTGTGCTGTAATTAAAATGACCAGTCACTTAAAAGCAATGTAGAATCCTGTGTATAAGCTTCTCTTACCAAGTTTCTATGCTATATCAACAAAACAATGGGAAATTAACAAGATAAGAATCGAAGTAATATCAACACCAGTGGTAGCGAAAAAAGTAGGAATACTGAATATTATTCAAGAAGGGAGTAGTTCGCGAAAAATAGATATAAAATAGTCACGAGATGCTGTATGTAAGGAAAATGGAGAGTGAATGTATCGTCGTCATCACCACTAGTCATCATATTTATCACGCGACATCCCTGGTCACCGTTTACGATTATGGTGTGGACCCCATTTAACATGACTCAAACTAACTTAACTGGCTGATACCATGTTTTTTTTTGGTTAGATATCTCCTCCACACTATAAATGTCGCAAGTTTGAAATAATCTAAACAGTCTTCTAAATCCATGCCTAGATTTTATCAGATATCAATCCATTGTGATGAGAATTAACTTTACACACATACATATTATTCTAAGTATGTAGTATTTTACTGGTTATTTATAATCCACAAATTTTTGACTTTTTTAGATTTGCCATCTGCTTACTCCCAGTTGTTTAAGCAAGATGTATTGGGAAGACATTATGAAGACTTTTACAGGTAATGTATTAATTTACTTTTACTTGTCTATATTGTCACATTTAATGTTATTGCTATTAAACATGTAAAGCGGCTAAAAGGTAGCTGGTAAGAAATCCCACTTGATTTGGGTTTCACTTCTGTTGAGACTCATCAACAAGCAACCTATGACTTTGAGGGGGAGTGAGGCTCGCTGCTAGATTTGAAATGGTCTAGCGTTTCCCGTTGATTGTATCCAGCCACTTAACATCAACACGGTGACGCGATATCGAAACAATCAGACTATAGTATCTACATTACCCCCTGATTGATAGAATCCTATTATAATTCAGGAGCAGATAAATATGATCTAATCATTATTCAACCACGAATAAGTTCTATTAGGTAGCTTGTAGGCTGTTATTCTTATTCGTGTTGTTGACCATTTTTATTTTGACATTAAAAAGTTCGTGAATTGGTTTCTTACGTGTTTAGAAGTAATGAGTATTCACTGAAGTTATGACATAATGAGTAGAACAAAGACGTTTTTAAATAAACTATCACTTGTTGCAAGTTTTGATTATGTGTAACAGTAGAATCCAAGACTTGCGTTTAGTTTCGTGTGGGACTCGTCATCTGGACGTAGTGCTGGTTTTCACGACATGATTCAAACCCACTATCTTTCTCTTCAAAGGTCAGTGCGTTATCCACTAACTTAGTAAGTTTGGATAATCACAAATATGTCGACTGTGGCCACTTGTAGAATTTTTCCATGAATTGTTACTCCCTATGGAAACTTGTTTATGATTAATAATGTCTTTGGGATCAAAATTACTTTTGAAACTTGCTCCAAATGTTGCGATATACGTAAAATGCATGCTTCAATATCATTTTAAAAAATTACACGACGATTATCAAGAGTAGAAAGTAAACTTTTTACACATTCAACTAACTATATCACCAACTGTACGTTATAAATACACGTTAAGTGCGTCACGGTAATTTGAAAATTTGTTAAAATGGGGGGATTCTTAATGTCACTAACCCTGGTTGATACGCTTTATCACTACATAGTGAAATTAATGAATAGAATAGAAATGAGTATAAAAACATAGTAGTATTGTTGTGTTCTGTCAGACCAATTCAACTACATTACAAGCTTTTAACATTTGCCCAGCTAGCTATTCAGAGTAAGAAAAATAAAGTCTGTGTGACCCAGAAGCAACTGGACCTGTTGTCTTTCTCTCTCGAAAGATCCTTTCCTTTATGTTCACTTGTATCGGTTAGTATAGAGATGTATCAAGTGTGATTAATAATCAAAATGAATAATGCGGTTCGAAAGGAATAAATGGATGGATGAATTACAAAGCGCGAAAAAAATGTTTGCACTTAGAATCATGTAGAGAAGGAATGCACCTGTTCCACTGCGAGAGATTTTGTACTACATTACGTAGGTTTCCTAAACACATTTTATGATTTCACCCTGATTTCAACCAATTAGTCCATACCAAACCAATAATCAGTGACCTTGTGGATTAAATCATGTATCCAGGTTTGTCACGTCACAATGCTCTTCTAGCTTACTCTTTAAACATTGAATATGTCACATTCCATAAACTACTGAGCCAGAACTGAATCTTTTTGAAGCAGACCGATCTCAATTTCTTTGAAAAGAGAATGTTTGCTAAATGACGTACTTTGTTAGCTTGTTCAACGTGAAGCAGAGTTCAATAAAAAATGCCAGGTTACATGAAAAGTATGTGACGTTTCTCTGGATACGATAGAATTGAACATCACTAGTTTCCAGGTAATTTAAAGATGTTACCATTAAAACAAATAAAGAAAGTATTACCGGTAGAGTGAAACAATATATTTGAACATAGATAGAGGTAAAAGAATATGAGGCTTCTAGGTTGGTTATTTTGAGGTGAAAAATTTAACCTCGGGCCTTACCATGATTTATCCACGGTACTTGATTGAGTGCCTTCAGCTAGTATTATCCATTCACACTAGCAAGGTCAATATCGATGATGAATTTA
This sequence comes from Schistosoma mekongi, assembly GCA_034768735.1. Taxonomy (NCBI): domain Eukaryota; kingdom Metazoa; phylum Platyhelminthes; class Trematoda; order Strigeidida; family Schistosomatidae; genus Schistosoma; species Schistosoma mekongi. The sequence continues at coordinate 17,729,621 of CM068307.1, read as the reverse complement.
TACAAAGCTACTCATTTACCAGTGCGATTACATGGTTTAAAGTGATAGTTAGTCAGCGTTTGTTTTTTATATTGATTTCACCGTGAATCATTTTGTATAGCAAAGCTATCCACTTGGTTATATTTATTCTACTATTATTTATTATTAAGAGTAATTATACAGAATGAACGTTTTGCAACAGACGATTGGAAACGTGAACTTGGTCGAATGCAATATGAAGTGCTTGAATTTGAAAATAACATCTATTCTTATCTACGTAACACGTATCCGTTAATGAATGAGGAGTCAAACAAAACAAAATTAAATATTTGCACAGCCATGGATGCAAATCTCTTGGAAGTATTGAATATGGCTATCAATCGTAAGTTTATCTGTACTAAAAGTGTATATTTCTAACCATAAAACGTAGTGTTTACTAATTACGGATTTATATATTTGGCTCTGAGTCATATTTTTTTTGTATGATGGCTAGCGTTACTACTTCACTTCCTGTTATGATATGAAGTCAAATTCAACAATGGTGTACGCGCTTTTTAACAGATCGATCACAAAAAATGTGATTCGGATGCTTAGGAAAGGTTAGTGCTATAAGTCAAATAATAGTGTACATAGACTATAGGCGCATATGTTTTTTGATGATCCAAACGGAGGTACGCCAGCTTGACCTATCTTGCTACCTACGATGCGCTCCACCGTTATTATATGTAAACTAGTTGTTACATAGTTGGTATGCATCTACGTCCTATTTGGCAGTAGGTTGTGAGATTGTTAAGCTCTTTGGGAAAAAACGTGGATCGGCTGAACCTTTTAGCTTATCGGTAAAATACTTATATTTATAGTGGTGGAATGGTGCAGCTCATTTTTATGCTATGAGTGAGCCATAGTTGTTTTGGAAGTAGGGTGTAGAGTATTAAAGTATTAATGATATTTATTAAATTGTCTTCGAATTATTGTGCATGTATACCGAAACTACTGAACTAGAAATACTTAAGTTGAGCTTCAAGTTGAAAGCGAAGCACATAGTCTACAATGAGAGACTGCATTGTCTATTTGATTCTTCTTTGATTGTATTTTTTAACTTGAGGCAGCTGAAACATCTGATACTGTTATCGAACCCACTGTATGCCTGTTTGACTATATCGATTAAATCGTCAAAGTAATTTGGTCAAAATGATAAATTAATTTATGCAATCTTTGAATGTCGATCCTAGTTATTTGGGAGCTGTATACTTCTTGTTGCATGTGAAACGTTAAGTCATTTTTGAACTTGTCAGTTGGATGCATATTTGACTGTTACTTACCGGACTACTGAGTTATGATAACTATGTCTTGTTTCACGAGAATCATATGCTGCAATAATTTAAGTTGGAGTGGTTTTATGAAGATTGGCTTTTTAATCTGTTTAATCTTTCATCTGGGATTGTTCTCGGTTGAGTATCACCAAGAAATAGAAAGCACTGATAAACTATTTTATCCCATGATAGGACTCAAGAACTCTTACCACCACGGGTACGACCTACAATTTTTAGGTCATTTGCCGATTGTCTGAACACCAGCACCACTAAGCCAATTGGCGTTTCATACTAGAATTCCAAATCCCAGTATATAGTAATAACCATGTAATCCTACTGGCAGTAACTGTTTTACTCTTAACTTACCTTGACTCCACCGGTCTCAACTTGCCACTGGGACCTCAAGAGAGTTTCGAAGTAGGTTAATAGCATGATGATTGTCTTAATTTTAGACAGAAGTGGTTTTATTAAGATTCATAATTAAATTTGTTGTTTGCACCCGTCACTGATTGATTTCTGTTAGGTACCATTTGAAACCCCTAGTGGGTTGTGGGTATACATTGCTGTGGAATCCCACACTAGGCTATGTGGATTTGCTTTATTTCCTACTAATGAATTTTTTAAGCAATGTATTAATTAGTCTCTTCTGGAATACCACTACGAAAGACTTAACATTTTTGTTGCCTTATATTAAATTTATTATAAACGATGACCGGGTTAATTGTGTCATAAAATGCATTATTTCCCAAATGTTCGACCTAAATCAGTAGAAAGATTTTTTATAGTCGCGATTTCGGATCTTCAAATCGCATACTTACCGTCATATCGGGAGCTCTAAAGTGCGCCGTGAATGATTGCTATCAGCCACGATTATGCAAAGTCTAGTAATGCTACCCGGCTTCCCAAACAGACGTAGGTGGGGTTAGACGCTAGCTTGTGACTTAGTGGGTGACAGTCAAATTCCCTAATTACTAAAACACTGCCACTAATTCTCACTTTTTTCAGTATAAATCACTTCAAGTAAAGTTATCATGTCACTATGATATTGTCGTCTTATCTTTACATATCTATATAGTTTACTCAGGGTATAATGTTGATCGAAATTTTGATCGAACTGGAAAACTCTTGTTTGTAATTTCACCCGGTTCAGGTGTTTATCATGTTAATGAAAATCTTTTGCTGTTAACCAAGAAACGAGTTCTTGATTTAGGTGAGTAAAAAGCGCTTGAATGAATTGATATGTAATATTTTAGTCGGTAGTACATTGTTACTAGTGGATAAATTTAAAAATATAAATTATGTATCTTATGAACCCAGTTTGTAGTTTGAAGCAATACAATTGCATACATCTACTGTTTTATCTCAGGTTTTGTCTACTAATCCTCTGGTACGTGCCAAATCACATAAATTGAAATGATATAGAGTTAGTATCTACATTTCTAATAATATTTTACAAAACTGAGACTAATGTATGTATGTGTGTATGTATAATTAGCATAAAAGCAAAACACATTCAATATAGACAAAATAGGTGGGAAATGCAGCGGTAATAAGTAACACTAGACACCTCTTTTACCCAGTAAAATGTACTCGGATTAAAAAAGCCGTGTTAGTGTGAAAATCTCCTAAAAAATTGAAACTCTTGTCTTCTCTCAGCCCAGACGTTTATAACAGGGTACAGAACATTTTAAAGGGAAGATCAATTGTCCTCCAACCACTTTAAAACTACCCTCCATTTACAAACACTCTGAGTGGCAAAATAAACATAAACCCCTTGACTCTTTCTGAAGTTGAGAAAATCATAGCTAATCTGAAAGGAGGAAAAGCAGCCAGTCCGGATGGATTAAGTCCAGTGGTCTTTAATAAAAGTGGTTGGTTGATATTTTAGCTATAATCTGGGAGATGGATATAATTTCATATGACTGCTTTATATCGGGTCTTGACGGTATCTACCAAATATTCACCGTACGTCAGATTTTAGAATGCACTTATTGGCTCCGGATAACAGCGGTTTTTCTTGACTTGAAAACAGCATTCGACTCTGTAGACCAAGAGGTTTAATGACTTTACCCGTCATTGAAGTGTGCCTCAAAAGTACAGAAACCTTGTGAAGACTATTAACTCGAACACTGCTGGTGGAGTTAGTGCTTGTGGCAAACTATTATCCTCAAATGGAGTTCATCAAAACCGCTTACTATCCCCATTTTTATTTAATTTCATTATGGACCCCCTGCTAGAAACAACGCTTTCAATATCTGAATTTCTAGGGATTGATATCCTACCAGGAGGTTCGCCTATTGATTTGTATTACGAAGATGACGCCGACCTGTTCGGTGAAATGTATAGTTTTTCGGTAGCTTTGTGCATTCTCCGCACGCATTTCTTCTCCTCTTAATTCAACTTGTTAGTACGAAACTGGTGTACATGTACGCCTGAACTAAAGATGGGAAAGTGATGTAGATGAGCGCATCAACCACTTTACTGATCATGATAGTTTCGTATCATCTGATTAGTTGATGCTGGCGAAATTTCGTCACATATTCGAAAAACTCATTTACCGTTTGCCGATTTACATCACCTTTGCTAAATGTGTGACAGTTCCAGGGTAGACATTTTCTAGCCCCTTCCTTCCTTTGTGAGAAGGCGACGTCTCTGCAGATGCTGGTTGTCCGAGTTAAATATTTTACTGCTTTCACACCCTGCTGCAGTCAGCAGTACAACGTCGCCCTCAGATCTTAGGTTGCTGCCTTTATTGTTATCGCTCTCCAATAGACCTGCTTGGCATGGTAGGACCTAGAGGAACATGCGTTCCAGCCAATATAGCTTGGTTGGGTCATCACAATAGGCAAGCCCGACCATCACGTCAAGGTAGCAGCTACGGTCGGGCATATTCTATGTGTCCACACCTTTTCTTTACTACCACTGAAGTAACTATTACCATTACTTCTATTAATTTAGAGTTTTTCTTGTTGTTGTTGTAATGAGGTATGGGAACTTGCAGTGAAGCACATATGTGGCAGATTTCATGTCATACATGCATACAAACTCTCCCAAAGGATAAACCAAATCATGAATGTCATTAATTATTTCGATATTACTGAATATTTGCTTTATTTTCCAGTTCATCATATTATGAAATGTTTCATTTTTCTTGACTTTGTTGCAATAAACACTCTTTTTGTAACATGAACTTCATTGTCGGAGTGTAGGTGTTGGAGTAGATTTAATCTGTTTAGCAGAACAACCACTTCATGTAGTTCCATTGTTTAAAGTAAGCTGATTCTACACATTTTTAATCGTTTTTTCTTTTGAGTATTTTATTTTATCACCCACTAATATTCAGTAACTTTTTACCTTAGTGTTCATTAAACATTTGCCTATTCGCATCGGTTACGATCAGTGACTAAGCTGACTTATCATGTGTAATAAGATCGTAAGCTACGTAGTCACTCAAAATTTTGTCTATAAGAAAAAAACATTTTCAACGTCATATTATACTACTTATTAGTAAGCAGAATTATAGATGAGTTATTTCATTTGCGTTACATAAAAATGAGGCGTAGTACATTATCTTTGTCGTCATATATAAACACTTCTCATGGAGGAAGACTACAAAGTTTATGTATGATCATTAATGATTAAGAATCAACTTGTAAAGTGTGCCAACATTTCTGATCACTTTCCATTGACAGAATGTTACTCTACTTATCTATAGTTTCTTCCAGTTAAGAAGGAGTATATAATAACGTTATTTATTTTTCTGTTTTTACCAATGATTTAAGCTACTCAGTCAGCCAAACACCTATTACAGCCTTATTCCTTTTCTTTATTTGACATTCAGTTGATTTAGTACTTACCAAACATTAAGAATATAGATAAAGCAATTAGGATTGTGTAACTCACCTCAGTGTCATTAATCATCTATAAAAACAAAACTGAATGCTACATATCTGTAGTCGTTGACGAAAATCATTGGATTGTTGATAATAATTGATGTTTATTATAATGAAGTGAATGTGCATGAAAATAACAGAAATCGATATAACGCCCCAGTGCCCTTTCCTAAATACCCTGTTACGGCCGAAAATGAGGGGTGGAGGGTAAGGGTAAGAGTTATCACTCACTTTCGAAATATTCTTATTCGAGTATGCCTTTAGCCTCTACCAAAGAAATCCTATTCACTGCACCTTAGCGAGGATGTTGTTTACAAAAGTGAAAGGATATAAGCAAACGCTCAGCTTTTGAACCGTTTTGGTGGATAAGGATTTGGAAAACTTTGGTTTCAAATCAATGTTTTGTTTTTAATTGCGTAGAGCATGTATATTTGATACTGATTTGTATCACATTTTGTGGTTAAACACAATAAATACTGCAGTGACTATTTTTAAAGGAAATTTGTTATACTTGATTGTTTTTTGTGCATTTCATTATTACCCTGAGTCATTCTTAATAATGTCTACTCACAAGACCGTATTCGTAGCTCAACATCCTTTAAAATGAATTGATATCAAAGGCAAAGCTACAAGCCAAAAGAATTGGTGTTTTTCCCCAGTAAGACAACACGACTGGAGATTATCATCTTTTGTAGATCATTCACTTTTGAATGAATAAAGATTTGACAGTTAGCCTTCGTTTTAACTCATCATTCCAGTTTTACCATTATTTGATTACTCTGGTAGCTCCAATTTTATTAGAAACAGACTTCATACGAACTCTCAAATCTTTCTACTTTTCCATAAAATAGGATTAAAGTTGTTAGTCGAGGTATGTAATTTACCACTCCGTTTCAAGCATAAGATACTGATTCGAATCCCAGTGTGAAAATCAGTATTGGAACTCTGGTACCTTCATCTAACAAGTGCAAGATAGGACATAGTGCCTATTCTTAATTGTACTGCTAGTTAATTATCATACATACCCAGAAGTTGTGAATAATTGTTGCCTGCTTTTTTTATTCTTTTCGATTTCAAAATGCACTATATTCTTCCTTATAACCTGCTGATAATTTATTTTAATTTCGTAGATAGTTTCAGAATCTTTCACAAACCCAGAAGAATATGTAGCACCGCATTGGATAAACTGCAGGTAGGTTTACTTTGTGTTGAAATCCGATAATATTTTATCTGATAGCTACTTTAAATCATCACAGGAGCTGAAATATATTGAAATGGGTAGACCGTTTCCTCGTGTAAAGGTATGTGATTTTTTTATTGAAGTATACTTTGACTACTATCAGTAGTATACTTACTGATTTTAATAATATTTTGTTGAGTTGCAGTAATTTTACTGTGATTGGTTTTTGTTTTTTTTCACTTGTACTTAATCAAAGTCAGTCTATTGTAAACTAAAACAACAAATTAAATTCAATTTTCACAAAAATATCCCTGTATGTTAGCTGCCAGGAATTCGTGATAGACCTGTGTTCACCATTACCTAGCACTGGTCGGTAAGGCTTTCAAGTAATCCTAAGGCAACTGTAAGATTTAATGCCACATTATCTAACTTTACAATTAAAAACGTTTCCACTGAGTTAATCGGATCGTAATTGACTAAAAAATCACTTGATGCTATTACAAGTCTTCATTGATGCTCTGGTAACGCTACCTTACTACGGAAACTCAGGTAGGTGGGTTGAGGTTTGAATGCATATTCTCCCAGTTAAGTAGACTCATTACTTTAAACTACGAACTCCCAATCTACTAAGAGATCGAGTTTAAATTTTTCTTCTAATCGCTCACTTATATATTGTGTTTTCAACGTACTTTACTTTTATAGGTTATTTCTTGTAGGCACTCAGATGATATTCCCCTCTCAAAATTTTACAATGAAACAACAAACACTTGTCAATCATGGAATCAACAAAAGTAAGTCATGTAAACTAAATTTTGAAATTTTTTGTTATATTCATATATTCATTTAACTGCTTATCTTATCGTGGATTTTGGGCTTGTCTATCCTGATAAACTGATGGAGATACAGTGACTTAAACACTCGTTCGTTTAGATACTTTCTGGATAGGTCGTTCGGTGAGCAGTAAGACGTTAATCAGTAAAATGACAATCTGTTAATAAAGTCGTGCTGCCGACTTTCTAGGGTTGTGATGACAGTAACGTGTTTCTCTTAGACACTCGGTATTACGATGATGCTACTGTCTCTCTACGGATGGATTGGTAAGCCCTAATAATGCACAACTTATCTTCGTTCATACATTCCAGTCTCAGACGGTGAAGTCTTTACAGGTACTGAGCTAATTTATCTGAAGCTACTCATATGATGGTCAGGTATAACTAACCTCAAACAGTTGTCCCTTTGACAATTAAACCATACTCCCAGATCTTCAAAACCATCTGTATTCCAATTCTTTTCTTCAAGCACTTAAAGAAGAAGAACCATATCACGTCGTGGGTTACTTGGTAGGGATAACTGCTCAATAATACTGGAGTTATTTCGGTTCACAATCAAATCCCTCTTTATATTCTTCCTATTTTCACTTTCATTGTGTAACATTATTCAGGTGAATTCATTGTATATCTTCTTAACCTTCTATTATTTTTTCATTGTTGTTGTAGTGTATTTTGTTAATTTGATGTTGCTGTACTTCCATTTCGAAAATGCTGGGTTGCTTCAATTGCTGAATGTTTGAAGAAAACGCTTAACTACCTTTACATCTCTAAATATATATAATTATTTTTTCATAAATTTGATTTTAATCTGGGGTCTTGAAAAATAAACTTGATTAAGAGGACGGTGATTTTGAGTACTGTTAGAAATTTTAATTTTACTACTCTTAATCCTGTCGCTTTCGGATCGACCTGGTAAAATTTAGTGGAAGGAGTATTAAGCCAATATAGCTCTACTCCAATCACATTTCTTTAGATTGTTAGCACCTTTACTTACGGCAATCTCTAAAGTATAATAATTATTAAACAAAACGCCTAACTGTATAGTTGTGGTTAACTTTTTAAAGCACATAGTGATAGTCATAGTCTGCATTGCTAAAGTGGTTAAGAGAACCTGAATAGATAGGTAATGGTGAGTGATACCATAGATTCAACCAGTGACTACTCACGACACTGAGTTATTTATGTACGTCCCCATGTAAACTATCATCTAAAAATACCACAGTTGTCAAACACAACTGATTTTTTTTTCTACTAATATGATGTACTTATATATTCGAAATAATTCGCATAAAAGTAAATGCGATTAGAAGCCACCTGATATGTAAGTGATTGAGAGATGTGGAGTTTGTAGATCAATGAAGCACAAGTAAGATTAATTCTATCATGTTTTATTCTTGCCTTTCGTACTATGTACATTCAATCAGCCATTGACTCATATATAACTAAGGTATTGGTGCAAGTATACATGGGTGCACATTGACATACCTTACATAGCACTAATGGGATAACAAAACCACATTTTGGAAACAATATCAAAGATATGGAAAATTAATCGTAAAAGAAATATACCAGAGTCAATAAACTACAGTTCTATACTGGTTTCTAAATCAAATTATCTGTTTTACCCGAATTGTTAGATTCATTTCTATTTCGTATTTTACGTAGGAACGCTTCCGATAAAAGTTGTGAAGATACTATTACTACTTCTACCGTTACTATTACTACTAATTCATCTCTTCCTATCTACCGCATTGCTTATCCATCATATCAGTTACGTCTTAATCGTACAAAAGGTAAAAAGTCACATCTACCCAATGAAGACTCAACAAAGTCTCATGATTTCATTACAAGAGATTGTTCATCATCTATTCAGCTGAATGAAAACTCTACGTCACATAATATGATCTCGTCTATTATAGATCAATCCTCTTCAGTAGAATCAAATCATATGTCTACATGCTGTTTAACCAATATAACCCAAATTGGAACGAATACAATATCAACTATTTCCAAAGCTAAAAGAAAAGCTTCAACATCATCACATATGAATTTGTCACGAAGTTATGATTCATATATCACTTCTACTAATTCTCTACATCCTATACTTAGATCAACTGCTGCCAGTGGGAGTATCGTCAGTAATAGTCATCTTCTAAGCCTGGATAAATGGCAGCATGTAAGATGTGAAAATGTGCCACCCTATTCACAACCATCTAGTCAGTTGCATACTTTGTTATCACGTGTCCCATCTATTGGCGGCAACAGTGACAGTAGTAGTACTGGTGGCTTTACAACAGTTACATCTCTTCCATCTGTTCGTGAACGTTGTATGGAAAATTATGATACTGCATTGTCAACAACTGACAGAAGTGGTGTTTTATCGATTCCAGTAACGCCTAGAAGTTCACGAAATCGTACGCAAAGTTTTAATGAAGAACAATGCACAAAGCTATCATGTATTGATAATGGCCATTTCAGACAGTGTTGTAGTCCTATGAATGATGGAACCAATTATAATGTGAATCGTGAAGATAGTGATGAAGTTGTCTGTTTACACGATAATGCTATTTCTCGTTGTCGAAGTAAGTATCTTTGTCATTGTGTGCGCTTGTGTTGAATAACTTTTTTTGTTCCTTCCGAAACGACCTTTGTTTCTGCTATGTCCTTGTCCTACCATTCTGAACCAATAAGATTTACACCTGAACCACTAAGGCTGATTAACTAGCCTTTGTCCAAAGCGTCGAATAAGAACTCGAGGTAGTGCACCTAGTTACATCATATGCAGCCAAATTAAAGTCAATCTCCACAAAACAGCATAAACTTGAAACTATAACAGTCAGTTCATTAGTTATCTCATTCAAATTAAAAGATGATTGACTTAAGCCATAAGGGTTATTAAATGCTATTTGCCTTTGATTCACACGAATATTGTAATCAATTTTTGGAGGCATTGGACGATATGGCTCGGAAAAATTAAGTATATTGGTGCAGAAGTGTTCATTGCCAATCTTTATCTAAATTTTGATTTTCTCTATTCCTTCATACGTACCTTTTCATTCTCATTATGTAATCTGTCGAAGATCGTTAAATGACCCGCGATCATTGAGTTCACATCACCCTTCTAAGCGACTCTCCTCTATGCTTATGCGCTGTTCCTGTGCATTAAAGTCTCCATCTACCACTATAATATTCCTCAAATGTGCTTTATCAAGCTCATTCCACCAATAGTAAAACTCATTTGTAACTGAATTTAGGTTTCAGTTTATCGACGCATATCCGAATATTTCGAAAAATGTGTCGTTTCTCACATCAGTTTCTTCTCACCTTGATTAAACCTTCTGATTTAAAAATCGCATAAGTTACTGTTAATGGGGATCCAGCGTCTACTCGAATGCTTAGTGAGACACTAACTCCAAAAGAATTGCATATGTATGCCACAGAGTCACTGAATAAGCACACATAAAATACACTTTCATATCAGCATAAGGAGAACGGATTTTTAATACTTCATTAGAGTTTTAAATAAAGATGTCTGAAATACGGCAAATGTCGTTGTTAAAACTTTCCAAAGAAAGGGTTAGACCCACCTGTTGTTCGATCTGCATCAATGTGCAAACTTTGAGGTGGGACGGCTTAAATGGTACATTAGTTTCAGTAAGACTCAGATTTCGTAGTCTGTGGTAGCGTTCGTAAAGTTGACTTTTACCATTGATGACCTGTTGGGTGAATTGAATAAGTAGTGAGAATGAACGAAGGTGACAAAAATCGAATCAAAAGTAGAAGGAATATAAGATAACATGGAAAGGATATTAGTTGATTATAGTCGTCACAGACTGATGTCAGTCAGGTACCACTGAAAACCAAGGAGCACTGGATAGCTGTTCCTCTCTAATATGGGACCCAACGGTTTTGCCAAATCAAAAGCATCAATCATTTGAGCTAGCAATGTAAGAAAATGAGCGTGTCGTATTCCCTTTTATTATTAATTATCATAATTGGGTGTGGACTGGGATGCTAACCAGGCACCCAGAATGTAGCAGACAGTTCTCTTAAGGGTCACTCTTCGAGCCTTTGATCTAAAGATAAACACATAGGGTAATAGAACTGAGTCAGGTGACATAATCCCTTGGTAACCTGTGAAGAAATTATGTTTTCTGCGCCTCTCATAAACTTAGGACCTTGTCGTCCATGTATACTGCTAGTCAAATGCCATGTTTTTTCCAGCACCCTTAGGTAAGTCCTCCTTACCCATCAACCCTGTCTAAGCGCGTTTATTCACTTCTGCGATAACACCGCTGTCACATACCAGTTAGACAGTCATGTGCATTATATAACTTTGCAAATATGTGCTTCACTGCAAGTTTCCATACGTCATTACAACAACAAGATGAACTCTAAATTAGTAGAAGCAATGGTAACAGTTACTTCAATGGTAGTAAGGAAAAAGTATGGACACATAGAATATAGTACAGAGAGAAAGAATTCATTCGTGGAAAGAAAACTACAAAATAAATTTAAGTTCACAATATAGGAGAAGATAAAGAGCAGATATTACTCTCATCACTGTGACTGTTTCTCAGCTATGTCACCCACAGTCTTCAATCATTTATTTACGGTATTCGTGCGAACTCCAACCTAGTTATCTCCATCTACCACTATAATATTCCTCAAATGTGCTTTATCAAGCTCATTCCACCAATAGTAAAACTCATTTGTAACTGAATTTAGGTTTCAGTTTATCGACGCATATCCGAATATTTCGAAAAATGTGTCGTTTCTCACATCAGTTTCTTCTCACCTTGATTAAACCTTCTGATTTAAAAATCGCATAAGTTACTGTTAATGGGGATCCAGCGTCTACTCGAATGCTTAGTGAGACACTAACTCCAAAAGAATTGCATATGTATGCCACAGAGTCACTGAATAAGCACACATAAAATACACTTTCATATCAGCATAAGGAGAACGGATTTTTAATACTTCATTAGAGTTTTAAATAAAGATGTCTGAAATACGGCAAATGTCGTTGTTAAAACTTTCCAAAGAAAGGGTTAGACCCACCTGTTGTTCGATCTGCATCAATGTGCAAACTTTGAGGTGGGACGGCTTAAATGGTACATTAGTTTCAGTAAGACTCAGATTTCGTAGTCTGTGGTAGCGTTCGTAAAGTTGACTTTTACCATTGATGACCTGTTGGGTGAATTGAATAAGTAGTGAGAATGAACGAAGGTGACAAAAATCGAATCAAAAGTAGAAGGAATATAAGATAACATGGAAAGGATATTAGTTGATTATAGTCGTCACAGACTGATGTCAGTCAGGTACCACTGAAAACCAAGGAGCACTGGATAGCTGTTCCTCTCTAATATGGGACCCAACGGTTTTGCCAAATCAAAAGCATCAATCATTTGAGCTAGCAATGTAAGAAAATGAGCGTGTCGTATTCCCTTTTATTATTAATTATCATAATTGGGTGTGGACTGGGATGCTAACCAGGCACCCAGAATGTAGCAGACAGTTCTCTTAAGGGTCACTCTTCGAGCCTTTGATCTAAAGATAAACACATAGGGTAATAGAACTGAGTCAGGTGACATAATCCCTTGGTAACCTGTGAAGAAATTATGTTTTCTGCGCCTCTCATAAACTTAGGACCTTGTCGTCCATGTATACTGCTAGTCAAATGCCATGTTTTTTCCAGCACCCTTAGGTAAGTCCTCCTTACCCATCAACCCTGTCTAAGCGCGTTTATTCACTTCTGCGATAACACCGCTGTCACATACCAGTTAGACAGTCATGTGCATTATATAACTTTGCAAATATGTGCTTCACTGCAAGTTTCCATACGTCATTACAACAACAAGATGAACTCTAAATTAGTAGAAGCAATGGTAACAGTTACTTCAATGGTAGTAAGGAAAAAGTATGGACACATAGAATATAGTACAGAGAGAAAGAATTCATTCGTGGAAAGAAAACTACAAAATAAATTTAAGTTCACAATATAGGAGAAGATAAAGAGCAGATATTACTCTCATCACTGTGACTGTTTCTCAGCTATGTCACCCACAGTCTTCAATCATTTATTTACGGTATTCGTGCGAACTCCAACCTAGTTATCTCCATCTACCAACATAACTCAGACCAACAGTCATTGGTTTCATGGACTGATTGTATGTTTTAGTTTTCCCACTCCTACCTCTTTTCCATCCTACTGGGACGTCAGTCAGCATTGTACGTCTAGGTAGGCGGCGGTTGGGCATATATTACACATGCTCCAATCACTTCAGTTGATGGAGATTCAAAACCTCATCAATTGGTATACCATCTTGCTCGGTAGTCTAAACAAATACGAGCGATGTTTCGAAGAAACCTATGATCAATTGCCAATAGCCTATGTATGTCATCTACTCTTAAAGGCCACATTTTGCATCTGTACAGTAAAACAGAACTAGGTGTTATGCGGCATACTTGTCCTTTAAATGGCATACAGATGCCCCGCCTACGTCATAGGTGATGTTTATTTATTCTGTTTATCATTACCATAGCTTCCTTCGCTATTCATTTTATTAGTTTTATCTCAATGTGCTTATATTATAATACAACTTCGATTGATACACTTATAAGCCTGATTCTACATTTGCTTCATAGACTTGTTGCTTTGGATACCGTCACTAAAACATGTTCATCTATATCATTTTCAAGCCTACAACCTAATATGCTGATATCATTTGTAACTGAGTCATTAAATTACCTCTTTCTTTCACAATTAAAAAATCCATGTTTGCTCATCAATACTGTTTGATATCAGAAATAATTAAGATGATGTTTTCAAAGATCTTATTATGCTTTATCCTTATCCATTTGTTATTTTCTACTTCCCTTATTTTTCTCCCCTGTTTTTTTGGATATTTCGGTTTCGTGATTTCTCTTCTTTATGTATTTTTATTTTTCTGTGAGAAGTTTATTATTAACACTTGTACTCTATTGGAGGAGATTGCGTAACAGCTTATTTAGACATCATAATGTAGAGAATAGACAACTGCGGATTTTTAAAGTTTCATTTACTCGAAATCATGGTGAAGTTGGTGTAATGTAAAGAAGTATATTCTTTGGTTGTAAATTATTTTTTATCTTTCTGTTATATTTCCTTGATACAACGACCCAATTACTCCTATTGCTTAGTAGTCTTAGACACCGAACACTCGACATGATCCCAAATCAGAACACGTTTGAACAGGAACGAAATTATGTTCCAAATAACAAGGGTAGACAGAAGTAGGAATCGTTAGTTAGAGAAACGTTAATGTATTTATAATATTCACATAAGAAGCTTCCAGAATCTTCTCCAACAATCCGCTAGAGCTGATTGGTTTAGAAATAGCCACTCAGCGTGCGCCATCACGATCATGCACTGAGCATGCTTTAATCCGGTCTATATCCCACTAACACTTTCCAAGTGATTTTTCTTACAAGTGGCGACTGGTTTTATTAGTATATGCATAATAACTTTTTCTCAATTACTACTATTAGTACCACTAATTGATAGGCTGTGACTTGATTGATTTATACAGTCGAATTTGAATGGTTAAGTTGTAAGTTCAAATCATCAATTAGTCACTTGTAGTCCGCGTAGTCTTGACGCAAACATGCATTGGCTCAGGTTTCTAGGCTACATCAGCACGAAATAAATAGTAAAATGAACCGAAATCATCTTAATAAAAATGATAGTGAGTAGGATTAAAAATGAAGAATATAGTTATAGAAGAAGAAATAAGGTATGTATGAAGGATTACTCACGCTTATGAGTTTAAGATAAAAAGTAAATGTATTTGCATCACGACGCCTAAGATTTACCACTGATTGTGGTTATCGTATGAACCTTAACCATATTTTCATCATTCAATAACATGGCTGAAGCTAAATAGTCGCAAATTTCTTGGACTGAAGACATATCTTGTTTTAACTGCCTCTAGGTTCATTTTAACTTATTTCTACCTCTGTCAACAGTGCATGTTATGATAGTTTTCAAGCATATGTATCTAACTACTCTGGTTTGGCTAGCTGTGTTGTAGTAACACTAAAATCGTGAAATGGATTATTATGAATTTTTTAAAAAATGCATAATTTCACAAATTTCGATATAAATCAAATGAATGAAAGGTTTTTAAACCGTCATCTCAATTTATTAAGTTACCCACATAGTATTATACTAGGCGCTATAAAAGGCATACCCTAAATGAATGGTTCTTAATCGCAGTTTTGTCTGTTTCATCGACGATTGAGGTGTGAATAAACCTTGGCATTTCTTTGATATTTGCGGTGGTTGAGTGGAGTGTTGTGTAAAAGTCATTCTAGACATTATTCTAATTTGAATTATGTTGTTCTCACTCAATGAGTTATTACAGTTTTTTAGTCTTTAAATTCCTTTGAAAAATCCGTTGCTGATTGCATTACGTAGGCTGAAAAGCAATATCCCAAAAGATCATAGACAAACACAGTATATACAAACTTTGGAATTGTATTGCTTACATCATATACAATCGTGTCTTTATGGTTAAGTGTTAGGGATATTGTTGAATTTGATACCATAAATTAACACTCGAGTTAGATAATCATTGAAAGTCCAATAGCATTAGGACTCCTAGTCGCCATTAAGAATTGGGCTTAGAACCTTCAGGCTTTGTGCTAAATGTTTAACTCTTATTTTTGCATAAACTCAAATTTACCGGTTTAATTTTTTCTGAATAATTTATTTGATATTTAACATCTTTCTCGATTACCGTAAATGTACAGTAAGTAAACAAAATAATTACATGTCACAAGTTGTCTAAACAGAAAAATGAATACCGTTTCAGCATTTTGCTTACAGTTTCCCATCCTCTACATTATTAATAAATAATTCATCTACTTATATATTTCTATTTAGCAATGGATGTTATCTTATCTAATGGACAACCGTCTCAAAGTTCATGGAGCATTGTCACACCACAACATTTTACACTACGCAGCTGTAATTCAATGAATCGTCGTACTAGTGGTATTCTGTCATTATCCGGATCAACTTCACAAACATTACCGTTTACTCGTCGTAAATCAACTACTACATTATATTCAACATCAAATACTCCAATTCATTCAGCAAAATTTAATTCAAATACGCGTAATTCAACAACTTATGTAACTAGTTCACTTGTATCCGGTGCTTATTTTCCATTTGGTGTAGGCTCAAATTCACATAGAATACCTATATCTGCTGGTCAACGTCGATGGGCACTTGTCCGTCCATCAGGTTCGTCATGTTATTTTTATAATTTACATTTGCTTTGTTTCACGATATTGCAGCGATGGTGAAGTAAATAAAGCATTTAACTTTCAGCTTGTGGGTTGCAGGTTTGAATCCAGTGCATGTACTTTATTTTAGTAGTTGTGGCTTAAACAACCAAACATAGTAATCTATACTTGAGGTTAGTTGTTTAACCTTATAGATAATTTTACATTGACTACATGATCAAAGTTTACTGTTGGTATTTTCATCCGTGTTTGACTCATTTTCCTTGCAGAGATTCATGATTTTAGCCTCAAGCCAAGTTATTTTAGTGATATTACTTGATTTTTTTCTTCAATATAAAGTAGATGGAGTGGGGTTTGAATGTGAAACTTAGTGGCTGAAAATCGGATGAGTGTGGTACTCCCGCTCCATTTTATATCCTCATGTTATAAATCTACTATTAACTAGTTTCTAGATACCTGTTTAACTTACAATACAGAATACTTAGGAATTGTATGTTCTGCCTGTGCTTTTTTTTTATTTTAATTGTATTAAAAATATATAGAATAATATTGGACACTTTAAAGATGATGAATCATTTGGGAAATAGAATTAATCGTCATTATTGTAGGCAACAGTAGAGACGAATTAGTTGATTATTCATCCATTTTGTCTTCGAATAATGAAACAAATTCTATGCATAGCTTAGCTTCAATAGGTAGGCTCCAACAATAACAAATGTATTTTATATTAAGGTTATAAGTGCAAGTCATGTAGTAATGTGTAATTAATACTGACTTAATGTATATATATATATATATATATATATATATATATATATATATATGCTGAAGGTACATTCTTGTAGAGAGTTCTAATTTATTACTTGTATGTTTGTGTTACTGTTTAACTGATTCCATTAGGTTAGTAAATGAAGCAATACTTTATTTTTGTAAATGTTCTAGAGATTTTAAATGAACCCTGATACCAAGAGTCTTGTTTTATTTTATGATTAATCTTTTTAGAATCATAAACTATACTGTTTTCCTGAACCTTTTAGTTTAATTCTTACTTTCAATATCTACAACTTATACTTTATGTCTCTATTTTTTAATACTTTGTTGTGTCCTTGAATTGGTCAATCTTCTGATTGATGAATTTCGGCTTGCCAATGGACTCGCGATCTTAGGAGGTGACCATGGAATGTACAACTCTGTAACAACGATCAGGTATTCTAAGTCTACCAGATATTCTTAGTTCCGAGCCAGTGAAGGAAGAACAGTTGAATGAGCCGACAGTCCAGTAACAAGAATAAGGTTCAATATAATTCATTTCTTACACTCATATATATATGCATACAATCTCAGATTTTGCCAGGTCTTCGAACACAGACATATGTACCAACGCCCAACTATAGTTGTATTTCTTGACTTGAAAGCAGCGTTCGACTCTGTTGACCGTGAAGTCTTGTGGCAATGTTCGTCATTAAAAGGCGTACCTCAAAAGTACATTAACCTTATAAAGGCTCTCTACTCGGTCACCACTGGTCGAGTCAGAGCATATGGCGAATTGTCACGAGAAACTTCATCCTCAAGTGGAGTCCGTCAGGGTTGCCCCTTATCCCTTTTATTTAATTTCATCATAGATATACTGTTAGAAATCTCACTCACTTCTTTTAAGTCCTCAGGAATTAATCTCCTTCTAGGAGGTTCTCTTGTCGACTTAGAATATGCAGACGATATAGTCATATTTGGTGAAGACGCTCACAGCATTCAAGGTCTTTTGAACACCTTGAGTAACAATGCAGGCATATTTGGGATGCGCTTCTCCCCTCCCAAATGAAAAATGTTACTCCAGGACTGGCCTGCTTCTTCCCCTAAATTAGTTATAGGGAGTGAAGTACTTGAATGTGTTGATCGCTTCACTTATTTTGGAAGTCTCATTACCCCTGGTGGGTCGGTGTCTGACGAAATCTCAGCGCGGATTCAGAAAGCCCGATTGGCATTTGCCAATTTACGGCACTTGTGGCGCAGACGAGATATCCGTGTCTCAACGAAAGGCCGGGTGTACTGCGCAGCAGTCCGCGCCATTTTAACATATGGCTGCGAAACATGGGCCATGAAAACTCAAGATATGCGTCGTCTCCAGATATTTGACCATAGGAATCTTCGGAACATCGCTCGTATACCATGGAATAACCGGATTAGTAATAGTGAGGTTAGAAAAAAGGTTCTTGGAAAACACGGTAAATCAGTCGAAGAGGTCATTAACCTTCATCGACTGAGATGGCTAGGACATGTATTGCGCATGCCCGACCACCGTCTATCCCATCGTGCGATGTTGGCTAGGGCTGAAGTAGGATGGAAGAAGGTTAGGGGCGGCCAACCCAAAACATGGCATCAGTCCATGAAGTCCTTGACTACTGGTCTAAGCCATGTAGGTAGATGTAGACTACCTGGTTGGGGTCCGCGTGATTACCGCAACAAATGGCTGGAGACACTCGGCGATATGGCTCAGAATCGGTCACAGTGGCGCAAGTGTATTCACTCTTTAACCTCATCTAGATCTTGAATTCTATTATTATTTTCTGGACATCTTTACTTTACTCTTCCCTCTTGTATTCTGTTTTTACGTTACGTCAATAATCTCGTAGTGCTAGTGTAGTGTGGCAACTTGAACCTACAGGCGTATGTGCCCGGTTCTACGTTGCTGATGATGATGATGATGATGATCTCAGATTTTGCATTAGACCAATTAGAGTAATAGTATTAATACAAAACGAAAACAGTAATTATAGAATATTGAAGTAACACGTACTCAGTAAATTAGTTCTAGTTTAGAAGTGGAAATTACTGCAATAACAGTCAACAGATCTAACAGAAATTAGGAAGAGGTGAATATGAAAACAATAGGAACACAATGTTTAGTACATACACAAAGTATATAGAATAATATTATATAAAGGTGCTCTAAGAGTTTATACACTCTTCACTTGCCATAGTATATGTGTGTTGATGGTGGCGTGACAAGTGAAATCAGTCTAAACATAATGAAAAGTAGAGCGGCGTATGCTAATTTGACACCATCGTGATATGAGTGTGATTTTAAAAGGCTTCTGTTGAAGTCCTAAAAATAGTGCTACTCAGTGATTTGAGTCTTTATATGATATTCTTCAGAATAGTAGACAATGGCAATTCTGCTATAGTTCGTTTTATTAAAAGTGTAATTCGCTTCGTCAGCCGAAAAAGTTATACTTGACCGTAATTTTTTAAACAAACTGTATCTCCTACCTTGTAATTCTTTCTGTCTGTTGTTAATATTGGCCATTTTGATTACGATCATCCTCTCTTTTTTTTCTCCACACTATCGTATAATGTATGCATTTTAGTACCCATTCGAACTAAAACTGTGTTTTCCAATGTGAAAATAAATCATTATTAAGTGCCCTTTGGTGATATCTGACTCATTCTTCGTGTGTTTGAACTATATCGATCACACTATATCTCAAATCGACAGATTTTGGAAGAATGTTTAGAGGGTATAAACTCACTGGTTTAAATGTCTCATTCTAGCTCCAAAACCTGAACGTTTTTGGCGTGTTGTCGTATGTAGCCCTTGATATAGACTTCTAAAGAAAGTTCATAGTAGGTCCAGCCATTTGCATAATGTTCTTTGGTTTTTAGTCGTTAAGTTAATCAACGATTAGGTTTCTCTTCACTAACCATCTATTTTAACATATACTTCTTGTATGTGTTCCTAAAATTATGCAATTGTAGATGAATATGGAAGTACAATTACACCACATTGCATCATTACATCTACTGACGATATCGATTTTTTGTATCCAGCAGCATTACCTTATAATCTTTGTCAAGTGAGTTACATACTATTCTTCATATTCATGACTTTTTTCAATTATTTTGTTATTTACACCAGTTTTATATCAAAATACTTGTGGAGGGAGGTGGCGGATTGGAGGGGGGGGGTATTAAAATAAAACACTTTATATTTATTGAAATGAAAGTCATTCAGTTATACAAATTGTATTAGTAGTATCTTGAGTAATATGTCTATTATGTATGATGTAAATGATGAAGAGTAGTAATATGCTGTAATTTTACCTAAATCATACATTTTGTTGCTGTTGTGGTTGTCGTTTAGATATGACAGGTTCAATTAATTGATATGTGATTATAAATTTCTTGATAAGTTAACTAAACTATGAAATAATTTGCTAACATATAAAGAAAACACTTTCATTGAAGCGAACAGTTTAGAAAAATGACTATAAATAATTTTATTTTTAATTCGATATGTTTAAGAATTTGACTATGTCGTTTATAAAACACTATAGCTGGTCACTATAATTGATAGAAAATTTTCTGTGTGAATATGAAGCACCTTACTCCTATCTAATTAGAAACTAGAATGAGATCTGTACATTTTTTATTTACGCTTCTACCCCTGTAAACTCCGCCTGTAGCCCTCCTAGGGTTACTGCCGGTCCCAAGCCCGGGTAAAGGAGGAGGGTTGGGCATGGGGCTAGCACCCCCATCCCGTAAAAACCCAAACTTGCTAAAAAAAACGCAAACCAGATTAAACAAGATAAACCATTTAAACCATTTAAACTCTGCCCTGGGAGTGGAAGGATATATGACGCCTCATGATGAAAGCCGAAATTCTTCGGAAGTCATGAGGCCGATGCCCCCCCTTCTAACAACCAGAGCAAATATTTTTATAGGTACATGGAATGTTCGAAGAATGTGGGAGAGCGGGAAGACAAATCAAATAGCTGCAGAAATGAAGAGATACAACTTGACAATACTCGGAATCAGCGAAACTCATTGGACTCAAGCTGGACAGAAAACATTAGCTTCGGGAGAGACGCTACTATACTCCGGCCACGAAGAGGAAAATGCTCCCCACACTCAAGGAGTTGCTCTGATGCTGTCCAAGGAGGCACGTAATGCACTGGTGGGATGGGAACCAAATGGACCCAGGATCATCAAAGCATCTTTCAAAACAATGAAGAAAGGGATTACAATGAATATTATCCAATGCTATGCACCAACCAACGACGGCAACGACGAAGACAAAGATCAGTTTTACGATAGACTGCAATCAATTATAGCAAAGTGTCGAGGAAAGGATCTGACAATACTGATGGGGGACCTCAACGCCAAAGTCGGAATGGACAACACTGGATATGAAGAAATCATGGAACGACAAGGACTGGGAGACAGAAACGACAATGGTGAAAGACTTGCAAACCTATGTGCCTTCAACAAATTGGTTATAGGTGGTACAATATTCGCCCACAAACGCATACACAAGGCTACATGGGTCTCACCGGATCATACTACAGAGAATCAAATTGATCATATATGTATCAATAAAAAATTTAGAAGATCAATGGAAGATGTAAGAACCAGGAGAGGAGCTGACATAGCTTCAGACCACCACTTGGTGGTTTCTAAAATAAAACTGAAGCTAAAGAAGCAGTGGACAACTGGAGTGTCAGCAGTACAACGGTTCAATACAGGCTTTCTCCGAGACACTGACAAACTCAATGAATTCAAAATATCTCTCAACAACAGGTTCCAAGCCTTACAAGATCTGCCGAAAGAAGGAGAAACCACTATGGAGGACAACTGGAAAGAAATCAAAGAAGCACTAACGTCAACGTGTCAGGAGGTTCTAGGCCGCAAGAAGCACCATTATAAGGAATGGATCTCCACTGAGACATTGAGCAAAATTCAACAAAGGAGGAACAAGAAGATAGAAATCAACAACAGCCGAACAAGAGCAGAAAAAATCAAGGCTCAAGCTGAATACTCAGAAGCAAATAAGCAAGTAAAGAAGAGCATTAGAGCTGACAAACGGAAATACATCGAAAGCCTTGCAACGACAGCGGAGAAGGCTGCAAGAGAAGGAAATATGAAACAGCTATACGACACAACGAAGAAACTGGCAGATAAACATGGTAAACCAGAGCGACCGATCAAGAACAAAGAAGGCAAGACACTCACTGAGATTGAAGAACAAAATAATAGGTGGGTAGAACACTTTGAGGAACTTCTAAATAGGCCAGCTCCACCGAACCCACCGGACATTGAAGCAGCACCTACAGATCTCCCGATAGATGTCACTCCACCAACGATGGAAGAAATCAAGATGGCCATCAGGCAAATCAAAAGTGGGAAAGCAGCAGGACCTGATAATATACCAGCTGAAGCACTCAAGTCAGATATCGACCTAACAGCAAAGATATTCCACGTTTTATTCAAAAAGATCTGGGAAGAAGAACAAGTGCCGGCAGACTGGAAAGAAGGTTATCTTATCAAGATACCAAAGAAAGGAGATTTGAGCAAATGTGACAACTACAGAGGGATCACGCTACTGTCGATACCAGGGAAAATCTTTAACAGAGTATTGTTGAACAGAATGAAAGATTCAGTGGAGACTCAACTTCGAGATCAACAAGCTGGTTTTCGTAAGGATCGGTCGTGCACGGACCAAATCGCAACACTACGGATCATCGTTGAACAATCAATTGAATGGAACTCGCCCCTGTACATCAACTTCATTGATTATGAGAAGGCGTTTGACAGTGTAGATAGGAGAACACTATGGAAACTTCTTCGACACTACGGCGTCCCAGAGAAACTCGTCAACATCATCCGGAACTCTTACGACGGAACACAGTGCAAAATTGTACATGGAGAACAACTGTCAAATACATTCCCGGTGAGGACCGGAGTCAGACAAGTTTGTCTACTCTAGCCTTTTCTCTTCCTCCTAGTGGTTGACTGGATCATGAAGACCTCCACATCTGAGGGGATGCACGGAATTCAATAGACAAGTAGGATGCAACTCGATGATTTGGACTTTGCGGATGATCTAGCTATCCTTGCACATACACACCAAAAATGCAAGCGAAGACAACCAGTGTAGCAGCAACTTCAGCATCAGTAGGCTTGGACATACATAAGGGATAGAGCAAGATTCTCAAATACAACACAGGGAGCACCAACCCAATTCAACTTGATGGGGAAACTCTGGAAGAGGTGGATACCTTCACATATCTGGGGAGCATCATCGATGAAAAAGGAGGGTCTGATGCAGATGTAAAGACAAGGGTTGGCAAGGCAAGGGCAGCATTCCTGCAGTTGAAAAACATCTGGAACTCAAAACAAATATCAACTAACCTGAAAGTCAGACTCTTCAATTCGAACGTGAAGACAGTCCTGCTGTATGGAGCTGAAACCTGGAGAATTACTGCAAACATCCTCAGACGGATACAGGTATTTATAAACAACTGCCTACGCAAGATACTGAATATCCGTTGACCGGAAACCATCAGCAACAACTTACTATGGGAGAGGACAAACCAACTTCCAGCCGAAGAGGAAATTAGGAAAAGACGGTGGAAATGGATAGGACATACACTACTCAAACCATCAGACTGCATCACAAGACAAGCATTGACATGGAATCCTGCTGGGAAACGGAAAAGAGGAAGGCCAAAGAACACGCTGCGTCGAGAATTGGAAGCAGACATTAAAAGGATGAGCAGCAACTGGAAACAACTGGAAAGGATTGCTCAGGACAGAGTTAAATGGAGAACACTGGTGAGCGGCCTATGCTCCTCAGCGAGGAGTAACGGGCAGTAAGTAAGTAAGTAAGTCTACCCCTGTAATGTGGTAACGTCATTTAATCGTAATTTCCCCAAAATCTATATGAGAAGGAACATAAAATGGTTCTTGATATGTGAGCTTACATCATTTCTATTCGTTGGACCTAAGGTTTTCAGGTCACCATTGAACCGCCATTCAATGGTTCACATTCGTAACTTCACTTATATCATGACATTTTACCACCTCATCCTTAATGTGAAACTTTAAACTTAATATTACCCTGCACGCCTCAATAGTGTCAATCAAAGATTGCTTACGTGATAATTACGATCAACGCCTCGAAGACATCTACGATTAAATACTTGTAGTCTACTAATGCCAACTAATAGAAGGACGTAGGTTGGAAGAAGAATAACAGTATCCATATAAATGTATGATGTCGTTTCATAAAATCATTTGTTGCTGTTCTAGGCCACGTTGTGGAGATTTCCTAGTTTTGGTTTGCTAAATGATCGTAATTTACAATTAGAGACCATATAAAGTATAACTTGATATTGATTGAAATGATGTGGATCTAGAACTTGAGTTTTATTACCTCGCAATACCTTATTTTATTTCTTTGTGACACTTAACTCTATCCAAGTGTATACTTTATTTTTAGTTTCTTACTTCCATTAGTACTATTACTATCCCTATTTCTTTTGTTTTGTCATCAAGGTTATTAGTAAGTGTGAATGCTTTGATAGAGTTAAGCTTTATTGCTGTGCTTTTCGATTTCGAATCATATTAAAGTTACGAAGGTGGTTTTCACCTTTTATTTTTTCACACTTGGGAAAAGTACTTCTTTTTAGACTCCGGTGTGGATTTTGACTGCATAGGGACTTGATATTATGGCCTAAATGACAATTACTCAAAGCCAGTTACATATACGACATGTACAAGTTATTATAGAAGTGAATGTATGTTTTGATGGTCTGGTGGATTATTTTAATGCCAAGTCTACATATTCCAATAATTATGATAAAGTATACTTTGATTGATCACTGTTCAGTGATCAATGTGATGTTTTTCTACTTTCTCATAGTGTTAATCGAATTCTGTTGACCAAACTGCAATTTCTACACTAGTCTATGTAACCACACATAGTGTGCAGTATTGAAGTGGTTTGGTAGTAGTCGACAAGAATCCATGCTTACATCGGATTTTCTGTTTTTTGACACTGGTCAGCAAGGCGTATCTATAATTTTCAGTCAACTAATGCTCCTTGGTCACCTAGTTTCAATGTCTGTGATGGTTACCACTAAGCTAATAAAGTCGCAAATGTTCTATAGGATTATGATGTAATCATTTATTTGATCACATTTAGTGTTTATCTTGTCTTCTATTTTATTGCTCAAATTCTATTGATCATGTTATGTGACTACTAGTGTCAGTGGCTAGACATTATGTGCACCTTGTTACCTACCAACTATTTTCAAACAACCTTTCGTAATATACACATAGTTTATGTATATATAATTGTTTGAAATAACTAACAATTATTATATGCAACAATAATTAATTGTAGTATAAAATGTAGGTTAAGTGATTTGATTTTTTTTCTTTTTTTTTCACTTAACAACTTCATTGCATAATAAATAAATAGATAGATAGGTAATTAAAACAGATGTTTTTGAAATTAAATGAAAATATTAATTATCATATGTCCTCTCTCTTTTAAACTAATAGTTTAATAAAATATGTGTTAAATCATTATTTATTGTATCATGTATATTTATAATCTTCATGTAATAATGACTTTAGTACTTCTAATTAATCTTTTATATTCCTTTAAGATATACTTATTTATTCAATTTATTCATTTTCTAATATTCACTATTTATTCATTCTTCATTAAAGATTGATTATATTTTAAGTAGAAATGAAAACAACTCTGTTACATCATTTCTAGTGGATAAAAAAAAGGGTAAGACAGGATTAGTGCTTCAACAGGTATTCCTTTTTATTTTACCATAATAGGTAGAGGAGAGCTGTAAGACTTAAATCAACAAAACATAAAGTCAAGAAGCGAAATTGTAGTAGAATGATGTGATAGTATTGGAGTGTTGCCTTCAGTTAGTCAGTCAGTTAGTTATAAGTTATGTAGAACCTGTCACAATTGTCCATTAACTTAAATTACCATACAACATTAGTACAACGTAATGAAATTAACAAGATGGATAGCAATTGAATCGAAGGAACTGTACCTTCTCTGGTAGACAGATATTTTATCTACGCCGTAAGTGGAACAGGTTACTGAAAACATAATAGGCTTTTTAAATCTTTATCGGGATTCTATCATACACTAAAACACATAGAGTTAATGAGACCGAAAAATATCGCTTAATGTTATCATTTCTTATGACGGTTCACCACAAACTCTTACTCGACCAGCAGTGTTCAAGTACAGCATTCACAATGAGTTTCTCCAACGATATACAGCCTTGCCAAAAGGAATGTAGTAAAGGTGGGTGCAGAAGATATTACTTCATGACACTTCGAGTTTCTACCATTACTGTAAGGTGTATTGTCTCTTCATCTCAGCCACCAATACCAGATTTGTATTAGTAGTGTATATCACTTGATGTCTTTATAGAAATTTACGGGTTGGTAATATAATATTCTTGTAGGTCACTTGTTGTCACAGAATAAATTTCTTTTATATTTTATCAGAATTGTCTTCTATACTAAGTTGATAATCCTTGGAATCGATATGTATAGACTTTAGCTCTCTGAACTGCAGTTATTTGTTACAGTCCCCATGTTCACTTGCTGGGTTCATTTGGCGGGTGACTGCTGTATATTACAATATAACTCTCATTGAAAGCTTGGTTTTAAGCCATAGTTTCCACTCACATTATTCATTTATTTATTTAGCATATTGGATTACTCTTCACTAAGTTTAATTATAACAGAAAGTTTCGGTTGGCTCCGCCCGCATGAAATTAAACCTTTAGTAAGAATTACACTATAACGCCCAGTGCGCATGCACTAAATTCATGGAAAAATGACGAGAATACTTAATACGTGTTATGTTGGACAACTAAAGAGGAGTAACGAACTTTTAGACCTATGTTTTAGAACACTTTCAATTATTTTAGTTGTAAGCAATGTAAATATTTCATTTCTATGATTGTAACGTTACTCTTCCCTTATTCTCCTGTTCTGTATATTTACTGTTAGTATATTGTTTCTTATCATGAACTACAGTTAATTAGTTGTGTACGAGTTGCCTTTATTCACTACCATTGTCCCCTAGGTTTCGTATTAATGCTAAATTCCTAATTGGTTGACTCTGTAGTCTGATTTTGTGCATATATATGAAGGAATGCCTGAAATATAACATAATGTTGTCTGGTTGATTCATCGTCTTGTTTTCTTCCTATTTTCGCCTGGGGTCGAGTAGTCACTGGACAGACAAACAGGGACCGACTAGGCACTCTTTGGCGTTTGTTATTGCAACCACGTGCTCACAAGGCCATATCCTTAAATTGGTCTCATACATCACCATAGCAGTAATATTTTTTAAGTCATAATACTATGATTGTTAATACTGAGACTTTGAGGATAACCCCCTTTTCAGTATTAATCAAGTTTATAACAATACAATTTATTGCTAATAGTGCTGTAAATAAAAATCCAAACTGATGTAGTAAACGGGAAATGCAAAACATAACTCTTTTTTACAGAAAACCTATCATCTTATTAGAATTATGGTCTCCCCTTATGCTAATGACAGTTGTAAGACAATTCTCTGAGTGTTACTATTTACTTAAAGTTTATGATATTGTATATTAAGTAGCTGTAAAGCTTAACTGAGGGATTTGTCGTATAAAGGTATTTTTGTTCCTATAAACTTGAATTTGGTAATTAAGAGATATTGGCACTATGAATGACAATAAATCTAAGCTATAGTGGTAGGAGCAGACTATCTTATTAGTATCCGCATAATAACAGCGATCATTACTTGGGAATGACGGATGATACGTCTTAGAATTAGCTTCGATAGTCTAGGTCCATTTACTCGCTTGTCTTCACATACACTATAAGTTCCAAAATTATTCATTTTATTACCATACTTTTAATGCCTCTAGTTTTTTTTAATGTTGGATCATATTCATCAAGTTTCGTCTTTTCTTCATCATCACTGACGCAACTACTCGTACTATTTTGATTTTTATCTTAATAATTCCTTTTCACTTTCCTAATGTATGGCAAATTGAACCCATTCAGATGTATGCCGTTCTCTACATGACTAGTTACTGAACTGAACTTTGATTGTATACAAGTTAGTGAATATATGGTTATAAGCTAACTTCTCTTACTTTTCTTGTTTTTTTTTTGGTTTACTGATTACAGATTTGGACATTGTATTTTGATTTCTTGCGTGCGCGTCTTCTAGATAAGAAAGATTCAAAACATAATAAACAATTATGTCATTTAAATCAGAATACTGTTAAGCATAATAACTATACTACTTCCAACATGAATAATACTACTACTATTAGTAACAACTGCATAATTCATCCAGTTTCTGATATTCAGCAATCTAATATCCGTAATACTAACGTTCGCATGTAAGTTTATTTACCATTTTACTCTGGAATTTTCATGTGAAAGAGTCTTCATTTTATTTAAGTTGAAAACCTTTTAATAATTAACTTCATACTGTTAGTCTTCGTTATTATTTTGAAGTGCATACAAACAGCATATTGTAAAGAGTATAATGAATTTATTTCATTACAGTGGTTTCCTATCTCCAGTTATTTACACCAGTTCATGTATCTAAATCCAAATTAGATAGAAAACACATACAGAAATGAATTCGGTTGGATGTTGTTAGGAAGACACATCAGTGTAATGTATCATGGATTCAGGAATAGTTAAGAGACTGAACCTCTGCTTCATTACGTTTATTTTCCTTTCCAATAACTTTCAGCGTAACCTATTTCTGTAAGTATTTTTTACCTAATTTCGATATATGTTGTAAGCAAGTGGCAATAAGAAGTCGCCGAAATCAAATGAATCCATTTTATTCTACTCAATTATTTATGATAGTTAATTCCATATAGTTTTACACAACTTTAGTCAAATATCAGTGGAAGCCAAGAAGCATTCGACAGCTATTTCTTCTTAGTCTGGAAATCGTCAGCAGTATGAATCCACGATACCAGTTCGTTTTTAGAAAAATCAATAAACTCTTCAAAATTATCATAATAGCAATCGTTTTGGTCTTTGAAAAAGAACTAGTTAATCAATAGGATTAGTCATTAATGGCTAAATGTGCAGAAGACATTAGCTACAGTAGCACATTTTGAAACATTTAAACGATTCACTGACAAGCCTACATGTAAACAAAAACGATGAACGAATTTAGTCCTGAATATTAACAATCACCAGTGTCTAGGTGATTAAGGTATTCATCTTTTATCCAGAAATTTATAGGTTCAAAACTTACCCCACCTACTTCTCTCTGGGCAACCGATAGGTATCACTGACCTTCATTCGTGGAGTACAAATCAATAGCAATTACACGAATCCGTACTTTATGAGGAAAATAGTTGAATATCAACAACGGAAAGTTGTTGAAATGTTATTTATATTTATTTAACACAATTGATGGATATTGTGGTTGAACAGTCTTGTAGATAGTGCGCTGTCAGTATCTCATTGTAAACATTAACACTGAAATGCGCAAATAAATTCAATAGCTCAGCCTTTAATTGGACAAAAACATTTGACCTGGATTCCACTGTTAGCCATATTATGTTAATATTGTTTCTTTTTTTTCAAGAGTATTATTTCAAAGAGAAATTATGGTATACTGATTAAGTTGAAGAAAACCGTAATGAGTAGTAGTTGAAGCGTGTAGGAGAAAAAAAAATAGTTGAAGTGAGAAATTAGAATTCCAGATAAATGACAAAAGAAAAGTTCAACAATGCCCTTGAAATATTTGTTTTTGATATATCTATTGAAGAAAATGATAAATAAGAAAAGATTTAATGAACTGTTTTAAATTCTTTTTAAATTATTTCATTTACTTAAGTACAAATTTTCAGTACAAGTATGCACCAAAATATGTATGCACCATACAATTAGTAAGAATGTGTTGTTAAGATATGAAGAAGAAGAAGAAGAAGAAGAAGAAGGAAACATTAGGTATCAAAATGGTCAAACTTAACAAGAGAATGAAAGAACTACCTGATAGACGATATTTTCGAATAGAAATACAGCTAAGAGAGATCAGTTTCGTATAAGAATTCCTCTCATTTTATGAAGGAAAAACGTAATAGATAATCACATTCAGGATCGCTACTGGCTTTTATTGTGAGCCATATCTGATAAAAGTCGTGATTGATCAACAGTGATCAGTCTTAGAAAATTCTTCTTTCATATTACGACTTTGTGCTATAAATTGATCTTTTCTTTGCTTCTGTACCCTGCCACAGCGTCGTAATATAATGCAGGATATAGAAGTCGGTGGGACATTTATAATTCAGGATTTTTGAAAAGTAACCGTTTAGTCACTACTATTGGGCCGATAATATTGTGTGCTACTCTTATCTAGTATTCCGCGATTCTACAGCTTCACTAACTGTATCCCAAACCAAAACAAAATTTGAGTAAGTAGCGAAATGTAATCAGATATCGGGCAACAGAAAGCGAAGTAAATAAATACAAAAGAGTTTATGTAAGACCCAGCACTTTCTCCATTATTCATTAGTGCTTACTGGCTGAAAAATAAATCAGTCATCGCACATCTTTGCAACAAAGCTTTCAGTATGCATTATTCAGAACTGTATCGTGCTAACAAAGATAGTGGCGTCAAGTAAATTGTCATCACTTCATATATGAACTAATTGCAAGTACATAATCATCCACTTTTATTGACTTTCGCCGAGTGATCGTTTCAGTTTACAATTAATAATCAATGGTTTAACAATTAAGTCACTCATTTTTTCAATCAGAAGTTCTCAATTTCTTTCAACTTTTTAGTGTAACCAAGTACTCTCTATCTTAGTGATTTTATATTGATTATTTTACTATGCCTTTTTACCTAGACCATATTTTCATAAACTTTAATACATTATTCCCTTTCAGATCTACGAAAGGTTTATCTGGCTACATTGAACGCACTAACGGAAACCAAAGTCAGTTATTTATTGTACTATATTATTTTCTGTTAAGTTGAATTTTGGTAAGCAGGGGAATTTAAGACGTTTATTTTATCTTAATTTGGGATTCATCATATCGGCGATGTTCACACTGTGATTTGAACACAACATCTATTTCTTAGAATACCAGTATATCAGCTGATTAAATTGTTGAGTTTAGGTATTATTACGAGTTTGCAATTTCCCTCCTTTTGCATGTTCATCAACTGGATATATTTAATGCTTACACAAGCCCTTATATGTATACATCGATTGAAGAAAACATTTTAACTATGGATCAAAAAATATTTTAAACTTCTAGAACCTGTTGGATATGTGTTCTTTTTTATACCAGGAACGCATTCACACGATTTGACTTTTTAAAGCTTGAAGTATTGACTTTATTTACATTGTTGTGCCGCTTAATTACTTCCATACTTCGTTGATTTTACAGACCACAAATTATTAATTAGAACATATGGAATTACTAAACTTAGAAGTAGCCAGTGAATACAAACGATTAATTGAATATAATATTCACCATGAGTTCTAACATAAACTGAAGAGAATTTTGGAACAATTGTGGCTTTTTGTTTTCGTAACTAATAGTCACATGTGTTCTAAAATTTATGTCAGTCACAAACCACATAGAGGGTGACATATGTGCATCAGCTTACGTGACTACGTTATGCATCTCCTAACTTTCTCAGTCAGTGAGAGTTCACAACTTTATCGACCGAATTGTTATCTTTCCCTACTACTCTGTATCGAAGCTAAATATTACCTACTCGATCATCGCACCCTGTTCGAGTGTTACTTATAATCAACGTCCTACAGCCTACCCATATCATCCTATTTTCATAGATCTTATTTCATAGCCATTTGTTAGCATAGAATAGACTTTTACGCAACATATTCATCCCTCGGTTGGAAGATGGACATCTCGTCTACTCCATAGGTAATGCGAATTGGCAAACGTTAGACAAGCTCTTTTAATCCACGAAGTGAATTCTTTGGGCATCAACCCATCAGTGCTGAGGAGACTTCGAAGGGAGGTGTACTGTTGAACGTACTTAACTACTTCACTCCGTATAATTTATTTAGGGGATACTTACAAACCATTCTAAAAGTAACCTTTTCCACTTACAGGGAGTAAAACGCCTCTCGAATATGTTCGCATCGTTACCTATGGTGTTTTTGAACTTGTAAATATTGTCAGTGTTTTCATAGTCTACATTTTCTGATTGAATAGGTGAACCTCCTGATAGATCATGTTTAATATTCTGGGGAATAAACTTTACAACCAAAGTGTATATCAAGGCTATCAATCCAGGATGCAGATATGTCAATATTTGCAGTCCTTAACATCAATAGTGAACGAATGCTATCCTTTATCGATATTTTCATACCCTTTGAACAAGCTTCTGTAGCTTAGAGGGTATTGCATTTTCGTCTGAAGAGATAGGTACTAGATTTAGGTCTTAATGCTGACGTTAGCACTATATTGAAGGTATATGCATCTGATGAGTTTCATATTTTACATATAGCCACATTAAGTTTGCTAAAATTATTGTCGTATTTGAAGGAAGAAATCTCCAAAAGTCATGTAACTAAGCTAAAAATTTTAACTACAGTTTTTATGTATTGTTCACATGACTTCAATTAAGCTCGAAAATGGGATTGTTCAGTCAAACATCGCAAACCCAGGATCACACTTACTAAAACCAACATATGAAATCCCTCATTTTAAATGTTTAATAGTCGTAATGATTCCGAAGTCTTTTAAATTGTTGATGAAGACGATGATAAGCATGAAGGACTTGTAGTGTAATGTAAGTGCGTATGTGTGTGTGTAATGTTTCTGTATGGAAATCTTTTGTCGTTTCAGTAGTTTGTTTTCTTTTTTCTACTTAAAGACAACATATCTCTTTAGTTCTATACATTGTTTACTCTCCTCACTAACTACTTCTTCAACTAGTTAGGTAATAAAGGTAGTTTAGGTATGTTGGTAAGCAGTTAGGTAGTTCATGAAAATTTTCACTGAAAAAAAGAAAATAATAAGTGTTTATAATTTTTTTTCCACTACTACTTAAATACTTACTAAGTGTGTTCATTTTTTTATTGTAATCCTTCTTTTGGAATTTGATGTTGTATATCACCTTTTTCTGTAATTTCAGTGCACATTTTGCTATCAAGAATGCATCTTCTTTTATGTGGATGCTACTTAAATAATTGTGTATGTGAAGTATTTCATTCATGTTTTTACTCTGTATTTTATTATTATTTTTATCTATTTTTTTTCTTTTCCTTATTTCATCTCAATTAAATTTTCACTTTCCCTAAGTTAATGTGTTGGCTTTGTTTTATGCCTGCTTGTCCATAATGCTTCCAATGTTTAATTAATGTTATCAAAATTTGATTGTTAGTGATAAGCGAAATACGGAACATGAATTTGTGACTTGTCTTCGACTGGGTGCTCCTACCTAATTGGAGTTTATGTTTACTCTGTGACTAAAGCTTAGTCTATTCGTATCAAATGCCACTGCGTTATCCACTAGACTACAAGAAACGTTTACTGTATTTTGCTATATGTGCACATTGAGCGGATAATTTCCGTACACTAGTGTTTCATAAGTATTATTATAGTATATAGTGCGGTGTTATTTGGTAAAGACGGTCTGAATTCACATTCCTATGTGAACACTAACACTGCAGTGTGATAGGTGTGTCTATCTGTAGACAAGTCTCAAATAGGATTAAATGCACGTTGTAGATTCTATGTGTCATTTACAATCTCACTTGTAATTTCTTATTATCGAGACAGTTTCATCTTAATAACAGACTCTGTTAGGAGTTAATGCATTTAACTTTTATTCAGTCGATCTTTGGCTGGCCTGTAGCCGATTACACGAAACTGTACTTTTATTACTGGAAGTTTGTGCTACCAACTTATTAATATTTGAGTTTGGATTTTGATTAGTCACTGTTACGATTTAAATCCAAAGTGGATTACTTTTATCTTTAGAAAGTACCGGTTTAACAAGTTAGGGATTATCTGGATTCCTTAACTTCATAAATAACATATTTGCATTTGAAACTAAAGTATTGTGTTTAGGTGCTAATGTGGAAATCAGCAGGTAGATGCAATCATATCCAGCTGACAAGTTATAAGTAGGATAAAACGGGTGCTCTGTATTTTCACTACTAGTGGTAATTTTATATATTCAAAATATCGTCGTTTTGTTTTAATCTACGCGTGGTAGATAATTACACTAATTTTTTATCAGATTAACTTTTCAACGTTATTCCAATCAGTATCTATGTACAGTTATGATACTGATGATTATTTGCTTTCTCTTTTAATCCGTTTTTTTCTTATTTTTTATCTTGAGTTTCGGGAGAGAACCTACTTTACAATGTGATCTATTATAATGCAACTATAATCAAACTTTTTAATCAATGACTTATCTTCAAATGAATATCCCCCCTTGGCTCCCTCGCCAGTATTTATCTCTATGTTTTATTTGTACTGCTAGTATGAATACGTTAGTATTTAACATAACATCCGTAATTAATGTCTGATTTAAATGTGCAGATAAGAGGAAACGTCTTTTGACTACATCCTGTCTTACTTTATTTTCGTCTTCAACTTATCCTAGACACCTGTTGTGATTTGGTGTTTACGATTGGGTTTTGTTTTCATTCTGGTAATTTTTATAATGATGATTACATAATTTATGATGGATTCTAAAAGATAAGTTTCTTTACTTAGCTCGAAATTTAAACCAAGGGAACTTTTAATCTCTTAATTTATTTAGATAAAAAATTATTATTATTACTTATTATAAGATAAAGCCTTTGTTTAGTATTAAACAAGCTAACAGACAGATCCTCCTGATAGAATCACTTGTTATCTCTCATGACTATTCAGTGATCTCTAACATGAGATACAGTGAGTCATAAACAAAATTGTGGAATTGCATAACTCACGTGTCCCCACTTGAGAGCCTAAACCATGTAATTTCTGTCCGTTTCATAATCACTAAAAGTACCCTGCTTTCGAATATCGGACGGAGAGAGAAATAAACAGTATGTAGTATGAATGTTAATTTAAATCTAGTTTATACTGGAGCTTGTAATTCTGAGATACCTTCTTAAAGTAAGCATCTAATTAAATATAACACAGCCCATCATTCTTTTCCCGACCGTGCTGCTACCTTGACGTGGTGGTCGGGCTTGCCTATCGTGATGACTCAATCGGGCTATACTGGCTGGAACAATCGTTCCTCTAGGTCCTACCATGCCAGGCAGGTCGGTTGAAGAGCGGTGAGACCAAAAGCAGCAAATAGAAGGTTCGAGGACGAAGTCGTACTGCCGGCTGTACAGAGGTGTGACGGCAGTAAGGTGTTTCCTTCGGACAACCAGCATAGCAACGATGCTGCCTTCCCACAAAGGAAGGGCGGGGTTAGAAAAGGTCGACCCTAAAAATGCACACCTCACCTTACTCCACGGATTTCCGTCTCCGGCAGTAAGGCCTCAACAAGTACGGAGCTACAACAACAACGAAAACCTCTCTCAAAAAGGCCGTGTGTGATCGGCCTCAAGCAGTTGTTCCTTGGGCACTGCGGTCACGCTCCCAGGTCTTTCAGACCAACCCTAACACATTTTGCTTTTCAGGTACATGAAGAAGAACCCTTCCACAGTGTGGGCAACTGGGAAGAGATAACCGCCCTCATACCGCTAACAACACGCAAGATCACCGCCATTTTAATCAAACTCCTTCTATTCCTAATGTTTATCCTACCCCCACCTTCAAGCCCAAATCCTTATCTTCAACTTCCTCCTGTGTCATTAGTGCCAACGATTCCGGCCCACGAAATAACGCCCCGAGCATACTAAGACCACGCTCCAAACTTCACATTGGTGCATTCAATGTACGAACCCTGTGTCAAATAGGGCAACAAGCCTCCCTAGCTAGGACATTAGAATCCCGCGCCATTGGTGTATGTTGTGTCTCCGAAACACACATACAGGATCCTAGAGTGGTCATTCACTTGACCTCACCTAGTCAGAGTAAACAACCTTCGCGAAACACTCTTCGTTTATCTGGCGATTCAACAGCAACTTCCCATGGGCTCGCCGGTGTAGGTATTGCGTTAAGTATGAGAGCAGAACAGGCGCTTCTTGAATGGATTCCTGTCGACAGTCGCCTATGTGCCGTTCGACTAAATGGTTCAGTAAGAACTCGGAAAGATAGGGACACACGCCGTTGTCTTTTCGTTGTTTCTGCCTACGCTCCCACCGACTGCAGCCTGGATGAAGTGAAAGATGAATTTTACAGAAAACTTTCTGAACCTCTTCATAGGGCCAAACACTCAGATTTGGTAATCTTGGCTGGTGATTTTAACGCCCAAGTAGGTAGTTTAAACCAATCTGAAAGACATTTAGGTGGATGCCTCAGTGTTCCAGCTCAGAGAACGGATAACGGCGACCGTCTGCTGCAGCTTTGCTCAGATAATCGGTTATTTCTAGCTAATACGAACTTTAAGCATAAGCAGCGAGATCGTTTAACATGGCGACCTCCTCAATCAATCAATCAATGCCTGTTACTCCAAGTGGAGCATAGACCGCCCACCAGCATTCTCCAGCCAACTCTGTCCTGGGCATTCTTTTCTAGCTCTTCCCAAGTGCTGTTCATTCTCTTCATGTCTGTTTCCAATTCCCGACGCAATGTGTTCTTGGGTCTTCCTCTGTTTCTGTGGCCTTTAGGATTCCAAGTCAGTGCTTGTCTTGTGACACAGTTTGATGGTTTCCTCAGTGTGTGTCCAATCCATCTCCAGCGTCTTTTCCTAATTTCTTCCTCAACTGGAAGTTGATTAGTTCTCTGCCACAACAGGTTGTTGTTGATGGTATCTGGCCAAGAGAACCGAAGAATCCTACGCAGACAGTTGTTTATAAATACTTGTATCTTCTGTAGGATACTTTTCGTAGTTCTCCAAGTTTCAGCTCCATACAACAGGACTGTCTTCACATTTGTGTTGAAAATTTTGACTTTTATATTGACTGACAGTTGGTTTGAGTTCCAGATATTTTTCAGTTGTAGAAATGCTGCCCTTGCCTTACCAATCCGCGCCTTCACATCCGAATCAGACCCTCCTTGTTTGTCGATGGTGCTGCCCAAATATGTAAAGGTTTCAACGTCTTCCAGAATTTCTCCGTCAAGTGTAATTGGGTTAGTGTTTGCTGTTTTGTATCGGAAGATCTTGCTTTTCCCTTTGTGTATGTTGAGACCTACTGCTGCTGAGGCTGCTGCTATATTGTTGGTCTGCTTCTGCATTTGATGATGTGTGTGAGAAAGAAGAGCTAGGTCATCTGCAAAGTCCAAGTCATCTAGTTTCGTCGATGTTGTCTATTGTATTCCGAGAGTGACTTCAGATGTTGCAGTCTTCATGATCCAGTCGATGACCAGTAGGAAGAGGAAGGGCGAGAGTAAGCAGCCTTGTCTGACACCGGTCTTCACTTCGAATGAATCTGTGAGCTGACCTCCATGCACGATTTTACAATGTAGTCCGTCGTAAGAATTTCGTATGATGTTGACTATCTTCTCGGGTACGCCGTAATGTCGTAGAAGGCTCCATTATATTCTCCTATCCACGCTGTCGAATGCTTTTTCATAGTCGATGAAGTTGATGTAAAGTGGTGGATTCCATTCAATTGATTGTTCAACAATGAACCGTAGAGTAGCGATTTGGTTGGTATACGATAGGTATTTACGGAATCCGGCCTGTTGATCTCGGAGTTGGCCGTCGACTGGGTCCTTTAATCTGTTCAATAACACTCTGTTGAAGACCTTTCCTGGTACTGAAAGTAATGCCTCTGTAGTTCTGACAATTGCTGAGATCGCCTTTCTTTGGTATCTTGATGATGTACCCTTCTTTCCAGTCTGCTGGAACTTGTTCTTCCTCCCAAATCTTTCTGAAGAGAATGTGGAGTATCTTTGAAGTTGTTTCTATATCTGTCTTCAGTGCCTCCGCTGGTATGTTGTCTGGTCCTGCTGACTTGCCACTCTTGAGCTGTCTGATGGCCATTTTGGTTTCTTCGACTGTTGGTGGGTTTGTGCTTATAGGGAGATCCGTAGCTGCTGCTTCGATGACTGGTGGGTTCAGTGGGGCTGGTCTATTCAAGAGTTCTTGGAAGTGCTCTACCCACCTGTTCCGTTGTTCATGCACTTCAGTGCTTGGTTTGCCAGCCTTGTTCTTGATTGGCCGTTCTGGCTTGTTGAATTTCCCAGCTAACTTCTTCGTTGTATCGTATAAGAGCCTCATATTTCCTTCTCTTGCAGCATTCTCCGCTGTCATTGCTAGGTCTTTAACAAATTTTCGTTTATCCAACCTGATGCTCCTCTTCACTTGCTTGTTGACTTCGGTGTATTCGGCCTGTGCCTTGGCTTTCTCTGCTCTTGTCCGACTGTTATAGGTCGCTGTCTTTCTGTTCCTCCTTTCTTGGATCTTGTCCAGAGTACTAATAGAAATCCACTCTTTCTGGTGTTGTTTCTTGAGACCCAAAACCTCCTGACATGTTGAGGTTATTGTTCCCTTAATCTCTTTCCAGTTGTCTTCCATATTAGTTTCACCTTTTTCTAGTAGATCTTGAAATGCCTGGAACTTGTTGCTGAGAATTAATTTGAATTCGTTGCGTTTGTTAGTATCCCGGAGAAGGGCTGTATTAAACTTGTGTAATACTGCTGCTCCAGTTGTCCAGTGCTTCCTCAGCTTCAGTTTCATTTTAGTTACCACCAAATGGTGGTCTGAAGCTATGTCGGCTCCTCTCCTTGCTCTTACGTCTTCCATGGTCCTTCTAAACTTCTTATTGATGCAGATGTGGTCGATTTGGTTCTCCGTAATGTGGTCCGGTGAAACCCATGTAGTTTTGTGTATACGTTCGTGGGAGAAAATGGTGCCACCTATAATCATTTTGTTGAAGGCATATAAGTTCACAAACCTCTCACCGTTATCATTCTTTTCTCCCAGTCCATGTTGTCCCATGATGTCTTCATACCCGGTGTTATCCACTCCGACCTTGGCTTTGAAGTCGCCCATCAGAATGGTCAGGTCCTTGGCTGAACATTTCTCGATGATTGACTGCAGCCTCGCATAGAACTGGTCTTTGTCGTCTTCGTGGCTGTCATTGGTGGGTGCGTAGCACTGGATGACATTCATTGCAATCCCTTCCTTCTTCGTCTTGAAGGATGCTGTGATGATCCTAGGTCCATGAGGTCCCCATCTTATAAGAGACTTCCATGCATCTTGGGATAACACCAATGCTACTCCTTGTGTGTGGGGGGCGTTTTCTTCTTCGTGGCCGGAGTATAAAAGCACATTTCCCGAGGATAACAGTTGCTGTCCAGCTTGCACCCAATGCGTTTCGCTTATTCCAAGTATCTTCAGGTTGTATCTTTTCATTTCTTCAGCTATTTGCATGGTCCTCCCTGTTTCCCACAGCGTGCGGACATTCCACGTACCTATATTAATTGCTGCTCTGGTTGTCAGAAGAGACATCGGCCTCGTGGCTTCCGAAGAAACTCGGCTTTCACCATGAGGCGTCATAACATACCTTCCAACTCCCAGGGCAGAGTAAAAATGGTTATAAAGGTTTTTACTGGTTAGCGTTTTTTTAGCACGTTTGCTGTTTTACGGGATGGGGTTGCTAGCCCCATGCCCAACCCTCCTCCTTTATCCGGGCTTGGGACCGGCAGCAACCCTAGGGGCTACAGGCGGAGTTATGGCGACCTCCTGGCCCTACTCAAATAGACCATATCGCGATTAGTCACCGTTGGAGAGGCTCGATAGAAGATTGCCGATCTTTCTGGAGTACATGTTTAGATTCCGACCACACTCTAGTGAGAGCACGCATTTGCTTGCGTCTTACCGGGCGGAGAAAAACTACCACAGGAAAACCTTTTAGATTTCATTTTAGTAATGAAGCAGCCAAGATTAAATTCCAGGAACAACTGAAGAATCACTTAGGCAATTATAAAGATGCGTCCCGACTAGATACTGCTTGGCAAGATGTTCAAGCAGCTGTGGCATCTACAATGATATCTATCAAGGACTTAAATCAACATGTCAAGAAAAATCAATGGATCTCAATGGCTTCTGTTGATTTAATAGACTCCCAATGACTTATCCCATCGGGCTCCGAACACGATTATGAGCGACGAGTAATCAGGCACAAACTGACGAAAAGTCTGCGAAACGACCGTGATCAGTGGTGGGTAACGAAAGCAAAGGAAATGGAAAAGACAGCGGCGATAGGTAACACTAGACAACTTTTCAAGTTGATAAAAGAAACTGTGGTTAAAAAATCCAGCGTTAGTGAGACGATTTCCGAAAAAGATGGAACGCTTATTAGCTCTCAGTCTAGACGTTTAGAACGATGGGCTGAACACTTCAAGGAACAGTTTAGTTGGCCTTCAGCTACTCTAAAACTTCCCACTATTTCGAGACAGCCAGAATGGAAAGTCGACTTAGGTCCCTCGACTCTTGTCGAAGTCGAAAAAGCTATAGCCAATCTAAGGCGAGGCAAAGCAGCGGGTCCAGATGGATTATCCTCAGAGGTCTTTAAGGATGGCGGTCCCACTTTGACAACCAGACTGACTGATATTTTGACTAAAGTTCGGGAACTTGACATAATTCCATCTGACTGGTGTCGATCGTTAATCGTCCCAGTATATAAGAAAGGGTCAAAATCGTCCTGCGATAACCATAGAGGAATTAGTTTGACTAATATAGTGTCTAAAATACTAGCTTCTATAATTATCAGACGCTTAATTGCAACTCGTGATCTCCTATTACGAGGAAATCAGGCTGGTTTCAGACCTGGTCGCGGTTGTATAGACCAGATATTCACCGTTCGTCAGATCTTAGAACACAGACATACTTTTCGGCGGCCGACAATAGTGGTTTTCCTTGACTTGAAAGCAGCATTTGACTCCGTAGACCGTGAAGTTCTATGGCAGTGTCTTTCATTGAAAGGCGTGCTCCAAAAGTACATAAACCTTGTTAATGCTCTTTACTCAAACACTATTAGTCGTGTCAGAGCATATGGCGAACTGTCGTCTGAACTTGTAACATCAAGTGGTGTCCATCAAGGCTGCCCACTTTCCCCATTTTTATTTAGTTTCATAGTTGACATACTGTTGGAAATTACACTTTCATCGTCTGACTTTTCAGGAATTGATCTCCTACCAGGAAATCCACTTATTGACCTAGAATATGCTGACGATATAGTCCTGTTCGGCGAAGACGCTGATACGATGCAGAAGCTTTTAACAGCAATAAGCTCCGATGAAAGCATTCTCAGAATGCGTTTCTCCCCCTCTAAATGCAAACTACTGCTCCAGGACTGGTCTTCTTCAACATCCGAACTAAAGATAGGGAGTGAAGTAGTTGAGCACGTTGACCACTTCACTTATCTTGGAAGTCTGATTAGCCCTAATGGGTTAGTCTCTGACGAAATCTCAGTACGAATTCAAAAAGCTCGTTTGGCTTTTGCCAACTTACGTCACTTATGGCGTAGACGAGATATTCGTCTCTCAACGAGAGGGAGAGTGTACTGCGCAACAGTTCGCTCTGTCTTACTGTATGGATGTGAGACGTGGCCATTAAGGGTAGATAACACTCGAAGGTTATTAGTTTTTGACCATCGATGTCTACGAAACATTGCTCGCGTTAGCTGGGATCACTGGGTAAGTAATAACGAGGTTAGACGACAGGTGTTAGGCAAATGTCGTAAATCAGTCGATGAGGTTGTGAATCTTCATAGACTGAGGTGGTTGGGATATGTGTTGCGTATGCCCAACCACCGTCTTCCTCGACACGCAATGCTGGCTGATATAGGAATAGGATGGAAGACAGTTAGAGGTGGCCAAACTAAAACATGGCATCAGTCCATGAAGTCACTGACTGCCGGTTTAAGTCGTGTCGGTAGCTGCAGACTACCTGGATGAGGTCCTCGCGGTTACCGTAACCAGTGGCTAGAAACACTGAGTGACATGGCCCAGAATCAGTCACAATGGCGCAGATGTATTTACTCATTGTCCTCCTTTAAATCATGAGCTTTAAATTATTCCATTACTTTCTTTCAACGCCTCCTGAACCATATTCTATATGTTCACATTCCTTGTTACTATTATTATTTTATTTTATTGAAGTGATTTCTACTAGTGGTGGTGGTGTTAATCTTGCGGTGCCATGGTGGTATGGCAACTTGAACCGATGCACA
This sequence comes from Schistosoma mekongi, assembly GCA_034768735.1. Lineage (NCBI taxonomy): Eukaryota > Metazoa > Platyhelminthes > Trematoda > Strigeidida > Schistosomatidae > Schistosoma > Schistosoma mekongi. Next base: position 17,687,045 of record CM068307.1, on the reverse strand, counting down.
CATGTGCCAGGTTCTATGTTGATTGTACATACATACATACCATCATTCTTTTACCAGTTTTTAAAAGATGCTGATTAAACGAACTATTTTCCCACTTTCTGAGGCTAGAGTACAGTATACGAGCGACCAGAACGCATTGTTTAAATAACCGTGAAAAATTCCCAATTAACTAATGTGATACGCAATATTGACGTAAATGTTCTGCGAATTTGAACTAAAACTGCACTCTATAAGCAATATATCAAAGCTACGATTAATGCTTAAGTTGATAGTTAGGAATTTTACTTAAAATTAAGCTTCTATTGTCAAGTTTCAAGGTAAGTGATAGGCAGTATATTACGAATAGTCGACGAGTAGACTCTTTACTTCGATACGTAGTTGCAGCTTCATCTGCCAACATATTTATTAGGAATTTGGAGAAACTTCTCTCTCTAGGACTGATACAGGCCATCTAACCTTCTTCCCCACTCACACTGAGACTAAGACTAACCCAATATGCTAGAAGGTTGGTGAGAAATCACGTATTGCAGGTACAATGTAGGAGCAGTACAGAAAACAATGGGAAAGATGTATGAAAACCCAGTGGTTTACAACACTAGCACCAAGTTCTCTCCGACTTTACATTACGTTTCACTCAGTCTTATAGTACTTTTGAATTTCAATTCTGGAATATGATTTGAAATTAAGGCTGGGGACAGGATTTATCATATGGATCAATACTGACAACAGGATTTCGCGATTCTAGTTAAAACTATGATTTTGTGCAAAATTCACTTTGATGTACACCCATTTATGAATTAATCATTTTAACAAGTATTTTCGTGAAGGAGGCACACTGTAGTGAATGTTTACCCCAAATTCTTTGAAAAGTATCCTGACAGCTTTTCAGTGACGAAGATGAATTTCTATAGTTCAACGGGGGGTGGGGGTAACGTTACTATAAAACTCTGATTCATTTATTTACCATGTAAATTATTTATATTCCCCGTAATATAATTACGTTTTTGTAGAGAAGTATTTTATTCATAAATTGTTATTGGCTTATAGTGGTTAATGAATCGTAGCGATGATTGACTAATTCATAAAAAAATGCGTGGATGTTTCAAGTATGCCGTTTATTCATTCCCATACTATACCCTACCCCTTCCTGACAATAAATGTTTTTCACGTAGTCTTATTTAAATGCTCGTATGTTTTTATCTAGGTGACAAGGCTACCTTCTAAACCTATGTTTCGTGCTGTTCATCCCTCGTCAACGGTACCCACGTTAAGTCTTCAGTGATCTGATGCTCCTTGGCAGATAATCGGGTCTTGCACCACCTAGTTTCACCGCTTGGGGACACTAGTTATCCTGGTCATATCTGATTTACTGTAAAACTGTTACGTATCCATCGATTTTTCACTTGGTAGTAAATGACTGGTGTTATGTTTGTCAAGTCGTTAGTACAAACCAAATTCCCTTGATCAAGTTCCGGCGTGGTAGACATGAAACCGAAGTGACCCAGGAAAGAATCTACCACAAAACATCAATTTTCATATGATTACTGATACGCCCTGCTAATGAGGGTCAAATAACACTAAACCTGTATGAAGTAATATTTCCTACTGACTAACTTAAATCATAAAATAATGACAACACAACGCGGCCATGTTACAATTTACTGGATAGAATTTGATTACCTTTTAGTTTTATTGCCTTCAGGTCGACCTACTTAGTATGGTAGGTTATGAAGGAACGAGTGTTCCAAAAACACCACTCTATTAGATTGTCACAATTTATCTATTCCGTTCAGCTCTTGGTAATGGCATCTTCAGTCGCTACCAGGAATCGGACTCAAAGTCTAATGGTCTTACAGCCAGCGTGTTTTTTTTACACTTTTGAATTTGAGTCAAAACGGTATTGAAACGGCTTCTATTGGAGTATTCTATAGATAGTGCGATTGAGTGGCTTGGAATTTCACTAGATGTACCTAGGTACTGCAGTGTTTCTGTTGTGACTTTTTACTAAATTCTTCATAAAAATGTAATAAGCCTCCTTAGTTGAGTGAAGTCATGCTTGTTCACAACTTTTTTAGTCAAACTATTTCTCCTACTACGTAATTTTTTTTCCTAATTTTGACCATTTTTATTGTGATCTCGTCTCTTTCTTTTATGTCTTCACATGACTGTATTTCTAATTGTATTGCATGTTGACTTTTTGATGCCTATTAGTACTAAAATTTTATGAGTTTAAATAATGTGCTATGCTTGGTTATAGCATAAAGTTTTGTTTCTTTCATTAACTAAATAAGTATCTATAAATTTGTGAATCTCAAGTGGATCAAGATGTCTTTTTTTTTACTGGAAAATTTTCATTCTTTCTTTAAAAAGCGTTCAGTTTGCCTTTTTACAAAGTTACAGTTTCCAAATGGTGATAATAACTTTTATTCCATAACTATTAAATAATCTACTGTGATCGTTAAGCGTAAGAAATTATCATCGCATCGTAGAAGTTATTGTGTAGAGTTCAGTTAAAATGATATGATTAGTTTTTTTTTCAAAAGAAGAGGTGGTAGTTACCTCCACGGATGCATATATATATATATATATATATATATATATATATATATATATATATATATATATATATATGCTAATTTTACTTGGTTCACCTGTAATCTATAACTGTTCACTCTGGAAATATGGCTGAAATCCACCGAGGCTTCTTTCTTAATATTTATAAAAGAATTTTCTATTTTATTCACTGTATTCTTTTCTTGAAAAACTGATAAGTCACTCAAATGGCAAGGTTAATAAAAATGTAAATTACTTATCTAAACTCCATCACGACTTCTCATTAATTCTGAAGTAACTGATTTGTAAACATATTATTGTAGTTAAGTTGAAGTGGTTTTGTGAATGCTGTACTTTTTTTATTTATCGAAGATTGACTTTGATTGGGCACCATTGGAAACCAGAGAGCACGAAACAGCCCTTTTGTTTTATCATGAGACTTTCCAAGAGTTCCGCAAGAGATAGTTATTGACAGTGTCAGTCGATGAATGTTGCATTATACTGCAATTTGTTTGAAGTGGGGATTCTACTAATTGACTCCGGTCAACCCACTGGTGCTTGCGGTTATACGTTCTTCGCATGATCTAAAGGTCCTGCGTTTGATCCATGGTAGTAGGTGTGTATGTGTGCACACTAGCATCGAGGAGTTTCATACTGGGATCAGGCAGCTGTCCAGTGCTCCTTGGTTTTCAGCAGTTGTCTCATACATGTCATTTCGTCATATCAATTTCAACTATCCCCAAGTACGAATATTTTGGCATTACTATTCCTTAAACTTTAATATGTTACACAACCCTTCGTAAAACACCTGAATACAGCTTTTCTTAAGCATTACGAAGTGAAATTACGAAACAGTCTGAAACGTAAATTGTAAATTAATTGTGGATGTGAGTCAATGTCCATTTGAAGAAACTAAGAAAATTGTGGTTAGTTAAATGAAAATTAGAAGTGAGCGTATTAATTTTGAGCTGGGTAGTTTGATCCTACAGCTGATTCTTTAGGAACTATATGTTCACGATTGCCAGTCTAATTAATTTTTGAACTATGTAACCCAGTGTTTCCAACCACTGGTCATAGATTCCAACCGGTTAGTCTTCACCTACCAACATAGACCAGTAGTCAATTACTTTATATATCAATACTACGTCTTGTTTTGATCAACTCCTAGATATCTTCCAGTAAACTCTTACTCTAGCCGACATTGAACACTATGATTATCTTTTCATCATTATTCGAATTTTTGTTTACTTTGCAAAAATCATATATCGATTTTCCAAATTTTGTTTCCTAACCAATTTCAGATATTCTAAATGGTCATATACCACTAGTTCCTCCAACCTACACTAATTTTAATCCTTCCCAATATAATATAAACATATCAAAACATAATGTATGCAATAATTATAATCAGGTGTCATCGATAACTTCATCATCGGCAGCATCAATACACCAGCATCAACAACATAACTATCAGCAATCTATTGATATGCATGATAAAATTGATAAGATGAAATCACAAGAAAACAGCAATTCATTACAACTATCTGAGAATTCATTGCGAATATTACAAAATTTATTAGAAACTATTAAAAATGCAATGTTCACTTATTCCGCACAACTGTCAGCATCATCAATGCCATCATTGTCAACAACATTTTGGTATCAAAATGTTATTACTGTTAATAGTAACAATAAGAGTAGTGATGATCAGAATTTATCCAATTTACCAATGAATAATTTTAATAAATCAACTAACTATAAACTAATGATCCCCAAACGTGTCGGTAAGATTTTTTATTACATTGATAACTTTTATATGTAAGCTTTGATAGATGGATAATATGTAAATCTGTTAGTAGAGAGAAGAGTTCCTCATCCTTGTCATGCACAAATTCATGTAATTGGCTTCAAGTACAAGTATTGGTATTACTACCTAATTTCCCAAAGCCTGAACGGATGTGACGAGTTTCAGTCATGTGAATTAGAGGTTGAAATTTAGGCGTCTTTATTAAGTTGTTCTCAAATTCATGGATAAACGAATAGTAACGAAATGATACATACCATAACTACTACTGCACCTGTTTCATTATAGTTCAAGACTTGACACAACTGCATACTTTTGTCTTGCGAAGCAGAACTAAGGGTTAATATTATGTTTAATGAGTATCAGATGACTAATCAATACACTCTGCAAACCCAAATTAACAAGGTTGGTTTCAAACCTAATCATACCTCTATTGTGTTAATGTCTACCTTTCATCAGGTTCTAAGAGGATGTGAGTGCGTTGGAAATATCTGCTGCGATGTGTTACAGAGATCCTGAAGAATCATTGAAGAGGCAGATAATACTTCATCTGATGACCATTCAGAAGTATTAGTCTGGCATCTTTATGTTGTTCAAATACCCAACTTCTGATTTTCAGATTTAATTACGATGGAAATTTCAATCAGCTTAAATGAATGTATATATGACACTAGAGTAAACTTTTTCTTCTTCTGTCTTTTGACTTATGTCTAAGGAAGTTTTAAGGAGCTAAAGTTCTTAAAATTAGCACATAGATCAGGAAATGCTTAGCTTAAACTCAAGTACAAGATTTCCGGATACCATAAACCGTTTGTCATTCGTGTCCATTACATGTTGATCTCATTCGTTTACCATTGAAAACCACGGAGGACTGAACAGCTGTTTCGTCCATAATACTATACTTTTTATCAGTGCGCAGCAACGACCTGATCAGGGATCTAATCCAATACCTACTGGTTTCGTAGCGAGCACTTAACTATCAGAACGGTTAAACTGACTCCCTATGGATTCATGCTTGATATACATATATATGTATATATATATATATATATATATATATATATATATATATATATATATATGTCTAGCTCCAATTCTTTTCTTGTGTTGTTCTCACTTCAATCTTTATTTTTCTTCCCTACCTTTTTATGGGATTCCATCTTGTTCTATAATAATATTTCATGCTTCACTTCATTTGTTTGTTTTTATTGTTTTATGTGTGTTTACATATCTGTATAATTTCCACTGTCTTTTCTTTCACAATGAATTTAACTCACTAAATGAATCTGTCATTAAAAATGCCATTAATTTTAATCTTAGTGTAATGATTAGTACATGTATGCAATCTACTAATCTTTTACATCAATCTATTTTCTTTTGTTAATTTAACCTAGTATGGTTTTGCAGATGATATGTTATGTAATACATTTTTATCTTGTCGTTATAGCAGACTTCCAATTTCCACTCTTATATTCTTTCTCCCACTTCACACATATGATCAGTGCTAATAATATCAGATTTCTGTTTACGTAATACCAACTCTCGTCATTTATGGATTGGACGAGATGTCTGTCTTCCAGTCGAAGGATGAATATGTTGCATAAATGTTCACTCTATACTAACAAATGGCTATGAAATAAGATCTGTGAAGATAGAATGATATAGGTAGGCTATAGGTCTTTGGTTATAAGTAACGCACGGACTTGGTGGAGTGATCAAGTAGGTAATGCTTAGCTTCGATACAGAGTAATAGGGAACGATAACAATTAGGTCGATAAAGTTGTGAATTTTCACTGACTGACATAAGAGATGTATTGCTTATGGCTGACCGCTACCTACATATGGAGTAGGTAAGATATAAGAAAAGGCCGAACCAAGAGCTAGTTGATTAATCTTTTTTCTATTAGTCTGGGTCAAGTTGGTTTATTCTGATTACCTGATTAGAACCTACGCGATGATCGTCACCAGTAATTTTAGTCGTTGAGTGACTTGGCTAAGAATCCGTCACAATGACTCAAGTGCACTCACTTTTTGTCTTGTAGATGCTAAGTTGTATTATCCTTTTATATGCACCGTTTTATTTCTTCTTGTTTACGTTTATTCGCTACTAGCTATGTTAATTTGGTCTCGTCTTGCCAATGTAATGCGTTATCTTGAACAAACGCACATATAGAGTGAACAGATGTTTCGTTCTTGTATGTGACTCCTGAATAGCGTTCACCCATGACTGTACTATGGGTTGTATCAAAGACTTAGAATGCGCGACGAGTATTCACGTCTTAGACTCCTGAGTTTTCCAATGGTTTATATATCTGATGTTTTTCTGTTTGATATCTAACGTAGTTAGAAGTGTGATGGTGACTACCGCGTCTCGGTTTCTGACACTATAGTAGAGTTCTTCCTAATGTACACAACGACATAACCCGAAATATCGCTGCTTGGAAGTGATCACACAAAAATTTTTCTGATTGTTATTTATTGTGTTAACTTTATGCTTTCAAGGCCTCACTAGTATAGACGATTATCCGTGGGTTTGGTAAGTCGTGCGTCTTTAAAGTTGCATCTCCAATTTCTTCCTTCTGTTAAGGAGAGGAGGTACCTCAGCACTGCTAATTATGTGAGGCGAACTTTACTTTCATCACAACACTGAAGTCGGCATACGACTTCGCTATCGGGTTTTAGATTCGCTCCTTTGATCTTAACGTTTTTCAACCGACTTTCCAGGCGTAGTAGGATCTAAAAGATCAATTGTCCCGGCTAACATATCTATGTAGTTTCATAACAATCTTTAAGTATAAAAATGAAAGAATTAATTAATTAATATACGTTTACCTATTGAATGTCTGTGTTCTTTTTAACTGAAAGAGATCACATTTAGCATCAACGCGTAACCTAATACTAAATGTGTATCAGTCGTCCAATTTGTTTGCACATCAACTCAATAGGTAATAATATTAGGTGGTTAGATATTTTCGGTTCGAAGTTACTCTTATTAGGCATATCTATCATCTTGGATGAACTGATGGTATTTGTCCGGTTTAAAACTAAATGATTGTCCCAGATTCTACCATTATGCTATTCAGATTCGATTGTTTGAATCCCATAAATGTTACGAGTTCTATTAAATACCAATTAGCACTAAGCCTATGTTAGGCAAGTATTGCTGTACACTCGACATGATATCGAGTCATTTGAACTATTGCCACATGACTTTAAAAATATTTGGTCAGCATTAAAAGAATTAGACAAACATGTTATTGGTCAGTAGTACGATTCAATAAACCGTTCAGCATTTAACCATTCATTTTTTCACTGGGCGTAAATGCTAAACACTTAATGTACACAAATAAACAAAACAAGTTTTCATACTTTCCACTACACTCTGTCATCTACATACTGCATTTTTAGTACATGACAACTTTTATTATTATTACCATTAATGTTGAATCATTATCTCTCTGCCTTTTCTCCACAGTCTTTTTGTTCAGTCAAATGTTCAGACCATTTTCCCTCTTTTTTCTGTTTTTAATGAAAGGAACTTACCCTATTAAGTACTTGTAGTTAATTTTCGCTTCTTTTTTAATTTTGTTGTAGAGTAATGCAAAACTGTATGTATATCTGTGGTTTGCGGACAAAGAAAAAAGTATTTTACTCATTTCCCCCGTGTTCTCTTTTTGTTACCAAATCATTTTCATTATCACGTCACTTGTTGCGTAGTTGTTATGTTTATCTGTTAGTAAAGACGAGAGCATACAGAACAGTCTGTTATCTATTAATGTGTGGATACGAAGAATTCGATATCAAAATAGAAGACACGTAAATTTCTGGTTTTAAATAATCAAGTAAAATTGAATAAAGTGTGCTTGGTAAATATCTCCAATCAGGTGATGTAACTGTCACTCCCTATTAACTAAGGTCGCTGAAACATGTACTACTCGCCGCCCAATGATTGCCAACCTTAGTTAGGGTAAAACAATACTTGATCAAACAACAACATGGCATCAGTACACGAAGTCATCAACTGTCGATTTGAGTCTTGTTTCTAGGTGCAGACTACTTGATTGAAAGGTCCACGCACTTATCGTAATTAATGGTTAGTGTCGTTGTGTGATATCGTTCAATATCTATACAATTTGTTATCATCCCTTCCATCCTAGACTTACAGATTATTTTTTTATCTACTTTGTCACAAATTAATCCTTAATTCTGAAATCATATTCTCTATTTAGTCTTTTAATAAGATTAATACCACTTAGCACTAAGCCTATGTTAGGCAAGTATTGCTGTACACTCGACATGATATCGAGTCATTTGAACTATTGCCACATGACTTTAAAAATATTTGGTCAGCATTAAAAGAATTAGACAAACATGTTATTGGTCAGTAGTACGATTCAATAAACCGTTCAGCATTTAACCATTCATTTTTTCACTGGGCGTAAATGCTAAACACTTAATGTACACAAATAAACAAAACAAGTTTTCATACTTTCCACTACACTCTGTCATCTACATACTGCATTTTTAGTACATGACAACTTTTATTATTATTACCATTAATGTTGAATCATTATCTCTCTGCCTTTTCTCCACAGTCTTTTTGTTCAGTCAAATGTTCAGACCATTTTCCCTCTTTTTTCTGTTTTTAATGAAAGGAACTTACCCTATTAAGTACTTGTAGTTAATTTTCGCTTCTTTTTTAATTTTGTTGTAGAGTAATGCAAAACTGTATGTATATCTGTGGTTTGCGGACAAAGAAAAAAGTATTTTACTCATTTCCCCCGTGTTCTCTTTTTTGTTACCAAATCATTTTCATTATCACGTCACTTGTTGCGTAGTTGTTATGTTTATCTGTTAGTAAAGACGAGAGCATACAGAACAGTCTGTTATCTATTAATGTGTGGATACGAAGAATTCGATATCAAAATAGAAGACACGTAAATTTCTGGTTTTAAATAATCAAGTAAAATTGAATAAAGTGTGCTTGGTAAATATCTCCAATCAGGTGATGTAACTGTCACTCCCTATTAACTAAGGTCGCTGAAACATGTACTACTCGCCGCCCAATGATTGCCAACCTTAGTTAGGGTAAAACAATACTTGATCAAACAACAACATGGCATCAGTACACGAAGTCATCAACTGTCGATTTGAGTCTTGTTTCTAGGTGCAGACTACTTGATTGAAAGGTCCACGCACTTATCGTAATTAATGGTTAGTGTCGTTGTGTGATATCGTTCAATATCTATACAATTTGTTATCATCCCTTCCATCCTAGACTTACAGATTATTTTTTTATCTACTTTGTCACAAATTAATCCTTAATTCTGAAATCATATTCTCTATTTAGTCTTTTAATAAGATTAATACCACTATCATTTCTACTATTTTTGCAGTCACCTTGGTGTCCTCATCTTGTGTGCTAACTGAGATTGATTCTTTACAATCATATTTCTAGTCATTTAAAATAAATGTCACTTAATTTGAAGTAAATTTGTGCAGATTGGTCTTAGTTTATTGTTTGCTTTCGTCATGGATTGATCTTGATTGAAAAATCATGCTTGATGCTATATAAGAAAGCCTGAAGTGATATAGTAATCATTAATTATGCCTAGTGAATTTGTTCTATCAAGTTGATTGAAGTGGGGATCCTACCACTAGAATGTTGACCTTCTAGTGAGAATTTAAGGTTTTACTTTGGCCCATGGTGAGATTATGTGTGTTAACTGTCAACATAATCACATACTAGAACTTGACAGTTTTCCAATGCTCCCTGGTTTCTAACACTACCTAATCGATCTATGACGAATATAAACAACAAATTTGTCATTTCACTCAACTTGTAATATTAGTTAATTTTTAATGTCCTCCTTACTACTATTAACTTGATTTTATGTATATAATATGTCACTGGTTTATTTTCAGATGATCTTCGGAATATGCTACAACTTATCGGTAATTATCACTTGTTGCCTGATTCCCGGAGTGTTCCTCCATTATTGTTGTTTTGTTTGTCATTTCTTGATTTGATGTTATTTATATACTTGTCTGATTGTTCGTTTTCCGTATGCCGTTTTTAATGTTTTCGTATTTCTAAATGTTTATCCACTTCTATATCTCCACCTTATTACGTAATATGTTATTTCAATGCTGATTACTTTATTATACTTTTTGTATGTACATATTTTTGTTTGTCTCTGCCTGTGGATACAATTGTTGAGTTGCTTTAGTTTATTGCCACCTTGTTTTTCTACGTGTATGTCTATTATTTGTTTTACGTGAATTTCTTTTCCAATCTACTTGTTAATATTGTACGATGGAATTCGTGAATGGATGATTAGCGTCTACTGAATCATAAAGGCAAGATTATGTTTCAGAGAAGGGTTCTGTTTTCCGGAATTCTTTTCCTCGAAGCTGAATTGTCGTTAGTGTATACATAAATTCCATAATACCAGTCAATCATAGTTGATAGCAGAATTGAATGGATCCATTAAAGGTTTAATTAATTAAACGCCTTTTGAAGACGAGTCTCTCGTTCAGAAGTGACTCAGCTTTTTAAAGTTAAGAGAAAGCTACCAAAAACAGTGAGTTTACTTAGTATTACTAGAGCCTTCGATATACGCATACAAAACCAGACCTGTATATTCCGAAGGGACCTACTCAATGCTTGACTTCTCTTAACTTTTCGTTATATTTTTCTCAATAGCCATTACCCTCCACCCCCCTCCCTCTTTATTTACCTCTTACTCCAGACTGGCTCATTCTCATTTCTGTTTCTATAACCATTTAAAAAATAAACTTTCGACCTCATATTTGTATTCGCTATGCATTGTTCTCTGTTAGGTGCCAGTGAGTCTCGGGGAGTACTTGACAGCTACTTCATTCTAGTATGGGGCTCCTCTGTGGCATTGTGCAGCATCGACAAGTGCTCAGCCGTTTAATCGCTGGGCTTGCATGTAACGGTTCGTATTTCGAACTTCGGTAAATTTGTTATATAATTGCGCTATCCCACCTATTGTCATCTATTAGTAACTACGCCACGTTGGACATGGTTCATATTCACTGTTGTTGAGTTTTCTGAGTTAGACAGCTTACTCGCGGAGTCGGGCAATATTATCAGCGCCTACTTTATGTAGAAGTGAATTGGACTAACATTGAAACAGCACAATACTTTATTGATATCAGCTGGAATTATATCATGATTCTGGATCAGGAAAGTTCTAATAAGTATTTCTAGATCAACATAGATCTCGTATATCAATTAACCACATAGTCGGAGATCAACCTGGCAAGGACAAATTAGGGCAACAAGGCCTTCGATGATAATCAACTAATTTATAGGCATAAGATAAGACAGACTTAACGTGTGTGTAATAATTGAAAAGCTCACTTTTATGTAAAGTAGGTACTTATGTTATTCAGAACTACAATAAAAGTTTCCCAAATAAAATATCTACCTCAGAGAACTCACTAATGCCCACAGCATTCACCCTAGCATCAGGTTCCGTTACTACATTATGCATACATACGTTAATGTGGATATCTTTCGTCTTAGTTATGTTACTCATTATTATAAATCATTTACTTATCATATAAGACTAAGTTTAGAATCATCATTTGTTCTATGCTTTTTATTGCAAGTAGCGTAAAATTTAAATCAGCTGAATTTCATACTGACTACCTCTAACTAGTCTGTTTAATCTGGTTAGCGTTTTTTTAGCAAGCTTGTGTTTTCGGGATGGAAATGCTAGCCCCATGCCCAACCCTCCTCCTTTACCCAGGCTTGAGACCGGCAGTAACCCTAGAAGAGCTACATGCGGATGCTGTCCAAAAAAGCACTTAATGCACTTGTAGGATGGGAACCACATTGACCCAGAATCATCATAGCATCTTTCAAAACAATAAGGAAAGGGATTACAGTGAATATTATCCAATCTTATGCACCCACCCACTACGGCAACGACGAGGACAAAAAAACCCTTTTTTTATGATAGGCTGCAATCAATTATAACGAAGTGTCCAGGAAAGGATTTGATAATCCTGATGGGGGGACCTAAACGCCAAAGTCAGGATGAACAACACCGGATATGAAGAAATCATAGGACGACAGGGACTGGGAGAAAGAAATGACAATGGTGAAAGATTTACAAACCTATGTGCTTTCAAAAATTGGTTATAGGTGGTACAATATTCGCCCACAACCGCATACACAAGGCCACATGGGTCTCACTGGATCATACTACTGAGAATCAAATCGATCATATATGTATCAATAAAAAATTTAGAAGATCAATGGAAGATGTAAAAACCAGGAGAGGCGCTGACATAGCTTCAGACCACCACCTGGTGGTATCTAAAATAAAACTGAAGCTAAAGAAGCAGTGGACAACTGGAGTGGCAGCAGTACAACGGTTCAATGCGGGCTTTCTCCGAGACACTGACAAACTCAAGGAATTCAATATAGCTCTCAATAACAGGTTCCAAGCCTTACGAGATCTACTGACAGAAGGAGAAACTACTATGGAGGACAACTGCAGAGGGATTGAAGAAGCACTAACTTCAACGTGTCAGGAGGTTCTGTGCCGCAAGAAGCCCCATTATTAGGACCTTGAACGAAATTCAACAAAGGAGGAACGAGAAGATAGAAATCAACAACAGCCGAACAAGAGCAGAGAAAATCAAGGCTCAAGCTGAATACTCAGAAGCAAATAAGAAGGTAAAGAAGAGCATTAGAGCCGACAAACGGAAATACATCGAGGACCTTGCAACGACAGCGGCGAAAGCTAAAAGAGAAGGAAATATAAAACAGATATATGACACAACGAAGAAACTGACAAGCAAATGTGTTGTACCATAGCGACCGGTCAAGAACAAAGGTAAAACAATCACCGAGATTGAAGAACATAAGATTAGGTGGGTAGAACACTTTGAGGAACTCTTGAATAGGCCATCTCCACTGAACCCACCAGATATCGAAGCAGCACCTACAGATCTTCTGATAGATGTCACTCCACCAACGATGGAAGAAATCAAGATGGCTATCAGACAAATCAAAAGTGGGAAAGCAGCAGGACCTGACAATATACCAGTTGAGGCATTCAAGTCTGATATAGATGTAACAGCAAAGCTACTTAACGTTTTATTCAAAAAGATCTGGGAGGAAGAACAAGTGCCGGCAGACTGGAAAGAAGGACATCTTATGAAGATACCAAAGAAAGGAGATTTGAGCAAATGTGACAACTACTGTCGATACCAGGAAAAGTCTTTAACAGAGTATTGTTGAACAGAATGAAAGATTCATTAGAGGCTCAACTTCGAGATCAACAAGCTGGTTCTCTTGAGGATCGGTCGTGCATAGTCCAAATCACAACACTACGGAACACTACGACGGAACACAGTGCAAGATTGTGCATAGAGGACAACTGACAAATGCATTCCAAGTGAAGACCGGAATCAGACAAGGTTGCCTACTCTCACCTTTTCTCTTCCTCCTAGTGGTTGACTGGATCGTGAAGACTTCCACATCTGAGGGGATGCACTGAATTCAATGGACAAGTAGGATGCAACTCGATGATTTGGACTTTGCGGATTATCTAGCTCTATTAGCACATACACACCAACAGATGCCAGCAAAGACAACCAGTGTAGCAGCAACTTCAGCATCAGTAGGCTTGAACATACATAAGGGTAAGAGCAAGATTCTTAAATACAACACAGGGAGCACCAACCCAATTCAACTTGATGGAGAAACTCTGGAAGAAGTGAATACTTTCACATATCTGGGGAGCATCATCGATGAACAAGGAGGGTCCGATGCAGATGTAAAGGCAAGGATTGGCAAAGCCAGAGCAGCATTCCTACAGTTGAAAAACATTTGGAACTCAAAACAAATATTAACTAACCTGAAAGTCAGACTCTTCAATTCGAACGTGAAGACAGTTTTGCTGTATGAAGCTGAAACTTGGAAAATAACTGCAATCATCATCAGAAGGGTATAAGTATTTATAACCATCTGCCTACGCAAGACAATGTATGTCCATGGGCTGGGAACCATCAGCAGTAGCTTACTATGGGAGATAACAAACCAACTTCCAGCCGAAGAGAAAATTAGTAAAAGACGTCCGAAATGGATATGACATATATTGCGGAAATCATCAGACCGCATCACGAGGCCAGCAATAACTTGAAATCTTATAAGTTGGATTGTGACTGGCAAGTGGAATCCAGGACGCGCGTTTCATCCTACTTGGGACTCATTGGTTGGATGTACCTGCATCCCGATGTTGATGTTCACACTCTGATTCGAACTCAGTCCGTTTCTTGTCGAACGCCACCGCGTTCACCACTAGACTACTGAGTCCAGACAGTCTACATTGGGGTGCAGGTACATCCAGCCGATGAGTCCCAATTAGGACGAAACGCGCGTCCTGGATTCCACTTGCCAGTCACAATCCAATTTACATAATACATTTTTAAAAAATTCGCTATATCGAGGCAATCCGCTCAGGATGCACATATAGCAACAATGACTGACCAGTTTCAGTCTATAACAAATCAACGGGAGTATACAAGTTTATCTTAAAAACTTGAATTCCTGTTTGGAAACAGAAAGGAGGAAGGCCAAAAAACGCAGTGCGTCGAGAATAAGAAGCAGATATTAATAGGATGAACAGCAACTGGAGAGGATTGCTCAGGACAGAGTTCAGTTGAGAGTCCTGGTGAGCGGCCTATACTCTGTGATGAGTAACGGGCATAAGTAAGTACCTCTAACTACCTGACCGTAATAGTACATTATAACTCATCACAAATTTCCTGAAAATTCTGACACTGACACTGTTCATCATATTGACTGCTATTATCTAGTTCATAATTTTTAATGAATTGACCTGAGTTAAACTATTATCAATTTTTAATATTGTATATGGCTCACGTGTGCATATCATATCCCCACCTAGGATCGGACTCAAGGTGTACAGTCTTCGACGCGAGCACTCAGCGGGAATTCAATGGTTTACATTTCTAACTTCAAGCAAATCATGAATTTTGCGTAACCTCATCTTCTTATGTGTCTTCTGACACACTCGTACTTCACTGGTCTGCTCATTCATCTAAAGTTTATTCATTCATCGGGGTGCCCCAAATTGATGATTACGATCTACGGCTGGGACACAGGTGCACACTACTAAGGCTTCCTCTATTAGAAGTTGATGCTCTCAATTGTTTCCCAGTTTCTAATGCTTCTTCTACCCAGGTCAATTCGTGGTATTAAACTCAATATTTCAACAATCTCCATGAAATCCAGTCATTGTCTAATTTCCATTTGTATAAATGACTAGTATTCTGGATCTATGTCATCGTTTTTATTTTTAACAAATATCTTCTAGTCCCTACTTATTGATGTTATTAATTTGCATACTTTCTTCCACTTAGATCCCCGTTTTTCTTGTTGCTTGAATAATACAATGTACCTTATATGTTAATGAATGTATGACTGTGTTACATTAATGGATGAATGACTATGTATACAATTATTAGTTTAGTTAGTTCCATGATTTTCCATTTTGCATTATTTAGTTTAATGTAGTTTTGAATTATCCTAGTTTTTCTTCCAGATAAACGGTGTATGCTTCCTTGTTGTATTATTTTTTAAAGCAAGCTTTGAAAACTAGCAATAGTCCTTATTGTTTTCATCCGAATGTACATGCCCACATGTGTTTCAACATTTACTGTCTCCCATTTACTTTTTTTCATTCTAGGTGTTGACTGGAAATCATTAATAGTACCAGCATGTTTACCAGTGGATACAGATTATTTCCCAGATACATATCGTCTTCGCAGTGAATGGTATACGCTACATGATTATCGTGTTGTACCAAGTGGTATGTCGCCAGATGAATGGGCTTCCGTTAATAACCAGTAAGCGTCTATCAACTTTAACGTATTAAAAAATTATTATGGAATCTACGGCGCACAATTTGTTTTATTTAGGATTCTTCGACTGGGAATACCTGCATTTCTTTTCTTGATGTTCACTTTGAAACTCAGGTCTTAAATCTTTCACGTCAAAAAAACTAAATGCGTTATCCACTGAGTAACTTAGTTTACGCAACCACTTACTAGTTCATTGGGAACGATGTTTACTAGTTGCATAGGTGTGACCCATGTACATCCGGCTAATGAGTCCAAGATTCGATAAACCATGCATTTTGGATCCCAACGATAGTGATAATCTAAATACGGTTTTCATACCATGAATTCGATTTTTCTTCTTATTATTATTCTGTTAATTCTCTTTTGTAAACATGTTAATAAAGATAGAAAATATACTTAGGAATGAAAAACAAATTCTGCCAGAAAGATTGTCTCGAATGATTCTTCTTTAGATGCCGAAAAACAAGTTGATTTAAGCCTAGGGCTAATGTAGCAATGTCACTGCAAACCCTAAAAGAAAAGTGTCTGAAACCAGTCACACATGAACTTTCCATCAGTGGCGGAAGCTTTTGGAACATATTGAGATGTGCCATTTTTAGCGTTGACTTACTCTAATTCCTCTTCTTCCCTTATGAGGTAGTATGTGGTTTTCTAAGGGAAACAACTTACTGTTATGCATCACGTGTACAGTCATAAGTACGAATTTTTCCTAGGATATTTTGTTTTTCCCACTTATAGTATTGGTACTCTCAGAGCGATATGTTTGACATGGTCGGATGTAAAAGAGCATGTGTTGTAGCCAATTTTGCTCAATTGTGTCATCATGCTATGCAAGTTCAACTACCGCGTCAAGTTAGCTAACACCCTCAGGTCCTTCTTTATGCTGATAATGAATTGTGTTAGGTATTTAGTAGAAACTTCTTTATGAGACCAGACTATCAACCTTGTGGAATTTTCATTTCATATCACACAGATTAGTTTAGTTCCTCATGAATTTTTATCAGTGATATGGAACTACTAATTCACTAAAGTAAATAAACTTGAAATCTCTATATGCGCGCGATGCGTCTCCACCATTGAATGGATATTCCAGATGTAGAATCCTTAATTCAGATTTTAATAATGGGTAAGTTGATACTCAGGTGTATAGTCAGTGTAGACTTTAGCCTGAATATTGAGTACTATAGATGATCATATGGAGTAGCCATGAAATTACCACTTGGTTCCCTCCTGGAAGACTACTTCGCTATAAAACCTGAGGATGGATCTCTTAAAAATGTAATCATCCATCAATCATTTTACTCCCATTATGTATATCTATTCATACGTCTGGATTGATGTTAAGTATACTACGTACCTCAGTTATCATATTCTCTATTAGGATTGTTTTCTTTGGAACTTTCTGTTTAATTTTTTACATAAATGTCTATACATAGAGCATGTTTGCTTCTTTTTCCTTTTTGGAAATAAATAAATAATGAACTAGTAAAGTTGATATTAATTCTCAGTTTCACTTTGTCTACCTAATTGACCGCGAAATCTGTCGAGTTCACGAAAAATACTGTTGGTCACGCGCATTTTACTGTCGACTTCTTTAATCCTTTGTTACTAAATTGTCCTGCCCTAAATGTTTTATTGAAAATGTCACAGATACTATTTTGTTGTTACTTTGTCAATGTTATATACGTATATGCATGCTTATATCATGTAATATGGGTTATTATGATTATAGAGGCCTTTGAAACACTAACTGAGTGTACAAATTTGATATTAGATCCAGAGTACTAGGTAAAGATAGTTAATCAATTGATACGTTTGTAACCTTCATCGACTGTGGTAGTTTTAATTTGCGCTGCATCCCCCTAATTGCCTCCTACCTTGTTATGTACTATCGTTTGGCGTATAATTAGATTGGTAAAAGCTTTTGGCAGATAAATCAAAATGTATTGTCAGTTTATAAAATCTTTGACAGTTGGTCTAATCCATTTTGATAAATGTAGGTGCGTAGTCATAGTCTACTGCTTTTTTACTCCTGTATCCTGAACCTCAAAATCATGTTTTTTTATTCCAGGAGTTTATTCGTTTCATATTCTTTATGTTACTTTATTTTAATATTATAGACACCACTAATACTTTTACTCCTATATTATATACATCATGTTCATTTCATCTCACTTATGAATTGTATCTATTTGTTCTAGATCTTAAAATGGCTATATCTGACTGGAATTTTCTATTTTTAGGTTTATGGTATAATATAATATCGTCATTAGTAAAGCGATGTCACCCATTGAGTTTCGGGTTTGAACCCCCGCTCCACTCTGTTTCACTTTTGGTAACCGAGCAGCAGTATCGTTAGCCCTTGAAATTAAATTGTAGCTTGAAGTCCAGTTTGTTGGCTTACTAAAAATTATCACCTTTTATAATGAATTATCATGGCGTAGCAACTAATATCATATTTACCTAGTTCTTAGTTTTGATTGATTTCTATCTATCAAGTTTCAATAGTACCACCAGTCGCATTGATTCTCCTTCGTGCGCACTTCTTTGTTTCTAAGTTGTTTAAGGTTCCAGCAGTAAACACTAGACCTTGGATTTGTTCCAGTTGAAATTTTCCAGCATATACTTTGTGTAGTATTGATGAAAGTGATATTCATGTTGTTTGGTTCAAACCTTTGTGGCCAAATATCACGTCTTCATACTTTACTGCTTAATTATTCAAGCCTCAACTAACCTCCTGTAAAACTGTATATCTAGACCCGGGTTCGGATCTGTCAGGATGAATCATTTTACTTAATCTTGCAGGTATACCTTTTTGACAGATGTCAACTACAATAAAACCTAGAATAAACAGACTTTCTTACTGACGACTACTTATAATTACTTTAAACTCAAACATATTACATGTGTTATTGGGCCATTTAGACTCATGGATACACTAAAACTTGATACGTAGAATCCTCCCTGCAGTAACGAGCAAGTTAACATGATATTAATCACTAATCAGTCTTTATTCCATGTAAATATCTCACTTCTACAAGTACCTACTAGCAGTTTGTAAGTCTTAAACTTGATGATTCAGTTATTCGTTAAGAAACATCATCCCCTGACAAAGATTTCCATTTCTCCATCATCACTAAGTAATCACTTCACTCTATTCATTACAAAAGGCAACTAACTATCCATTACAATTCTTCCATCATTTAGTTCAGTAAAACTAAATGTTAATTGAATTCAGAATTAAATTGTGTTTGTTTGTTTTGTTATCTCTCATTGTAAATTTTAAAATTAAAGAAAACATTGATAAAATAGGTCTCTATTATTTTGTTTCAATTCAATAGCACCATTTACATTTTATAATTTTATTAAAATCTTTGCAATCATATAGAAACTTAATGTAATCATGAAGTCGTGAATGATTTATTAATTATTTGAAACTTTGATCAAATTGCACTTCTCACTCTCTCTCACCCTACATATATATATATATATATATATATATATATATATATATATATATGCTAATTTCAGTCAATTTGTTCTTCATTAATGTGTGCAGTTTTTGTTTAATCTACCCTAGTTTTATAACTTGCATATCAAAACTATTCATGCTCTTTGATAGTTTTCAATGAATAAGCTTTAGAAACATTTTCTTATTAGGTATAAAGAATCAGTTAAGCATGACATTTAAGATTCATTTGAGTTTTTTTGAATAAAAATGGAATATCTGGTGGTCAAAAATAAGTTTACGATATCACTAGGTGTGTGTATTATCTCTATTGGTTAGTGTTGAATTGCTAGGAGCAGTACATTTCATTTGCAGTGAAATTGTTGAAAGTGGTAATTAGAATGAACTTGTATCTTCCCGTTGATTTGTTATGAACTGAAGCTGGTCAGCTTCTGTTGCTATATGTGCATCCTGAGCGGATTGCCTCGATATAGTTGTTAATCATAAGTATTGTTTTTAAGTTGGATTATGATTGGCAAGTAGAATCCAGGACGAGCGTTTTGTCCTATTTGGGACTTATCGGCTGGATGTACCTGTATCCGAATGTCGATTTTCACACCGGAATTCGAATTTATTCTGTTTCATGTCAAACGTCACCCAGTGTGATCACCAATAATGGGATGCAGGTACACCAGCTGACGAGTCCCAAATAGGACGAAACGCCGGTCCTGGTTACCGCTTGCCAGTCACAATCCAACTTAAATAATACTTGTGGTTGAGAATTATATTGCAAAATACGTTCATTTGTGGCTCGATTCAATGAAACATTTCATAATCAACTTTTGATTTCTCTCACAACTGAAGACAGACTACCTTAATTTCCAACATCTGTGTATGCATCAATTGAGACGCTCTTTCGGAGTTAGCCCTACAAGTACGAACAAAGCTCTGACCTGAATAAATCTTTTGGAGTTATGCGTTTCGATAAATACTCTACATTACTTACCTATAAAATTCGATTGCCTTAGTTTGACCATTCGAACAGTAATCGACTGCTTTCTCATGTTCAAAATTTTATACTGATCCATAATCTTGAAACTGGTGGATGAATACAGTTTATTCTTTCTAATTTACTACTTTTGAGTAATATAATATCATATGGTGAATTTCGCATTACCAGATAACGTGTTTCGACTCAATTTAGATTATACTCACTATTTCCAATGTTTACTAAGTGTGTTGTAATATTCACTGTATCATTTTCACTTCATTGAGTGGATGAATGCTGTATATTATCGTACAATCTTTGTCAAAGATTTCATTTTCCAAACCCTAACCTACACTACATTTATATTTTCCACTCATCGTCGGTTTACGCTATAGTGATTATGTACATTACACGTTTCTATGGAATAATTCAGACTATTGAAAGAGATGCTTTGGGGACAGTTATGCTTTGCAACGAATTACTTATCCATTAAGTGAATGTATAGAATGATCAAAGTGTCTTTGCATGACACTGTGGATTCGAAACGTTGCGGTTAACCTCGATTGATTCGAATTGTCTCATTTGCATAAATGTGACTCATTCTACAAAATCTTAAAAATGAGCTACCGCTATTTCATTTTTTGATTTAAAATCGTGTATTAAGTAACGATTCACTACCTCGATTTACATACTGGTTCTTTTTCTACTTCCCAGTGGTTTGGTGGAACCCGGTGCTTTATATAACCGTCGCCAACTGACAGCTCGTGAGGTTTTTCAAGAGATGGTACTTCAACGGATAAGTCAGGTATGTCGGGTGCTATAAGTTTTAAAGATGTTTTCATATAAAAGACTGTGTAGAGAATGTTGAGTGCTGTAGTTAATGTGATGGATTAGCCTTAGTTAGATAATTAATTGAAGCCGGGAATCACTGGATAAATGCTTCACTCTTGTATATGACTCTTCACTAGTGTATATCTACTACCCTATCAAAGATTGGACAGAGAATTTAACCTTCAGACCACTGAGTTATCATTTACTGATTTAAATTTCCCGATCTTTTGTGGCCACCATCCAATGTTGTTTGTGGTTAACGTGTCACTGATTCTTATTAGGACTGTATAAATTACTACTGATAATTAATCACTTGTGAACATATGGTTATTGTGTTGTTGCATGTACTTTGTGCTGTAAAGAAGTTACCGTTATTTTCAGCATAAATTAGTACAGTTGTACAAAGCTGTAGTGTTAGCACACTTAATCTAGACTTGTGAAACCTAGGTCTCTATGAGCTACATGGTGGTAGTTTCGAATCTCGCTCCATCTAATTTGATTTTACTAATCACTCGTTTTTACACTTAGTGTTACGCGTAGTCAAGTACACGAATCTTTATCTGGTAACTGAGTTCAGTTACACACCCCGCAATTCTTTATTCGACTACTATCTTTAAAGGATTACACACATGTACTATTCAAAGATTCTATCGTCTAGCGTTCTTCCATTCGAGAAATTTGCACCATTCATTTGATTTCATTAAGCTAGTTAATCATACTTCATAATTATCACACAAATATTCTCTTTTCAGTTTTTGTTATTTCCTGAATAAATTCGTATAATTATTTTACTTACAGTTAGTACTGTTATTATTAGTTTATTTGACTGGTAGATGCAATAGATTTTGCCTCACTCTCTCGATTATCATCCAAAGTGCACCTTCAGTCTTAATTAAGCAAAGGATAATTGTTTATTTTTACATGTAGTAAACAAATGTAAATCTATGAAATGAATTTATTAATATTGGTGGTTTTTTGTATGTATTCATCACAGATTGATCTCGTTTGGGTAACACTGAAAACCAGGGAACATTTTAAAGCTGTTTAGTTGTAGTATAGGAATTCTCGGTAGTGTCATTCCCACCACCCTACCACGGATCTAATTCAAGACCTTAAAGTCTCACAGTGAGTTTTTAATTATTAGCACTACTGGTGCCCAACTGAAATCAACCATTTTTCACAAGTTGACAATTGTGGTTTCATTAGCCGTCTACTTCGAAACTCTCTATAAGTTCTTATTTGAGGTCACCACAAGTGAAGATTAGACAATTCTGGAGTGAGATAGTAATCACTAATGACATTAGATGGCTGTCATATTGTATCAGAAATTGACTGAAAGGAGAATCATGTAATTGGATGCCGGTTAATCTATTGGTGGCTGGGCGTTCACTGCAAGACGTGAAGTTCCTGGATCCAATCGTTGGTGTAGTCTCAATTTTAGCTTAGACAGCCGAGGAATATGAATAGATCTCAAAAATAATATAGCTTTTAGTCGATTGTCTACTTAATTTGTGCCCAGTTTTTGACGTTTCTGTCATTCTTGCTTTTCGCAAAAGAAAGTCGTCCTCCTAGTAGTAGTGCCCCACTAACTGTGACACCTAAAAGTCCTCACAGTTATATGTTGTTCTGTTGTGACTAATTACGGCAAAATAAATATCTATTATAATGCTTATTGTTTTTAAAAAGTTTTCTATTTAATGTTTGTTTGTGTGGAAAATTCTGTACCATATAACGCATCAGCTATTTTTCTCCGATAACTATAATTCTTTATTATATTAACAATCAAAGGAAAATATTTGTTATGTACTTTCTGATCTCCAGTTTGCTGTTGATCTTTGATAAACAGCATTGTATCCAAAAGTCATACCAGATTATGTAACACATGGACATCTGCTGAAATGTATAGAATACTGAAACTACTACTATTCATGAATCATCTTCCCACAAGATCGACATCAAATGTTCGAATTGTATAGATTTACTGGAATGTTCTAATAATGATAATTAATAAGGCATAAATGTATTGCCACAATTGGTGATAAATTAATGTTTTTTGGAAGGTAGCTTAGGAATAATCTATATGAAACCCTAGACCTAGGTTTCGTGTTACTAGACACTTCTCAGCTTGATGTACCCGCATTCTTGAGGAAACGGGTTTTTCCTGGAGAGTTCGACACCAGGTCGCCTAGTTTCTCAGCCTGTGATTGTTATAACCTAGCTTGATCAATCGGAATCTTTTGTTACTGATAAGTACTACAAGAACATCACACTAATCGCTACTCCGTGTGTGTACTGTCTATGTTGATTGTGACCAATATTATATTTGTCTAGCCCTTTGTTGACTTTACATTTTGTAAAATGTACTTTCATAATTTCATTTTGCCTTTTTATTAGATATATTACTTATAGTTCATAATATACTGAATTTCAGGGATTTCAATTGTGCCATGAAGTTGTACATAATCCAACCAATTCCAATAATGTTGAACATCATTGTGTTACTAGTATTAATACATCTCCAACTATTCTTCAAAATGATACACTCTCTACTAGTTCAAATAACAAAACTAAAACTTTATCCGTTATAAAACAAACCAATGAGCGGCATAGTTCATCTAATTCTCCACATTCCCTGTATAATTCACGGAGGGCTCCAAATATTTCTACTACTACTATTAATGCTACTACTTTTAATAGTTATTCTTCGACTAATAGAAATGCTATTAATCCTCAATTTCTAAAATCAACAAATCTCTATCTTCCAACTCGTGCATTGAAATTGACGACAGTCAATAATAGTAATAATAATAATACTCAGTATTCTAGAGGATCGACATCAGCATATAATGGACGTGTTTTAGGTGTTGGATTAACCATCAATCCATCGACTAGAAGTGGGAGTCAATCAAACAGTTGTAATAACACTGGTCGGGTTATCCCAGCAATGCGACCTGGCTATCATTATACGAATAGCAAACACGATAATAGCGTCATAAATACTATGGTCAATCCATTATCAAAATTTGGTGATACTGATCATTTGTTAAAAGTAAGTCATTCATTTGACCACAGGATCATATATTTTTATTATTTAACTTTACATTCCATAATTCCTACGATTTTTATTTCATATATTATGATAATTGAGCCTGTCTACTTATGGAGAAGTTGCTTTTAGACACACAGTCTCAGGTCCAAGTCCAAGTTCATCTACATCAGTTTAAATAGTCGGATTGTATCATTTGCCCTGATACACAAAGTATATCTCAAAGTTCAATGCGTGAATACATGTTGGATAGATGAGTTGTATCACCTGTCTACTTTCAAAGTACTTTCATATAATATTCAAATTGTCACCCAGAATCCACAGACATTACTTGCAATATTCTCACAGATCCCAGGATGGTTAAGTTTTATTGTTTCTACTCCTAATTTGTTTTCTACTTTCAAGTCAATCTCATAGAGGTAAGCGTTGGTTGAAAGTTTGTAATACACGTCTAAACCCTGTTTAAAATTCATAAGAGGAAGGTGTTATTTCTAATAGTAAGTACATAATCAAATTTAAAGAAATAGTGATAGTCAATAGTCCCGAGGTACACCACTTGATGTTGCAAGTTCATATGACAGTTCATTATATTCACCTACCCTACCAATTGTGTCCGAGTAAAGAACCTTCACAAACTTGATATATCTTAGATATATGCTTTTCACTGATAAGCCTGCAACATAACCTCCCGTTCTTCGGAATTGAATGTTACTTTCAAGTCAAGAAACATCGTTCAAATGAAATGGATAACAAAGTGTGTTTATCAGTGTATATATGAAACTGTTTGCGCGTTAATCTGTGTACATTCATAATACTAACAGTATTTGAGTGCTTAATACCAACCACTTAACCGTTTTTGAGTTCACAATAAACCAGCCACACTTACTTCCTGAACAGAAAAATAACTCTGAAAATTCGAAAAGATCCTGGTAATTCATGCTTTCGATGTTACTTGTGTGTAGCATCACTGAGGTGTTGCCCTCATCGACAGTAAGCCCTAAAATTGCATCGCTAACATACCCTAAATTACTCACAGTAACACTGTGATTTGCCTCAACCGGATCCATCTTCGTATATAATTTCAACGCAGAAATCAGACTTGAAGTGATAAATCACTGGAGCAATTTTTATCTATAAGTTTGTATTCTGTATTTCCTTTAAACCAGCTTGTTTACATTTGGAGATAATTTTAGCGACGGACTAGTGTTGCTCGTTTTATATTTACTTTTGGTCAGCCATGCAACGCAACGCTCAGTAAGCGGTGGCATTGTATTGAAAGCTTTTGGCTTTCAGCTGTTGGGTTAATGTTTTGTATCCCATTCTATCTACTTTGATTTGAGCAGGGGAGTAGTGCTACCAACCCTGACGCAATTAAAATTTTGGCTTAAGGCTATGGACATGAATCTACTTGATACACGAGTCAATCGATTGGAGATTCGTGCTACAAAATTTTTGTTATTGATGATACAATCTACCGTAACGAAGCAAGTGAACTGATAGTCTATAAACACCTTGGTAGTTCAAAGCAATAGATAATCTTTGACGTATAAATTCATTCTCTGACTAAAGAAAACTATTCGTAGCTCATCCGAGCCAGTTAATTTTTTTATATCCAATCCACCGATAATTCTATGAATTCTAACCGTTATATATGTGAATTTATTGTAAGCTAAATCAACAAAACAAGTACTGTATATTGACTCAGTTTTTAGTAACAGTCTAGACTTAGTCTTTCATTCCGATAGTTATATCTGCGCACTCTGTTGAAGATCAGAATAACAACTATGCAACACACAGAGGGTAAAAGAATAATAATTTGCTAAATGTTGCAATTTAATTTCTTTATCTCTTCATACTTTCGCAATTTGTGGTTTTTCCCGAGGAAATATTACAACCTTCATTAATAGAATAAAACTCCTTTATTAAGGTCTGGTTTTTACTTCAGGTGGAATCCATGAGGTAGGTGCTTTGCTTTACTTGGGACTCGCTAGCTGGATGTATCTGTTATATATCCGTGATGTTTGCTCCAGAACTCGAACCCAGTCTATTCGTGTTGTGCATTCCAATCACCATCATACTTGCGAATAACGCGGTTACGTGACAGTTTATTCAGGATGAATATATTATAACCGTAGTTAATCAAATTCAACTCGTCGTCCGTTCAGGTGATGGACTCTCGTAAGCTTATCTCATCAGGCTGCGAACACGATGACGAGCAAATACAAATCAGATCTAATTTTGTGGGGCTATCGTGACCAGTGATGGGCAACGAAGGCAAGAGATGTAAAAGGCAGCGGCGATAGGTAACACTAGACACCTCTTCAGGCTAATTAGAGATACCTAGATTAAGAGAGTCGAGTTGTATTGTGAAGTGTGAGATGGCACTTTAATCTGCTCTCTCAGCCTAGACCTTTAGAAAGATGGGCTGAACACTTCAAAGAGCAATTCAATCGGCCTTCAGCTACTTTAGAACCACCTATTTTCAAGTAGCCTGAGCGGAAAGCCATCCTAGCCACACACGCACACATATCCCGACCCTTGTAGAAGTTGATAAAGCTATAACTAACCTGAAACGAAGAAAGCAGTCGGTTCGGATGGATTTACTCTAGTGATCTCTAAGGATTCTGGTCTAGTTTTAGCAATTAGGTTGACTGTTACTTTAGCTGAAATTTAGAAGATGAACATAATCCTATCTGACTAGTCTCGGTCATTGATCGTTACAGCGCATAAGAATAGACTAAAATCATATTTCGATAACCATAGTGATTGACTTAACCAACGGTCAGAGACTGTAGGTGACATAGGTCGGAGTCGATCACACATGTTGGTGCGTTTATTCTTTGTTTCCTTAAACCATGATTTTGAAATTATTTTATACTTTTTTTCTACGAACTTATTTTTTCTCTCTGTTATGTTCTATACATCCAGTCAGTTTTTAATCTCTACTCTTAACACTTTGGTATCATTTTGATGTTCTAGTTAGGCATAACAATTTTGACCGATACACATTTAATATTTTACGTTGTACGTTACGTTACTCACTGACTAATCTGAACAACATAAACAGGAAGGTGCAAACACATTCCAATCACAATAACATTTTGTTTTTTACTTCGTAAAACATCAGTTCAATAGTCTAGACATATTCGGTGAATCTTAGTGTCTTCTCTAAACAGGCATGAGGAATGGAATTTTTCATCTATTTAAAAGTTTATGTCACGTGTTTGAAAAAACAAATTCGTCCAAATGTTGATTTCTCACTTTATTACAGTTTTTTTCTAAATACTTGTTTTTTTTGTATGATACCTGGAATAATTAGGCCACATAAAAGACAAGCTAATTTCGTTCTTTCTAAATCAAAATAGATAGTTACTGTAGAGTGTTTGTTATGATTGTTGAATTTGGAGCTTTCACATCATGAACTGATTTTAGTTACACAATCAATGAAACTCATAATACACCAAACAACTATTTCGCCGTAGTATGGGACTTGTCTGTAGTGCACACTCCACTAATACATCAGGAATCAAACCTAGGATTTTCAGGCTTTGTCCATAGCGTTTAACCTTTAGTTCATTAAGTTGGCATTCAATGATTGTCTATATTTCTAACCTCAGTAAATTGACGATATTTCACGAACATTGTACACCGTTGTCTCACACCCTCGATAGTTGTCTCTACTGATCACGACTCCATATTACAACTAGATTATCAAACGATGATTGCTAGTTCAAACACTTTATGTTTTTTTATTAAAATTTGGGAAAAAATCTTGTTAGATCTAGGTTTCTTCTGCCTTCACAATGTGTACCTTCAGTTTTCACAGAGCTGATGCTCCGTGTGGGATTTTAACCTACATCAACTAGTTTCAAAGTCTTAGACAATCACCGTTGAGCTATTCATACCTCACCTAACCGTTCTATTTATTTCGGTCCATATAACCAGATAGTTTCACGGCTGAGTACTTAGAAGGTAGATTTGTAGAGATTTTTAATTCAGTGCCTGGTAGTTATGTTTGCATACTGTTGAGGAGTCCTATTGTGTGGTAAAATAATTATCTATTAATCTCTAATTCCAACTATGATTTAACATCATGAATGGACTTTAGTTAGACAACAGTGAAAACCAGTAAACACTGGACAATTACCCAGTCTCAGCAATAGATTTTTCATTGACATTGTGCATCCATGACTTCACCAGGATGTAACCCAAGACCCTTAGACAACAAAGTTGTTTTTCATCGGCTCATATCTCCCAACATTCCACAAATTCATTCAAGCCTGTTGTTAGGTAACTTTCTGGCATTCGACTTGGTTGAACTTTCGCTTACTACCTGGTTTGAGTCAGTGTCGCAGTCAGTGACTGAAGATACTGAGTGATTAGGCTCATAATCATTTACAGTGGGTTAAATTTATTCAATCCTCTTCTAGATCTTAAGCTCCATTATTCTTTGATACACACCTTTGTTTTATTTTCTCCTGTTGAACTCATGTTAATGTGCTATAGCAACTTTGACCGATGCGCATATGTACTAGGTTCTATGTTTTCCATGACTGGTTGAGTTGATGGAATTTTGTCACTAAAATCAATCTTTTTTTTCAAATTAGTTCTTATAAACAGGTTCGTTAAAAAACTATTCACATTTACATTGATATTACTTATCAGGTTTCGTGTGCTCTGTTACTTAAACCGAAATTGATAAGTCTGGACTCGAATCGAACACCTTACCAGTTACTCATGTATTCATACCCTACTCTGTTTAAAATAGATTGTCATATTATTTACACTTGTCAATCTCGTCACTTAAATTCTCCTACTGTAGCTAGTTGACTTTTTACAATTTAATATACACCCTTGTCTTGTCAGCTCCAATAATTTTTGTCAATAAATCTGAATCCTGATTGCCTTCTAGTTATAAAGATCACACAGTGCGCGAATTATGTTCATTAGCTTGTATCTGGTAGTCGGTTGGGGAGGGGTTGTCGCTAATTTATCTGACACATGTCAGTAAAGATATTTTACAACTGTTATTATTATTATTATTATTATTATTTATACAAGATTAAAATATAAGACGTCAATTTGTTTTGTTATTAGTGTATGTTAGTTAAACATAACTTTGGAACTGTTTTCCTCCAATGCATTAGTAATTATACAAACAAAGTAATACAATCATGCAAATAAACAATTATGTTTAAAAAATATTTTTGTATGAAAATCGTAATTTTTCTTCAAAAACCCTACATTATTATCCACTTTTTCATGTTTTTTACATCACTGATTATTGATATTAACTAGATAATCATTGGAAATCAGCAAGTATTAGGTAGCTGTCTAGCTGACGTATGGGACTCTTTTAAGGACAATATGCTTCCATGATTTTATCAGGCATAGGACTCGGCCATTAAACTTCATGATAAGTGCTAAATTTTTAGATCAGTAATAAGCACATCCTGATTGTTATTCAATGCCGCCAAGTTACTGGAGTTATACAGTGCCAATCCAGTGGTCTAATGGTTAAGTACTTCCCTTAAAACCTGGGTACCGTGATTTCAGTCTCTAATGGGGTTGCGAATGCACTCTAAAGGATACTAAGGGAGAACGAAACAGCTACCCAGTACTACCTGCTTTTTGATCATTATCAAACCATGATCAGTCCGGGATGTGATAGCATACGTTAGATGGCCAACTTATGGAGTATTAGGTAGATTTAGCTTGTCCTAGTTTCGGCATTTCGGACAACTTCCCTAACTGCGTCGTCCTGTGATAAACACTAAGACATCACATTAATTAGGAAATTCTTTGACTGTTGGGTTAAGCCGTATTTAAGTATTTGATTATAAATAGTTTCGAAGCATCTCTCAGCTATTGTGAAATGGCTGGGGAGGAAACGTTGAGGATCAGGCATATATCACTAGGTAAAGATTGCGAGTTGACTAATGAGACTGTGAATTCTGATCGACTAAGGTGGCTGGGATATATATTACGTATGGACAACTGCCAGTTACCTCGATATGGGATGGTAGTAGTAATTTAGGAGTGACCAGAAACAAGACATGGTACTAGTCCGTTACACTTTATTATCAAACAGTTGTATTGATAGATGCAATCCATTTCTTTATGATCTTTTAGATAACAGAAACTACTGAGTAGATACTTTAATTAACTTAGCTTTGAGTTGTCTAGATCATCAGCCTTCATCACCTTTTCGAACCATGTTCTCCAAGGTTTGATCTTTTACATTATGATTGTTAGCTTCTTCTTGTGTTGATCTGGTATAATGCATATCAGTGCCATACTCTAGGTTGGTTACAATACATGAACTACTACCTTCTGATTGCATAGATAGGAGTTCACTTTTGTCCATATAATTAATACACGCGAAGTATAAAATTGATAAAATTGCAGAATGAGTCATATTTTTAAAATTACTCTGACTCCACTTACTAAGTCTATCGGAGACGAGAGCGGTCATTCTACTTATACATAGGATATCTGTCTTTTCCTAAGTTGACCTTTACCTATAAACTGGTTACAATATTCACTTGTGTACTACATCCTGGTCATATCAGACAGTTGTAAATATTATCGTCATGTTTATCTCTTTTCTCTAAATGACTCATCCATCGTCTACACGACAAACAGTTTCTCTGTTCTACCCCCTACACTCTACATACACAAAATCCTCAGCCAGCTGTAACTAAAATATGAAACCACTTGGATTATTTGGATAAACTTTTTATCATTATTACCTTGTACCATTGTAATCAGTTTTCCAAAATAATTTCAGTATTCTAAATTAATTCTTGTAGCATCCATTTTTAAACTTGCGCGAAAATTCTCAAGATAGAAACAAGTATTTTTACTTAGATTCTTTTTCCCAATATTGCATCCTTTCTGGAATTGTTGCTAACACTATAATTTTATTTGCAATTCTTCAGTTGTTGATGTTCATTCTTGAGACCCAAACTCCCAATACATGTCACTACAGGTAGTTGCTTTTGGTTTATCAGCAAAGTGTGCCTAGAACGTCGAGTGGACTGATGTTACCTAGTAAGCCTTATCACAGTTACCCAGTTCCACAATCTGCGGACGATTTGGTTGGGTTATTTGACATAATTTTGTCTGCATTACAAAGTACTAGACAAAAATTACTTTAGTTACCACCCTGTATAAGCAACTCATTTAGCCCTACAGAAGGGTTAGTTGCGACCAGAAGAGCGCGGTGGTAAAGATTGCAGGTAGTTGTGATGATAATTATCTGTACTCTTAAAATTAAATGTACGCCTTAGTGACAAATTAGAAGATCATGACAAACATTGACCACTAATCAGTAATCTAATCTGAAACTCTTCTAAAGTTCTCGTTCATTATACCGTACTATATATTACATCTAAAAAAATATAGGCTTTATAGTAAACAAGTCACTATGACAGCAAGCTGGTTCACGCATTTACAAGCATAACTCTTTATTAAACTTTATTATAAAAGTACACATGAATTCAATTTACCATCTGAAAATTTTCATTTGTATGATTATCACGTATTTTCGATAAAAAAAAAAGAATTGAACTCTGATTATGTTCAGATTTTTATAAGTTGTGTTAGTTTTACATTTACCTATTAAACACACCTACATATTTTGTTGGATGTTTATGAATATGAACATGTTTTTTTTTAATTATTGATAACATTTGTGTAATGAATATAATCCTTATTTCAAAGGGTTAAAGAACTAATAACATCAATCTATATTAAAATTATATGTCATGTAACCACCGTTCACTCATATAGTGACATATATAATAAGGCTTAACCTATAGAAAAAAAAAAGTATGTTTAATGTTTTGAGAAAACAAAGTTTAGCAGAACAGGTGTGATGTACCCAGATTTGTATTTAAATAGCTACAAAAACGAAAAAATTCTGATAACCCTTCTTACTACCAAATATATTGTAGAAACAGGTCATAATATTGACTTAGTCTTAGCAAGTACACCTTATTGACGAGTACTAAATATCACATCCCAACTATTTTAGCTTATATATAGTATTTATACAAAATATTATAGGTGTGAACATCAACATTGACATGAAGGTACATCCAGCCGATAAGTTCCAGATAGGACGAAACGCGCGTCCTGGATTCCGCTTGCCAATCACAATCCAACTTAAAAACATTACTTACGATTAAAAACTATATCGAGGCAATCCGCTCAGGATGCACATATAGTAACAGAGGCTGAGCAGCTTCAGTCCATAACGAATCAACATGTAGATACAAGTTCACCCTAATTAATTATGATGAGTTTGTATCTTCACGTTGATTAGTCACGGACTGGAACTGGTTAGTCTCTGTTGCTATATGTGCATCCTGTGCAGATTGCTTCGTTGTAGTGGTGATACACAAGTATTGTTTGAGTTGGATTGTGATTGGCAAGTGGAATTCAGGACGCGCGTTTCGTCCTATTTGGGATTCATTAAATGGATGTACCTGCATCCCAATGTTGATGTGCACACAAAATGGCTCGAACTTCCTTCGTTTTCGTCAAACACCACTGCGTTTACCACTAGGCTACTGAATCCAGACCACACTTGTGCAACAGGCATGTATATATACTGGATTCTTACTCGACGTGTTTGAGTGACTTAATAATTTTATCGTTTTCTTCGAATATGACTATACGATCTGTGTATTCTCAGTCGATACGTAAGCCACAAGGTAAGATGCTAGTTTTTGATATCTTTGATGAAAGTGTAAGTGTGATGTTCGTCTGACAGCAGAATTATAGATAACTACATGATATCACGAAATTTTACTACTACGTTCATGTATTCTGAACAAGTTTGAGCTCAGTAACTCTTTCAGACGTCAAATCATTCACAGTTAAGCAGATACATTCACTTTTTATCTTCCTGTTAGCCTTAAATCACAGTATTCTTTTATACATACCTTTTTTATATTATCTCTTCGAACTATATTCTCAGTATTTACTTATTCTTATTATCTCCATTTGTTCTGCTCTCATCACGTCTATCTGTTAATGCGGTGTGGCGTCTTGGGCGAACGAAATTTTTTCTATAGGTTCTGTGTTGACTAAAACTGATTAACTGGATAACGTGTTGGCATTTGAAGTGATAAGCACTATATACAATCCTAGTCGTTGACGTCAACATTGAAATGAAAGTAAATTCAATTAACGAATTAAAGAACGGATGGAACGAATATCTTGGACTGTACCATTAGTTAAATACCAAATATACTATATGTTTTTATGTGATTGTAGATGTATGGATTTATATATATCCTGTGCGGAAGTATTGGGACCCAGTAGTCAGTGAGTAGTTGTTTCATCCCCCTATTATTAGATCTATAACTTCACCAGCGATCGGACCCAGAAACTTTCATTCCTAGCGAGAATGGCGCGTTATCTTTAGATCACATTTTTGACCTAAGCTGATCGTGAAATAGTACGACCATCAACTACTGTCATTACTTGTGTATAACTGCCTTACTTAATTCATCAATCGTAACTTTTTTTACTTGCTACTATATTGAACTTCATACGACAACACCACAATTTACCGACAGCTGCATATCTTCTGTGAGTGGATGTTTTGTTTGTAGCGTTGGCTGATTGAACGGGTTTTTAAGCGCTAAGTTGTTAT
Source organism: Schistosoma mekongi (assembly GCA_034768735.1). Lineage (NCBI taxonomy): Eukaryota > Metazoa > Platyhelminthes > Trematoda > Strigeidida > Schistosomatidae > Schistosoma > Schistosoma mekongi. The sequence goes on along the minus strand of CM068307.1, from coordinate 17,652,777 downwards.
TAAATCATATAAGATTGTATCCTTGAAATAAAATTGGTAATTTCTGAAAGGAGAAGTAAGTATGATGTCATGCATATGGGAATAGTGAGATAATTACTTATAAATCATTAATTGTTTTAGTAAAATTACTTACTAATTAGTTAACAGAATCAAAATATTCATTATTAATTTACTAACTACATAGTGTTATTAAATGCCAATTACTAAGCTAACAGTCTCGATAAAGTTGACTGAGTTTAGTTGGCTGAATTAATCAAATTCAATATAACTACTGTTTATCATTATTTACGATTCAAATTGCGATACTGGAAAGCATTGTAGGGTAAGAGTTTAGGTTTAGAATAAGGAATTTTTGGTTAGACTTAGTATTTACTGTTAGAAATATGATTTAGGATGTATAGTTAAATATAGTATCCATTGTAAGGATTTTTAGTTAGAATTAAAATTTAGCGTTAGGACTCAGTTGAGAATACGTTGAGATTTAAAGTTAGAATTAATATTATGATAATGTCGATAAAGGTTCAAGAGTCAGGAATAGTAGTTAGTATTTGTATTTAGTGCTGGGATTAGGGATAGGTTTTCACATTATTAATAACGTAAGACTCATTCTGTTATGGTTCTTTCATCGAAACGAGGTGTAGAGTGAGAACTGGAGTTTCAGATTAGTACTACACTGATTTATCATCAACTACAGATATTCCTTTTGCTTTTTTACTGAAGGTTTTCGTGAAAAGGGGGAATAATATAGTCAGTCTACTTAATACGTCATATAAATCAATCCGAAAGGTTTCAGTCTTAACTGTCGTATTCTGAATTACAAATCTGGACAAAAACTTCTCAAGGTCGTTCTTATAAATACTTTAATCCAGTCGTATAATTTAACCCCATCCTGGGTACAATCCACACACATGTTGGTATAGGAGGTGAAAGCTAAAAACTTTACTTATTCACCTGATTAGAATAAATGCTGAGCCTGTTACAAATATATGTTAACCTACAATGAGATGAAATTAACATGATGAATAATGTGAACGGATTTATTGTAGTAGTAGTAGTGATTTTGTGGATGACTAAACATTAAGAACGTGTTTCGACAAGAGTAGAAAAACATCTAAATGATGGGTTAAATGTAACTCTTGTTGTTGAAGAAGTTAATTGATTGAATACATCTCCGTTACTATGATCCATTCCCAGCCATGTTAGTGCGTGGACCCCAACGACATGATCTGTATCTACTAACATGACTCAAACAAACAGTCAGTAACTTCATGATGTAATTCCACCCAACATATTCCTTTTCCGGCCAGCATTACAAATACATCAGTCTGAATGAAGATTGTACTCACAGTGTTTATTTTATAAAGACGATCACAAGAACTTTGAGGGCAGTAATCAAAGAATTAAGTAGTCCTTATTCAAGCGTTAATTGATACGCTATCTTCTGCAATAATCATTTTTCAACAACAGTTACCATTATAAATTACAGGAACCTAGAAAGGTAGGTAGAAACTGCTTTTATTTTGCAAATTGACTAAAATTTAGGGAAAAGGTAGATAACACATTTCTAACTTATTGGCTGCAGATTTGAATTTTTGTAGTTTGATTTCATATTTGGAATTGTAATTGTGTATTGTTGGAGAATCTCCGAACCACGATGAAATATGTAACTACTGTTAGCTATGAAAATCATATTCAGTTTATAATAGCATTTGTCGAAAATTTTGATTACTTATATATATTAAGCAATAGATACTGATCACAATTCCAAACAGTACATAAACCAATACTCAAGGGACATTCGACATAAGGATGACACATAAAACCCGTTATAGTTACATTAGTTTAAGGTATTATAATTCGTATTATCTTGATTTATCTGAACGCATATTAATTGTTTATAGTAAAGCCATAAAAAGCAATTAAGTCCATAATAAACAACGTTGACTCTATCACGTATGTTACCATGCCACATGATTAGCTTAATAATGTTAGTACCATAATGTATTCAATTACTAAGGGATTAATAGATGCGTATAAAGAAATTATGGAACTTACAACGTAGGAAAATACAAAGAGTTAATGTACCTGCGCCACTGTGGCTGACTCAGTACAGTGTTACTCAATATCATACATACAAAACGAGGAAGCATTGGACGGCTCTAGTGTGGAGCTCTTCATTAGTCCTCATCTACGTCCCCTTAGAGAGTTTAGCCGAAGATGAAATCCAGATTTAACAATATTCATAACACTTAATCATAATTGGCATGTCACTAGTGAATAACAAGTAATTCGGGAGCTCTAGCGTAAAGATGTGACCAATCAAGTTCAGTCATATAGCACATGTTACCGATCAATGACAGTCGATTAGGTTTCACAATATATCGTGAATTAAATTGAGGTGGTTATTTTTGTGGAGACTGATATTTTTTATTTGATTTAATACGTCACAGATTGATTTTGGCAAGGTACTATTGGAAACCACAGAACGAGACGTCTGTCTAGTGCTTCTTGGTTTTCAATGATACCCTGCCAAAATCAGTCTATGACGCATCCAATCAAACAAAAATACCAACCTCCACAAAAATAGCTATCTTGATTCAGTTACAATAATCAGCTCACTAGTAACTAACTTCATGATGTTCCGGAATCTCTAGTGAGAAGTGGTGACTGGTGGAGTTCAGACTTGTCGGGAGTGAGACAATTATCACCAATAGCAGTGAATGATCGTCGCGCTATATATCATAAATTGATGGAATTAGAAATTTCGCCATTGGATACCGGTCGGGCCACCAGTGCAATGGGTTAAGTGTTCGCCAACCTGAAGCTCCTGGAGCTGAATCTGGGGTGAGTACTGCTGAGGAGTTCCACACTAGAACGAAACGGTTGTCCAGTGATCCCTGGTTTTCAGTGGTACAATTTATAGAAGTGATAATGGTTAATCGTCTCAACTCAAGTAAATAAAGTTATTGATATATATTCTTAAGAGATCTTGGTTTTGTTATAGTACAGCTATATGGAATCATTTCAAAACATCTGGTACAATTGGTATAACAGTGATTGTATACTTAAATGAATTCATTTTTGAATGAATACTGGCATAAGTCCGAATTCTATCCCATTTTGGTTTAGGTAACTGAGTCATCATATCACTGCCCCTTCAGTCACAAATAATGTGTAGCTGTAGAATTCGGACCACTGATTGTGAGTAGTTTGAGGACTATTAAAAACAGGAGGACTAGACAACTACTTCACTCGTTTATGGGACTCCTTTGGGGCTATTCGTACCAACGAACCTCACCTCAGACCACACCCAGAACTTTCAGGTCTAGTAGCAAACACTTTACCCTTGTTTAAGGCTCATCGCCAATACGTTTACTCGGTTTATAAAAACCTCAAATCATATTAACGTAACTAAGTGTCTTACTTGAAATAAGTAAAAAAGATATACTTTTCATGGTTGATTAATTTGAAATAAATTTGTTGAATAGGAGAGGAAAAACAGCCTACATCTGAGCACTTCCACTCCCAAATTAAACCAGTGAAATGTTTTTAAGTTGTCAGTTTGTTTTGGTAAGAATTGTTTCGCTGTCTTTGTAAATCTCATGCAACTTCCTGTATCGATTAAGTAGATTTCTGTGGGTTACACCTACTCTGATAAAGTTTTTTTAGTAATAATGATCGCATATTAAGGGTTGATTACGGTAGTAGTATTAAAATAAGAGGAAAAAAATACCTCACACAACGTGATATGGTAGTATTGTGAAAAGAAAGGTTTTGCTTCTGGCTTATATTGTGATTTACATTTGACAACGTCTTAATCCGGTGGATTGTACGTTCTCTGTCACATAAGTGAGATAGGTTATGGTGTTTCGATAGATGCTAGTTCTAACCATTTGTTTTCCTCATATAGCGATGACACATAAACTGACCATTTTGCCACTCTGTTCGATTATTACCAAATGTTACGCAATATGGCTGTCACTGAGACGATATTCTTATACGTTCAGGTCATTTAAATTAATGTTTCAAGTTTATTACGCTAATTATCAACACACATCAGTGGACATTAGGATTAGCAACATGTTGTTGCTGCCGGATGTCAAGAATCCTTCAAAGGGGACTATGATTTGATACGACTAGTTGCCGAACACCTTCAACTCTTAGAGAGTATGGTTTATAGGCGTGTGGTTGAATTGGTCCTACCTACACCTTGTTCACATTCTGCTATCCAGTTGAACTAACATGCTTAACAGTACATCTCTGAGATAAGTCAAATTCTTAACTGTGAGGATTTATAAATTATCTAGAGGAATTATGAGCATAATTACGAATAATTCATTGGTAATATCCTTAACTGTATTAGCGAGTGATGTGGTATTTGACGATCAGTTCCCTCAAGTTTACTGACAGATACCGGCTAGGTCTAAACCTAGACACACAGAGCTCTCGACAGATTGCATTTAGCCTCCTAGCATCAAAACCTAGTGTACACAATATCGAGTCACTCTAATTACTCGTTAAATTACAGTTCGATTGATAGAACCCGGTCTACAATAACGACTAGACAAACAGGTTAGTGGTCCTTACTCTGAGATCAATCACTTCATAGGTAGTAACCTGTAAGTATTGCTGATAATAATGCATCATATGCAGATTTTACATGTTTTTCTACTACTTCTTCGTAGACTTTTGCCTGATATCTGCAATCAGTGTTGAACATGAAACAAAAATTTTCATTAGCTCAGGTTGCCATCATACTGCATCAGCACGACAAGTTTAAGTTAAGAAATGAATATCGGTTGGGTTACAGAAATTTAACGGAAGTCGTAATGAGAACAGCTAGACCTTGTAAATTAGTTCAACAAAATAAGATGATAGGTTTTTTCAAACTAATTTTTACCACATTTCTGTTTCTTATCCAGTATATCCGGTTTCCATCATCTGCGTTTACCCATAGACAATTGAACTGAAATATTTGTTAAAAGCTACACCCTGGAATGAAATATTCATTCCATCTCATGAACGAGGGTGTCCTGTCAGAAACAGTGTTCAAACTAAGTTTCTCGCTAATTGGCAATCGTCTTGAGTGAACTGGTCCCCCATCCCAGATTTAAGCTCTGGCAACCCAGCTTTACAGTTGCAATAGCTAACATGGAACTATTCAGGTTCTGACTGATCCTCTGAGATACGTACACTGATTGGTCATTGGGTTACTCGGGATCAAATCCACTAGGGAACATCAATTCGCTGAAAATAACAGATGCACCTTACTAATGACTACTAACTTAGATCAAACCTCCTTCTATGTGCTCGCGATGTCTTGTTAGTTATAGTAGTAACCACTTTCTAATCGGATCGATATAATTCAATCAACACTATCTAAAACTAAACAAACACCACTCAGGTTCCACTTAAGTTGGATTTTGACTGGCAAGCGAAACCCAAGATGCACGTTTCGCCCTGTTTGGAACTCATCGGCTGGATGTACCTGCATCCCAATGTTGATGTTCACATACTGGGATCCGAACTCAATCCGCTTCGTGCCAAACACCACCGTGTTCACCACTAGGCTACTGTGTTCAGTTAGTCACACTTGTGCAACGGGTATATATATCACTCAGGTTCATTTAATGTTTCCATTTGGTTACGCTGTTCTATTTTAATGGACTACTTGTGATGCAATAAACATTATGAGTCATCATTAGAATTTTTTATTGAAATCAGAACTATTACAATCATTCTTTCAAATATCACATGATAAACTTCATGTTTTCATTTGCTTTTTTTTCATCTTTTTTTACTACACTATTATAATTTGAGGGTCATGACCTCAAACTAACAACAATAAAGTCGTTTACCTATATCCTTTCGAAACAAAGGATCTATGATCACAAGTAACTGATGAAATCCCACTTCTGTGTATACTTCATGCTTATTTTATAATTGGCACATTGAAAAAGAAAACAGCTAAATGTATGTATGTTTAAGAGTGTGTATATGTATGTAGGTGTGTAGTTTTCTTTCTCATATCACTTAATTCTGATTGGTTGATTCTTGTAAGGTGTTCGTAATAAACATTTTACTATACATTAAAACCTGTCTTACTAACGATCTAATTGAACACACAATAAATAACACGCTGAATTAAAATTAAAGTATTGTCAGTTATTATTATTATTATTACATTTGACATGGTCTATGCCGACTACTTATAATAAACAAGTTTATTAATAAGTTATTTTATCAATTCATGGTGTTATATTAATCATGTAACATTGTCACTAATGTTATCATGTGGTCATTTTATATACAATTTATTAAAATTATTCAATTTATTAATGGATATATTTTATGCTTAACATTGATTCAATCAACAATTACTGCTCAATCATTAAATTGTTTACCAGGATGTAAATGTTCTACAAATGAATTGAATACAAGTGTTGCAGTTATCTGTTGTCTTATCGATCACAATAGGTTGTTATCATTGTCACAAGTAATTAATGATTATCCAACAGATATTAAAAATTGTGATAGTGACTTAAATCATTATAGTTCTTCTCTTAATAGTAATAATATTAATGAATGGCCTAGTTATACATTATGCTTACCATTATGGCGTCAATTAAAAATTCAATTAACAGAAAATTCTTGGCCAACTTTGATAACAAATCACAAGAAACGATCTACTGAATCGAAGTGTATGCTTAATCTAGAACGATTGGCTATTGTTGGTCAACTGAATACATATGATGGATTTATCCAGTTGGATACTAATGAATTTCATAATTATTTCTTCTCTAATAATGCTAATAGTGCCTTAAAATTGCAGCGTTTCACTATTGAACAGACTAGTTTGCATAGAATTAGTCAAGGATTTTTTGATGAAATTCATGCTGTAAATTTAATTGATTTAGAAATACGTCGTAATGTTAATCTTACAGATAAAGGATTTGGTGTTGGTTGGTTAGCTAATATGAAGCAACTACAATCATTAGATCTTAGTTTAAATCATTTATATACAATTAATTTAGCAAATTGGGGCCTCCCAAAACATCACGTCTCATTACTTAATCTTGATTTAAGCGGAAATCATTTGGTACATTTAAAAGCTCAAACATTTATTCGTTTACCGAATTTAATCTATTTAAATTTAGCAAATAACTATTTAACTACTTTATCATCGAATGTATTTTACGGATTGAATCATTTGAAATTTTTGGATCTACAAGGGAATCAATTGAAAATGCATAGTTTAACATTAACTGTACCTAATTTCCATATTATTCTACCTGAATTGAAGCAATTGATTTTATCAAGGAATCCATTGGCTATACCAAAGTTCTCATCATCTAACAATGTGATGAATAATAATGATGCCGAACAACCAATTTGGTGGTTTACAGATTCTTGTCCTAAATTCTTAACTACACTTCATTTAGAAAATATTGAACCAACAAAATATATCAAACATAGTATGAATCAATCCCTAATGAAGCTACCAACATTTGCTTGGGATTACTGTGACAGTCTAACAGATGTTTATCTTACGCATAATGATTGGTTGACATGTCTAGATCGTCGATGGTTAGGTGTTGCTCTATTATCCCATGAGGCAGGTATCTTATCAAATAGATTTCGTATTCATCCATCCACTCTTGAATTATGTCCAGTGCGATTTGATAGTATCAGGAATCATGATGGTGCCACTAAATCGGGCATTTTAACGGATACGAGTAGTACAAATGGTTCACAGTTACTTGGTACCACACATTTACAGACGACATCAATCTCTTTAAGTTCTATTTACTGGCCTATATCTACAGAGGATTCTGTACATGCTGCTGTAGTAAATACACAGAATCATAAGAACAATCTAGTCAGTGGTAGTATAAATGCATCGATTAATTCATGGATAATTCTTTGTATTGTAGTCATTCTTATTTGTGTAGTGTTTTTTACAATCGTATTTGCAACCATCTATTGTATGCGCTTTGTGAATAAGCGTCTTAATAAGCAAATATCTTATACATCAAGTCTGATGACCAATGGACTGAATCATCACCAACAACAAAATCATCTGACACCGGATCTGAGTACTTATAAAGCTGCTAACAGTATGGATGTATCTTCACGTATTCTTCCTCCTTATTCATTTAATTGCATGGATTTGAATAAAACCAACCAATTATTTCATTACACAGATATTCATCCAATGTGTAGTTCTTGCTTCAGCTTGAAACGTTCAATCACTCAACCAGTAAGTCCTGCAGACAGTGGTCTTGAAGATGGCACACCATTGACTTTACAGCAAACACGACATGCTTTCCCATCTTTGGATCGACCGTCTCAACGATCTTCACGACGTTCACGACATCATCATAATCACCACCATCGTCGTGCACTTCTTGACATTGGATTTACAAGATGTCCATCGACTTCTGTATCATCTTTATTATTACTACAGCATTCACCGAATCACCATGTCCCGGAAATGTCATATGGTTGGCCAGCATCCATGAATTTTTCATCACATCGTGTGAATGCTGCAACTTCAACAGATGATGTTTCTATTGGACCAGTATCTACATCTGTGGATACTGGAGATGCATGTAGTACACCTAGTGATAAAGTGTTGCCTATAAGTATGAGTGAATGTAAAGAATCTACGCCAGTGAATACTATTACAAATAATAATAATTGACTTTAAATCTATCAACTTCACCCCTGTAAAAATATCAGTTTAGAAAGCTAACTGCAATTACATAACTGTTCCCATTTTGATCATTACTAAACTAAGCATTTTAATTTTATCCCGACTATGAATATAACGAAGTTCTTATTTTCAAGGAAGTAAAGATAAATACGTAACAGATAATTTATTTATATTCTTCAGTATATGTACTACTATTCTTAATCAGATATGATGAAATACACTGCTGTTATTAAGACTACTAATATCATATTAGTGCTTGTGTTGTTATATATGCTATTCTTTTTTTAGAATATAAAAGTAATCTTTTTTTCTAGAAAAAGAACCATTTCTTATCTGTAGTGTACAGAAAGATATTTGGCGTCATCCCAACTGTAGTAGGTCAATTTGATTATGATTGATCTAAGGTGTAAATAATCAATCATCTTATTTGTATGTAGGCTGAAATACTACTCAAGTACCCTATTCGAAACGTGATTCTCTTATAGGATCACCACGACGCATTTGACGTAATGGTCTAATTTTCAAACTAGTAGGTCGGTGTTTGTTGATGAAAGCCTATAGTAGCTGGTGGCCGTGTACAATGCTGATTTTAAATCATAGTTCTCAACCCACACTCGAGGTGGACACTGCGTCCACTAACTCTATTTAAACGCCATACACTCACTTTCGTCCCTTCACATCATAATGATAATGAGTAGGACTTGTCTGGTAGAGGTAGTAATTACGTGGTCATATAAGAGCATTCCTAGTGGAGAAACAGGCACTTCTCACTAGCCGTAACAAGGCGTTTTTGAGGCTGAACTTTTGATGGGTGTGGATTACCTGCTTGCGATCCACATAATAACGGTAATTAGTGATTGTAAATATTGAGTCATGTATACCTATTGCAGTCACTAATACTTAGTTCGTATCGTATATGCCAAGACAATTCTATGACTTTAGTACCATTTAGTCTCGATGTTTTTATAAATTTGCCACAGTATGTTATTCGTATATATATTCCTTCATGTGTGGGTGCATTCCCGTTCACCCTACTATTCCATTGCTTTGTTGAACTACTTTTGTATTTCTTACTTGCTTTTGGCCCATTTCATTCTCATATTCTAAGCCTACTCACGTTTAAGACACTTATATAGACACTTGGCAAAATATTTTTAGTCCAATTGATTGCTTGCCTATTCGCGTTTCTATACCACTATTACTATTAAAGCGGAGTTCTAACTTCCTCGTTGTGTGACTGCATTTCTTGGTACAGAATTCTAAGATTACTATAATACTTTTTCGTTCATTCTTTTTAAACTATATCTTCAGTGATTAGTCTCTCAATTCTATTATTGTTGAGATTATTTATACTCCTTTCGTGTTAATTTTCTAAAATTTCATTTTATCATACCAATATAACAATATTTGTTCCAGGCTATACGAGCATTCGGAGGCTACTGGTACTTAATTATTGTTATCTTCATGAAACTCTATGCGTTTGTTGGGAAAATCGATTAGTCAACGTTAAGATCATGCACAGTGCTCGACAAAAGGGGCAAATTGTTTGACAATGCAGTAAACCGTCATCGACTTAAGTGGTTGCGACATTCGTTAAATATACCCAACCACTGGCTACCTCGATACGCCGTGTTGGCTAGCGTACAAGTACAATAAACATGGCCTAACTAAAGCTTGACATCAGTCAATGAAGTTATTGGTCTGAACTGTGCTAATAGATGAAGAGATTTGCGACAATGTCGTAACCAATCGTTACAAACTCTCGGTGACATGGAGGAGAATCAGTTACAATAGAGCAGGTTCACTCACTGCCTCTTCTGCGTTAAATCCTGGATTTAAAACTATTTTATGTATTCCCTTCATCGAATTAAGCCATATCTTTAGAATTATATTCTGTCTCTGGTTTTTACTGTCATTGAAGTTACGACTACTTTGGTATTCGTCTTGATGTGTTGATATGTGTGGACCAGTGCACATGTATTCCAGAATCTACATGGTACGTGACTGAATGATCAATGTTTACGACGTTTTTGGTTGTTTGTCTTATTCAATTTACTAAGTCATATGTAGATTTTATAGTGTGAGCGATAGTTTAATAATTCAACTAACCTTGTACTGCTAAATTTGATTATTATTGAGCAATCGTATGTCGGGTACGATTATACTTCTGTTCGAAGCCATGGAGGTAATTCGGATGATGATAAGATAAATGAAACTAAGTTAGAATCTTATTAGTTTTGAAGGGCATAGTCTTGAAATTATTCTCCAGTTTGGTTATAGTGATATAAAGTCTGTATAGCATATTGCAAATGATTGAAATATTGATTAACGTGTGAAATTCTGGTGCTCTTCGTCTACGTTCTGCTAACTGGTTCTATTTAGCAAGTCAGTGGAGTTGCATACTCGAAGCCCAATTCCACCACTGCGACTTTGTCATCCACGTTCATATTCCTGTACTTGGCTTTGAGTCATACTTTCTTTCTATGCGAACTAGCGGTACAATTTGGCTTCCTTAACTGATGTAGGTGGTGCGCTGATCAAACCTACCACTTAGTATCTAAAAGTGGCGGTATTAATAACTGTAATACAGTAAATTTTCTCTAAATGTTTCCAAACATAGTTGAACTTCGTTACTAAGTTTTGGAGCTATATACACTTATTGCTCGTCGAGGAGCGATTTTCACGTCGCACTAGAGATCACACCCAGTAATGTCTCTGTAAAGAACAATTACTCTGATTTTCAACACACTGTTGTCCTTTATCATTTGGATTAATAATTCAGTGTAAATGATTACACCACAACTTGACCTCTGTGTTCGAAAATAATACACGATTAACCTCCAGCTGCCTTGGTGGCAATAACAAACTGTTTGATTTTCACTTTTTTCACAGAATTATGAAGCTAGAATTCCTAGGTTCTATCCCTGGTAGGTTCGTGGATACACACTGTTGAAGAGTCCCATACTAGGATGATAAAGCTGTCCAGTGTTTCTTGGTGATCACTGGTTGTCTAATTAAGACTAGTTCATGATATTAAATTAATATTATTCAGTAGTTTAAATTCAATTTTCCTCTCATCACCGCTCATTATGATCGCTTTGCCATGTTATTTAGCATATTTCTAAAATTATCACCACAAATGTGCATAGTAACGCTTCCAAGATTATCAGTATTCATTTTAAATTGGTCTTCTCAACAATTTCATCGGTCTAAATAACAGATCAAACCTTTCTTATTTTGAACTTATTAGTTTGAATGAGAATACACAGATTGCTCTATTCTGTAAATTTTATCGTTGTCGGTTTATTTAAATTTGTTAAAGGAATGTCAACTTTATGAGACTCTGAAAATGAACTTCATATAATTTAGTCATTTATAAAGTTCGCGAGGAGAATGTTTTAATAATTTTAAGATTATGGTTCAGACGGGACCTCCCCATAGAAATCTTCGGTAAGAAGCAAAATATCTGCAAACTAAGAGACACCAAAGTTGAGTACTTAAACCCTAACCTTTGTGCTTAACTAATGGCATATCGCCACTTCCGAAAAATGGTATAAAGTGGCTTTGCGAAATGGCCATTAAGTTATAATTACACTTTCCGTCAAAATTATTGTATTTATAGTCGATAATCAGCAAGCTTATGTCGATTTATGCTGTAATTTTGGAATAAATTTATGAAATCACTTGATATCATGATTTAGTTTTGCTGGCTTAAACAAGCGGGTAGTGCGATTGTCCTTACTCTTAAAGTATGTCTTGAAGTCAAGTAGCTAATTAGTGATTAAATAATATTTGTGTTTCTTCCATTGATTTATAAATAGCGTGGAGCTTGACGCCTAATCGTTAGCTCAAGTTTCCACACTAAATTGTTATAACATCAAACTAACAAAATTAATACCACAATAGTTTAATAAGAAGGAGTGAAAAGAAGGTATGCATGAACATCACTAGTCATTGATTTGGGTTTTGTTGTGGACCGTAGTTGTTTAGTCCGAACCTTCCTACACGGCTCATACTAATGTCGGTAACTTTATGGATTGGTGTTACTTTTCAGTTTTATCATTCTCAGTTCTCTTCCATCCTACTCCGAAAATGAGTTTAGTGGTCAATCCATTTAACTACTTCATTTTCCATGTTCACTGTAGGTGGCAATAATACAGACTAGTCTTGAAGAAATGCATCTCATATATGCCTGCATTAGTACTCAAGGTGTTTATGTGACTCTGAATAGTGCTAATGTCGTCATATGATAGCATTATAATATCGGTGTATTCTTAGTTGGTAAGTGAACCTCTTGATAGGAGATCGATTCGTGAAAGTTAGTTAGAGAATGTATAATTTCTTGAATGACATGTATGATAGAACTAATTGTACAGTAGGATAGTAGGTAGTTCTTATAAACATCATTTGTTTTTTTCAGTTCTAGTAACACTATTTCATATTTTCTCACTCGATTAGCAAAAGAGCCTTCATGCAATTGTTTTACAGCCTCTATACACCTTTCAGTGATAAACATTTCCACGTGACCTTACACTCTATGGAGTCGAATGATGGTTTTCAACAGTCTGAAATCAACACTACAAACTAAATAGTTTTCCCCTCTTTTTTTAACCCATTCAGCACTATAAACACTGTCATTTTTTGTTATTTTTAATTTATATGATATCTTCCAATGGTTTTATTATCATTATTATCATTGTGTAATCACATTCAGTCAAATCCTATTCATTATTTATAGTGATCTCCATTTATCTACTTGACTAGTGATTATGTAACTTTCCACTTTGTAGTTGTGTCTTTGACCTTCAGTCTTTTTTTGTTACCTATACTCCTCAATCAGTTTGATGATCGTTAATTTGCTGTACTTATTAGTGTGAACTGTACTTCTGGAATTTTACATGTACTAACTAACTAACTAACCGACAGTCGTGTTAGTCGCATACATTATTGTCATGTAAAACTCCGTTTTATTACATAACTCGAGAATGAGTTCATTTGATCCTATTCGTTTTAACGGCCGTTTTTCTATATGTTCAACCACTGTATCATGCAATTCATGACTCCTTCTTCATGTGTGCGCTTGTTCACACAAAGACGTCTAAATTAATAAACACAATCGGATGTGACATTGTTTATAAGCTGTTTAGTTTTTTTCGTATTCCATAGATCGTATCCTTTGAAGAATATTCAGTTTAATTGTTTAAATGAGTTGCCGATGAATAATTTTAGCCCTCGATCTACCTCTAACTGGCAGTGCTATGTAAACAACCTTTATAAGTGTTAAAGATGTGAGTGACAGTATATTTAAGAGTTTACATCGGTTTGTGAACTTTTATGAATATCTATTTTATATCAATCTTTCAATTAGTGGCGGCCTGCTTGAAATCTTGGGCTGCTACTTTCTACCAAATATCTCAAAAAGTTACTTTTCGTTTTGTTTTAACTGCTTAATCATGTTCCGAAATCGCATTGTGTATTCACACGCCTTCATAAAATGTTTGCGACCTATCAGTTAGATCTAAACGAAGACATTATGGTGGCTAGCAACATGCATTAAGAAGGATCGATACTCATCAAACGTCTACTCGTGAAATTCTCAGTTTTAACTATAGATTTCTTATTGGAAGGTTGGACTACCTACAATTTCTCTTTAGTCTTAACATATACAGTAACTGTGGTTGAATCACAGTTCAAGAATCTTGGCTATATAACCTATTTTTCGTCAGGATCGTTTTGTCATCAAGTTAAAGTGTAATGGTTGTGTTACTACTTTTGTGAACACGAACAGGTGTAAATGCATTTGTGTGTGTACACGGTAAAAGAGTAACTTGTTGAGACACTGTATGTTGAAAATTCATATTGTACTAAACATATTAATGAATAAAACTATTATTATTATTATTATTATTATTATTATTATTATTAATCCATCTGCGAACTTTCGTGTGCATACAATTAATCCTATTGAGTAAGTTACTTTACCAAACCTATCTTTCGTTTATTCATCTGAACTAATCAAGAAAATAGTTTATACAATAGACCATGATCCTAGTGTCCATGGACCTCCTCTTTGAAAGCTAGACAAAATTGAACAGCCTCTCCGTTGTTTTATGAGACGCTCCACTAATACGAATCTAAGACGCCACCTAGGATTACATCCAGGATTTTCATTACCGTTAACTTTAAACAATTCATTTATCATCCACACTTTCTAACTACAATCAATTGCCGATATTGTGCGACTGTTGCTCATTACTATTCAAAAGATACATACGCCCTGTTATATGTCAGCTTATTGATCGTAAAGTGACAACCTCACTGTGAAGCATGGTGATCTGTTGTTTAATCTTCTGGTGTTACTGTGTTATCTGTTGTGGAGTCACTTACTAAGAAGAAATACTTATCCACTTTTTCTTGTTAAACTACAATTACTTGGATTGCGTCTTAATGCTCAGTGTTTGCAATTTAACTAATCATTTTTTCTAGATTCTTAGTCTCTTCATAAGTGTTTAAGACTCAGATTTACCACATTTAGATTTTGCCTTCATATTTCCGTCCTTAACAAATGCAGTTTTTTAAATTATTTTACATTAGTCTAATATTACATCATGCGTCGTTTTTAGTGATTAACTAAATTGTATACTTAAGCCAAGGTGGTTTCATGAAAATCGGTTTCATTTGTTGTTTGTTTTTGTCACAGTTGGTTCGCGGTTAGGTACGACTGTAAACTTAAAAGTTGTTTCGTGCTAGTATGGGACTCCTCAGTGATAGCCCATATTCATGATTGCAGCATAGATTTGACCAATCACTGAACTAGCATCTGATTATAGGATTTCAACCCCCAATCATGTTGTTACATAACTTTGATGGAGTTTAGATAATTCGAGATTGAAATACCTATCACTAGTGGGATTGCTATTCGTCGCGCTATTTCACAAATTTATCGAAATGGAAACTCTACCACTAGACACCAACCCCAGTGTATTGTTAGTGTTCACTGTGTAGGAATCACATACCAAGACGAGACAAGCTGCCCAGTGTTCGATTGCTTTCAGTGGTACCGAACCGGGATAAACACAGACAACAAGTCAGTTGTTGTTTATGGCATCTTACTACTACCACTACTGCTTACATTATTACGTGACATGTTGCCACTCATACAATTTATCTAATGTTGTTTAGTTATAATTATTTGCTGATACTCACGTGCCACACACTTGCTTAGTGTTTATGTTGTTTGACTCAGTATCAAGTATATGTTTATATATGAATACCTGTGGTAGATTTAAATATCACTTACTACCTGCAGATGTATAGTTTATGGTATCATCATATTCATGTGATTAGTGCTATAGTTTCCTCTATCTATCATAACCACTAATGCATTTAGGTAGCCTAGATTGAAATAACTAATGTGGGGTAATTAACCTATTGTGGAATGATGGACTAAGAATGATCAAATCACTAATCTTTCAAGTAATAATTCATAATTACAAACCTTCCTCCATGTGTTTCAATTTGGATATGTAATTAATAACAATGGTCATCATGTGAACGGCATTTTTAAAAAAGTTTCATTTATCAGGTACAAACTCGTGTACTTAGTTTCAAGAAAAAGTCTACTTGAATACTGGTAATACTACTCAGCTGCCTAAACCTATATAAATGGAACGGGTTTCGAACTCGTGACGTAGTAACGGAGACATAAATTCCTTAACCACTGAGTCCTAGCTCCGTGCAGACACTGCAGCTTTAACTCAAGTACAAAAATCTGTACTTTGTAAATAAGTTAGTTTGTTATTATTATTATTATTATTATTATTATTATTATTATTATTATTATTATCGTTATTATTATTATTAGTAGTAGTACAGTGACTTGATTTAAAACATGCAGTATATTTTGTAACAGAAGAAATTGCTTATAATTTCGGTTTTCTATATCAAGGATCAAGGATCAGGATCTGATATGCTGATCAGCTTACGATCTTTGTTTGTACGAATGTTAACTTTCAATTAGGTATGGTGCAGAATATTATATCTTCATAAGTAAGCAATTTTAGTCCACTGTTACATATTAACAGATTCTCTACAGCTGTGTTGTCATTAGCTTAAACTTTTTTTGTGTTAAAGATGACTGCAGTATCGATTTACCACATAGAATAGATAATATAGTTTGCGATAGTTTTGTATTTAAGACATTGAACATTCAAATACTAAACCTTTGGTTCAAACTCCGGCCAACCGGGTTGTATCATTAGCCTTCACACTATGTATCTCTCGAAGCCATGAACGCGAACATGTACTCGACGAACGAGTTAACAGGGGGTTGAATATATGCCTTGTTATCGAATGGCAATATATTGTTACCTTATTCATTTCTTGACTGTTTCATTTTTTCTGAAAATAAATACCTCAAGTAAGTGTGCTTTATAATAGTCATCTTTGTTGTTGAATTGTATAAGTTGATAATTAGCCAGAGTTGAAATCTGAAACTACTTTAGGCATTTATCTCTAGATAGTGTGGCACTAGCACACATTCTAATGACTGCACTCTAATCACTTTGATCTATTTTCTTATAAAATCAATGCTGTATTTCTGCCTCGCTGTATCTCTATCAAATTACAAAGTTCATACTTACAAATGTAATGTAAACAGTTATATTTATTTAGTTGGTATAAAGGTAAACCATCCTTTAAAGTTTTGGAATCTACTTCATTTGATTCAATGGGTTTACTTTTCAATGCTTATTAGCGATGCTCACTTTCAGATTTCAATGAGTTGTAATAAAGATTGTGTATAAACCAGTTGGTTTACGATAACAGTGAGATGAAAGGTTGGAAGAAAGCTAGAGGCAGCCAGACTCAAACTTGCCATTAGTTCATGAAGTCATTAACTATTGGTTTAAGCCTTACCGGTAGATAAAAATTACTTATTTGGAGTCTACGATAACCAATGATTAGAGATTGTGGGTGACATGACTAATAATTAGTCTGTGTTTCAGGTGCATTCACTGTTTGTCCTCCCTTAGATCCTGAATCTAAAACTATTTATACCTCTTCTTCCTCGAATTAAGTTCTACCCTCAGAATCATATCTATTTTTAATTTATTTACTGCTTCTGGTATTACTACTACTTCGTATAATATATGGCAACTTGGACCGATGAGCATAAATCGATGTTGTATTTGACTGTTCGCAATATATATTAAAATGATAGGAGCTACATTATTATGAATAGAGTTGGTCATTTTACAAATAAATTTTTACCAGTTGCGACTGTTGACAGGCACAGACTACCTAGTTTTGTTGATTATTATCAGTGTCTGGAGCTGTTGCGTGATATGGTTCAGAATTGGTCACATTAGCTCAGTTGATAAGAATATGGATCTCCACTGACTAGATTGATTAGGACACTACGTATGTCAAACCACCCTGATGTACAACGATGACTGGCTTAGGAGTATGGCGAAAGATAGGTTGAAGCGACTAAACAAAAACATTACATGACTTCGTTGACTCTCGGTTTTAGATATATTTTTAGGTTTAGATTGGTTTACACGATTTAATTATTTCTTCTCGATTCGTATTTTGTTAATTCACAGTTGTTGTACCTCAGAATGTCGGTGGATAATGCAAACATGTAACATGTTTCAAATATAATTTTAAGCTTTTATACAAGTCATTTATCTTAGAATTGCTACGATTTTGGCATCCCATTAGTCTCACATCATATATTGCATTCATTAACTCTTATGCGATAAAAAAAACTATGTTCACTTGTAAATATATGAAACGGTATAATTTTAGATCAACGTCAGCCAAATTACATTACGTCCATTATTATTTCTTTATTGTTAGGCTGTTGAAGTTAGGAATGTATTCAGTTGGCAATCAATTCATTAATCTGGCCGAAATATTTGAAGGTCTCAGATTCCATTTTTCGTAGTATCGTAGATGATCACTACGATACTAGGATGAAATAGTTATTCAATGCTTCCTAGTTTTTTAATGTTTGTTTAATTAAGGTTAGTCCGAAATTCAAACTTCAAAATCCGACAATCTCTACACACCGGTTACTAAGATGCGGTGTACCTTAAATTTTCCTTAAGATGACCTGTTAATAGATGTCCGTATTTAATTGCAGTCAGAAAAGTAACTTGCAAATAAAAATTAATGTGAGACATCATAACACGGGTTTACATTGTTTCGCTTACTCAGCTTTTAATCAATGGATTGCAGATCCACAGCGTAATCCTCATAATTTAATTTACTCAGTTGAGTAGTATCAACGGTACATGACAAGAAATCTTTGTTAATTTACTCCAACATGAATGGTAAGTTTTACTGCTAGATGACTGGAAGTCGTCAACAGGAAACTGTGTATTTAAGTTTCAGGGTAATTGGCACTCATCAGCCAACTATGCTTCTAATCCTGGGTAATCTGTCGCTCCCTGCATGACTTAAACTATCTTAGCTGGCGGATCCAATATTTCCTATCGACTACGTTTGAGCGACTTTTCGGGATGTCACAAGCACTTCAAGATAACAGTTGTGTTCGGTAAATCGAAAACTCGCATAATCTTTGGTAATAAAAAGATAGATATGACTAATGAGTGGTCAAGCCATTCATGATCTGAGGAGAACTTGATTCATGTTTCACTATTCAGTTTCTTCTTGACTTAACACTGTATTTGCAGTATGATAGTAGACAGTACTTGAAATCTAACTGGATTTAGTATATACTTGAATGATTTTCATAGTCTTTTTTTGAATGTTAGTACAGATAATAAAATATTATCCGAATATACCTAATGTATCCACTTAATTCTTTTTACTCAATGAAAACGGTGAAATACTTCATCATAATCGATTGCCGCGGAATTTTAGTGATTTACATTCATTACAATGTCTAGAAAGCACTTAACTGTCATATTCAAAAGTTACTCACAAATAGACTGTTAATGACTGGCTTCAAATAGTTGTCTCTTGGATTCTGCTGTTGACAAGTTTGTCTCTAACTCACTTTATTTTAAAGTTTCGCAAGAGAGAGCATCTTTCAAAACTACCTTCTTACTTCTAACAGTAATGAAGATCAGCAAATAATGTAACAGAAGTTTCTAATATCACTAAACCCTTTTTTGGACATAGCAATATCAAGCCATACATACTGGTTTAAACACAGAGCAATTATTAAATAAACTGCAAACAATTTCCTATTTTTTTTCACTACTTTTATTAATCACTTAATTGAAAAACAATTCTGATAGATATTTATCATCATGTCGCTGGTTAGTAATTCGTTTACTAACTACTACTACTACTATTTTAGCAAAGGAGTTGATTTATTCCCCACTAGATTAACTCATACATTTTTATGTGTATGCGTTTACCTTCTCCTCTATTCCTTTCCTTCCTACCTCACAATACAATTACATCGTTAATAGTGTACACCATGGTCTACTATCCACGTTCAATGCTGTTAAACTTTTTTTTCTATTATCATCATTGTTTATGCATAAGGATCGGCAAACAAATACAATTTCATTACTGTTGTTGACAACTTATTCTTAATACCATTTCTTGTTGTTGCTATCTATAGAAGGTAATCATTTTTCTATTCAAAAAGGTAAATTATTATTGTTCTATTGGTAATTCATTTGTGTGTGCATATCTTCTACCCCCTTTTTTAATGATCTTTCGCCTTTCTCTTTTTATTTAGACATCAAATACTCGTAAATTAAGTATTGGTCATTTATTTCATTTAATTTCACTGGATGAAGATTCAATTGGTGTGACAAGTTATCGGTTGGTTAATGATGCATTTTCTGTTTATTGTCATGATTGTGTGTTTTGTAGAAGAAATTATTATCATTCTATTATTATTATTATTATTATTATTATTATTATTATTATTATTATTATTATTGGTATAGTGAGTTATACTGCTTCCTACTTCCCCGTCAGTAATTCTCATATTAACCTCGGACAGAAAATAATAGATGGGATATGTGAAGGAAGTTTTACTTACAAAATAAGTTTCTGTGCAGAACATAGTCAATCTAGTTCGCCTTACTGTGTTATCACAAAAAAATGATACATACGAAAAACAAAAAAATAGGTATAAAATAGTGTTTAGCTTAAGATTTGAATTAAGACAAAGATTAGGTTCACCTGCTCTATTTCCACCGACAGTGAATCATGTCACACAACATCTCTAATCAGTTGGTCTCTAGTGTAATGACGTCGGTTATCACTTTTCAATTGTTTAAACTGCAGTAGGATTCTTTAGGTGCCGAAGGAGAAAATCATGTTAGCATTTGTTTAATGATTTGGGAATGCATCTTCAGTACAGAAGGGTGACTGCACAAGATGTGTCACATACGACACTCTAATGAATGTTTACTTATATGTCAGATCCGTGCTTGCAAATACTTTACTTCCAGAGACGGATATACGTGGATAGAGGTATGGTATGTGTTTTTGAATCGAACTCTGTTTAATTTCGTCCTTCATTTTTGAGAGGTCAGCATCACTTCAATGTTAGTTGTGTAATGGAGACACGTTATTGATATCAGACCACCAAATAGTTGTCGGTTGGACTTCACTTCGTGACCTTACTTTTGGTGTTTTTAGTATTTGAACTGTTGATTAGACCTGTTTGGCATTGTGTAGTCGAAAGGAAGAGTGATTGGAGTTAGTTTGGCTTGATTGATTCATTGTGATAGGCTAGCCTGATCACTTTTTCACAGTAGCAACTATGATCACGGTTTTCAAGAACCGGTTGCGATATTTGCATGAACTCCAACCAGGTTGAATGCATCTACCAACATAACCCAGACCGAATTTCAACAATTTCATTTGGTAATGGTTTAATTACCTCTACCTTTTTTCCACCCTGCTCATACCTCAGTCATCATTACAAATCGGGCCAATCGGTCGTTGAGCATAATTAATATGTTCCCTAGTCACATCAGTCTGTTAATATTTTACCCTAGTCAACTGATTTCCCATTTTTGCCAGGTTATTCTGAAGAGATACATTTCATCAATTTCTAATGGCTTCTCGTACTATTGAGGACCACAACAGAACGCAAGAGTATCGATAAGCTTATGTGTTTTCTTTATATTCTAGGAACTTCTAAAATAAGTTGAACTTGATAATATAATTTGTAATTGTTCTATCAATGTAATCAGAAGATTTTTCTTAGTTCTCCTGGATTATCTTGCAAGTTTTTAAAGAACGCTGGCTTGTTGAAGTATTTTCAATATTTCCTCCGTTCCTAAAGACTTTCAAGGGTTTGGCATGAGCACCTGAGATAAGAAATGTAACCCTTATTTCAAGTTCGAACCAAACCATAGCTACTTCTGCTTCGGGAAACCCAGTAACACTTTTATCTAAATTGTATTGCTCAGTGCTGTACTTTGTAAATGAGTTCTTTTGAAGTAAATATTCACGTCCAGAATTACCTTTGATTAAGAAGGTTCTTTGAAGTTAAATTACAAGTAAAGTTAAGAATTCTTAAAATTGAATTTCGTCTTAACATTCTACAGTTATCAGTTTATCTTCATCGATAATTTTGCCTAACTTATCACCTAGTAATACCTGAATTACAGTTCTTTCTAAAATCGATTGTAGTATCATTTCTCTCTCTACTACTGCTAGAAACTGATCCACTTATTATAACTGTATTATAGTTAAAGCTTATAAATATTAACTAATGCTGGTTGCATTAAAACAGACTAGTGATTATTATGTGTTCATTACGCACTAGCTTTGAAAAAGTGTCTTACGTGAAGTTCTTGTTGGAAGCTATAGTTTTATGAAGTCAACAATATCAAGAATATTGTTCATCAATGACATTGAATTAGAATACTGTTTTTGGAGAGTTTGAGTTCTTCAATTTGTATAGTTTATTACTCGTAAAATTTGGATTGTGTTTCTAGACAAGATTATCAGTTCAATCTTCTTTCAAGAACGCACTTCCATTACTATCATTCTCGTAAACTACAAATCTTATTTATGTATGCCATATATTATTTCAATTTACTACGTACATTTTCATGAATTTGACTTTGAACCTCACTTGAAATATCTGAGAGCTAGTGATACTAATCAGTCTCTGAAACCAATATACACAAAGTACAGGGAATCTATGATTTAATGGCAGAAAGTCGATTACCTTAATCACTGAAATACCTCTTCAAATTAATTTAAGTTAAATATCTAAACTTATTGTATTGTATGGCGTAAAGAATTGAATCTTCAGTATTCGATGCCTTATTAGATTATGACTTTCCGCTACTGGAAGATATCTTAAACTAAGATGAAACAACTGTCCAGTATTTTTTGTATTCCTTCCCCCCCCCCCTCCAGTCATGTTCCTATGATGACGTTATTTTTGAATAAAAACCACTTTCGATCCCCGATGGGGTCGTGGATGCGCACTGCTGAGGAGTCCCATACTAGGACGAAACAGCTGTCCAGTGCTTCCAGGTGATCAATGATTGTCTGATTCAGATCATTTCGTGATATCAAAATTGAAATTAACAAATAAATAATTATTTTTGTCACTTACATATCCTGTTTGTTTTGTTTACTTTTCTTCTAGGCAAATAGATAAATTGATCGAAATCTCTTATTCATATGCTTTACAAGTACCAGATGCAAAATCTTATGTTTCATTCCATACTAATTTTACAAGTGATTCAACAGCTATTCTCAATTGGAATTATCTTGATAATTATTTATGTAATCGTGGTATAAGTGATTCATTTCGATTACTCCCGGTAATTTCATATTCATTATGTTATTAGTCAATGTTTATTTTGTTCGACTTTATTATTGTTGTTATTCTGTTTGTTACTTTGCGAAACCCATTTAAGTTAGAATGAAGGACCATGAGTCAAAGCTTATGGTTAGCTAATTAGGGTTTAAGGTCAAATTTTATATTAGAGTTGAGGGGGTTAACGTAATGGATAGGATTGATTTGCGTGTTACATACAATTTTACGCAGTAATAACTTAATAAGTTTAACACGAAATTGTAGTTTGTATCATCAAAAACTAATTTTTTCTCAGTAAGTTTAGTGTTTTTGAGTAGTATGCAAATGTTTTGGGGCAGCTGTTTTCTAAGTGACTATTTTTAAATTCCCTAGCTGCTGGTTAAATGACTAATTGCGTAATATGTCTCAAGCATTTCATGAATTGTCGAATCTCATTCTGAAATTGTACTTTTACACAAACATAGTATTAGCCATCGCTTGGCAATCATTCTATGTAAAGCGATTATTACTATTATTGTTATTATTATTATTATTACTATTATTATTATTATTATTATTATTATTATTATTATTATTATTATTATTATTATTTACTCCTCGTGTTCCCTTATAATCTAATTTGTTAACTCCATCCCTATCTTGATTCTTCATTTATGTTAGTTGTTTTATTACCGAAATTTTCACTTTGTTTCACTGATGTGAAAGCGTGAGAACTTATAAACACATATAAGGTTAAATTAAGTTCTACATTTGTTTGTGTGCAAACCCTTTCATCTTGTCTCCGTAGTTCCTCTCACGACATTGCATTATGCGTGACTTCGTTTTACAACAATAAACTAGTTGATAATTTTAAATATTAGTTTACCTTTTTCTAACATTTTGTACCTTTCGTTGAGAAGGATAAAGTACCAATATTTATCAGTTGTCTTCATCACAGATTGATCTCGATTAGGTGCCACTGAAAACTAAGGAAGACTAGATAGTTACTTTACTGTAATATGTGACTCCTCATCAACATCTACCAACGACCCCGCCAAGGATCGAACCAAGAACATTAAGGTTTTACAGCTAGCGCCTTATTACATACTGGCTAAAGTAATTATCCTACTCCTAAACATCGATCTAGTGGTGTTGATGATTAAACCTTCGCTGTAAAACTTAAAGGTTCTGTTCTGTTCGTTCATAGATGCTCTACGACTGAGAAGCTTCATACTAGGACACAGCAGCTGTCTGGTGCTCTCTGGTTTTTAATGACACCCAACTAAAAATCAATTTATGAGGAATACAAACAAAACATGAAAACAATCCCCACAAAATACTTCAACTTAATATTTGCTTGAGTAATGTTATGTTTTCTCCATGTACAAAACACACAGTTATTGTGTAGAATAAGTACGTATAACAACGATACCTACAATACGAATGCTAATCATAACAGATTTGTGTTTAAAACAAGATTTAGATTACTACTGATCAATACTTGATGGTTGTGTTTATTTCACCTACGCATTCACAAAATCGGAAAAAATGAAACAATTCAATATCACTGCTATACTTGGTAACGTATTCTGTTTTGTGTTCAGTGAAAATTGAAGACAAACGCTGTTTATGTATGTGTGTGTGTATTTCTGAAACTGTACTACTCATTTTCAAGTAAATTTATTTCAGGTGTTTTGTCTTTTTATACTAAGAACACAGTTTGCATAGTTTAAATATATTTGATAAGCAGGATGTATTTATTACACTGGTATAAGCTTAAAGAACACGTATATTGTCTTAAATTAGGAGAGGGGGGGGGAATGTGCGGTAGTTGTATGTTTTATTCATTTATTTCAGATTTATGTTGAATTGTTGTGATATATTACGAGTCGATTGGTGTCGAAACATATATCATGGAATTCTGATGCATTAATCTAGTGTTGAAACACTTGTGACTAGAAATAAAAGTCATGGGTCTGATCTCTGCCTTAGAAATTCCATAATAACTTTCATCCCTGAGGAAGACTATGTTAAGATGAAGCGGTTTTCTAGTCCTCGTTTTAACTAAAACAATTTCACAATTTGAACTATAAATTTCTGCTTGCTGTTTTTATTCTAAACTTCATTTATTCCTAGAATCTCAAATTTTGGCGTAGTCGTTTCTTTGTTTTGCCGATCTTCAGTAATGAAACTCGACGTTTAACAGAGGCTATTCGTGAGTAAGTATTTATCCTGTAGATTTGAAAATTTGTCAGTATTTAAGGGCATGGCATTTGTAATATGTATAGTTCTTTTTATGCTCATCCTTCATACAATTATCCATCAATGGTAATGACTGAGGCTATACAATATGTCACAAATTGACTGAAATTAGAAATATCAACCGTTGGATGCCAGCTATCTCAGTGGTTTGTGGGTTAAGCGTTCGCTATGAAACTTGAAGGTTCTGGTTTCGATCCTCTTGTGTGGTGGTAGATACGCACTGCTCGGGAGCCCTATATTAGGACTGAACAGCCTCTAGTGTCTTTATTTAACTCAGGTCAATTCGCTATATCAAATTCAACAATCTTCACAATTTACTATCATAATTACCTTTATGTTTAAAGACAATCTTCTCTACGTGATTAAATATACAATTTGTGCTCCCGTATGTTATGCATCATAGTTAACCAGACTTTTATTCAAAACCTGCATCCGTCAATACGTTATTAGTCAACCACATTTAACATTGAGCCTGGCACAATTATGCAAATCGATAAGTTGTTGGACCACAACAACGCAACGATATCAAATTGGAAAGAAGAAATAATGCAGTGACAACTATAATGTCGGAAACTATATATTGAAAATGTAGTTAAATTAGATAGAATAAAAGGTGAGCATCAAGAAATATTGGAAATTAACATTTGGAGGGAAATAAGGGAAGTTGATTAATCTTCAGCATTTTAGCTGATCTTCAATCATGTCACCTCAGTGGTTTAAATTTATAACTTTACAATTTTAAAATTATTCTCTGTAGTCCATAACTAGGATTATGCATATTTAAAGTGAGTGTGATTATGAACAAGGCGATGTCAAGCCCTACTAGATTTATTAAGATGGTTATCACTTCCTAATTGCTTATACCCTGATAGAGTTCTTTAGGTGCCTGAAAAAAAACTATGTTAGCATTTGTTCACTGAATTGGGAATGCATCTTCAGTTCAGAAGGTCAACTCCACAAGATGGGTCACACACGACACTCTTATGAATGTTTACTTATATGTCAGATACG
This sequence comes from Schistosoma mekongi, assembly GCA_034768735.1. Lineage (NCBI taxonomy): Eukaryota > Metazoa > Platyhelminthes > Trematoda > Strigeidida > Schistosomatidae > Schistosoma > Schistosoma mekongi. The sequence goes on along the minus strand of CM068307.1, from coordinate 17,626,024 downwards.
TACTTGTAAATGCTTTACTTCCAGGGACGGATATACGTGGATGGAGGTATGGTATGTGTTTTTGAATCGAACTCTGTTTAATTTCATCCTTCATTTTTGAGAAGTGAGCATCACTTCAATGTTAGTTGTGTGATGGAGACACGTTATTGATATCAGACCACCAAATAGTTGTCGGTTGGACTTCACTTTGTGACCTTACTTTTGGTGTTTTTAGTATTTGAACTGTTGATTAGACCTGTTTGGTATAGTATGGTCTAAAAGAGGAGTGATTGGAGTTAGTTTAGCTCAATTGATTCATTGTAATAGTCTAGCCTTATCACTACCTCATGTAGCAACTATGACCAGTAAAAGAAATTTGTAGTTTTAGAAATGGGTTTTACCTTATAATATATTTACATCTATAACTCTACCTTTTCTCCTCAAAACAATATACTTTTCTCGTAAATTCAAGCAATCTCACCGGTCAACGAATTCCATGTGATGTCTATGAATCAGATTATATGAATATGAATCGTGAGAAAACTTGTGAAAAGTTTGTACATTTTATTGAATCAATTAATCGTGTCCGACGTACCCTTATAACAAGTCGAAAATTGAATCGTCAAGTAAGTGTTATTTAACTAACTATTCTGTTTTGTGTCAACATATGAAGTTTGTGAAGAGTATTCAGTTTCCTAGTTTTCCTCACGGACTAACTACAGATTAAAAACTTTTAGAAATCAGGAAGCAATGGACGAGCATATTATGCGTCTCACCTTAGTGTTCATTTACGATCCTATCTAAGATCTTCAGCGATCAAACCAATCACTTAATCTTCAGACTACTTAGTTGATATCCGACGGTTTGGTCCTTGAAGGGGATGATTGCTGTGCACTGTCGAGTAATCCCGTACTAAGATGAAACAACTACCTAGTGGTTGTCAACTCACAGGCAGTAGATGATGTAAATTACAATATCCAGTTTTAAAGTTTGGTCCATTTGATAACTATTTGTATCTGTTAAGTTTAGATTTTGATAAATGATATTGCTCGTTGAACGTCAAATGCGAATAAACATTCAAACAAATTCTGTTAATAAATGTGTCAAAAGTGGCCTCCCAATTACGTGGCGTCATAGCATTTTTAAAACATCTCATCCCGAGATTCGAATGTCTTAATCTTGAGTCTGTCACTCCTGTTAAAGTTTTCCAAACTCTTTTAAAAAATAACTACTAAGTGTTCTCTGGGATTTCAATCGTTCTTCAACATACAACAGTTCATCATGAAAATTATCATTAGAATATATTATCTAATAATTAGAAAGATTAGCCAAAGGAAAGTTTATATAAGTTATACTATCTAGTTAAATGGCTTGATATTGCGCTTTTTAGCATGTTGGGTGGTTGTATTGTGGACTGTGTTGTCAAATACAGAATACCTGGGTAAAGTTCACATAATAACGGTTGATATTTTTAACTTTAGTCAGTTCGTAATATATCATATGACGTCATCCATTGCTATTGATGTGTACTTGCTGCATACCCGGATTAGTTGAACTCTACTAGTCTTGTTTTCTCAATAAAGCCTAGGAATGTTAAATATGAATGGATATTGTGGATAAAGCAACAATCTCCACAACGCCCAATAATTAGCATTGACTATTGTTGACCTTGTTGAGGTATGATAAACCACTCGACGTTCACGGATCATCTTCAGTGTTAAGATCATGTTGAGGTTATAATAATTGGGAGGCTATTCCGTCATATTTCACTGACGTTATATTTATAATTATTAAGCTATTTTGACAGTGGCTGGTCTCTTGTAGAGCTGAAATATTTATTATGGACTGTTCAATTATGAATTTATTGACTATTCTATTCATTCCTGATAAAGCATTGATTCCTCAGTCTTTTAAAGTTAGCCTTGATATAACTGTTTACTTTGTGCTTTAATTTCTTTTCTGTTATATATATATATATATATATATATATATATATATATATATATATATATATATATATATATATATATAAGATATGCCCAAGGGAGAGACAGAATGAAAGATTTATCTGTGCAAATAACTATACATTGTTATTGAATCGCTCGATTAATTATTTAGTATAATAATCAATTTTTTAGTGTATCGTTAGTCTTATAAACAAAAGGGAGAACGATGGATGTAAGTGTGTGTGTGTGTGTGGGGGACGGGAGTTAAACAAAATCGAAAGCAAAATTATTTGTTATTTATCGTTTTCGCTAACTTTATAGCCTTGACATGAGGTTAGACGTTATATATATAAGATTATGAATTTTCATCCTTTGATGTGGCTGGACCATGTATTACCTACCTCGATGTATGATGTTGCCTGGAATAATAATGGGTTTGACAGTAGTTAGAAGCTGCCAAATCAAAACATGGTATCAATCTGTGAAGTCATTGACTGTTGATCCAAACCGGGTTGGTAGGGCCCATTCTGCCTAGTTGAGGTCTACGCCATAACCGTGATCCGTGGTCGGAAATTTCGGTTGACATATTCAGTCAGTGGAGAAGATACATTCATTATTTATCTTCCGTTAAATCGGAAGCCGTAAAATTACTTTATATCTTTTCATGGATTCTTCCTTTTTGTCGTATTGTATTACATACTTCTTAATCTCTTTTCTGCCACTCATATTACTACCACTGGCTCTAATTTGATCTTAATCATGTTAATTTCATTCTGCTGAGTCGATGTGTTAAGACAGATTAAACTAACAACAGTTTCTACGTTGCTTATGACTGACTTTTTCAAAAGTGAGTTGTGGTTAACTTCATCACTGGTACTGTTCATTGTTATATCTGGCACTCAGTGTTTTTTTTTCGCTTATTTAGTGATTGAGTCTTGCAGGCTAGTGTAATTTTAAATAAAGATTTTGTTCTAGTTGTTTAAAGTTACCTGTAACTGCTTGCAGCGAATGTGGCAATAATTTTCTTTCCGGCATGCTAGAAGAAAAAAACAAATGTAATTTAAAGTTTGGGCCTGAAATTAAATCTTTATTAAAAATTACGTTCTCATGCACTGCACTCACATTCTTTAGATAAAAAGAAAATAACCAACAGTGTTGGATACATCACACTGAGTGAAAGTGCAAACATTTCGGATAACACCACCTGGAAAAGGAATCAATGTCAATATTTTGTTAGTCTTTGAGATTGTTTTCCTGATAGTTTTCCTCATGAGTTGATTTCATCTAAACAACCATTAGAAGACATTAGACATCGAACTAATGTTCTACCATAGTTTAGGATCCTTCTGAAGCGTCCATGCATGACCAAGTTAAAAATAAAGTCACGAACACGTAAAACAAAGAGTCGATATAGTGCCGTGATCATTCAGTGTCATCATCGCTACTTAATCTCACTGTCGAGATGACTGAACTGAGGTAATCACGAATTTTTACTAGAATTTTGTGTAATCTATCTGTCAAAGCTAGTCACAAGTGCATGTATATGATATTTTTAATTGGTTGGTTTTAGAGACTGGTCCGTTTACTTGTGGCATTTATAGCGAACTAACTTCACCTACCTGGTGAACTATTAAAAAAATACCTGATTACATGAAATGCATTTTCTTTCCAAATATGCTAACGCTATTAGTAGGAATTTATAGTTTTCATTACTAATAACTTGAGTTAAAAAGTTAGTGAATGTTTGAACTCAAGTGTCTAAACAAAATGGTACAATGTGTGTATATCAACATTGACATGCAGGCACATACAACTGAAGAATCTCAATTAGGACGATAAGCACGTTCTAAAATCCACTGGTATGTATTCATTCATTAATTAAGTAGAATCTAGCATATTGCTACATCAGTTCAAGTTACCCTACCCCATTAGTATAATGAGATTGAAAACAAAGTAGTACGATTAGTAGTAACATTGATGGTAGTGAGAAAAGATTGAACATTGAGAATATAGTCCTGAAACTAGAAGTGAATTCTTGTAAAGAAACGTGAAGATAATTTTAATCCTGAGATTCGAAGGAAGACAAAAGCGAATACATATTCATCTTGTTACCAAATATGAGCCATTTCATCCATGGTCTCAAACTATTAATTACGATCATAGTGCGACTAATAATAATTACAATAAGGTATTCCAAAGTCGATTGATAATTAAAACTTGCTAAGTTTAATCATAGGTGCCAATAGTATTTGTAGGTAAAACACAAGTTTGATAGGATTCTGTGTATAACTTTGAATGTTCAATCGATGTCAACTTGACAATCTGTTTCGACTACATGTGGAACCATAGGACTTTTAATTATCTTTGTACTTTAATAAACCATGAGTGATGATGTTCGGAAATATGATTTTGGATTTACCTCATCGTTTTACACGAAAATTTGAACTGATTAATACATATTGAGATGATGGGTCAGTAATTTATTCTTACTTCATGACATCAGTATTGGTTAGCTGAAGAAAGATGTCTTCAATATGGTAGTAATCAATGCTCGTTTAATTTCATTGCCTAAAAGACGTATCACAATCCCACTATCTGTGCCACCTTCGAATTATAACTTCTATCAATTCGTGATATCAAAATTGACGGTTAACTATCTTTACAAACCCCCTAATTATAGCTTCTATGACAAAAGCTACCTTGATACAGTAATCATATTTTCATACGTTTTTCAAACGTATTTTCTCAGGAATTTCGATGGATACCCATTTTTACCTAACAATTCATGAATGGTTTTTCCCATTTTTTTTAGCTTACGATAGAAAAGTCTGATATTCATCGTAGTAATAATACAGTATTCAGCTCAAATGCCGCAACCATCACGTCTGATACAGCTCCTTCTATGCATTGTACAACTTCTAGTAAACTTAAAACAACTAATTCATTGACCGCAACAACGTACACACGTTCTCCTGTCATTATATCACTTAACACTACCGGGTCTTTGAATGAAACCAATGATCAAAATATCCACTTGACTAGTAGTAGAACAGTTAATCAAGCAAGTATAGTTAAAACGGATAATTTCTATTCCACTACTTCATTACCTAATATCTCTGGAATGTCATATCAAAGCACTGAAGATCAAGCAATTAGTTCTGGTCAGATTGTACACATTACTCCAACTATTATTAATACACGTTTGCTGAATTCGAATACTAACACTGTTTATTATTTAGTGGCATTAATGATGGTTGACAATGAGTAAGTTATCTTGTTTTAAATATCTTCATTTGTGAATCAACACTATGTATAAAGCACATAAATTCCGGTGCGGTTTGGCACTAGAAAGGTTCCATACAAATGAATGAAAGATCATTATAGAAAATTACGGCATAATTGCTTCTGGCTCCTTTTCCAAACTATATCTCATAATTTCCCAAGTCTTTGAACTTTTATCATCTCTAGGACCTCAAAGGAGGAATTGTGATCTATTAACATATATTATTCCTACATACCTATATTGCATACCACAGTTCCACGTGATATGCTGACCTCTCGAATTGTATGATATGGCTGAGGGTGCGGCTAGTTCCCTCTTGAAATTCTTTCATAAAACCCTTACCATTTAATTTGAGCCAATTTCTTTCATGTGGAAAAGGGTGAGGGAGTCTGCTGCCTAAATCAGTTTAGTGTCTATAAACAGCCAACCTAATGGAGTATGGAAACTGTGAATCCAAACCAGCTGGTTTTCTGGACTCCAGAATCCTGTGGGACTGAATAACGTACAGACCTATTCTAACCACAGCCCACCAAGGGACCACATCTAACGTTAATTGAGTGAATTGTTGATTAGGTTAGCACTTCTGGAATGTCGGTAAATAATTACGAAGAAATTTCTCTATTGATTTGGTTAGTCACTCAAGGTTGATTATAGTGTCGGATACTCGAGTCCGTCTACGGAGTGTTAGTTTTGGTAATTAAACCACTTACATTTTTATCACTAAGTCATCAATTCAAATCCTCCACACACGCATTTCAGTTTTGCGTAGCCTTGTCACTAACACTCCGTTCATGCTCATAAATAAACAATCAAGCACATTAATTCTTATTCTAGAAGAAAGTGTAATTTTGCAGAATAAAACGGATAAAATAAACTCGGAATCTAAGGTTTGCAAAAACATTGAATTCGCCTACGCCGTTACAATATGTGGCATACAATGTATGTATGTATGTATGTATGTATGTACAATCAACATAGAACCTGGCACATGTGTGCATCGGTTCAAGTTGCCATACCACCATGGCACCGCAAGATTAACACCACCACCACTAGTAGAAATCACTTCAATAAAATAAAATAATAATAGTAACAAGGAATGTGAACACATAGAATATGGTTCAGGAGGCGTTGAAAGAAAGTAATGGAATAATTTAAAGCTCATGATTTAAAGGAGGACAATGAGTAAATACATCTGCGCCATTGTGACTGATTCTGGGCCATGTCACTCAGTGTTTCTAGCCACTGGTTACGGTAACCGCGAGGACCTCATCCAGGTAGTCTGCAGCTACCGACACGACTTAAACCGGCAGTCAGTGACTTCATGGACTGATGCCATGTTTTAGTTTGGCCACCTCTAACTGTCTTCCATCCTATTCCTATATCAGCCAGCATTGCGTGTCGAGGAAGACGGTGGTTGGGCATACGCAACACATATCCCAACCACCTCAGTCTATGAAGATTCACAACCTCATCGACTGATTTACGACATTTGCCTAACACCTGTCGTCTAACCTCGTTATTACTTACCCAGTGATCCCAGCTAACGCGAGCAATGTTTCGTAGACATCGATGGTCAAAAACTAATAACCTTCGAGTGTCATCTACCCTTAATGGCCACGTCTCACACCCATACAGTAAGACATAGCGAACTGTTGCGCAGTGCACTCTCCCTTTCGTTGAGAGACGAATATCTCGTCTACGCCATAGGTGACGTAAGTTGTCAAAAGCCAAACGAGTTTTTTGAATTCGTACTGAGATTTCGTCAAAGACTAACCCATTAGGGCTAATCAGACTTCCAAGATAAGTGAAGTGGTCAACGTGCTCAACTACTTCACTCCCTATCTTTAGTTCGGATGTTGAAGAAGACCAGTCCTGGAGCAGTAGTTTGCATTTAGAGGGGGAGAAACGCATTCTGAGAATGCTTTCATCGGAGCTTATTGCTGTTAAAAGCTTCTGCATCGTATCAGCGTCTTCCCTAAACAGGACTATATCGTCAGCATATTCTAGGTCAATAAGTGGATCTCCTGGTAGGAGATCGATCCCTGAAAAGTCAGACGATGAAAGTGTAATTTCCAACAGTATGTCAACTGTGAAATTAAACAAAAATGGAGAAAGTGGGCAGCCTTGACGGACACCACTTGATGTTACAAGTTCAGATGACAGTTCGCCATATGCTCTGACACGACTAATAGTGTTTGAGTAAAGAGCCTTAACAAGGTTTATGTACTTTTGGAGCACGCCTTTCAATGAAAGACACTGCCATAGAACTTCACGGTCTACGGAGTCAAATGCTGCTTTCAAGTCAAGGAAAACCACTATTGTCGGCCTCCGAAAAGTATGTCTGTGTTCTAAGATCTGACGAACGGTGAATATCTGGTCTATACAACCGCGACCAGGTCTGAAACCAGCCTGATTTCCTCGTAATAGGAGATCACGAGTTGCAATTAAGCGTCTGATAATTATAGAAGCTAGTATTTTAGACACTATATTAGTCAAAATAATTCCTCTATGGTTATTGTAGGACGATTTTGACCCTTTCTTATATACTGGGACGATTAACGATCGACACCAGTCAGATGGAATTATGTCAAGTTCCCAAACTTTAGTCAAAATATCAGTCAGTTTGGTTGTCAAAGTGGGACCGCCATCCTTAAAGACCTCTGAGGATAATCCATCTGGACCCGCTGCTTTGCCTCGCCTTAGATTGGCTATAGCTTTTTCGACTTCGACAAGAGTCGAGGGACCTAAGTCGACTTTCCATTCTGGCTGTCTCGAAATAGTGGGAAGTTTTAGAGTAGTGGAAGGCCAACTAAACTGTTCCTTGAAGTGTTCAGCCCATCGTTCTAAACGTCTAGACTGAGAGCTAATAAGCGTTCCATCTTTTTCGGAAATCGTCTCACTAACGCTGGATTTTTTAACCACAGTTTCTTTTATCAACTTGAAAAGTTGTCTAGTGTTGCCTAACGCCGCTGCCTTCTCCATTTGCTTTGCTTTCGTTACCCACCACTGCTCACGGTCGTTTCGCAGACTTTTCGTCAGTTTGTGCCTGATTACTCGTCGCTCATAATCGTGTTCGGAGCCCGATGGGATAAGTCTTTGGGAGTCTATTAAATCAACAGAAGCCATTGAGATCCATTGATCTTTCTTGACATGTTGATTTAAGTCCTTGATAGATATCATTGTAGATGCCACAGCTGCTTGAACATCTTGCCAACCAGTATCTAGTCGGTACGCATCTTTATAATTGCCTAAGTGATTCTTCAGTTGTTCCTGGAATTTAATCTTGGCTGCTTCATTACTAAAATGAAATCTAAAAGGTTTTCCTGTGGTAGTTTTTCTCCGCTCGGTGAGACGCAAGCAAATGCGTGCTCTCACTAGAGCGTGGTCGGAATCCAAACATGTACTCCAGAAAGATCGGCAATCTTCTATCGAGCCTCTCCAACGGTGACTAATCGCAATATGGTCTATTTGAGTCCACCTTTGAGTAGGGCCAGGAGGTCTCCATGTTAAACGATGTCGCTCCTTATGCTTAAAGTCCGTGTTGGCTAGAAATAACCGATTATCTGAGCAAAGCTGCAGCAGACGGTCGCCGTCATCCGTTCTCTGAGCTGGAACACTGAAGCATCCACCTAAATGTCTTTCAGATTGGTTCAAACTACCTATTTGGGCGTTAAAATCACCAGCCAAGATTACCAAATCTGAGTGTTTGGCCCTATGAAGAGGTTCAGAAAATTTTCTGTAAAATTCATCTTTCACTTCATCCAGGCTGCAGTCGGTGGGAGCGTAGGCAGAAACAACGAAAAGACAACGGCCCCCACAGGGTTTCTGCCGGTCCCAAGCCCGGATAAAGGAGGAGGGTTGGGCATGGGGTTAGCAACCCCATCCCGTAAAACAACTACCTTGCTAAAAAACAGCTTACGAATAAAAATCTTTATAACCATTCTAACTCTGCCCTGGAAGTTGGAAGGACTAATATGACGCTTCATGGTGAAAGCCGAGCTCCTTCGGAAGCCATGAGGCCGATGCCTCCCCTTCTGACAACCGGAGCAACACTTAATATACTGGACCGACCTCAAACAGCCGTCCCCTGGGCACTGCGGTCACACTCTCAGGTCATCACGACCTACCCTAATCCTCTTTCTCTTTCAGGTTCCTCAAGAATGACCCTTCCACGGTGTGGGCAACCGGGAAGTGATAACCGCCCTCATACCGCTAATAGCACTCGAGTTCACCTTGTTCATGATCAAACACGTTCTCCCTCTCTGGTCTCTACTTGTAACACTTCTCCTACAGTTTCTATGCGCGCCACTTTTACTGGTTACCCGAGTTCCCAAATTATCATACCAGGTCTCCTGAAGCCACGCTCTAAACTTCATGTTGGAGCTTTTAATGTGCGTACGCTGTGTCAAATCGGTCAACAGGTTGCCTTAGCTAAAACATTAGAATCTCTTGCAATTGATGTATGCTGTGTCTCCGAAACACGCATACAGGATCCCAGCATGGTTATCCGTTTGACCTCACCTAGTCAATGCAATGGAACTGCACACTTCACTCTTCGTTTATCTGGAGACCCTACAGCTAGCTCACGTGGCCTCGCTGGTGTAGGTATAGCACTAAGCGTACGTGCAGAACAGGCTCTTCTCGAGTGGATTCCTGTAGACAGTCGTCTATGTGCTGTCCGTCTAAATGGCTCAGTACGAACTCGGAAAGATAGGGACACACGCCGATGCCTTTTTGTCGTCTCTGCTTATGCCCCCACTGATTGCAGCACAGATGAAGTGAAAGACGACTTCTATATGAAGTTCTCTAGCCTCCTTCAGAAAGCTAAGCACTCAGACATAGTAATTATTGCAGGAGATTTTAATGCCCAAGTAGGTAGACTAAATCAGGCTGAAAAGCACCTAGGTGGGTTACTCGGCATCCCAGCCCAGAGAACAGACAACGGAGATCGTCTGTTGCAGTTATGCTCAGACTACCGTTTATTCTTAGCTAGCACAAACTTTAAGCATAAGGCGAGACACTGTTTAACCTGGCGACCTCCAACATCTACGCAACGATGGACACAATTTGATCACATCGGCATCAGCTACCGTTGGAGAGGTTGTATAGAGGACTGCCACTCTTTCTGGGGCACTTGCCTAGACTCTGACCATGCCCTAGTAAGAGCACGTATCTCTATGCGTTTTACTGGTCGCAGAAAGGTTACATCGGGCAATCCCTTTAGATATCACTTTGAAAGTGAGAAGGCGAAGATTGCATTTAGGAATGGTTTGGCTAAGCATTTAGTCGCCCATGACCAACAGGTTTCCCCCGAAGTAGCTTGGAATGATTTTAAAGCAGGTGTAAACGCATCAGCGCTATCAGCATCTAACCCCAATCCAATGAAAGACCATTGGATCTCTAGTACTTCTAGGGAACTGATGGAGGCTCGAAAACTCATTCCAGCAGGCTCGGAGTATGATGAAGAGCGACGACAACTGAAACGTAGACTGACGAAGAGTCTGCGTATGGATCGTGAACAGTGGTGGGCAACAAAAGCAAAAGCGATAGAAGCATCAGCAGCGGCAGGCAATAGTAGACAGCTGTTCCGACTTATTAAGGACACCGGTATTAAAAAATCCGCAGTTAGTGAAATCATCTCTGAAAAAGATGGGTCGTTGATCTACTCTCAATCTAGAAGATTAGAACGATGGGCAGAATACTTTCAGGAACAGTTTAACTGGCCCCCAGCCACGCTTAGCTTACCCACAATCCCCAAGCTACCCGAATGGAAAACTGACACAGGTCCCCCAACTCTCAGTGAAGTTGAAAACGTCATAAGTAAATTGAAACGTGGGAAAGCAGCAGGGCCTGATATGTTGTCTACCGATATCTTCAAGGATGGTGGTATAGTTTTAACGTGCAGGTTGACTGATATATTAGCCAAAGTCTGGGAACTAAACTCCATCCCTTCTGACTGGTCTCGATCGCTGATTGTTCCAGTCTACAAAAAGGGACAGAAATCCTCTTGTAATAACCACAGAGGAATCAGTTTGACTAATATAGTATCTAAGATATTAGCCACTATAATCATCCGACGTTTAACTAACACTAGGGGACAACAGACTCGAAAAAACCAGGCTGGTTTCAGACCTGGCCGGGGCTGCATTGATCACATATTCACCCTGCGCCAGGTCCTCGAACACAGACATATGTACTAACGCCCAACTATAGTTGTATTTCTTGACTTAAAAGCAGCGTTCGACTCTGTTGACCGTGAAGTCTTGTGGCAATGTTTGTCATTAAAAGGCGTACCTCAAAAGTACATTAACCTTATAAAGGCTCTCTACTCGGTCACCACTGGTCGAGTCAGAGCTTATGGCGAATTGTCACGAGAAACCTCATCCTCAAGTGGAGTCCGTCAGGGTTGCCCCTTATCCCCATTTTTATTTAACTTCATCATAGATGTACTGTTAGAAATCTCTCTCACTTCTTTTAAGTCCTCTGGGATTAGTCTCCTTCCAGGAGGCTCTCTTGTCGACTTAGAATATGCAGATGATATAGTCATATTTGGTGAAGATGCACACAGCATTCAAGGTCTCTTGAACACGTTGAGTAACAATGCAGGCATATTTGGGATGCGCTTCTCCCCTCCCAAATGCAAAATGTTACTCCAGGACTGGTCTGCTTCTTCCCCCAAATTATTTATAGGGAGTGAAGTAATTGAATGCGTTGATCGCTTCACTTATCTTGGAAGTCTCATTACCCCTGGTGGGTCGGTGTCTGATGAAATCTCAGCGCGGATCCAGAAAGCCCGATTGGCATTTGCCAATCTACGGCACTTGTGGCGCAGACGAGATATCCGTGTCTCAACGAAAGGCCGGGTGTACTGCGCAGCAATCCGCGCCATCTTAACATATGGCTGCGAGACATGGGCCATGAAAACTCAAGATATGCGTCGACTCCAGATATTTGACCATAGGAATCTTCGTAACATCGCTCGTATACCATGGAATGACCAGACTAGTAATAGTGAGGTTAGACGAAAGGTTCTTGGGAAACACGGTAAATCAGTCGAAGAGGTCATTAACCTTCATCGACTGAGATGGCTAGGACGTGTATTGCGCATGCCCGACCACCGTCTACCCCGTCGCGCGATGTTAGCTAGGGCCGAAATAGGATGGAAGAAGGTTAGGGGCGGCCAAACTAAAACATGGCATCAGTCCATGAAGTCCTTGACTACTGGTCTAAGCCATGTAGGTAGATGTAGACTACCTGGTTGGGGTCCGCGTGATGATCGCAACAAATGGCTGGAGACACTAGGTGATATGGCTCAGAACCCGTCACAGTGGCGCAAGTGTATTCACTCTTCAACCTCATCTAGATCTTAAATTCGATTGTTATTTTCTGGACATCTTTACTTACTCTTCTCTCTTGTATTCTGTCTATACGTTACCTCAATACTCTCGTAGTGCTATTGTGGTATGGCAACTTGAACCTACAGGCGTATGTGCCCGGTTCTACGTTGCTGATGATGATGATGATGATGATGAATCCATTCAAGAAGTGCCTGTTCTGCTTTCATACTTAATGCAACACCTACACCGGCGAGCCCACGAGAAGTTGCTGTTGAATCGCCAGATAAACGAAGAGTGTTTCGCGAAGGTTGTTCATTCTGACTAGGTGAGGTCAAGTGAGTGACCACGCTAGGATCCTGTATGCGTGTTTCGGAGACACAACATACACCAATGGCGCGGGATTCTAATGTCCTAGCTAGGGAGGCTTGTTGCCCTATTTGACACAGGGTTCGTACGTTGAATGCACCAATGTGAAGTTTGGAGCGTGGTCTTAGTATGCTCGGGGCGTTATTTCGTGGGCCGGAATCGTTAGCACTAATGACACAGGAGGAAGTTGAAGATAAGGATTTGGGCTTGAAGGTGGGGGTAGGATAAACATTAGGAATAGAAGGAGTTTGATTAAAATGGCGGTGATCTTGCGTGTTGTTAGCGGTATGAGGGCGGTTATCTCTTCCCAGTTGCCCACACTGTGGAAGGGTTCTTCTTCATGTACCTGAAAAGCAAAATATGTTAGGGTTGGTCTGAAAGACCTGGGAGCGTGACCGCAGTGCCCAAAGAACAACTGCTTGAGGCCGGTCACACACGGCCTTTTTGAGAGAGGTTTTCGTTGTTGTTGTAGCTCCGTACTTGTTGAGGCCTTACTGCCGGAGACAGAAATCCGTGGAGTAAGGTGAGGTGTGCATTTTTAGGGTCGACCTTTTCTAACCCCGCCCTTCCTTTGTGGGAAGGCAGCATCGTTGCTATGCTAGTTGTCCGAAGAAAACACCTTACTGCCGTCACACCTCTGTACAGCCGGCAGTACGACTTCGTCCTCGAACCTTCTATTTGCTGCTTTTGGTCTCACCGCTCTTCAACCGACTTGCCTGGCATGGTAGGACCTAGAGGAACGATTGTTCCAGCCAGTATAGTCCGATTGAGTCATCACGATAGGCAAGCCCGACCACCACGTCAAGGTAGCAGCACGGTCGGGACATACAGTGTAGAATATGGCACATGTGTGCATCAGTTCATGTTACCACACCCCACTTAAAAATTAGTAGAAGTAGTTGTAACATAAATGATAGTGAACAAAATCACCAAAATTAGGCAATGGATGGTGGTCGTTCAATATATCGAAATGAACATGATTCGAAATAGTAATCGTTAGATGCCAACTCAGTCATCCAATGGTTAAGCGCCTTCCACTGTATGTTGAAGGCCCTATATTCTATCGTTGGCGCGATTGTAGGTCTACAATGTTGAGGATTGTCTTCCCAGGACAAAGCGGCTATTCAGTACTTTTTGATTATCGATGTCCCTTTATCTGAAATCATTCTATGAATTAGCACTTCATGCATCAAATGTCTTTCTTCTTTCTTTTATCCTGTGTCTGAAATAGCAATGGTCTACCGTTCATCTCGGCAACAACAACTGATGCCTTCCCAAACTACACTTTTATATCTATTGATGCAGTAAACTGGGTAATTAAATGGTTCCCTGATGATATTGGAAGCATTGAACAAGCTGTTTTGTATTTGCAGGTTAGTGAAATTTTATGGGCATTACTAATTGAATTTACAACTCGCAGTTTTTACAAATTTGCTGTATAGTACCGACGTAGTTATGGTATTTGATAATAGTGTATTGACTTCATTAATTAACCACAACACTTAAATCATTTTATTGTAGATTGAATGCAGTTATTAAATAATTAATCGTCTTCTGAATTTTTTTTTACTTGGTTGTTATACTTGTATGTGGATTATTGAGCATTTATCTAAAGCTTGACCCAATCTGAAACTAAATGACTCTAAGTATCAGTAGTCCTCTTAAGATTGCAGATACGCCTTGATGAAGAGTACCGACTAGTAGAGTTCTTTTCTGACCACATACAACTATAGGTATACATTAAAACACAGCACTATAGGATGTCGAGTCTCCTTGGTAAGTGTTAGCTACTCGGCAGCCAATCGGTTTAAACATCTCAATATTATATCGGGTCAGTCGCAGCCTCAATTGATTGGTATTAACAGTCACAATACGTGGAACCGGAAACTTAGAATTAAAATTAAAATAGTATTACCGAAAAACGAATGAGATTGAACGGTGTTATTAAACAGGAGAAAAAATGTAACTATTCCACCGAAACCAATTTCGGACTTTATTATTCAATGATTTCAGTTGAGCGCTGCAATTATCTTGGACAATGAAACCAAGAATCCTGTCCAGGTACTCCGTTCAACGACTTTCTGAAATAATATGGTAACTTACTTTTAGACACACATAGAATTCATTCAACCAAATGTTTACTTAAGCAGTGGCTCCACATATGTAGCACATATCCTAACCACTGCAGTCGAAGAAAGCTTACCGTATTTATTTTGGCTGATGCAAGATACTTGGTTGCAGTCCTCCAAAGTATCATAATCAGTGGTTGGAAACGTTGGGTGATATACATTATCCTTCCATCTCCTCGAATCATCTGCCTAATGTTTTTTTCTACTATTATCATTACAGTAGCCTAGTGGTGAACTCGTTGGCGTTTGGCACGAAACGGACTGAGTTCGAATCCCAGTGTGAACATTAACATTAGGATGCAGGTACATCCAACTGATGAGTTCCAAATAAGACGAAATGCGCTTCCTAGATTACGCTAGCCAGTCACAATCCAACTTAAATATTGTCATCACGAATTTTTAGACTCCCTAGTTATTTATCTTGTTAATTTTTTCTCATAATGCTAATACGGTAAGATAATTTGAGCCAACTCACAATTGTATCATCTATATTTTCATATAGCCAGGACAATATTCATTTCTCTTACCTTCCGATCTTTACCAAAGAATGAATTTATCGTTACTTACCAGGGTATCAACAATAAATTTTCCATTCAATCCAGTCAGCAAAGATTCATAAATTAGTATTCTCTTCAAACCTGCTAATCAAAAGTAACAAACTGTCTGTTCTTTGGAATTTGTGTATGGGAAGTAAGAGATGATCCCTTGTTAAGTATTGACATGATTCTTGATATCTTCCTTTTGGATCTGGAAAGCGAAAACACTAGTTAACAATTGATGAGTAGTCGGTGAGTAACATATAAAATAATTTCCACTACCGCTTATGAAGTTTAAATAATGCTCTTTTTTGAAAGGTTGAATAGAACGTGCCTTCATGATCTTTTCTGGTATGGGATCCTATAATTTAAAGATTTTAATCTTAAAAAGTGTGCAGAATCTTTAGGGAAACCTTGTATTTGCCTCTTAATATCTGAAATTCTGGAAATTATTTATCTTATTTATAACCTCACTATTCGTAAGGCGTTCTACATGGTTTCTAGTTCATGTGTAATTCAACACTTTCCCTATTTTTTCCCACTTCATTCTATCTACTTTTAGCAAATGCTTGAAGCTGGTTGGATATGTCATACTTCAGGAAATCCCAAGCATGCATTTATCTACGGAACATATTTTTATACATTACTCATTCCTGATGTAAAACAATTAACATGTACACAAGCTGAGACAATGGATAATAATGAGTTGAATATTCACTCTGCTCCAGTTACACCAATTCAGTTGAATATGTCAACCTCAAGTAAGTATCATAATTATTGTTCTTACTCAATAATCATGTACTATATATATATATATATATATATATATATAGGCTTTATAGAACTTGTTTCTTAACTTAGCTTGATTATCATTTAAAACCAGAAATTATTGGTTTAGCACCACACATGTAGTGTAATAATATTATGACGAGATTTTCTTAGTTTGTGTGTGGGCTGGGACACTGCCTGAACACCTAGAGCAAAAGTAGTGCACTACTTAGATCACCTTTTATATATTGGTCTAAACAACAAGGGAATGGAACAACAGTATATGTAGTCTCATAATAACTCGTGGTCGAAATCAGTTTGTACTTCATTCGTTCCCTTGAGATCCTGTAGATCATGTACCCTGTCGTTCATTTGGAATCAGGGTTTTCCGACTTTTCCAATTAGATTCCCGGTACATACACCTACCCGTTGTAATCTTCAATGATCCTCTTTTCATCTTACTTTCGTAGAAAAGCCCCACTGCCACACGAAAGCATTGAGTTTAGTTTACTTAATATATACAACAAATGCGAGGCATTGTGAAAGCGGACTTTGTTTATAGTGACTGGGCATCAAGTAGTGATTATTGTGTTTATAATTAGAATGTATTTGGATCTTCCCGTTGATTCGTTACGGACTGAGGTGGACTTAGTAGCCTAGTCGTGAACGCGGTGGCTTTTGACACGTAATGAACCGAGCTCGAATCTCGATGTGAACATCAACACTGGGATGCATGTGATATGTCGGGTACTTAATGAAGATTGACTATCTTCGAGAACTGTGCTTTAGAACATTATTTCAATTATTATGACTGTGGACAGTGTAATTGTTATGATGTGAAGAATGAGAGGAGGAATTGGTTGGTTGATGCGAACGCTAATGAGATGTGCCTAGTTGATAATGCACGACTGACCTAAGCCCACTCACCCTCAGGCCGACAATAGAAGAACCAGAATTGCTAGCCAGAAACTGAGAGCTGAGAGCCGAGAACTGAGAACCGAGATCGTATTATATTTTAATCCTGCCTTTACATATACATAAAACCAGACCACAACACAGTAATCCATTTACAAATCTAACATTGATACAGAACAAAGGAAATAGTGGCAGTGAAAGGGGAGAACCTGTACGCAACAAAGTAATCGTAGTGCATAGTAATAAACAATATACAAGAATAAATATACTAAACGGGAGAACCGGGTAAGAGGAACATAACAGTCACAGAAATAAAATGATTACATTTCTCATGAACAAAATAATGAGAATAGTCCTCCAAAATACAGTTCTGGAAGTTCGCTACTTTTCTTTAATTTCCCGGCGTAACAGTAATCATTTCATTTTTATTATTGTTACGTCCCCCTTACCTGGTCCTCTCGTTTAGTATATTTACTCTTAGTATATTGTTTATTACTATGAACTACAGTTGGTTAGTTGTGTACAACTTGTCCCCATTTACTGCCACTCTTTCCTTTGTTCTGTATCAATGTTAGATTTGTAAATGGATTACTGTGTTGTGGTCTGGTTTTATGTATATATAAAGGCATGGTTAAAATACAATATGTTTTCCGGTTCCAAATTCTGGTTCTTCTATTGTCGGCCTGGGGGTAAGTGGGCTTAGGTCAGTCACACATTATCAACTAGGCATGCTTCATTGCCGTTCGCTACAACCAACCAGACCTTCCTTCTTTTCTTTCTGACGTCATAACAGATGGCGCCCTAACAGCATGTACCCCCAGCTGACAAGCCTCAAATAGGACGAAACGTGCCTCCTAGACTACGCTTGTCAGCTACAATCCAACTTAAACAATGTGATGTCTATTTAGTTCTTTATAATGGTGATCGAATTCTGTCATCAGACTGCATCACGAGACAAGCATTAACATGGAATCCTGTAGGGAAACGGAAAAGAGGAAAGCCAAAGAACACACTGCTTTGAGAATTGAGATCAGATATTAATAGGATGAACAGCAAGTGGAAACAGCTGGAAAGGATTGCTGAGGACAGAGTTCAATGGAGAATACTGGTGAGCGGCCTATGCTCCTCTGTGAGGGGTAACGGGCGTTAGTAAGTAAGTAAGTATTTAACTTGACACATTTGATTCGTTTAGATTATGCGATCACATACTTTATTAACCCCTTACAATTAGTATCTGGTTTAAATATTTTCGTTAGCTACGACAGAATTAACGATAACACCACTATGTACATCGAGCAACACCATGCAGTGTTTATCCTCTCCTACTAGTACAATACCAACAAATCATGCTAATGCTATCATATTCAATAATTTACCTACTTCTACGAACACTACTATTCAGTTGGGTAGTTTTACAAATACTATTTTGTCATCTTCTGCAGTAACGCCATTCACTTGTACAAATACGACGATTAACAGTACTATTACAAATGCTATGCTTAATACAGCAACGATAATAACAAACTCTTTACTTCTTTCAACAGTAAAACAAAATGAGTTAACTAAGAATTTACCAATGCATTCATTTAAAACATTATCTAATATGGTAGATCTCAACGTATTGCAACAATCACCGATACCATTTCCTAAAGATTATATCCCGAAACTATTAAATGATACAACAAAATGGACACGTGTTTTTCAAAATGAATGGGCTGAAGTTTCCATTGTACATTATGGTTCAAATGAGTGTCAGTTGAAACAACAGCAACAACAACAGCAAACTACTAGTTCAGAGCAAACAACTGGTAATAATAATAATTCAATGGGTGACACTAGTTCTCTACCTAGGTCTTCCACTGCGTCTACCACAACAACATGTGTATCTTGTCCATCAGTATCTACATCTGAAGTACATTTTGAGCATGTCAAAGAAGAGTTATATAGTTTTTTTAGAGATGGTTTATTGACATATTCATCAATTTCTGCTTTATTTGGAATACTGGATAAAACTGGATTCCAGGGTAAGTATTTAATATTGTTTGGTTCTATTTTCACGCATTCGCAATTGCCGCTTACCTTAATTTGCTATATCTTTTCAGCTTTTTCTGGATGCATAACTCACCAGTTAAATTAATTCTACATGATTATGATTCAGCATCTTGTTTATTACATTGTAAATTTGCATAGTTAAAATAATTACCAAGTACAGCTTCTAATGTTCTCAACACTATGCGAGTGCTAGTGATATAGTCCAGCTGCTGTACAATCAGCAGGCAAAGCTAGGCGCGTACCTACGACTTACTGGTTGAACTTTAATCACTCAGATTTTGTCAGAAGTTTATGGGCTGTTGTCACCTTTCAACTGCCCATATTGTGAAGAGATTCTTCTTGAAGTAACTAGAAAATAAACTCGTTTAGGTATAGTTTCGCTGACTTGGGTGAGTTATCATTGAACCTGTCTGATAAATACTTCAGGCTGATCACTTATGACCTATACGTAAGTAGTTTTGGGTGTTATCTCTACAATTTTAAAGGCCTCACCCCAGGCGATAGAAATCCGCGAGGCGAAGCCGAGTTGTACAGGATCCCTACAGATACTGATTGTTTAAGAGAAATACCTTATTTCCATCACATCTTAGTACAGTTGGTTAATAAGCGTTGAGTCTTCCTTCGCCTGAATAAACCTGGCTGTCATTTTATAAACTGTGGAAATGAGCGCTCTAACCAATACGACTGTTTTGGTCGATTGCGACCATTATGTCGAGGAAGCAACTACAGTTAAGCCTCAATCACTAATCCACCGTTGCATGGATAAATTTATGCACAAATTTGTTTAACATTAAGAGTGAATAAGTTTAGATATTTTATCAATCAAATACACCACTTCCTTAACTTCGTAATTCGAGTTTTTCTTATGGTTATTCGTGATCCTTTATATTTACAAAAAGAAAACTGATACTTTGTCTGAGTGCTTTTTCCTTCCTATTTAATATATACAATCTAAAGGCTGGTGATAACGTAAACGAAATGAGATTTTTTTCGTAAATTTAATAAATTGTTGTCAGTTGTTCATGATCGACTGACTAACAACTTCATCAATTTATTTATTATCGTTGCATAATAAGCTGCATCTAACCAGAGTTTTACTCAGTAATTCCACCATACGTGTTTTATACTTCAACGATACTACAACCAAGTATTAGTAACTTGGAAATAAATAGCTCTTATTCCTAAATATAATTTTGTACATGAGGACATGCCAGTTTGTAGGCATGTTCTGAATGTTGTGGTTTTACATAAATACAAGGATTTCGATAAAGACTCATTGTCAGGACATACATAACATATGAAGATATGGATTGAGAACCAAACCAACGACATCAAAGTTTAGAGCACTAGGACACCAAATATATGTATTGTATCATGATGCATGTATGACTAAGAACCGCGCGCTTCTCGACTCAGGCGTTACGATTCCAGAAAATCGCTGAAAGTGATCAGAATGGATTATTGGGCATGTCCAGATGCAGGATAAGACGAAGAGTACTTGGAACTTCGGCGTATAAAAGAAGTTGGTAGTATTGTGCCAGTAGGTTCAATACTTGCCTTATACATTATCATCTACAACTAGCGAAAAAACGAAAGCAAAGCACTGGTATCCTGGAACGAACGGTCAGTAGTTAGCGTTTATACAGGCATTAAAAGACACGACACACCACCTAAACTTATAAGTGAACTAAAAGGAAAGAACACTAGCATATAACTAGGACAGGTAAATGGTGCTCACACGTTCAGAGTCCCTATTGTTTTGCCAGTGGAGTAAGAAACAATTGTTGATGTGAACATTTTTAATGAGATATCAGAAGAGATGAAATTACTAATATGTCGTACAAATAAAGAAAGTGAATCTGTTTCCCTAATGGGTTGGGGCAAATTGTTTCAGATTTTTGAGAATTTATTTGTAAAATAATTCATATGAAGAGTAGATATTTAGGATGTGACATTTTTACTTTTGAAGCTGAATTGTGTAGGTTATAGCAAGAAGGTTCCTCGAGTTGAATTGCATTAGACGATGAAAACGCCAATTTGTTCAGTATCTTGTGAAAGAAAATTAGGTTTAATTTTAGTCGGCGACTCTATAGAGTGTCTAGCCCTAACTTAGTGTATCTAGTTTTATAGTCCAGAGTACGATAAGCCTCAAGAATACGAAGGGTAAAGCGACTTTGGACAGATTCTAGTTTGACTTTATCCTTAATGGAAATATTACTGAGAATAAAGGTGCAGTATTCTAGTAACGGTCGGACACTAACTTTGTATAGCAGTATATGAGAATCATTGCCATAAAAGTTATGTAGTATGCAACCCAGAAGTCGATGTGACTTAGATTTGTTTGCATAGTAACCTGTTCTGTAAAAACAGGTTATAAGAGTACCTGAATCTTAAGTCAACTACTGATTAAAGCCTAGATAACTTATTACCGTTTATGGAGAGATCAAAATTGAGGCGCTCATCTCCAAAACATATCCAACCACACTTAGAAGCATTAAGATCTAACTTCTATTTCTAGCATCATAGTGCGACCTTGTTGAATTCAATAATGATGCCACTGCCACAATCTTCAAGCTACCCGAACGGAAAACTGACACAGGTACCCCAACTCTCAGTTAGGTTGAAAACGCCATAAGTAAATTGAAACGAGGGGAAGTAGCAGGACCTGATATGTTGTCTACCGACATCTTTAAGGATGGTGGTCTAGTTTTAGCCTGCAGGTTGACTGATATATTAGCCAAAGTCTGGGAACTTAACACTATCCCATCTGACTGGTCTCGATCGCTGATCGTTCCAATTTACAAAAAGGGACAGAAATCCTCTTGTGATAATCACAGGGGAATCAGTTTGGCTAACATAGTATCTAAAATATTAGCCTCTATAATCATTCGACGTTTATCCAACACTAGAGAACAGCAGACTCGAGAAAACCAGGCTGGTTTCAGACCTGGACAAGGTTGCATTGATCACATATTCACCCTGCGCCAAATCCTTAAACACAGACATATGTACCAACGTCCAACTATAATTGTATTTCTTGACTTGAAAGCAGCGTTTGACTCTGTAGACCGTGAAGTCTTGTGGCAATGTTTGTCATTAGAAGGCGTACCTCAAAAGTACATTAACCTTATAAAGGCCCTCTACTCGGTCACCACTCGTCGAGTCAGAGCATATGGCGAATTGTCACGAGAAAATTCATCCTCAAGTGGAGTCCGTCAGGGTTGCCCCTTATCCCTTTTTTTATTTGATTTCATCATAGATGTACTGTTAGAAATCTCACTCACTTCTTTTAACTCCCCATGAATTAATCTTTTTCTAGGAGGTTCTCTTGTCGACTTAGAATATGCACATGATATAGTCATATTTGGTGAAGATGCACACAGCATTCAAGGTCTCTTGAACACGTTGAGTAACAATGCAGGCATATTTGGGATGCGCTTCTCCCCTCCCAAATGCAAAATGTTACTCCAGGACTGGCCTGCTTCTCCTAAATTAGTTATAGGGAGTGAAGTACTTGAATGTGTTGATCGCTTCACTTATTTTGGAAGTCTCATTACCCCTGGTGGGTCGGTGTCTGACGAAATCTCAGCGCGGATTCAGAAAGCCCGATTGGCATTTACTAATTTCTGGCACTTATGAAACAAGCGAGATGTCCGTATCTCAACGAAAGGCCAGGTGTACTGTGCGGCAATTCGCGCCATTACAACATATGGCTGCGAAACGTGGGTCATGAAAACTCAAGATATGCGTCGACCATAGGAATCTTCGTAACATTGCTCGTATATCATGGAATAGCCGAATTAGTAATAGTGAGGTTAGAAAAAAGGTTCTTGGGAAACACGGTAAATCAGTCGAAGAGGTCATTAACCTTCATCGACTGAGATGGCTGGGACATGTATTGCGCATGCCCGACCACCGTCTACCCCGTCGCGCGATGTTGACTAGGGCTGAAGTAGGATGGAAGAAGGTTAGGGGCGGCCAACCCAAAACATGGCATCAGTCCATGAAGTCCTTGACTACTGGTCTAAGCCATGTAGGTAGATGTAGATTACCTGTTTGGGGTCCGCTTGATGATTGCAATAAATGGCTGGAGACACTAGGTGATATGGCTCAGAATCGGTCACAGTGGCGCGAGTATATTCACTCCTTAACCTCATCTAGATCTTGAATTCTATTATTATTTTCTGGACATCTTTACTTTACTCTTCCCTCTTGTATTCTGTTTATACGTTACGTCAATTCTCTCGTAGTGCTAGTGTAGTGTGGCAACTTGAACCTACAGGGGTTTGTGCCCGGTTCTACGTTGCTGATGATAATGATGATGATGCCACTGAGTGTGTGTGCAAATTTTTGAAACGGAAATAAGTGCACTATTTTGAGATCCTCCGCGTATAGAAAAAGTCTACCCATACCGAGGCATTTGCGTATATCATTTATATAAGCTTGAAAGAGCAGTGGGCCTACTCTTCTTTTGAAGACCAGTTTTCACGGTTATAAATTAAAGCTGATTGGAATGTTATTCAACATACTGGCCATTTACTTGATATTTTATACATGCTATTCTCTCTCTCACAAATACCAAGAGTTTTCTGAATCTTTACTGGTATATCGTTGTATTAATGAAACTTTAATGAAATACGTAGTTAAATGAATAGCACTCCTTTTTATTAATCGAAGGGCTGTGTACCATACACGTTGTGAACATTGAAAATGTTGTAGGTAACCTCAGCTTTATTTAATTCGCTAAATATTTAGTAACAGGAATTGTTCTATATATACCCAACATCAGGTAAATAAAGGAGTTTGTGGGTAGATAGGTGGCTCCATACTACTCAGCTATTGTTTATTCAGAGCTTGCCAAAGTATTGAATACAGTTAGAGTATGTAATTAGATTGTGAACAGTCTATTAGAAATATTTAATTCTACGTAAACACTACGTAAACATACTAAATAAATATTTGGCGAAATTGTAGTTATTCCACTCAATAACAATCATTTTGTACTTGTAATATGAAAGTCAAATATAGTTAGTGTGTTGTATTGATTCAGTTTAGTTTCAGTTGGAGTACCACTCGAAACCAACATTCGATATCTGGTGTGTTGTTCTAGTATAGTACTTTACAGCTGTAGACACTTACTGTTTACGAATCTCATACTAAAACGATGAATCCGCTATTCCGTTCTATGTGGTTTTCAATAGTACTCTAAATAGGATGTGTTGAAGATCGTCTACAAATTAATATTGTCTCGTTAAAAACCCCGCTTATCAAAAATAAATTAACTTATCATATATCATAGAGTTGATATGAAGTTATGAAGATCCACTCTGCCCTTTTAACCCTGTTACAAACTAATACGTTTATTACTATGGTTACTTGAAACACGATATAATAGTAGCCTAATTCATGATTAATATCTTTATCATGACCTTAACATATCTTTTTTTACTAAAATCAATCATCAGCGCTCTGGTTTTCGAGACAACTTAGGAGTAAACACACAAGACCCAATCCACACATTATTACGTTTCATGGTCATGTTCCTTTAGAAGCGATAATTCTCTAACGTTCTTCATAAAAGTAAATTAATAGATTTATTATGTATTTTTATCATTTGTTACGGATTGCTGGTGACCATCAATCACGATAGCCGTGATCAGTAGATACCGTTGGTATTACTGGCTTATATATATATTCAATCCTTGTCTTCCCCTAGAAGTTCAGTGCCAGCATCCCTTTAAACATACATTTTTTTCAGTCTGTATTCCTCAACTATCTTTTCAATGTTTAATTTTCCTCATTTTTATAGCTGCTACAATTGTTGCTATTCTTCTTGTTAGTTTCATCTCGTACTAATTTCATATGGCAACTTAGGTTGACGCATATGTGTGCCATACTCTATGTTAATAATGACTGATTTACACTAATTTATTATGTTATTATCATGAAGTATCTTCTGTAATTTCGAAGTGTAATTTTACACAATTTCAGAAATTGACCAAATTCTTCGTAAAAGTTGCTTATGTGATTTGGATGGACCAAATAATGATGGTCCAGTTGAATGGGCTCATTGTGTTTACGATGCTAATTATCATCCAACTTGTGCTTTTTCAATAGAACTTCAGTGGCTTGTTATTACAGGTGGACGAATGGCTGAACTGGTAAATTTGTTTTCTTATTATGTGCCTTAATACAAATCGTCATTTACTTTTTACAATTTAAAATTTTCATTGAAATCTACCAGTGGTTGATTCCTCCACATGATTTCCTAACGTTCAATGTCACATATATATCATAAGGATAATGATACAACGAAATGTCTAGAGAATTTACTACATCTATGTGTTGTGGGCTGGGATACTATTTGAACACTCAAACGTTAACCATTAATTTTCTTAAAATATCACCTAGAGCCTCTGATTTAGAGGTCTAGTTCACAAAGTAGCTAAGTGATACTATCACGCGATAGTTAGTTGTCTAGCAGGTTCTAGTATCATTCGTCGTCCTATTTTCTTGGACCTCATATTCACCATATGTTTAGTATTATAGTTTCTTAACCTCCTCCCTCCATTAGCTTAAATTGACTCTTTACATTCAGCGACTCGCTTTAAGCACTCGATTACTTACTTTCACCACCCTACTTTTGAACTTTAGGACTTCTCTTAAAGAGGCCATAAATGAATCTGTTTATGCAACCAAAGAAGTATAAATGTCACTACAAATCTTAAAAATATGTACGCTACTGTGTTGTATTATTTTTTTCAATATTCAATCGTATAATGTAAACAAATAGTATATATATATATTCTAATTTTTATCGGATCGAAGAAAAATAATGTAATTCATTTAGCAAGTATGGATTCATGTATATAGTGCTTTGAGCCACGTATCTGTAGGTACAGACTACTTAGTTGGAGTCTGCCCAATTATCGTAACCTATGGTTGGAAACTTAGGGTGACGTAACCCATATCAGGATACAATGAGGCAGGCATATTCAATCTTTGTCTTTCTTGAAATCATGAGTTTATGGTTAAGTCCTACTTTTAAAAGTTTATTCTTTACGTCCACCCATTTTCATTACCGCTGATGTTATTACTATTTCTTCTACTTTGGTATTCGTCGTGTTGTACTGATAATATATGTCAATTTCGACCGGTGTACGCATATGTCAGGTTCTACGTTGAACGTGACTAACTTACGCTACCCACCTTCTACGGTTTTGGTAACCAAAATGTCTCCAATTCTCACACAAGTAATGTGTGGCTTAATCCTCATTCCCTAATTCGTTTGCTCAGTATATGAGCGAGTCAATTAGTGTAATCACTTGAAATATCATACTTAAGTTCTTAATTGAACAATTCTGAACTTTCGCATAATATGTTCCAACCACTTTGGTTTGTGAATATTCACAACCTGACCAACCGGATTGTTATATTATCTTTGTACTCTACCTCTAAGCTCAATATTGCTTACCTGATGGTCCCCACAAACATGACTAGTGTTTCGGATACACCTATGATGAAATGCTAGTAGTCTGCAAATGTCTTCTACTTTTTAAGGTTATGTTTGACATCCATGTAGTAAAACAGAAAAGGCTGCTACTCAGTATACATATCTTTTAATTGGCAGATGGACAACTCACCTACTGCATAGATGACATAAGTTGACAAAACTAATTGAGCATTTTGTACACGTGTCTAGATTTCATCAGCCACCAACCTGTCAGGGCTGATCAAACTTCCCAGATAAGTGGAATTGTCGATGCCCTCAACTACTTCACTCTATCTTTAATTTGGGTGTTGATGAAGGCCAGCCATAAATCAATAATTTGAACTTAAAACACGATAAATACATCTCGAAAATACTTACATTGTTGCTCAATGGTTGGAGATCAATCCCATAAAATGCGTACTTAGAATGCGTTATTTCCAGTAGTAAGCTGATAATGAAATTAAACAAAATATGTGTTAGTCGGTGGTTTTGATGGACACCATTTGAAGTTGTAAGTTCAGATGTCTGCATAATCCTAGTATAATACCTATCACAAAGGATTGAACCTAAGGCCTTTAGAACTTACAGCGACAACTTAGCCACGAAGTTAGTAGCCATATTCTCATTCATGTCATATATCCAGTAATGATCACTCCTAAGGTAATTCTCAGACTTAAAGTGAGAAGCCGTGACCAATGAGGTTGCACTATATCGGGCTAATGGCAATTTATGATGGTCGTACAATATAATAAATTCATTCAGGCTGCTACTAGATGTCATAGTTTTCAGTGACTGTCTAACTATAATCAGTCTGTTCTCTAAGCCAAAATGATTATATTTTCGAGTTAGAATTTACCTTGTTCATTGTCATCACTTAAATGATTTTACTTCGTAGAATATATTAACTTATACATGATTTAATTTTCTAAAATTCTTACTTAATTTGTTAACCAGTGAATAATGTTTTTACATTTAAGCTTCCGTGGATCGTGATGTATTATTAACCTTAATTAAATAAAATTGTATTTAACGGTCTTATTTTACTATGAGAGTGAAGTATTGAAGTAAATATAACTAAATTTTGCTTACTCACCGATTAAATGTTTTAATAACCTTGATTTGCTTGAACTTAGTCATGGTTGAATGAATTTCAATGTTCTGATGTACGTGACTTCAATGCACATTAGTTTCATGTGTCTTTCTTGCTCATTCTGATAGGATTGAACCATGATTATCGATGATGGCGAAGATTTGAAGCACTTGAATAGGATTTTAGAGGTGTTGTATACTCTGTACTGAATAATCTGGTTGTAGAGATTTCATTGACTTACTAACCAACATCATCACCATGTACTTAGAGTGAAGCGGTGTTTTAGAATTTCTCCAGGCCGCCAGGAATATGTGTAGCTCGCATACTCCCTAAAATCTCTCTTATTAATACCGTGCATTCCATAGTATGCAATAACAAATGATTATAGGGACATTTCCTGACCTCCGACCTTCTGTTTATCAATCTCTTGTCACATTGGTTGACAGACTGGGTTGATTTTTATATGCTCATTGATTGTTGAATAACCTATATATTGGGCTTTCAAACGTTATCTAGTTTTCCGTGTTTCTGCTGCTCAATAACTTAATGTCGTTCTAGCCAAAGTCGCATTAATAATTGTCTACGTGCATTTATGTCATCGAAGATATGCGATAGTGTTTGACAGCTACCTGGTGTTCTTGTATGCAAAAAAGGCGAGAACAACTGATCAGTTGAAAGTAGAACTTCTTGAATTTTCTGTATTTGATATCATAGACGATATTCGTTTTATCTTCATTTGCTGTTGTATTCTTTAGCTTCCTGAAGCGATTCTAAAAGTTCATTCTGAAGTATGTGCTGATGTTGTCGATAAAAGCTCTACAACTTAACCATCCAGAGTACACAGTATCTCTTAATGTCATCAATCTGTTTATTTGGTTCTGCTCTATCAACTTATTGCTTTTCTTAATGATAAACCTTGTAAATAATGCATTCATTATTATTAAACTACCAATATGGTTAAACGTTGAATTCCATCTAGTGTTATATTCGTTTAATTCATAATGCGTTGAGTGACTTCTATCAGTTATCACTAACGAAAATGGATGATCATCAGGCTATATCACAAATTTACTGAACTGCGAATCCTCCCAGCCCATTGTTGTGGTTGGTTAGTCGTTCATCGCAGGGCCTTAAAGCCCTGTCCAGTATCACCTGGTTTTAAATGGTGCTCAGTCGAGATCCTTTTGTATCGAATGCAAACAACAGTTTATTGCTCATCTTTACAGAACCACTTCAACGTAACCATTATATTTTTATTACTTTGCTAGGTATCATTATGGCATCAAAAAGCTGGAACAGCCAACTTACACTTTTTCCCAGTACCATGTTATCCTTTTGGTAATTTAAATGCTGATTTATCTGATAAAGATCCATTACGTAAACCAATATTCCTCCCTGTTAATATCAGTGTGTTAATGGAAACAGCCAAAACATTTTATAATAATCAGTCATTTAGTGTAAATAGCTCAATGTTAGATGAAAATAATGTAAATCCTAATATGAGCATTACAGATTTATTGAATTACTTATTTCCTGGTAAGTCTCACTTTTTTTGGCATATTCTTCACTTCTACTTTTATTTATTAAGCATAGATGTAGTTACAGTGGGACACCAAAATGTATGCATTCCATAAATCAAGTAGAAAACTACAGCAAGATTGGTTTTTAGTCTGTGCTATGTTTAATAACGCCTCAAATTACCGAATCACACTGTCTCTAGGACGTTAACCGAGGAGTCTTGAGTGAACCGTATATTTTAATCCTATGCGGCTACGTTTTATGCCATGGTGCCTTGTCACAAATTATTCACTTTACCTTTCCTACTAATTTTTAGCGCCGCCAATGTGAAATTTGTCGGGATAATATTCCTTAACCATATCAAAGCTACTCAAGTCGGTGTTCGAAGATAGTGTTACTGATTGAATTTTTGTCAATTCACTACCGAAACTCAACGTTACTATCATGATTCCTTGCAGGGATTTGAGTGTGAAAAATGTGGTTTCGGGTTTTGTTATATGATACGGTCCGCGTGATAATCAATATCAGTGACTGCAAACTGGGTGACATCTCTCAGAATCAATCGCAGTAATGCCGATGTATTCACTCTCTATATTCTTTCTAGGTCATAAGTCCCATCATCCTTTCTCACCCACCTTCTTCCTCCCTGTTGTATTTTCTTGTCGTGTTATTCTCATAAAATTTATCTCGTTGTGCTAATGCGATATGACAACGTTGGTCTATGTTCATATGTTCTACGTTGTTCATTACTAACTGGCAGATTTTTTCAGGTCAACTGGATGTTTGTGTTAATCAAATGAGCCAGAATAAAGCTTTTACTCTGTCTGAGCAAAAAACAACTCGAACTGATCAAAAACTCTATTCTTGTTCACTTGATTAACACTATTTTGCCTAAAGTAATATTTTGGATGCAATTATGATCGAATATAAAGTTCTTGAACATCCTCAACTCTGCGGTGTTAAGTTTCACAATCTTAGTGCATAACTGTTCTTAACGACTCTCTGGAAACCTGACCACTTACATCTAGCATAGCATCACGACGGTGTAGGAGGTGATCTAGATTAGTATGAATCTCTATGACTATCGATATAAGTAAGTTGATCTCGTCTATCATACTACCGCCAGCACTCATACAACTACTCAGATATACGAATTTTTCGATTTTATTCTAACTGTCGACAGTAATGTTTTATTATCACCATCAACTTAAATAATATAAGTTATTTTTTTATTTTTGCTATTAGAGTACTCAATTTCTCAGGTACCAATCAATTATCAATCGCTTTCATATCTTCAATTAAGCTTCAAAAATGGATAATATTTATTCTTTATCAGGGATATCAGTATTTACTATGTAGAGCAGTGGTTCATTGATTAAGGTGCTGGACCTCCAGCCGTCAAGTCACAGTTTTGAACTTAATCTTACCTCCTTATGTTCGGTAGGATGAGTAGATTTCTAACTCACACTTTCAGCATAGCTCGAAACCTGGGGCACAAGTCTGTATCTAGTAAATGAGTTAATTGACTAACTGTAACAGAAAAATATAAATCTGATAATACGAATGATTTCTAATTTGCCTCCAAAACCTACGCTAAATGCATTCTTACACATTGATGTAGACCATTTCTCTTGAAGCACTATTTTACATTTAAAGGGACAGAAGTGCATACTAAACATGCTAACGTTGTTACTAAGGTTGATGTTCAGAGGAGTGGATCCTGTCATCGTCTTCACTAAATAGAGCTACAGCATTATCTGTACACTCAAAATCTATGAGTGGGTCTCCAAATAATGACGCGAAATCTTGACAAACGCTACTTCAGTGAGTAGTTTGTCATATTCTTCGATTCGAACAACAATATTTAAATAAGGTTTCTTCAGTAAGTTTGCATACCTTTTCGGTGCTATTCTGGTGAAAAACAGTGCTGAAACGTTTGTCAATCAGTGGATGATGTATTTATTACTTAAAATTATAAAGTATTATGTTTACAACACCATCATAAACAATGAGTTTAGATTTCTTCCTGCTTGCTAAAATATTTTACAGATATTCCTCGTTCGGAACGCTTAACTTGCCTTCGGTTCTTTCAAGATTGCATACTTAAAAGGTTAGTCTATATTTCTTTCGAATTTGTGTTTTCTCCATCAGTTGTATTTTGATCTTAATGGCGTTCAAGCTAATAAGTCATTTATGTTTATACATTACACCGGTTAAGATATCAGACTCTTGATAAATAGGTTGTGCATTCTATTGCCATTCTATTTACTTAGGTTTGGATACCAGGATAAAATTACCATCGCTATGATCTGTATACGAGTCATATTGACAACATGAATTTTTTGAAAGCTCGTTAATGTCTTGCTCTACGAACTACGAAATGTATGTTCATAACTTCCCTACTAATTACTTCTACTTATCAAGCAGTAGTTATGATGATACTCGATACCATATTATTTAGTTTACTCATCGTTTGCTTAATTTAATAGATAGATTTCAAATGCTATTGTGAGCTAGACAGTGAGTTATTGGTTTTGTTTAGTCAGTGATTGTCAGCAAGAAACACTGAAACTAGGGGGTCATGGTGATTGGCGCTCGTCAGCAAGATGTACTTGCAGTCTTGAAGCGATTGATTCTTTCTGTTTGGTTGAAAACTGCATCGCCCATATTCACTGTATGGAATGTTACCAATCAACTATTCAGGCCTTTAGCTAATAACCGACCAGTTTACGATATATGAATTTGAAGCAATTAAATGACACTCATTGTTCAAGAAAGTCAAAGCTATGAGTATTTTACCATATTATCAGAATGTTTGCACTATATTGATTTGTTTTCCTTTTTATATTTATAGATTCGGCTTTATTAACGACACTTGCGTTAAAGATCGTTTGAACTTTGAATTACATGGTCGATTAGCTTTTACTTCATGTTATTCACAAAGACAATGGATTTATGTACATTGTAGTGGTGGTATATTTACAATGATACCTTTGTATAAAAATGATGATATTCAAAATGAAGATTCAGCAAAGACGTGCCCTATGAGTGTTGATGCTTCAGGCGGTCAAAAAACTGAAGTAAGAATATTTTGGTGTTTTTGGCACTAACTTATTCCATATTAGTAGGTCATATCCGTGTTGTATATATTACTTCAACTTATTGTTATACTTGGAATGCTGACGACATTATCGTAACAACTAAATGCAAATATAGGCTAAAGTACTTTAATTAATATTGACTAGTAAAATCTACAAGATATTTACTTGCACATCAATTTAAGTACTCTGAGACTAATAGTAAAATTTTCAGTCAAATTAGGTGAAACATTTTATCATCTTTTTATGAAAATGATAAAAAAAATACTCTAATCAATCAACGTTCTTTAGAAACTTTCAAGAGAGTCCTGATTAGACAATTGTCAAGTATTTCCCAATTTTAGCGTGTATTCGTACTGTATAGTCGGATAGATCATATTGTAGGGACGAGCTTAAGTAGTTATTAAAATATCCGCAGTGCACAATCATTTTAGCTAATCAGCATGAATTCTGGGAATTTAAGTATACAAATGAGCCAGCCTACCTGATGAATATATAGCCTATTATATCAACTCAGATGTCAGTATGCTTAAATAAGTAACTTATTGGGTAAAAAAGGTAATATCTGAAATGCTTTACAGACTTTTCCTGATTAATTAAATTATTGAGGCTTTTTAAAGGCATTTCTATCTGTAAATTAAAAAAAAAGTAACGATAGTACATGTGTTCAAGATCTAGATCGTCTTTGAATGGCTACCATGATTATTTTTCGCGAACTGTTTCAAAATCTTTCAAGCTCGCCCTTATACGTTACTGCAGTCACGAGATCATCGTAGTCAGTCATGATTGATCTGCGAAATTCAAATGAACTAACGAACCATACGCTGCTACATTTTTACTGACCATTAGCCAATCAGATAGTAACAGTATATGGATATTTTTAAAGTGGAAATCGCTACTTCTCTGCATGTTTGCAGAATTTACCAAAGTTTTCCAAAAGTTTTGTTGTTCGAAAACGGAAAGAAAGGAGACATTTGTTTCCATATTGATAAATTCATTACATCTGGATTTTTAAACGTCTAGGCGTTTTAAATCGTTTTTAAGTAGAGTTTACCGTTGCATTTAGTATCAAGAATTCGGATTAAGGTTAGGTTTCATAATTAAAACTATAGTTTAGGATCACAATTACGCGTCTTGATAGACGTCGGTTGTGCCTACGTAGTACATATCTTAATCACTCGAGCCAAAGAATATTCACAGCCTGTTCAACTGATCTTTCTTTGATATTCTGTGTTTAACCTCATCATTGCTTGTTTAGTATTCTCAATAAACATGAGCAACATTTCGATGATATCAGCAACGAAATACTAGTAGTCTACAAATATCTTTACGCTTATAGGCTATCTTTTACATATGTAGTAAAACGAAGCATGTTGCTGCTTAGTATACTCATCCTTTGATTAGCAGATGAATATCTTATATTTCCACATATAGTTTTCACATAACAGGTGAATCAGTTAGTTGTCGAGTCTTGAAAAGCTCACCTTTTATTGGTTCACTGGATAGTAAGTGGACTGTTGAAGTAGGAAATGCGGACATTTCTGATTTTTATGTGTGACTTCCTGATATCGATTTGAGGGCAACTAACGTCATTGCATAACTACATCTCATTGTATTTTAGGCAAATTTATTAGTAAAATGTGTATAGTGAATAATAAATTGTCCATAAAGTCCTTTACAACGATAAGCAGAATTCAGAAACTAACTTTAACGTGAGTATATGAAGTTATATAGGAAAATTGATAATTAACTATCATAAATGAATAAACTGTCTAAATCCCCTCAATTCCAACACGTTTATTACTTGCGTTATGCAATCCTCGTGAGTTAGACAAGCTCTTTTCTCATTGACTGAAAAATGATTTCAATATCAGATTTATTTTTACGTTCTTCGAAGTTCTTCTCTGTACTAGTTTATAAGAAGAAACACTAATTAACATAATGTATTCAAATGACTAAATATTGTTTTATTTTTATAGATTTGTCAGGAATCCGATCACAATACTGATCTTTTGAAAGATGATAACAAACGAACAATTAACATGTCTACAACATGGACATCATTAGATTGTAGTGCGAATTGTTTTTTAACACAAAGTACTATAGGTTACTTTTGGGCATGGAATCACATGCTACCAAAGCGTTGGAGAGGTTATCTTACAGGCGATGAATTGTTTCAAGATGGTATGTTATCTGACTTTAGGATATTTCTAAATGGAAAAGATGGTCGTCTTTCGCAGTCATTCAATGATTTTCTGAAAACCATATTCATCAATCACTCAGTATGTTGATTCAATCGGTGCTATAAATAGATACAATGATTACTTGATCACAATCAGTAATACAAAGATTATTTTCCTCAGGCAACAAGAAACAATCTCAATATATTTGATTTTATTTTATAAATAGAGTATATTTTTATTATGCACATTATCTTACCGTTTTATGAATATACTACACACAAGTTCACTTTTTATTCCTCTACAGATGCGAAGTTAATGATATGCATCAGTGTAAGGTATTTATTCGTGTTTTTTTCTTGAAGGTGGTAACAAATTCCGTGACTGTGATAGAATTAGACTGTAGTAACAAACCAATGAGATTTTGAGAAGTAATTTTCAATGTTGCTGTGCAGAATTGGAATAGTGATGCTAGTGCTGAAGAGCATTATTCCGAATTTAGGTGAAGTTGTGATAATAACCTAATCTCCGAGTTAAGGGAATACTAAAGAAGACAATTTTTACAGTTTGGAATGTAAAATAAGTTGAAGTTAAATATGAAAAATAGCATGATAAGTATATATTGGATACACATTTTTTCTCTTTTGGTTATTTGTAAAATACGAAAAACTTGCAGTGTTAACTTTTGGTCTAAAATTCTGTGGCACATGTAACCACGTAAATCACATAGACACCGACATTCAATTTGATAATGTGTATAACCAGACAGTGGGTCTAGTTCAAACTTCTGAAGAAGAATTGGAACATTTCAAGTCTGGCCTAGTGGACTGCTGTTATTTATACAATAACACTAAATTCAACCATAACATTCTAACGAAGAAACATAGGAATGCCACTAATGATCTCAGTAATAACGGAAACTTGATTATTACCAAACTTGATAAAGGAAATAGAGTAGTCGTACTCAGTAAGAAAGATTATATTGAAAAAAATGAATGATATTTTAAAAGATAATTTAAAATTCCAGAAACTAGATAACCAACAAGATCTCACTAACAAAATAGAGATGCTTATCACAAAATCTCTACAATATCTGAAGGACCAACGATTAATCCTATCAAACTTATGCGAAGCGATTAAACCATGATGAACGCACACACCAAGACTTTATGGTTTACCAAAGGTGTAAAAAACTGTGCGTTCCAGTCAGACCAGTCCTAGATATGCAAAATTCGTCTTATCACAGCGTAGCTAAATGACTGGTACACCTACTGAAGCCTCTTTGCAAACAGATAGTTAAACACAGTGTCAAAGATGTATTTCAGTTTGTAGATATGGTCAAGGAACTAAACACCAAAGAGCGATGTATGCTGTCTCTGGATGTCACATACTCATTCACAAATGTTCCACTAACTGAAACGGTTAACTATATGTGCGACCGAATCTTAGAAACCGGAATAGATATCACCATCCAAATAAACATGCTTCAAGAATTATTACTGAAGTGTACAATAAATATACATTTCATGTTTAATAAGGACATATATAGATAGATGGATGGAGTAGCAATCGGCTGTCTGCTGTATCCCATGTTGCATGATATTTTCCCAGCCAAACTAGGAAACGGTCCACTCGCACAACTCATTGGTAAATTGCCATTCTACTGGCGATACGTGGATGACACATTCATACTTTGCAAACAGGATATTAGTCGATCTGATATTCTCAGATAATTTAACAAGGTTCACCCGGCTATTTAACTCACATGCGAAGAAGAAGGTGAAGGTAAAATAGCATATCTAGATGTTCTGCTCACAAAATAATAGGTGACTCATTAAGGAGAAACTTAAACAAGAAAACCACATGGATAGGACAATATACAAACTTCCTTAGCTTTTTACCTATACAATATAAAAAGAATCTATTGAAAACTCTGCATCATTGAATAACAACGATATGCTCTATTGGTGTGGTTGACGAAGAAATGGAAGCATTGCATAAAACCCTCAGGGAGAATGGCTACCCCATAAAGTTAATAAATAAACATGCTGTCTTGAAAAGAAATAGAAATGTGTTTCAGACCGTAGGTAGAAAACCGCTTTTCATGTGGGGATGCGCTCACCAAAATACTAACGTTGAGGTTACGCAGTTCCATTCAGAAAATATTTAACACGAGAAAACTACAACTAGTGTTTTCTATCCACCCTAGGGTGATACCGAGAATGAAGGATAAGTTACTTAAGCTTGGCACTTCATTTTGTATCTATCAGTTCAACTGCTCCTGTAGAGCAAGTTACATTGGCAAATGCTCAAGGAATGTACTCCTCCGTGCCCGTGAGCACCTTCTGGTTTGGTTAACCAAAGGTATTATCAGAAGTATCAACAGTCTAATACTAGCTCACTTAATTCAAACAAGTCATGCAGCAAGCATAAATCAGTTATTCACAATAATATTTTGTGTAAACAGTTACCTGCCAAGATCGGTTAGACTCAAAGTCCTTAAAACGGCAGAAGCGATAGCTATACGGATCAAGAGGCCAGAACTATGCATACAGAAGAAGTACGTTCAACCCCTTCTCCTGCCATGGCCGACGCAAGATCCGTTAAACCATTCTCCAATTTAATCACACGACGATTTAAATTTAGTAATGCATATGTGTCTTTCCCTCTTCATATGTGTATTTGTATAATTTAGGTCTACCCTGTCCAAATACTACTCTCTTTGTCCACATATATGCATATTTATTATTATTATTATTATTCTTAATATTATCATCATTATTATCATTATTATTATTATTATTACTATTACTATTATTATTACTATAATAATAATAATTATTATTATTATTATTATTATTATTACTATTATTATTATTACTATTACTATTATTATTATTATTACTATTATTATAATAATTATTATTAATACTATTATTATTATTATCATTACTATTATTATTACTATTATTATTATTATTGTTATTATTATTACTATTA
This sequence comes from Schistosoma mekongi, assembly GCA_034768735.1. Classification (NCBI taxonomy): domain Eukaryota; kingdom Metazoa; phylum Platyhelminthes; class Trematoda; order Strigeidida; family Schistosomatidae; genus Schistosoma; species Schistosoma mekongi. Next base: position 17,588,335 of record CM068307.1, on the reverse strand, counting down.
TTATTATTATCACTATTACTATAATAATAATAATAATTATTATTATTATTATCATTATTATTATCACTATTATTATTATTATTACTGTTACTATTACTATTATTATAATTATAATGATAATTATTATTATCATTATTATTATTATTACTATTATTATAATTATAATAATTATTATTATTTTTATTAATCATGATACACAGAATGAACTTGATTATCATTTAATCTTCTCTTTTGATTTCTATTTACTTCATAACCTTTTTAAGACAGAACAAATGAACTGATTATAATTCTTTCTATTATTATTGTTACTAATTGACGAATTTTAACTATCACTCACTCCATTTTATAAACTCTCGCGTATTCGGTTCCATTTTAAGTAGGATTCAGCCTTTATCTATAAACACTTGCTACCACCCCATCTCCTATACCACTCATATACAGAGATACTTGTATTTATTTGATTAATAATGTTGTGTTATTTCAGTTATCGTTTTCTTTTTATCAAGTTACATGATGATGATGATGATTTTAATGCTAACATTCGTATTTTATAGATAACCTGAAGAGAAAACAAATTGTATATCCAAATTATCCTTTATATCTAAATGATGTTATGTCTACTTCAAAACTGGCTATTTTTGTCATTATTAATTTTGAACTAATAAGTGTAGAACATGATGTGCATTTGTCGAAAAGAATATTCTTCTTTCAAACGTCCTCTGAATAAGTTTCTTTATTGTTATTTCTTTAAGTGTAAAGACATAAAATGTTTAAATAACGTTGAAATGATTATTAATCGTGTAAATTTAACATATTCACTGTAATTGTTCTTATACTTAAACTTAGTAACACAAGCTTCTCTTTCTTAGTGGCTAAAGTTGTCTAAAGGTCACTATGGAATTGCCATTATAGTTCAGTTATACCGCGATTATCTAAGCAGATTTTGATGAAGTATATTGGTATAATTTCCAGAATTTTCTTAGAAACTTCTGAATTATATTGATTGGTTGAAACAGTTTCAACTTTTTGTAGACTTTGAAGAATTTAACAAGAACTTTTAGAGGATTCATAACGTTGCTGTTTTCTTCATTACCAACTAATATCTACTGATTTTATCACTAATGTTGACAAGAGTAGTCATTAGAGTGTACATACATTTTGTCAGAAATCCGCCCCTGTGTGAGTTAGATGTATGGACCATTAATAAAATGAGACTGTCAATAATAATAATAAAGTGAAGTGATAATAAGAGTACATGCAAAGGTAATAATCTTTTGACCTAACGGTTAGTGAAGTCCATCAGGGTGAAGAAAATGTATTTCGTATTGATAAATTTCGTCAGGAAATTTTAACGGCATGTAACTCAGATATACTTAGTAAAGTAGGTTATATGAAGGATTTTCTTTAGAGACTTTGTGCTCTCAAAGATAGATGCTTTGTTTGTAAAGTTCTTGTTCACTTATCAGCTGATAACATCGGCACATACTTTTAGAACCTCTGAAGGTTGCTAGGGATAAATGTAGCCTACAATCTACAAAATCACAAATGATGCCATACAAATCAAAAGATGTAACGATGATTACATACAAAACGAATATCATTTATCAATTACAGAAACTTCTGAAAACACTACTACTGACCGATTGTCTATCCTAACCTTCTATATGTACATAAACATCAACTAGCTGTTAAGCACATAATATATCTTCGATGACATGAATGCAAGTGGACACATGTTAACATGAATTTGACTAGGAAAACATTAAAACATTGGACAGGGGAAACATAGAAAACCAGGTAATTTTTTAAGCTTAGCATGTAATTTACTTATCAACGACATTTATAAATATACTGAATCTATCATCCAGTAAGCATAAGGGGTAACAAACACAAGATGAGATATCATATCGAAAGAGATGAAAATAAAAACAAATGTATACACATCTATAGACATCAATGAATTAAATGCCAGGTTAACGAAACAAGCGGTCAGTCAAGTGTGGAGATATTCAAAATTTTTACTTCATTCTAGTGTACATGGTAATTATGATGTCGATATGTAAATCAGTAAAAGTTTCACAACCTAATAATCTGTCTCAACATCCTCAGAAAAGTAATTCATAAATATAACCTATAGTGTAGGAACAAATATGTTTTTGGGAGTTTTATTAATTTTTGCGTAACCGATTCGGTAATCACATCAACCTTTAAAAAGAATTTGTAACTACGCTATTTTATCATTTGTTTACATTGGACAGTTATTAGCGCAATTTACTGTATTTATTAACGTAAACTACAACATGTCAACCGAATGGTCTGAAAGTTAGTATCTCTCTGCTTACCCCCGAAGATCGACGTCCACTTTTAATTAGTGATGTGGATGTGAAATGGCTGATTTTAACTGGTTCTCGGTTCATGATGTAAAATTTTATCTCTAGTTTTGTTTCAAATATTTCGAAAATCTTTTCATCAGTATTCATCTAATAGTAATAACACACAGAACATTATTTCATTCCATACTATAGGTATTGATATTCTTTCGTAATAATTCAATTTGTTGGTATCTTTTATTTGACGATATTATGGACTGAAATTGATCAGTCTCTGTTGCCAAATGTACAACTAGAGTGGATTATCTTGATACATCAATAGTTTAAAAAGTATGCATCGATTACGGTTACCAAGTAGAATTCATGATATACTTATTATCGTATTTTAGACTTGTGATTAATTGATTACACCTACCATATCATAATGTTGATGTTTACATTCGAATTATAATTCAATCAATCTGCTTTGATTATTGATGATTCTTATTCATTGAAATAGATCAATTGTCAATTTTTTTTTATATTCAATTCATTTTAACTTTAATGTTAATCAATACTTTGTAATCCTTTTTATTTTCTTTCTTTTCATTTATATGTAACAGTAACAAAATTATTTTTCAAATTATTAATTTAATGTTTATTAATCATTTTATCTAACATTTCTGTTTTACATTTATCATTGTATATAAGTTTTGATTTGATTATTTACTTATTCCTTTTTTTTTATTCTCAATTCTAATGATGATAATAGTGATTGTGAATACTTGATCATTTGTGGTCACTTTGAACAATCTCATTTATTGTGTACAATTATTGAATGTATGTATGTATGTTTCTGTATGTGTGTGTGTGCGGGTGTGTGTGTGTGCGTGTGTGTGTGTGACAGAGACAAAGTGAACGTTCAAAGAAACTTTTTTCTTTTCATTTAGATTGTTTTTTTTTCCATTTTATTTCTTCCATTTTCCTACTCTTTGTAAGTGTTATTTTATTTTTTTCGTCGGTATACACTTTTGTTGGTTATTCATTTTCAATGTTGAATAACTTAAACTCATTTAGAAATAAATAAATGAATAAAAATAAACATTAACAAAACAACATAATCTAATTGTTTACTTGTTTATATTCTTTCTTTCTTTCTTTCTTTCTTTACTTTTTTAAACAGAAATGTAGGTTCCTTGTTGTTATTGTTATTTTTATCAGTTAATTATTTGTTCGTTTTTCATTAGAACACTTCTCTTTGGGTATTTTCATGTGGTTCTATTTCTTTAATTTTTACCATTTGAAAGTTTTTTCTTAATTGTTATATAATACAATTAGGGGAGTTTGTAGAGATAGTTAACTGTTTAATTCAATTTTGATAGCACGAATTGATCTGAATCAGACAACCATTGATCACCTGGAAGCACTGGACAGCTGTTTCGTCCTAGCATGGGACTCCTCAGCAGTGCGCATCCACGACCCCGTCGGGGATCGAACCCAGGACCTAGCTCCGCACGCGAACGCTTTACCATTGGACCACTGAGTCGGCTCCCAACGGTTGATATTTCCAATTCAGCCAATACTTGTTACTGTGATGACATATATTCATGATGGATCATTTGTTGATCTACTATTATTATGATTCATACAGTTGTTATCTTCCCTATGATTTATCTACTTCTTTCTTGTGATAATGAGTATTATTTATATAATTCAATTGGGATGGTTATTTTTGTGGAGATTGGTTATTTGATTTGATTGGATATATCACAGATTGATGTTAGCAGGATACCATTGAAAACCAGGGAGCACTGGACAGATGTTTCGTCCTGCTATGGAACTCCTCAGCAGTGCGCACCCCAGATATTCAATGGTACTCTGCCAACATCAATCTGTGATATATCCAATCAAATGAATAACCAATCTCCACAAAATAACCATCCCAATTGTACTATAATAATGAGCTCATTAGTGACTAACTCCATGATGTTCTTGAAGCTCTAGTGAGAAGTCGTGACTGATGGAGTTCAGACTTGTCGAGAGTGAAACAGTTATCACCAATGACAACGGATGATGGTCGCACTATATATCGCAAATTGATGGAATTGGGAATTCTACGATTGGATGCCGACCCAGCGATGCAGATGGTTAGGCGTTCGGCGTCAACCTGAAGCTCCTGGTGCGGAATCTGGGATGCGCACTGCTGAGGAGTTTCACACTAGAACGAAACCGCTGTTCAGTGCTCCCTGGTTTTCAATGGTACCCTGCCAATATTATTTATATAAGATTTACGTAGACAAAGGAGTCGTCTATTCGAAAAGGTGATTTTCACTTATTACTATCTCTTATAAGATGGCAAAGAAGATTTATTTAGTTTATGAGGATGATTTTGGTAAAGTTAAGTTCTCTGAACTGAATGGTGCAATTATGGCGATTTAATCCTCTCTCTGGGTAACTTCATTGAAATGAGTCTCTGCATAAGTAAAAACTAGCTTGTTCTATCAACGGGCGCGCGTTGCATAAGTGTGAGCATTTGGACTCAACAGTCTAGTGGTTAACACGGTGGCGTTCGACACGAAATGGACTGATTTCGAATTCCACTATGAACATCAGCATTGGGATGCAGGTACATCCAGCCGACGAATCCCAAATACGACAAAATGTTAGTCCAGCATTCCGCTTGCCAGTCGCAATCCAACTATCATCATAATGTTTCTCCAGTTTTTGTTATTGTCTTGGGAAATTTTTCACCACTAATTAAACGTAAAAATTATGTTCGCAACTGTGCTGCTCAGTGAATGAAATCGCTGAAAAAGTGAGTCTACAGCCAGACCAATCTCTTATTTTTTATAATTCATTTGATACTTTTCAGTTATTTAAAATAACTTTTTGATTCATATTTTCGCTACAGAATAACCTTTTAAACATAATTCACGAGTGTGTTATCACATCGAGAGATAACATAGTTACTAAAATTAGTAAATAAAACTTTTGACGTCGTATTCCACTTATGTTATGTAATCTTACCATGCTACTCGTAAGTAACTATCGTTTTAATGTACATTTTAGATAGGTGAGTTAATAACATTGGTAATAATAATAATAATAATAATAATAATAATAATAATAATAATAGCTTTATTCATTAATATGTTTAGTACAATATGAATTTTCAGCATACAGTGTCTCAACAAGTTACTCTCTTATCGTGTACACATACAATTGCGTTTACACCTGTTCGTGTTCACAAAAGTAGTAACACAACCATTACACTTTAACTTGATGACAAAACGATCCTGACGAAAAATAGGTTATATAGCCAAGATTCTTGAACTGTGATTCAACCACAGTTACTGTATATGTTAAGACTAAAGAGAAATTGTAGGTAGTCCAACCTTCCAATAAGAAATCTATAGTTAAAACTGAGAATTTCACGAGTAGACGTTTGATGAGTATCGATCCTTCTTAATGCATGTTGCTAGCCACCATAATGTCTTCGTTTGGATCTAACTGATAGGTCGCAAACATTTTATGAAGGCGTGTGAATACACAATGCGATTTCGGAACATGATTAAGCAGTTAAAACAAAACGAAAAGTAACTTTTTGAGATATTTGGTAGAAAGTGGTAGCCCAATATTTCAAGCAGGCCGCTATGACTCAATTCATTTAGTTTTTCAGTCATGTTAATCTTGTTTTAGATTAATCAAGGTTGTGATACGAATCAAATAGATTACAACAGCATGAAACAGGCTTGTAATGTCATCAGATCATAATTTCGTTTGTTTCAGAATAAATAATCACTTTAAATGTTATAACAAATTGTTAGCTTGCATCCAATTTATGAGTCACAAATAGAATGATATAAGCATCCTAAATTCAAATACCAACCAAAGTCTAACTACTAATAACATGCAACTAATTAACAATATGGTGCCATATTATTCTAGTAGAGAATGACCAATTAAAGTTTTAATAATCGCTAACAGGAAAAAATGAACCTCTAATAATGATATTTTCTAGTGTTCAATTGTTTGATTTCATTACTGTAGTAGACATACACACAATTATTCTATTCCATAAATCCGCTATCGATGTTACCATTTTGTTAGCTTTGGACACAACTGAATTAACAACTAATCTCATTATCCTTGGACATTTCCCAGTTTGGGTAGGTGTTTTATATTAACTACCCCCTTTTATTCGGCAACTAATAAGAAAAAAATTGAAATTCCCTTAGTCTCTCTAATAAACAAACAAACTCGAATAAAAAGAAAGCTCTTATCCACATAATTTGGAGTGAATGTTTTAAAGCCAGACTGTTCTTTCTTCTCCTTTAGATTTCTTTTCGTTACTGAGAAAAATAATAAAAACCTATTCTAACGCAGCAACAAGATGCAGTTTCTAGGTAAATGACGTATGTGTATTTGGAGGACTTCCAATGGTGTTTTGAACAATGAAAATGGAGATATGATAAATGTAATAAGCATATTATAAACGGATGCGATTATTTCTCTGTAACCACATTTATAGCACAGCATGTATATCTATTCTAGTTGATACATTACGTTAGTACAACAAGACGAATATCAAACTAGTGGTAACATCAATAGTAAGAAAGTAATGGAATTAGAGAAAATGGTTCTGAAAATATGACTTAATTCATGGAAAAGTATAAAAAATAAGAAAAGATGGGAACTGAAACCGCCTTAGACAACCAATGGTTATGGTAATATAGTGGACCACAAGCGTCCAGTCTACGCCTACTAACAGTCAACCACATCATGAATTGACATCAAATTTTGGTTGGGGGGTATTCATGGAACAGTAGCTATATTATTAAAAGTGAACGTTAACCAGAATAATAAATGCCCATACCTCCCACAGTAGGAATTAGATTCAATGAAATTGTGGTTAAATCTTATAGTGAATTGTAGCTCTCTTTATGGTCTAACTCTGTCTATCATGTTGGAATATCGTCACTGGTCTATAGGTCTCGCTATCATATACACTTTATTTATATTAACCTATATGAAAGTCATTAGCAGGTGTGAGTTGGCATTTATCGACAATACGTATCTGTAATCTCAAGAGGAGAGATGATCCATATAACATTTGAACTCATTGATATTAAATGACAATGTCCATTACATTTGCTTTGTGCTCCAATTTTGTAACCAACAGTAGTTAAGTATCAACCGGATAACTAAACTTCATTCTTTCTTTCTTCGTGTATGTCATTTATTTCAATGAAGTAAACTACAATTATAAATCTTGAGTAATGTTGAGTGCGTGTTCAGTAACAATTTATGAATGTAGATACCATGTCATGATAGTAAGTATACATTTGTAAATAAATAATATTATAAGTATAAAATATGAATATTTGTTTTTTTTTCATTTGTTTAAACAAACTCAAGATTGTATTTTGACCCATCCGTAATACTTGTAATGTTCTACAAATGTAATCGGCTGTTATGAAGATTGTTGAATTTGAATTTGATAACATGAATCCACCTAGGTTAGATAACTAATAAGAATCAGGAAGCTATGATAGGCTGCTCGTCACCGAACCTAAGGATCCTAGGCTTGATTCCCTGATGGAGTCTCATACTAGGAAGGAACATCTGTTTATTGCTTCTTGGTTATCACTAGTTGATAACTCTAGTCATCTGGTGATACAAATTCAACAGGTGTGTTGCATCCTACGTTGTCAGTTGTTTTTCGCGCTTATTTGATGAATGAGCACTCTATATTAGAGTGTAATTTTTAATGAGGTATGCATTGGAAGCGTCTTAGACTAACAGCTATGAATATGTTAACTTAGCACAGTTCGATATGCTGAATGAAAGTATATATATATATATATATATATATATATATATATATATATATATATTGATGTTGCGAAAACAATTCGATATATTGATCTTAATGATGGAATATCCTATTGGTTAAGGCAGTTGACTGATAGGTTATGTTGAAGTGAAGTGGTTTTGTGGAGATAGCTATTAAGTTTAGTTGGTTTTATTCTCCACAGATTAGTATTGGTTGCTGAGGAATCCAATAATAGGATAAAACAATCATCCAGTCCTCCCAACTTCTTAGTGATCCCCAGCCGACATCAATCTGCTACAAATACAAACAACTTGAACCTAATAGGTTATAGGCTTGAGGTCCATTCAGAAATAGTGAACATGTGGGAGGTTTGATCACTTTGATAGGAATCTTATTTAATAAAAACTAATGAAAACAATGTAGTATCCTTCAAAAATAAAGATACATAACTTTGTACAGTATCCAGCACATGATATCCAACTCCGGTAACAAACACAATTTTCTTATGATGGAAATTGAATAAACAAAATTTCTACATTCATTCAAACTCTTGATGCAGTACGATAGCTATCCAATGCCTTTGGTAAGATCTGACTCACTCAACTAGAATATACAATTGTTAGCGCTTGACCAAACTAAGCTTCAGCACCAAAGTGGAATCCAATTGAACGCGTGTCATCATTGACCAACGCAAGAACATATAAGTTATGCATGTATGTACAACATAGAACTTGTGCATCAGTTCAAGTTGCCACACCACGGTAGTACAGAAAGAACAGCACCAAAATGGTAGAAGTAGTAGTTACTTTAATGGTAGTAAGAAGTGTGGAAACATGGAATATAGTACAGGGATAAAGAATTAATCCACATAAATGTTCAAAAAATTGTGAGCTCATAATTTGAGAAAAGACAAATAATTAATGCACTTGACCACTTTGACCGATTCTGACCTATGTCACGCTGAGTCTCCAGCCAGTGGTTACAGCATTCTCGCGGAATTCAGCCAAGTGATCACTAGCTACTAACGCAGCCATGACCACTACTTAGCGACTTCATTTACTAATCTCGTGCTTTGGTTTGGCCACCATACCTTTCCTCTATCTTACTCTAGTATCATTCAACATTGCGCGTAGAAGTAGGCAGTGGTTAGGCATACGTAACATATGTCCCTACAACATTAGTCGATGAACATTCACAACTGCACCAACTAATTTACCCGGCATTGAATCTTATTATTTCTTACCCAAAGATCACAGAAAACGCGAGTGATGTTTCGAAGACACCGATGACGAAATATCAATGACCTATGAATGCTATCTAATGTTAATAACCACGTTTCGTATTATACTGTAAGATAGAACGGACTTCTGCATTGAATACTCGTCTTTTCGTTGAAGGACGAGGTTGATCAAACATCTAATATAAGTGAAGTGACCAACGCCCTCGACTACTTTATTCCCTAACTACAGCTCAGGGGTTGACATAGAGCAGTCCTGAAGTATCAAGTTGTACTTAGAGACGAAATAAACACATTCCAAATAACCTTGCATTATTGCTGACTACTATCAATTACTTAATGGTATGATGTTGAACAACTGGATAATTCACTTACAACAGGTCCTTAGAATTCTTTTAGCAAACCCATTATTTTTGTGATTCATTTGTGAAGATTTAAATTTATCGTCTTCGCGCCAAAATGCACCCATTTTACCTTCAGTTTGTGTTTCCCACCTAATAGTAAGTTAAATCTCATTGGCACGTTATTTGTCATATAACGTTATTTGTGACACTTCCAAGAACGTTCTCTGGTCGTACACATACGCATGAGTTGAGTACTTGTTATTCTTCTGATGGGCTATCTGTAAAGTTAAACGCTTCTTCCTAACGTTGGGCGTCTTCCTGGAGTTGGCTGGGCTGGGGCTGTTGTTGTGTCGGTGGTCACACGTTCATTAGGTTGTATCGAGGTATCATCTTTTAATTCATAAATCCTATCAGAAGTGATTTTAACTATCCAAATATTTCCATGTATGCTACTAGCTCTTAACAATCAGATACTGCGTAGAGTTTGCTAAATCAAAGTGTAAGCACTGAGTAATACATACGACCATCAATAAGATATTAAAAGGTATAACCAAGTCACCAGATATTTGAAGTCCAATGAATTTACGATTGAGTACCAAAGTTTTTAACCAGCTTGATATAGTTGTAAGTTATAACAAACACATGACTAAACAGAATATGAAGACTGGAAATGCCTGAAGATATTCCGTACAAGATTAGGCAAATACAAATAGTCATCAGGAAAATCTGTTAAGCAGAGATGATCATCAGTAAGGCGAGCTTAAAATCTTTATAGAACATATTCCCTGTGGGATTAAAAACACCGTCATCCAACATCACTGTCCAGGGCGATATCATTGATTTGTTTAGACTACCACTAATTTTTAATGCATATAGGAGTAAATGTTCACCTAACAGAATAGGGCTATAGTATCTCAGAAGAAGAAACAAGTACATCTTAGCAATGAATTTTTTCATGACAAAATCATTTACGGAAATTGCACAGTCGTATTTAATCTATTGAAAAATATTCAACGAGTTTGTTCCATCAAAGTTTCTTGAGAATGAAAGTATCAAATGAACCAAGAAAATTGAGTGATGTATATTTCTAAAATTCCAATGAGCAGAAATTAATATTCCTGGCGTTTCACAGCTTAGCTCAAGTCGCTTCTTCAGAGAAAAATGAGTAACCTAATTGAATTAATACAAGATCAAATAATACAATGGAACAAATCAAAAACAAAATAAGTTGGTTCTACCAATATGCGAGTTTGATCGTGTCATGTCAAGTCATTTGGATCAAGGTGATTTGAAATGAGACATACTTATACATGTTAGCGTGATGTGAAAGGAAAATATGTGAGAAATAAAATTGACGCCGAACGCCTAACCATCTGCATCGCTGGGTCGGCATCCAATTGTAGAATTCCCAATTCCATCAATTTGTGATATATGTAGCGCGACGACCATTCATTGTCATTGGTGATAACTGTTTCACTCTCGACAAGTCTGAACTCCATCAGTCACGACTTCTCACTAGAGCTTCAAGAACATCATGGAGTTAGTCACTAATGAGCTCATTATTATAGTTCAATTGGGATTGTTATATTCAATCAAATAAAATAACCAATCTCTACAAAAATAACCATCCCAGTTGAAATACATATCACTCATTTTTATAAACAACCTATCCAATGCTTAATTTATTTGAAACTATCAAAGTTAACCATGATAATGATATATACGAACCAAGAAAAGGTTTCTTAATGGTCTGAATAGAATGAAATTCTTAAACGAAAAATAAGATAATTGAAAAATAATCGTTTACTTTAATAAAAATAGAGGAACACTTTGGTGAAAGAATTTTCTAACAGAAGAATTCTATTGAGTATAGAAAATTAAAACAAAATTAAAACTCAGTGAAAGCCATGTAAATAACTATGAAGAAAGTGATCGGATAATAGTAAAATTAGATATTGCAGGTGATGCTTTGTACAATGAGTTCAAGCTTCAACTACCAGATTGTTAAAGGTTCAATAGTTAATAAGTTCTGAATAAACGCTTTGCAGCTTTTTCAATAAATTGAATACGGCTGTGCAGTTTCCGTAAATGATATTTTAATGAAAAAATTTATACTAAGTCGTATATATATATATATATATATATATATATATATATATATATATATATACTAGCCAACTAGCCAGTGAAGAGATGTATTAGAAATGATAAAAGGAAACATGTGGAACCTATATGACACAACAAAGAAGCTAGCTAGAAAATACAGTAAACCAGAACGACCAATCTAGAACAAGGCTGGTAAAAAATCTATGAGACTCAAGAACAATGAAACAGCTGAATAGAATACTTCTAAGAACTGTTGAATGGACCAGCCCCACTAAACCCACCACTCACTGAAGTGGCATCCACAGATCCCCCTATAAACACTGACCCATCAACAGTCGGAGAAATTACCATGGCCATCCAACAAATCAAGAGTGGTAAATCAGCAGAGCCAGATAACAGACCGGCTGAGCGAGGCACTGAAGTCAGACATAGAAGCAACTGCAAAGATATTCCACATTCTCTTCAGAAAGATTTTCGAGAGAGAACAAGTGTCAACAGACTGGAAAGAAAGGTAGCTCATCAAGATAACTGAGAAACTCGTTCTTAGCGATTGCGAGAACTGCAGAGGCATCTTTCACTTCCACTACCACCAAAAGTCTTCAACAGAGTGTTATTCAACCGAATGAGAGATCCAGTTGACGCCAAACTCTCGGATCAATTCGCCGGATTACGTAAGGTTTGATCGTGTACCCACCGAATTGCGACTACATCGATCATTAGTGAACAACCAAGTGAGTGGAAATCACCACCTTACATCAATTCCCTCGACGATATGGAAGCAGATGACAGCGTGGATAAGCAAATATTATTGAGCCTTCTTCGGCATAATGGCGTGCTCGAGAAGATGGTCATCATCATACGGAATTCTCATGACGGAATACCCTGTAATATCGTGCATGGAGTTCAGCTCACAGATTCATTCTAGGCGAAGACCGGTGTCAGACAAAGCTGTTTACTTTCTCCCCTTCTCTCTGTGCTGGTAGTTGACAGGATTATGAAAACTGCAACGTCTCATGGCAATCTAGGAATACAGTAGGCAACATGGATGCAGTAAAACGACTTGGATTCCGCAGATAACCTAGCCCTTCTATCCCATACACAGTAACAAATGCAGGTGAACACAGACAGTATAACAGTAACCTATGCAGCCACTAATATGCCTCAATATGCACAAGGGGAAGGAACGATATTTAGACATAAAACAACAAGTACCAATCAAATCACAGTCGACAAAGCAGCTCCTGAAGATGTGGAAACTTTTACATACCTGGGTAGCATCACTGATCATCAGGGAGGGGATCTGGTACATATGTGAAGGCACAGACTGGCTAGGCAACATTTTTTCAACCGAAGAACATATGGAACTTAAAACAACTGTCGACCAACATCAAAGTAAGGATTTTGAATATAAACGTCAAGACAGTTCTATCATATGAAGCTGAAATTTGTATGGAGAACTACGAAGAGCATCCTTCAAAGATACAGGTATTTGTAAGCAGTTGTCTAAGAAAAATACTCTAGACTTGTTGATCAAACACTATCAACAACAACCTTCTATGGCATATAAAAAAACAACTTCCAGCCTAGGAGGAAATTAAGAGAAGATGCTGGAGGTGGATATGATACATATGAAGGAAATCATCAAACTGTGTCACAAGAGGGTCACTAATTTGGAGTCTTGAAGGCTAAAAGAAAAGAGAAGAACCAAAGAATATATTTTGTCATGAATCGAAGGCAAATTTGAAAAGTATGAACAGCATTTGAGTAGCATTGAAAAGGGAAGCTCAGGACAGAGTTGGTTGCAGAATGGTGGTCAACATCCTATGCTCCACGAAGGGTCACAGGTGAATGAATGAATTAAAATCGAGTTTCGTGAAAAAAAATGTGGACTGATTTTTCATACCACTTAATGTGTAAATTAATCACTTTTATAAATACTGTTAAAAAAACGTTAAAATCAACTTGTTGCATTATTATCATCTCATGAATGTGTAAATTTTACTAGAGTGAATCAGGTTTAAATTCTATAGTGAACATTAAATTCCTGAAGAGTACAGGTGCACTTTATTGACATGTTTTAAATGAATTCTGAGCTATACAGGATATCATTTAAAGTGTCTTAACTATTTCAAGGTATAGTTTGATATTTCAGAGACAGTCGTAGTAAATACTAGGGCTCTTGTGAGGAGAGGTAACTAGTGGGATTTAACCAGTTACCAATAAGTCACAATGGATGACTGAAGTTAGAAATACAAAATGTTAGATGCAGACTTATTCAGTAGTCTATCGGTTAACCGTTTGCATAAAAACCTGAATATCCTGAACTCAGTCCCCTGGTGATGTCGTCGTTCCATAGGGCTCAGCAGTCCCATACATGACCTGGACAGTTGTCCAGTGTTTTTAGTTTTTTAACAGTTGTCCATCTTAGGTTATGCCTATAAATTTCTCACCATTAGCATTCAGGTGCATTAGTTAGTAATTTTTAATTTACATCGTATTTGGTACAGAACTAGCAAGAGAGGTCATCAGTTGCATGTGCGTCTCTGCATCCCAGTGTTAATGATCACATTTTTTAGTGAAAAACAATGTCACTTTGCCTCATTAAACTACTAATTCCAGATGGCCACATGATTATTCAGTGTGTGAATGAACTAATAATATGTTTGTAGTCTTTTGTTGTTGATATTTATTATTGGGATTGACCGCTCACTGTTACCATGCATGAAATCTGAGTAAATTGTCTCACTATATTCTGGTATCACGAAGTGATCTGAATCAGACAACCATTGATCACCTGGAAGAACTGGACAGCTATTTCGTCCTAGTTTGGGACTCCTCAGCGGTGTGCATCCACGACCCCATCGGAGATCGAACCCAGGACCCTCTGGCTCTTCGGCAAATGCTTTACTATTGGACCACTAAGTCGGCTCCTAACGGTTGATATTTTCAAAACTGACAGTTAACTATCTATACAACCCTCCCCTCCCCCCAATTGTCTCATTATAGTCGTATAATCACAAGTTCTAGAATACTTACTAAATAAATAGCACTTACACCAGTAGTGATTGTTTAACTAAATTAGTAAATATCAACAATAGGAAATAAATCAGATTGTTCTATATTTATTCATAATCAAATTGATAATTTTAACACAGTATAGTTGTATATCTATAAAATCTTCCATTTATCTACTCCTTGAGAATTTATAGAAATCCATTGATAATTGACAGATTTGAATATTTGTTGATTCACGATTATTATTTTTTTGTTCTTACTAGATTATTCTTTCCCTCCGCGCCCCCTCCATCCCTCCACGCTCCTATTATTGTCATTGTTCTGGACTTACCTTGAAACTATCTTGGTGATAGTGATAATAATTGACAGATTGATTAGAAGTATATAGAAGTCAATGAATTTAACCTTTAAAATAGTTTTTATTCTGTTACTATTTAAACTAAGAAATGTTAAAATATGAAGAAAGCAAAAAGTACTAATGATTATAATGAAGAACATGAAATAGGAAAAGAATGAACTGAAAAGGGGTTTAGATTAGGCGATAAGAACACAGTAATATCATGATTGACAGTTCAAAATGATTATCATGTTGAGAAAATGTCAGGAAAAAGAATGTTTTGTATGCTTTCTATTTGATATTATGAATATTATAAGAATTCTCCTACTCGTCAGGTGTGAGATAGTTACCTCCCAGTGACATTAAGTAATGGTTGCACAAATTGACTGAAATTAGAAATCGAAACGATCGAATGTAAACTCAGTAACTTGAAAGTTTATAGTTTTGATCATTGGTTGTGTCGTGACTAAGCACTGATAGTTAATCCTGTACTACGAAGAAACAGCTGTCTCATGTTTCCTGGTTCTCAGTGGTTACTTAACTACATTTACTCCACAATGTGTATTATAACAGAAGTAAACAATCTCCATTAAGACCCTATCCTGATATTTTTACTAAGTGAGTCATTTTCAAGACAAACAGTAATTCGATTCTAGTTAAACTACGTTCTCTGAGCTAAATGATATGATTGAGGAGTTTTCATCGTTATTGTAGACAACTGTGTCGGTACCATGAGATTTTCGCCACAAGTGACTATAAAAGTGTACTGTCAGCGTTGAATATGATTGGTTACTGTTGGCAATTGTTCTGATGTGTGTGGCACATTCTTTTCCCATTCGACCTGATACATTGTATTGGAGTTGTTTATTTGACTTTTAATTGGTTGATAAATTGTATCGAATACATCTTGAAACATGTAAAAAGTATTGGGAGATTTTATACAACGAAGCATTTATTCATTTTATTCACTAATTTCGTTGTATTCAGTCTCACATTTAACTATTTCAAAGACAGCGTTTTCTGAGTGACTTGTTTTCATTCTCTTATAGTTCAGTTTCAAATAATGTTAAACATAAACTAATGAGTCGAAAGAAATTGTTAAGTCATATTTATGTTAGATTGGTGGAATAACCATTCCTAATATCAGAGAGAACTGAATTGTAATAATGGAAGCTTGTTTTAATAATGGGTGGTCGGTGGTAGTTATCAAGTAACAATGGATGAAATCATGAACCTAGGTTTCGTGATAGCTGACACTTTTCAACATAGCGCAACATCATTTTTAAAAGAACTGATCCCGCGCTGAAAATTCAAATAAGCGTTCACTAGTTTCGCATCCTGAGACGTTATCGCTGATTTAACTGGATAGTAACCTATCTCATAAAAGACAGATGTTTATATTAATTGCTTACTGAATTGTAACGAATGGCATGTTTATATAGACTTTCAGGTACCTAACATCAAAATGTAATGTGAAAACCTAAAATTGGTAACTACTGACTGATAAAATGATACAAAACTCTTTAACTGTTCGAATAGGTCATCAATTAGGTTACAGTGGTTTAATTACGATTTCATCGGTTCATTACTGATGAATGTTAGGTAACACAAAACCTCAATTTAAAGCTTCCTATAGACTGTCTTCATTCACGTAACGCAAAGCAACCATCTTCAGATAGAAGATGGTTCATTATGAAGATGAGAAGAGAATATGCTTTTCATCACCTAATGATAATCTTACTTCAATTAGTTAGTATGGGGATGATGTCACTAAAATGGTCACCTAAAAGTTGTTATGCACTAACAATCTTATCTTTCTTTACTGTAAAACGAGAAATAATGACTCACTAATATATGACTGTCATGTAATCTGTGCTGTCAATTTTCAATAAGACAATGGTGATTTTAAGTAACTGCTGTAGCATTTTACTTAGATTTGATAGTTCGCCCTCATGGATTACTAGTGAATCTTAACCTTATGAATTCTTCTGAATTAAATGAATACATTACTGCAAACTAGTAGGTTGGATGCTGTTCGTGTTAGATTATCAACGGAAGAGAGCCACTATAAGTCCGATGGTGAAAAGTTTACATAACGTAAAAAAATCGGCATGGTTGATGTTTGAGACCAATTAATCGATATGGCCTTGTGAGCACGGTTACAATGACAAACGCTAATCAGTACCTAGCTAGTCCCTGTATGTCTACCCGATGCCTACTCGATCCCAGGCCAGAATAGGAAGAACACAAGACGATGAATCAATCACACAAAATTGTACTGTATTTCACACATTTCTTTATTGATATTCAAAATCAATCCACACAGTGAACCTATTAGGAATTTAACATCAATGTGAAACAAAGGAGGTAGCTGTAGTTCATAATAAGAGACAATATACTAACAGTAAATACACTGAACGTGGGGATAGGCTAAGAGGAACGTAACAGTAATAGAAATGGTGTTTACATTACTGACAAGTAAAATAATTGAAATTATTTTCTAAAACATGGTTCTGAAAGTTCGTTACTCTTCTTTAGTCATCCAACATAATAATATTCTAAAAGGTGGAAAATAGAACTAACACAGTCCTTGTAAGATAATCTAGAATCACACATACGAAACCTGAATTAGTGTCTAACTGCATTTTGAAAGTTTTACACTATAACCTATTATATTTGATGGTTAACAATAACTTTACACTAGTACGAGACTCCTTAGCAATACGCACCCTCGATTCCTCCATGGAATCGAACCCAGTGTCCTTAGGTCTCATGGCGAATGCTTAATCATCTCCACCAATATGCCGGCACCCAATCGTAGAATTGCCTCTTCCATCGATTTGTGATATATAGCGACGATCAATGGTGGCGACAGTCAAGTGTTCTCCCTGACATGTGTTTGATTCCATGGTGAATTTGATGGTCTACACTGATGAGAAATTATATACTGGAACAAAATATCTGTTTAATACTCCCTGGATTTTAGTGGAATCCAAATGACACATCAACCTCTGACAAATATATTCAACTAAACTTAATACTCGTCTCTACAATACCACCTTAATTCAACAACTTTATATATTTAACAGTGTACATTTTAACTTTCTGTATGCTCCCTCCTACCTCCCCAGCTTTTTTCTACGTAAAGTATACAGTAATATCACATACAGTGATGAATACTGACCTCGTAAATAATTTAATCAACAGGTATTATCTTACTTATTTTAATGTATCCATGTTATTTTTACTTCATATGATAAAGAGGTGAATGAATAGTTTAAGTAGAAGTTTAATTATGTATGAATGAATAATATTTATTCACTTTATGCATAATCAAATAATTATTATCCATACTTATTTGTAATGAACTTAAATGAATTAGTATTATGTAATAAGTTTTATCTGTATTTAAACTTTCTAAGAACAATAGGGTTCATTGGATTCATTATGTATACAAACATGTATTGTCCCCCCCCCTCGCCTTTTTCTCATCAGTTGAATTCATTAATAATACAAAATTTATTTAAAGGATAATTTGAAAATGTTTGTTTGTTTGTTTTTTTCAATAATACTATTCAAGATTGAGTTCGAATCCTGAGTGAATATAAACAATGGAATATAACAAGTATATCCAAACGGATTGAGACAAAGATCCTAAATATTTGTAAATTTAGTGAAACAATTCAATTTGAATGTACATATTACAACATAAACTGATTGATTTTAGTCAAATTATATGTACATAGGTGCGATAGTCTAAGTGCAATCGTTTAATGGGTAGTCCAGTGGAAATTAAATAGGGTGGATTGAGTTCGAGTCCTGAATCAGAAATAAATATTGATATTTAAATAGATACAACTAAGGAGTCTCAGATAAAACAGTTGTCCTTCAACTCTATTCATCCATCAACTAGTCACAGATAATAAAGACCAAGAAACTGAATTTAACTTAGTAATGTCTACACTAATGATGAACAACTACCCCAAGAGCTTTGTCAATAAGATACTTAAAGAGAAACGTAATGAAAAAGGCAAACCGAAAGAATGAATTGACACTGTGGTTGTGCCATACAGAAATTGAACATCTGAAGAGATTAAAAGAATTTTAAATAAACATGGCATACGTGTTTTCTTTCGAATGAACAATACACTGGGCTCTGCACTTGTAAATATCAAGGATAGAGTACCAAAAGAGGAACAGACGAACTGTGTCTATGAGATTAAATGTAATGAATGCAATGCTATGTACGTAGGAGAAACATCAAGACAATTAAATGTAAGGGTGAAGAAACATATAATTTGTTCGAGACATATTCCCAAGTCCTCTGATGATATACGAAAACTTGAAAATAAGTCGGCAATAGCATTACATTCAATAGAATCAGGACACAGTATCAATTTTGATGAGATTAAAATCCTTCAAAAAGATTTTAATTCCTACAAAGAAAGGTTAACATCTGAGGCCCTACACATATGGGCAAATTCGAATAATATAAACCGACGAGATGGAGTACTGTTAGCTGCACCACGGCAACTAATGATTAAAAATGAATTCAAACATCTACTACTCCAACTTCCAACGTAATTCATTTTTCTTTATTTATTTTAGAATTTGATTGGATATATCACAGATTGATGTTGGCACTGTACCATTGACAACAAGGGAGCACTGGACAGCTGTTTCGTTCTTGTGTTGAACTCTTCAGCAGTGCGCACCCCAGACTCCGCACCAGGAGCTTCAGGTTGACGCCGAACGCCTAACCATCTGCACCACTGGGACGGCATCTAATGGTAGAATTCCCACTTCCATCAATTTGTGATATATTTTAGAATTGTTTACTCCTGAGTTAACAGTTTCAACGTGTTACCAATTTGCGAATATACACTCAACCTTTGACTCATATTTGTCGTTACATTGATTTACTTCTGCCATGATTTAATAGCAAGCCTTTCTTCAGATTGTCTACCCCTTCATGAACATGACTCATAGCAGTATATGTGTACATGAAAAACTACACACAAAGTGCACACCTCCCTTCATCCACAATAATTTCAAGATTAGTTCACTTAAAATGTCTCATTACATTTTCATACTCTGTATACGATTGGATATTCATTATTCAAATTTGATTTTGGTTATTTCCCTGAAGAAGCTCGGACCGGATTGCCGAGCGAAACGTCGGAATTTTTCTTTAATTTCATCCGCTGAGATTATTTACAAATACATTCTATTCATATGTCTTACATACACTTGGCGCCCAAGTTTTGTAAATATTTTCGTTCTTTGTTGGACGAAAATACCTATAAAATTTATTCATACTTATTTAAAAAATCTATATGATGTTTTGAAAGCTGGCTGGAGTGTCGAAGAGTGTCGTAGACGCATAAGGTTTACTGTTCCCTCTCTCGTCTCTTTCGGACTATTTTGCATTATTTTATCGTTGTTCTACCAAATTACATCAGAAAATTGAAAATCTCAGTCTACATTAATCTAGTGAAACTTCATAAAATGATTGGAATCACCATACAGGAACTTAGCACTCTACAGTCAGTTGAGGATACAATACCAAATTTGCATGGATTCCATAACACTTCTAAATTTAAAGTACCTACTTTCAATTTTACTAGCGCCTTTTACCGAAGCAAGTTAAGTTGTGCTACACTTATACGTTTATAAAAATAGTTTCACATAAATCTATACTCTTAAAATGAATCACTTAATGTCATTTCTCTTTAACATTTGATGCTCACTTATTGAACCAAAAAATGACAGCTGATATGTCTCATAGGTGAAAACTTAGAACAATGTGTTCTGACTGCACGGTAAAAAATAAAAGAGGTGAGGAAATACGTATGGCGGTACGTTGAACATATAAAAAGTCGTGTATTTATAATTTACAGTAAGCCAGAAATCATCATTCTATTTCATACAGTCCGGAAGGAGATGGTTATGATCGTTTGAAGGAGGGTATCAACTCAAGAGCTTCGAGAAACTCTCTTTACTAGTTGTCGGATAGAATGACTTCAACTTTTTGAGGTTTTCGAAGGCTTTTTCTAAATTTCTGCAGACTATCCCAGTAATAATGCATGGTTAATACTGAAAACATTGCGGGTGACGTTGCCCAAATTATTGTATATGATAAATTATCCGTAGTTCACTTCATTAACCAACCTCTTATGCCAGAAAGATACATACTTCATACTATCCAGTATCCGAAATACACAACTATGGGTCACTATAAAAATAAATCACAACATTTATAACAGGAACCTGTTAACGCATTCATGAATTATTGTATTTACTAATGGTAAAAGATATTTCAACGATTAACAAGTCAATTAAGAACTTTCATTTAGAACAATAGAAACATCTTATAAGCTAAGCGTTTAATAAACACACTCTATATAATGATTTACTGACTTCTTAGCGATTAGATTCCAGGGGTCGTTATCATCACTTATTCTTTATATCGTCATCACAATTGGGTACTATGCACGACGTTTAGCAACCCACTCGATATAACTCAAGATGAAGTATTTGTGTATTTCTCTCTAGTCTATAGTGTTTCTTTATGTAATACTAAACATTAACTAAAAGTCAACTGGAATTCAAATAATTTCTAGAATTCTCTCAATAAAACAAAGAAATATTTATAGAAGTTGGATTGTGACTGGCAAGTGGAATCCAAGACGCGCGTTTCGTCCTACTTGGGACTCATCGGCTGGATGTACCTGCATCCCAATGTTGATGTTCACATTGGGATTCGAACTCACAATCCAACTTACATAATACTTTTGAAAAATTCGCTATATCGAGGCAATCCGCTCAGGATGCACGTATAGCAACAATGACTGACCAGCTTCAGTCTATAACAAATCAACGGGAATATACAAGTTTATCCTAATAAATATTTATAGAGTTTAAATGTAACTAGAATTAAACTGTTTTGATTGTAAATCACTCATAGACCAGTTAATCGACATCATCACCAATAAGTACTATACAGTGAAGTGAGTTTATATAATGTTTTCACAAATGATGTACTGCTTATTCCCAATGTATCAACCAATAAATAAGGGCTCAACGAAAACAAGTCAGAGGTCAGATCAATGGAGAAGCAAACCTAATTACATATAAACATAACGACAATTTAGTCATAGAAAACAACCAGTTAAACAGTAGGTCAATAGAATAAGTGGTAGGTCAATTGTGGGAAAATTCTAAATGTCCACTTCACTTTGAAACACGGCTAGTAAAAAGATGAAAGTTTCACAACCAAACCGTCCATTCTTAAAGAATACAACACTTTTCAAAATGAATCAAGCACATTAACTAGATAAGTCCGTGGTATTATTTGATATCTGTTACGTAATTACAGATACACAGAATGGAGAAACTATCTATGTAATTTGTGAACTATATGAATTGCTACCTTTGACTGAAGTTGTATATAGGAGACTAATGTTACTATGCACAAAATGGGTTCCATTACTGTTTCACAGTTAATTCTATAAAATAACTGATGAAGTAGTCGCAGAATCACATTTGAAACTTAAATTGGAAGATAATTTAATTAGAATAAGCTTGTATCTTCCCGTTGATTTGTAATGGACTGAAATTGATCAGTCTCTGTTGTCATATATGCATCCTTAGCTGATTACCTCGATATAGTGATAGTACACAAGTAATATTTAAGTTGGATTGTGATTGGCGAACAGAATCCAGAACGCGCGTTGAGACTCATTGGCAGGATACACCATCCAAATGTTGATATTCACACTGGGATTCAAATTCAGTCCCCGTCGTGCCAAACGCCACCGCGTTCACTACTAGGATACTGTTTTCAGACGGTCACATTTGTGCAACGGGTATATATATAATTAGAATATGCTTGTATCTTCCCGTTGATCCAGCCGATGAGTCCCAAATAGGACGAAACGCGCGTCCTGGATTCCACTTGCCAGTTACAATCCAACTCAAATATGGCAGATATTTTATGCTTAATCTTGAGCAAATGAGACTGAAACTTCAAATCTAGAATACGGCATGCTACTCTGAGTATGTTGATGATTATTTCAGGACATGTGGTTATATCATTTACATAAATCGAAATTGGGCATTATGAATGAAAATCATACAACGGAATACAAGCATGAACTTAGTTTAAGATAAAGAAATGACTGAATTATAAAAAGTATTACATACGTGACTGTGCATAAAGTATTACAACTATTGTTTGATAGTTGTGTGAAGTTTCTAGCAACGACTGCCTTTTAATACAGCTGACATGTTACATTCAAATGACTTAAGAAAGTAACAATTGGGAATAATCGAAAACTGTCTTTAACAAAGCAGGTATATTGAGAAAATTATTATTAAATCCAGAAAAGAGTATCCTTAATAACTGAAAACACGATCGATCATCAAAATAATCATCGTCATCCGCTATGCATTTAAAGATGATGAGATTTCAAGAAGAACTGACGTCAGAATCACCGTGGCATATTGAAATGACAACTTTTACTTGTGTAGATAATTGTTACGAAAAGCAAACTTAACTATTGAAAACTTCCTCATGAATAACACAGATATCAATTAGTGACACTTAGATGATTGACGAGCATAAAACGATGTCGAAAAATGTGCATACTCTATGGTCGAAAGATGTCATGTTCACTGTATATATAGTCGGTACTCTACGCTTTTCAATGTTTCTTCATCTTGTTCCATTGTTTAATTTTAATTTATTTTTCATAGTTATTTAAGAGAATAATACTAATTTATTTTATTACCGCCTACATAGATAAGTAAATATCGGCAGATTGTTATCAGTGAAATGTACAACGCCACCCAGTTTCACAGTCTGTGATTATTAGAATTGAGCTCTTTAGGCGGCGAATGACCTTTCGCTTATAAAGATATTTTCATAGTATTGATTGTTTGTCGAGTAGTAACCATTGTGATCTTTGCCTAGTCTTCTATGGCGCTGGTCGAATTCCGCTGACGAGGAATAGATGGCGTGAAACCTATATCAAGGGAAGTTTCTTGTTGACTGTCTCCAAAGTCACCTTTCGTATCTCAATTGGTTGATCACTAAACAGTGACCAACGTCATGTTTATCTATTATTATAATTGTGTAAAGTAAAAAAAAATATTATACACAAATACTAGACCAGTGACCACAATCGAACTAAGCCAGTAGAATTCAGACACCACTAGAAGTACTACAAAAAATGATATTGATCACTACTAAGTGATTTGTCAGTGTACTTTTTTCTTACCAGGAGTTCATATTAATCTTCTCAAAAGGTCAGTATTAGATCATCTCAGCTTTGCAATTTATGACTCCGTAGTAGTTGAAATTTCTTAAATACCTCCTGATGAGCTATCTAAACAATAGGCGCCAGTAAACCCTTAATTAAATGGTCTAAGAAATTTCAGGCACAGCAGCAAAGCGCTACAATCAGACCGCTGTGTTCATATCCAAAACTATTGGTGATACCTATATTATTCTGGATATACTTTATCTTTAGGAATTTAACCTTAAGTTATTCACAAGCAAGTACATTAATATTCAGAGAGAATATAGTTTATACCTAACAAAATGCTAATTAATTTCATCAAATAAATGCTATCTTATTGACCTTAGATAAATTTATGTGTGTCATAAAAATTAATTCATCATTTTTATAAGTACTACTTACGAGCCATGTCATGACACTCACATAATAGATTTATTGTATTAAGTTTTTTTTATGGGTGATTACTGTATATTAGGGTGTAAGTTACATTGAAGATTTCATTTCTGTGTTAAGCTTTGACAATATTTATGTATTTCACTCAGACTCACTGATATGATGATTAAAAAGAGTTGCGGATAACTTTAGATCCTTAAAATGAATTCATCAATCAATATTACATCTTATCAGGGAGTGAAGATGCTTAATGTTACACACTTACTGAATGCTGTAGTTAGCTTCAACTAGCTTATTTTAATCATGCATATAATGAAACTAAAGTTATTCTAACATATTTCAATGCACTCCCTACACAGAATGCTCACTTATTATGATTCTGAATTTGACATTTCCAACACTATACAACTGTTTCGCTATAATATGGAACTCTTCAGCAGTATGCATCGACGACTCCACTAGAAATTTGAGCCCAGAGCCTTTAAACTTTCTACAAAGTCTTGATTAACAAACTATTGGGTCTGCGCCAAATAGTTGAAATCAGACGAAAGTTCCGATAGTATGTCACAACAGTGAAATCCAGAATAAGCCTTCCCTACTAAGTGGGATTAGTCAACTTGGTGTACTTTGATCCCAGTGTCTGTTGTGCGTTACGAAACAACAATATAGATTGTAAAATCCCAATGCTGACGTGAAATAGTAGCATGAATTTTTATTACAAAACTAGATAGATGATGAGGAATCTAATCCTATCAGGATCTGTGAGTCAAATAATATAACTTTTATCTCCAAACTATTTATCTAGACGGTTAGGTTTGAAAAAAATAACATTGCTGCAGAATCTAGTTCTTGTACAGTATTGACATATACAGCCAGTATAATAAATGAAGCAGAATAATATGAATTCATTTTCACTTCATTGCCATTCTCCAACTTATTACATAATTAAAATTGATAAACGTAACTAATTGAAGTGACAAAAAGGCTGTCATCAATAAGGTTGTCTACTAGAGACTCTTCCAAGTTGATCAGGATCCATGAAATAGATTTAATTAAGCTTATTTCCATGGTACATTTCCCTTGCTTTGATAACAAAATAAACTGTTTCACTGTATACAGGTAATTAGCTCTGACAGAATGAAATTAAATTTTATATTACCTAACCTGAGTTAGACAAAAATTGAAAACAAAAAAGTATTGGACAGATGATTCGTTTTATTATTGAACTTCTCATCAGTGCATACCCAAGAACCAACTGAAAAATCGAGCGTAGGGCCATTACTTTTTGAGGAAAACTCTTAATCGTTTCATTACTGAGCTAGCCGGCATCTAACGGTAGTTGCTTCTAAATCCAGTGAATTTACAATATATTATCATCGGTACGTAAGTGATTACACTCGAGATGGTTAAACTCCTCTAGTCACGCATTCTACCTAAAGGTCAAGGGATTATCTCCTAAAGTTACTTGCTAATGAGCTGGTACTGACAACAATTAATAAAACTGCGATGCAGGCCATGACACAGATTGAAAATATCAACCGTTGGATGCCAGTTCATTGGCATAATGGTTAAGCAATCAGCATGAAAGTTAAACGACTTAAACCCGATCTTCTTGTAAGATTGTGGATGTGCACTGCTTAGAGGTCCCATACTGGGATGAAATAGATTCCCTCTTGTCTCTTGGTTTAAACTGTTGTCTCACCTAGGTCAGTTCGTGTTAACGCATTCATCAATATCCACAACATTAATTAGAATGAAATTGATCTAAGTTTAAAATCTAATACTGGTAACCACTTTTATTTCAACCAGGTAAAAATACTGGACAAATATTTTATTTCAGTAATGTTATCATTATCAGTACGCACACCTAACCCTACCATGGGTCGAACTCAATACCACGATTTCTCACAGTAGGCTCTTAAAATTAGAACCACTTGGTTCGCACCCTATGGTTTGTATTTACAATTGAACTGCCCCACTGCAGACATTTTTAAACTGTATATGTCAAGATGTCTCATCAAAGTTCTATGAATTTATTATCGCTTTTAGTTACTAGTAAACGTATTTTATTACAGGAGGCTATGATAACTGTTGAGTTTTGGAGCTTCACATCATGAACTGATTTTAGTTACACACTCTCTGAAAACACCGAATCATTGAACAGCGGATGCTGACTATTAATATTACCACGAACTGATTGAAAGTAGAGATGTAAACCACTAGATTATAACTGAGTGATATGAAAGTTAATTGTTTATCACAAAGCCTCAGTATGATGGGTTTCATTTCCGTTTAAGTCAAGGATGCCCACTGTATTTAAATCGAGTTCTAAATCAGTTAATGAAGAAAAACTAAGAAACTCTCCATGTTGCTGTATCCGTTTACAAGTATAATTTGAACAGACAATTGTCTCTTAAATAAGATGTTCTTCATGATGATTTATTTGTGTATCAAATTCATCAAAGTAATAATGACGAATATTTTTGACAGTTGTTCATCAATAAGACGGTTAAATAGCATAGCAACACGTTGATGATATATTCAATAACTTGTGTAGTAACATTTTAACATTTGAGTTTTTAATAAGGTCATTTGATTTTGAATTCATACAATCGGTCATATCACTGTATGAAGTCATAGATACTATTTAAATGTCAACAATAAATGAGGTATTCATAGCATAGTAACATTGGAATATTTGTAATAAATACTTAAATGTGACACATTGTTGAAGTTACCTTACGAAATCTGTTGTTATTATCAGAATATTTTCTTATCGTTCGAATAATAATCCTACGGCTGATGTTATCCACAACGCTTTCGACGATCAGTTAGTATGTTATATCTAAAATTTAGGTCACATTTCTGTTCGTTTATTAGGTGAGTAATGTATAGTAAAATGCAATTATTGTTAAAGATTTCATAGAATAATATCTGGAAAGCTGACACATTAAAAGTACTAGTAACTACATGAGTTAGCCAACCACTAAAAACCAGGAAGCACTGGATAACTGTTTAGTTCTAGTATAAGACTTTTGAAATGAACATCCACGATATCATTTGTAATCTATACAAGAACCTTCAGATAGAACTCATACTTAAGCAATTATATATCATCATTAAAAAATAGTAATTATGAAATTCCAGGAACTCTGGCTACAGTTATTATTCAAGTGAACAGTTCCTGTGGTCTGGCTTCATAAGCATATGTTTGACACTGACTAAATAGTTAAGCATGCTGAAGACAATAGTATATAGTTTGAATAAAGACGCACTCAAACAATGTACATCCAAATAGATACTTTTTACATTGATCAAAACAAACAATACGCATTTCGACTAAGGAATTCCTGACAACCTCTTTATAAGTGGTTTCAATTGGTATTTTATGGTTTGTAAACATGATATCTGTTCAACAAAATCAAAGTTGAATACATTAAATAATGCACCTATATGTAAGATTGTATGTAACCATCAATTTCGTATAATTGTGCTTACTTACTTACTTACCCCCGTTACTCCCCACAGAGGAGCATAGGCCGCTCACCAGTATTCTCCATTGAACTCCTATAATTGTACTGCTATAATTTTACAACAGCGATTGAATTTATTTAGGTAACTATTAAAAATCAGAAAGAATTGAACAACTGTTTCATCCTAGTGTGGTACTCTTCAATTGTACTCGTTTACATACCAATTAGAGATTGTAAACAAGATTTTCGAGTCTTGTGACTAATGTCTAAAATCAAAACTACGGATTCGGCATACAGTGGTTTGAACTTATGACAACAATTAACTCAAGATACTGAAAACTCAACACTGTAGCAAGTTAATAGTACTGAAAAGCCAATTAGGAATCACCAGATATTTTTACAAAACTCCATACACTTAAAAAATGAAGTGTATTCATTCAGAAAGTAATCAATGAAATCTTCTTACCTGAATATAACCTCTTAACACGAGACATCAGGATCTTGTTACAAGACAATATGAAAGGATCCAGGGGAAATTGTCTTCGAGAACGCCTGAGACAGGTTATCAATACTAATATCTACATCGCTCATATCTAATATGAAGACTGTAGAGTTATACAATTAGTAAAAACTCAAAGCAATAGACTCAAAAATTGACAGTATCAAAATCTACAGACAATTTTGTCTTAGTTCCTAGGACGTATAGGTTTTTCAATGACTGGTGTTTTTATAGTCCGTCAGTAATGTGTTACTCTAAAAATTAATTATAATTACAGCACAACCATAGTAATAAATCACTGTATGGTAATGTGTTGTAACCAACAAAATAAAATGATATGAACAAGATGTATAGTGGGAATAGCTTTATGACAGGTTAATAATAATGTTTTATGATTTAAGAAGGTTGTATTAACTTGGCTTATAACTTAGGGTCATCCCATATCTAATCATATTATACAGGTAAGAAACATGCTGTAAAGAGAGGTTAATTTGATAACAGAAAGTTAAATGTCCAGTTAAATTTATGTAGAGTATAAGGGTATATACATTTATATATGTCGGAAACGTGTATAATTTGTTGATTTCGTGAATAAATTCATAAAGAATACAACATGACCTCACTTTGTATATCAAGATATAAAATTTTCCTAATTCATATGACATAGCAACAACAACCCTTACTTAAAAAGTATCCAGTTACATTTAAATGGTTATAAATAGTAATTATACATACACTATAGATAGAGCGTTTCAGCGTTGTTAATGATTATACTTTGTAGATATTTAAGGAATTTGTTGTTTGCATTCGTCAGAAATTGATTTCTGTAAGGCATTACTGGAAAGCAATCACAAGTGGACAACAGTCAAGTTCTAGAATGGAAATCTTCAGAAGTACACAGTCATGCCATATAGGTTTTGTAACGAACACTTAACAATTAGTATGACTGAATTGATCGGTATCCAATGGCGGATTTTTAAAATCACTTAATTTGTAATCTTGCTCAGCCACCATTTGTTGACATAGGTGATTACTGTCTCACTCTTGGTTTGTGTGAACCCAACCAGTCATTACTCCCACCAATAAATCCGAGAATATTATATAGTTCGTCACCAATCCGCTCATCATTCTAGGTAAGTTAAGGCAGATTTTATAATGATTATCATTTAGTCTTGAAATTAAATTCTTCACAGTGTGATTTTCGTTGAGTATCATTTACTGTTATCATGAAATGAACTGTACTGTCATTGAGCTATATAACAAATTAATTAAAGTGAGAATCTTGTATAACTTAAAATTAGTTTCTACAATGATTAACATCAACTCTTGAAGCAACTAACATTCAAAGAGCATATAATAACCTAATCATCCTAGAATGTCCATTTTGTCCTCTTCAGTAATTTTTATTTGGATCCACACTCATCTTAATGATGTTATCATATTTCGACTCGAACCGTGTATCTTTCACTGTAAACGCCAACATATTATCCACTAAGTTAATAAGTCCAGTTTATTAACAAATTGCTCAATAATTAATCTGTTTATTTTAACAGTTAAGGTTTATTATTCATATTCTTGAATTCATTTCAGAAATACAACTCACTCAAAGTGTACATATACCAGCAAAGACTAAACAAAACAGCTTACACAGCTTCACATATTATGGACTTATGATTCTATATGTGAACGAACTTAGTACTTACATGTAACGATTCCACTACATTCATATATTCACATTACGATATTATCATTAATATTTATCATATTCCTGATATACATGAACGTCATAAATGAAGAATACTCACTAGAATCTAGGGAATCTGTAAGCTCATTTTTATTGATATAAAGAAAATTGAACTTGAGGGGATATAGACTAGAGAAAAATTTTGTTTCTTGTTTTTTTTTTAATGGTTCTGTAACCGACATCTGTTCATAATGAAAGCCGAATACTTAACATTAGTGAAATACTAGAGTACATAAAGTTAAAGATTTGTATTGCATATAAACTATAAGTAAAGCTAATGAGAGTTTAAGGAGATACTTAAACCATAAAGGTATCTACACAAGTTCATTGAAAAATGTGAAAAAGTTGAGGACGGAAGACCAAAAGAACCTACAGTTAACAAGAAACATATTCTCATCCAACTCTGATTTAAAGGTGATGACACCTCTGTGATAATCGACGAAAGACTAAAAACAGTACTATGCAGTATGTGTTCGCTAGCCGAAATGATCATCAGATGCAAACTAACGTGTTCATTTTACCATTAATTACATGCGATTCTAAGAATATATTCCTAAGAATCTACGACTTGGCGGTTAAAGAGCAATCACTAGTGCTATCTCAAGATATCTCACTGATACAGAGTACATGGTTGACAATTTAAAATCATTCAAAGTAATAGCAATCAACCAAGTTCAACTCTATTAAAAGCCATAGCCAATAAGCATCCAAAGCAAGCCTATGTTTTTATACAGAATCAGTGTAGTTTCTCTCGCTCATGATATCATGTTGTCATTATTCGATTACATCATCTCTATGCTCCCTCAATTATTTTTCTACTAAACGCTTAAGCATCTGCAAATACTGTTACTCTATGAAATATCCCATTTTAAAATATACCACTGAGGATTTATAGTTGGTTATTATAAGGGAGAAAACTTTTAGCTCAAAATAGTGATTTCGGTTAAGTAAGATTCGTAGAAATTGCTGGTTTGTCACTGTTTTTCAAGACAGCATTATTCACATAAACATATAATAGTAGTGAACAATTAGGATTTCTGGTATAGTTACAGATAATAATCAATTGAATGCCAGATTAAGTGGATAAATTACCAGTGATGACATTCTCATTTCGATCTTCTCTCTGAGGTTTTAGTTAACACTGTTGTCTAGAAAGATAGTAAATGTTTGACAATTCGATCGTTCAATTCAGAAAATGTAAACTTAGTCAAAATGATAGATCCCTACAAAGATCAGTTCATAGGAAACCTGTGTGCAATGGACCGTTGACCACTTTCCATAGTTGGGTCCAAATAATGAGAAACATGACCTAATCCGCCTGATATATTCGAGATACTGGGGGATTTGTCCAGCAAATTTCATGTATAAAGAGATAATCATCCTGAGATCCATCTTCTTAGAAAACAGATACCCCATACGCTTTGTCGAAAATAACATGAGAGAAAAACAGTTCTCACAGACTAAACTCACTGTCCAAAGAGAGGATTATATGTAAACCTCGAATTTAAGAGAGTGATATTGCAGGCAATATAATCAAAAACCATTTAGAAGGGTTAATTAAAAAGACTTATCCTGTAAAAACACTTCATATAACGTCCAGGAGCCACCCACTTCTATGTGTACGGTTATAGGGCACTTTTCCACGAGTGACCAGTTCTATGTGCATTTACTAGTTTACCTATTCAGTTGGAGCTAGGTATATAGGTCGTTCGTCGAGGTTACTTCTTTGCCGTACCCTAAAGCATCTTACGGCGTAGCTGAGCAAAAGACGGTACAGATCGATCACCTCCTCCATCCTGTAACATATAGTAGATTTAGGGAATTCAGCCTTGAACTGGTCAAATGAACCAATAGGCCTGTATCTGAATCTACTTTGCATTACAGATGCTCTAGCAACCCACAATTTGAAGCTCGAGTTATGCATACAAAAACAATTTGTGAGATTGCTTTCTTTATGATGGCCTTCGTTGAGAGTATACATCATTTGAAATACTTATGTATTTATTTATTTGCGCACTTCTACATCTTCATATCTAATTCTTACCTCCATCCATGTTTACCTTTATTATAACAACAATTATCGTCATAGCGCGACGATCATTCATTGTTATTGGTGATAACTGTCTCACTACCGACAAATCCGAACTCCACCAGTCAGAGCTTCTCACTAGAGCTTCATGAGCATCGTGAAGCTAGTTACGAGTGAGCTGATTATTTTAATTGAATTGAGATGGCTATTTTTGTGGAAATCAGTATTTGTAATTGGTTAAATATATCACAAATTGATGTTGGTAAAGTACCGTTAATAACTGGGGAGCCCTGGACAATCGTTTTGTCCTAACATGGAACTCCTCAGGAGGGTGCATCCCAGATTCCGTCCTAGGGGCTTCAGCTTGCCGAACAACTAACCCCCTCTGACATATTCAATCAAATTATCATTATAATAACAAATATTATTACCACCACAAAGACTGTCTCATTCCTAATTTCTATGTACAAACGTTCACCCTGATAATCACAGTCGCTATGCTTCCACTCTACTGATTACACAATTTTCATGTTTCTCATACTCCCCGTCTCCCTTAATTACTAACTGATTATTTAAAATACTAATTAGTCAAAAAAGATTTCGTATGGCAACTAATCACTTACCGACCTATAGTTTATCAAGTCTTGATAATGAATTCATTGAAAAGAGATTTCTTCATAGAATAAACTTATTTTATGAAAATAGTTATATTCAATACTAATTGATTGTTAAAATTTCATTTGTAACGAATTCTGACCAAACACTTGAATTAACTAAGATAATTTAAAGTAAATAAAAATACGAATAGAATTGAATAAAGAAAGAAGAATGTTCCATTTAATATTTCTATTACTCTATCAATTAGTTAATGTTTTCGTTTATATTCACAGTGTTTAAGTTTAGTTTCATTTTCATCTTTCCCAAGTACATGGAATACAGTTGAGGTACTCTTTTCATTCTTTTCTTCTCTCTCTTACTGATTCAGTTACTTACTTACACATACACACAGTCACAAACAAACAATACAATGATTCCAAGAGTGTACTCACTGTGTAAACAAAAAACAAATTTACTTCAAGTATTTCTTAAGTACCTTAACTATTCAACTTTCTATTTGTTATCACACTTTCATTTCACGTTATATTTTTCCTATATTTACTTTTATCAATTTAGATATATTCAAGAATCAAGATATTAAACTAGAACTAGATATATGAAAATGATTTTGGCAATTGGTAGTAACAGTTATAAAGTGTTAATAGTATGTTCTATAAGAATCTAAAATCTCCCAGTTGTCAGTGATATTGTGGTGGATACTACTTATTAGATCATCAATAAGTAGTAGGTAGCAGAGCGTCAAAGTAAATTGAGAAGAAACAGTAAACAGCATACGAGGCGTAGTAGTATCCATCACAATATGTCTTAATCTTGCTTACTGGTAATACCGTATACACCTACAACACTAGAACTCTATATACCATAGAAGTTGTAAATCAGAAAACAGAAGAAAGCAGGAAGAAATACTTATTCTAGTAATTGTTAAATATGGTATAAAATATCTGGATATTTATAGTTTTCAGTGGAAATGAAATCATCATTACAGTTTACAAATCCACAAGCAGAAGTTCCGGTTATAATTCAATAGGAATACTCCAAGTCAAGATTCTGGAAGGTTCTACTGAACGATGATTAGATTGAATGTCTCTGATCCCTTTTGGGCTTCTGGAGGCTTTGTCAAGGTTTTTAGGAGACATGCCAAAAATCTGTATCTTGATGAACAGCTTCAACTAAGTTGGAATCAGGATTCTATTGAGAAATGTGTAAATAGAATCCATTTCCAAAAAGCTTCTCCTAACTCACCATTTTGAATATCTATAACACCAAAACTCAAGTCCATAATGGCTGATTAACAACGACATTCAAAAACATTCACAGAAAACCCACTTGCACTTTAAGACCTAATTATCAGTTAAAATGGTAACAGAACTTTTGTCTTTGTTCGTTGTCTCATTTGTTCAGAGTTACGTTAAAGTTTCTACTAAACGTTATTCTGTTGATTATTACCTAGTTACAAATGAGTATTGTGAATACTGTTGGATTTGAATCTGATATCGCGAAATGACTTGGGTTAGTTGATTATTTAAAAAATACGTACCTTTCCGTGTGGGGCCAAAACCAGGACTTTCATGTTTTATATGGTCTGCTTTAGTACTGATTGGATTCAATAGATGATTAACTTACAATGTCTCAACTTGTCATAGCTACTTGACATCACAGGTAATATTTTGTGATGAAAAGTGGTTTGTGGGGGGGGGGTAAGGAGTAATCAGTAAGAAACCTTGGGGCCAGGTTTCATACTATTTGACGCGCATCAGCAAGATGTACCCTACAATCTTAATGGAGCTGGTCATTCATTTACAAAGTCTACTCAATCACCTAACAGAATAAACCGCAGTCTACCTCCCTGTAGAAGTGATTGAGCTGCTTACTTTTGCTGACTAAACGGAATCAGTCTCAACCTAAATAACTCAATGATAAAGGTCACAGACTGTAAGACTAAATGTCTTGAGAACAAGCCAGCTTGGAGGTATCAGTTCTCTCAGAATTGCAGTTATGCCTTATCTTACATCACAACAAAGTGCACGCGATGTAATGTTATGTTGACCAGTTACCATATTACGAATCAATCACCGATCGAATTCGATCAGTAATGTTCAGGACTACAAAAACATTACAGTAGTTACTCCTCAGTAATCAATCGGTGTAAACAAAGGGGAATATAGTTTTTCTATGACATTTCTTGAAATAAACTGATAGGTTCGTTCACAGTGACATGAAGCAAACTAGTCTTCCATCAATAAATTCTTTATAAAACTTATAAATAATTGATAATATGTAGGGAGTTTGATTAAGACTCAGATTTGCCACCAAATATCAATTAGTTACCATTCATAATGCACGCAAGATGGAGACGTATGCCCTAATACATATAAATTGATCCCTGTCGAACAAGTAAGCAGCTCAGTGGATATTGTATTGACGCTTCAGACTGTTAGTAGAACAAAACTCTGTATTGCTCCAAGGTAATACACCATATTAGCATGACAAGATTACGTTAACAAAATAAACAGCAAACTAATGAAGATATGATAATTACTATGATAATAGGAACAATAAGAATATAGTTACAAATAACAGAACGAAGGAACACTGGAATCGCTAGGAGGCGAATAAGACATGAATGCACTTGAGCCATGTAATTCGGTGTTTTCAACCAGTGACCTCAACCAAGTTGATTATATCTCCTAAAATGATCCACTTCAACAGTCAACAACTTACTGGACTTGTGTCACCGGTTGATATGGTCATTCTTAGCTTTTTTCCAACATAACCCTACACCAAACGATCTTGTATGCTAACGTAGGTTGTTGTTGGACACGTGTAATACATGTCCTGGACAACCCAGTTGATAAATGAACCACGTAACTGACATGTTTATCCCACAATTTTCAAGTAATGATTTGAAACTATCTATGCTTAATAACCTGTCTTTAATGCTCATAACCTATGATTCAAAGTAATTGGTTTATACAGAAAAAAAACTGTTAACCAGTATACTTGTCTTCTGACTACAGATAGATATCTCGACTTCTTTACAAGTGACAGAAGTTAGTAGAAAACTTAAACAAACTTTCTGAATTCTAGTCGACATTTTATTGGATATCAACCAACTAAGTTATGCATAACCTATGAATAAATGAAATGATTAATGTTGATGTTCGACAAAAAATTATTCTAAAGATACAAAAGATACAAAATGAATGAAGAGATTCAAGCAACCAACACAACACAACACAAACACAAACATAATTAAAACATTACAAAGGCTCCATTGAATAGAATCACAATAGAATATATATCATCTGAATGATCTATGCTTGAATTCTATATAATTCAATGTATCATGTCGTTATTTATTTATTTGTTTTACTATTATTATTGATAACAATAAAGAGATATTGTCTTGAACATTTTATGATTTACTACAATTAGTTAGTTGAATTCAATGTTTCTAAGTGAATATTACTTCACTACACTGTTATTCTATCACTTTGTATCTTTACTTCATTCACTTTACTATTATTCTTGAATCTTTTTCTTTTCTAAAATTAAATTTTTCAAAAAAAAAGAGAAATTCTATTCATATTTATCTATAAAATTGAGAAAAAAAAGAAAAAAAATAATAATAAACCAAAACTTTATTTTGTTTACATTTTACGTTTTCTAAGTTTTATAAACATAAATTTCAACGAACAATTCTCTTCTCAATGAATTCATTATGTAACCATACAATTCTATATGTATATATTATAAGCTGGAATGAATCGATGGTATTCTTAGGTAATCGGTCAGTAACTGATAGATGAGTTCATGGGACTAGATGTGAACAGTCTATAAAGTAAAAAAAGGGAAAAAAACAACCATGAGCAAAAGTCCAATATGATTATCTTGAACCACTTATGTGCAAAATCAAAATTGGTGCTCGAGTGCACCGCCCAAGTCTTACGATATATATATATATATATATATATATATATATTCTCTTCGATAAATGCTTATCAGGTTCTTCATTTATTAGTTCAAAATTATCAGTGACAAAGATAGCTAGTTCTGAGGCGGATATAACATCATTTAAATATAAAGAATCATTTGGATATTAATTTTGTCTCTTCAGATTATTTGTAAAATACGAATGTTATTGTTGAAATAATCATCATCATGTAACTTGTGAAATGGAAACGACAACTGTAATAAACAACAGGATTATTAATCAAATATATATATATATATATATATATATATATATATATATGTAGGTGTCGCTGTATATGGGTGACCTAGGAAATGGGATGGTGACAAAATACGATTAGACAAAGGCTGAAGCCTACTTAAAATGTAACCGATTAGGTAAGAGATTACAAAATGGAGTGAGTGATAATCAAAATTCGTCAAATAGTAACAATAACAATAATATAAAAAATTATAATCGTCGCGCTATAATATATATCACAAATTCTACAATTGGATGCCGTCCCAGTGGTGCAGATGGTTAGGCGTTCGGCGTCAACCTGAAGCTCCTGGTGCGGAATCTGGGGTGCGCATTACTGAGGAGTTCCACACTAGAACGAAACAGCTGTCCAGTGCTCCCTTGTTGTCAATGATACCCTGCCAGCATCAATCTGTGATATATTCAATCAAATAAAATAACCAATCTCCACAAAAACAACCATCCGAATTGAAATTATAATCAGTTCATTGGATCGATCTTAAGATGTTGTAAAGTCAATAAAATTGGGAAAGAAGATTGAGTGATATTTAAATTCATTCTGTGTACCTTGATGAATAACAATAATAACATTAATAATAATAATAATAATAATAATAATAATAATAATAATAATAATAGTAATAATAATAATAATAATAATAATAATAATTATTATTATTATTATTATTATTATTATTATTATGACCAGTTTCAGTCCATTACAAATCAACGGGAAAATACAAGCTTATCCTAATTATATATATATGCCCGTTGCACAAGTGTGACTGTTTGGACACAGTAGCCTAGTGGTGAACGCGGTGGCGTTTGACACGAAGCGGACTGAGTTCGAATTACAGTGGGAACATCAACAATGGGATGCAGGTACATCCAGCTGATGAGTCCCAAATAGGACGAAACGCGCGTCCTGAATTCCGCTTGCCAGTCACAATCCAACTTCAATATATAACTTAGGGTAAACCTAAGTTATACAAATACACATATAAAGAGGGAAAGATTCATATGCATTAATGAAATTAAATTGTCATATGATTAAATTGAAGAATGGTTTAATGGATCTTGCGTCAGCCATGGCAGGAGAAGGGGTTGAACGTACTTCTTCTGTATGCATAGTTCTGGCCTCTTGATCCGTATAGCTACCGCTTCTGCCGTTTTAAGGACTTTGAGTCCAACCGATCTTGGCAGGTAACTGTTTACACAAAATATTATTGTGAATAACTGATTTATGCTCGCTGCATGATTTGCTTGAATTACGTGAGCTAGTATTAAACTGTTGATATTTCTGACAACTCCTTTGGTTAACCAAACTGGAAGGTGCTCCCGGGCACGAAGGAGTAAATTCCTCGAGCATCCGCCAATGTAACTTGCTCCACAGGAGCAGTTGAACTGATAGATACAAAATGAAGTGCCAAGCTTAGGTAATTTATCCTTTATTTTCGGTATCACCATAGGGCGGGTAGAAAATACCAGTTGTAATTTTGCGGCGTTAAATGTTTTCCGGATGGAATTGAGTAGCCTCAACGTTAGAATTTCACTGGGCGCGTCCCCTCTGAATGCTAGTCTAATGAAAAGTGGCTTTCTATTTACGGTTTGAAACCCCTTTCTATTTGTTTTGGAAATGGCATGTTTATTTATAAACTTTGCGGAGTAACCGTTCTCCCTGAGGGTTTTATCCGACGCTTCTGTTTCTTCGTCAACCACATCAGGAGAGCATATCGTTATGATTCTATAATGTAAGATTTTCAATAAATTCCTTTTATATATATATAACAGTTTCGTGAGGAATATATAAACAGTAGGTGAACATGAAAAGCGTATATTAGAAACAAACATACAAAATGACCAATTCTATTACATAAGTAAATATAATTGCTTAGTAGATTTCATTATGTCTAAACTTGAGAAAAGTCAATTGAGTTCAGTCATAGAATAAATTTGATGTATATAAAAGGTATATCAATGACATGCTTACTATATGTGACAAGAACGTTAACCAGTACGACATCTTATATTTTTTCAATAATTGCCCCTCCCCATCCCTAAGATTCTGAATAAACAACAATCAAATCCATCAATCTCATTTCTCAATGTAAGAGACAGAATCAAGCAATAATCAGTTGTTATAATGGTGACTCTTCATCGATGTTGTTATATCTTTGTTGATGTCCTATGTTGTGATGATATGTAAAACTGCAGATCAGTAGATGAGATATGTGATTAAAATTGGGCAATTAGTGGTGAGGATCACGAGTCATTGTTTATTTTGTTTCATTTGTTTATATATCAACTGGATTACAGTGATTATAATTTGACAGAATTATTAAGTGTGAATAAACTGTACAACAGTCAATATGACTAATTATAATAATACAATTTGAAATACAAAATCACATGAATTTTATTAGTACAATCAAAATGTCGTAACATTCAGGACTGGAGTAGTTGTTTAGATTTAGATGTAGATAACAACTCACACTGAATTAGGTAGAACGTGTTGCGAGTTCAGATAAGCTAAGCAAGCAAAATAAACCAGTATAAAGTTTTATGAATGAATGCACAAACGTATTACGAATTGACTGAATTATAAATATCAAGCTCTGATATTAAACTAACATTCAACAGTCTCCACAGCACCCACTTATAACTGAGTTTTATGTTTGATTTCTGAAAGTTTACATTCTTAGATGATTTGATTCCACAACACATGTGCACCTAGAATCATACATATAAAGGTTGGAGTACAGAATCTTAACATTTTGTTATGAGTACTTAGTTTAATACATCTATACACCATGATAATAACAACAATTACGAGTGGTTTGTATTTCTTACTTTTGTATTTCCTAACTACGGATAGAAATCTAAGCAGTAACAAACAAAAAGCGATTTACATTGATGATAAAAAGCCGCTTTTATGAAACTCATTCACAGGTGATACATTCAGCGAAATGCTAAGGTAACACAGAGCTATCCAAACAACATTCAACACAGGGAAACTGAAGTTGATATTTTCTACCCCCTCTGATAGTGATACTGACACTACAGGATAAATTACCTAAGTGTGCTACCTCAATTTTATCACTTCACCTGCTCTTATAGAGCAGGTTACATTGGCAGATGCTCAAGGAATTTATTCATCCATGGTCGTGGACACTTCCCGTCTTGGGTAACTAAGAGTGTTGTAAAAAAACATCAGTAGTTTAATTCAGGAGACCTCGATTCAAACAGGTCATGTGACCAGCATGACTCAATGAATCACAATAACCTCTTG
The DNA here is from genome assembly GCA_034768735.1 of Schistosoma mekongi. Lineage (NCBI taxonomy): Eukaryota > Metazoa > Platyhelminthes > Trematoda > Strigeidida > Schistosomatidae > Schistosoma > Schistosoma mekongi. Next base: position 17,547,594 of record CM068307.1, on the reverse strand, counting down.
CATAAATAGTTATCTGCCAAGAGCATTTAGACTCAAGGTTCTCAAAACGGCGGAGGCGATAGCCATGCGAATTAACAGACAAGCGCTCTGTTTTCATGATGTTTATCCTCTTCTTTTTCCATGGCTGACTCAAGATCCATTCATTTAATTCTCTTCTTAGTTATACGACAACTTCATAGTAAGAATGTGCGCACAGCGTTCTCTCTGTGCGTAATTCCGTAACTTAAGTTCATCCTATCCAAATACTATTTTCTTTGTTCATATCACTCATAATTCTTCATACCATTAATTTTAGGGTTGTTATTATTAGTATTACTAACATTTATATTATTATTGTTACCAATAACCATGTTTAAAGCTAGTGAATTCGATTTCCATCCAACCTACACCTCGTAATTCCTATCACAAATGACGCAACGCTTTAGAAACAAACAAATATATTGATAATAATAATAATAATAGTTATTATTATGTGGTGGGTTTTTAATTATCACGTACACCCCCACCCCCCTCATTTTATAAATTCTTAATTAATATAATATAACGTATAATTCAGTCGTTGACTAAAAACACGACCCAGTTGCAACTATGTCACCCCCCTCCCCACCTTAATTCTCTCATACATATCTGCCTATTTGTTACATGATCTCATTGTTCCAATTGTCGAATAAACTTATTCAAGCTAAACCAGTTAAATGATAGTTATTATTTCACCATTTACACAACAATCACAAATTCATATGTAGTAATGATATTATATGTGCCTCAGAATTGGTTATTATTGTGATTGAATTGAGATGGATTGTGGAGATTGCTACTAAGTTTAGTTCATTGAATTCGTCACTGGACAACTGTCTCAGACTAATATGAGACTTCTCAGCAGTGCGCACCCGAAATCCAGCCCCGGGGGCTTCAGTTTGGCGAATATTTAACCCTCTTCATCCCTGGGCCTGTATCAGATGGTAGAATTCCCGCTTCCATTAAATTGTGATATAGTGCGTTAATCATCCATTGTTATTGATGATAACTGTCTTACTACCGATAAGTCTGAACTCCACCAGTCAGGACTTTTCACTAGAGCTTCAGAAGAATCCTGAAGTTAGTCACTAATGAGCTGTCCAGTACTTGCTGGTTTTCAGTGGTACCCTGCCAACATCAATCTGATGAATTCAATCAACTATTATTGTGATCATTGATTCTGAGCTCTTAATCGTAGGAGACGATAAGAATTTGTAAAAAAGAATATTCTTCTTTTAAACCTCTTTGTTTTGATAAACATGGAAATTTTCAAACAAATGAAATCTAAGTTACTTCAAAAGATCTACTGACATACCCTCATGAAGAATATACGACTTTATAATTGCATTTAATTGTAGTGACTATAAGTTAGCGAATGTGTCACAATAATACTGTCAATCATATCATATCAATCCATATGCTTACACTTTGTACAGACTATTGAATTTTACAATCTAGATTATTTCATGCTACATTTTCTAAACTTTAATCTTCTCATAATTTCTTGAACTAAAAAGACTAAGGAACAAAGTAGTAGAGAAAAATGGCAAATCAAGTGAAGTTATAAACTTTCGTTGATTAAAATGGTTGGGACATTTATTGCCTATTTCCAAACATCGTTAGCTTTAAGCGTGGTGGTGACTTGTGTAAGGAAATAAAAGTATAGGGGAAGTTCTGTACAAAAGTAAGCTTTCTACTAAAGAGATAATTTAGAATACAGGTAATTTTTCGATTCCAATGTTGGATGCTCTACTAAGTCGAATTTTCGCGCAGCTTTCAAGCTTTTAGTTATCTTCTTCTTTCAATAGTTTGTATTTCTCTTTATAATTAAGCATAATACCCATTAAAACTCGATTAATGTAAAGTTTGTTAAGGAGTGTGGTGTAAACGGATTTCCTAGCACTTGTACACAACAATTGTCTTCATATGCCCTAATCTTCTCTTCATTACATCATCAAACTAGACGGATGAAGATCATTCATGACTATGTGCAATGGAACACATAGTCGATGTGAAAACTGGCGCTGTCATATTGGAGAATTAGAGTCGTGTATCAAACTAAAACTCGTTCACATTATTCAATATATTTATATCAGATATCTGAAATGAGGCAGATGATTTAACTATAACAGAAACTGAACTTTGAATTGGCTATGCGGATAATTGACTGTTACCGGGTAGATTAGTCTCTTTTACTTTGCTACTTGTAATGAAGCTGAAGCTCTGTGGGTTGTCCGGAGCATCAAAACATTACAATAATCATCTGTTATTAACATAGAAAATGGCTATGGGTTATATACAACTATCTGAATGGAGGGAGCAGTAGAGTCACTCGTAACCTTGCAAAGATTTGACATTACTTCTTGAAATTGAATAGAGTGATGATCCTATACACTACTCAACAGGAATAAAATAAAATCAGTTTCACCATTTCCGAAGGTTTACCATTTCACAGTGGTACTTATTTAGTGTTTATCATATTATTTACCAGAGTATATAAATAAAATCCTTAACAATCTGAATAATTAACTGAAGTGATTTAGGAGCAAATAAATGGTGGCTTTGTAAATCCTATTAGTACTCAGTATCCCAAATACCAGTTACAATGTAACCGAGTAAAAACTCCAAGGTAGTAGAATTGTATTGGAATAACCTGTAACTAGAATCAATGAAGTTTAACTTCGTTGATTAAAATGGTTGGGACATTTATTGCCTATTTCCAAACATCGTTAGCTTTAAGCGTGGTGGTGACTTGTGTAAGGAAATAAAAGTATAGGGGAAGTTCTGTACAAAAGTAAGCTTTCTACTAAAGAGATAATTTAGAATACAGGTAATTTTTCGATTCCAATGTTGGATGCTCTACTAAGTCGAATTTTCGCGCAGCTTTCAAGCTTTTAGTTATCTTCTTCTTTCAATAGTTTGTATTTCTCTTTATAATTAAGCATAATACCCATTAAAACTCGATTAATGTAAAGTTTGTTAAGGAGTGTGGTGTAAACGGATTTCCTAGCACTTGTACACAACAATTGTCTTCATATGCCCTAATCTTCTCTTCATTACATCATCAAACTAGACGGATGAAGATCATTCATGACTATGTGCAATGGAACACATAGTCGATGTGAAAACTGGCGCTGTCATATTGGAGAATTAGAGTCGTGTATCAAACTAAAACTCGTTCACATTATTCAATATATTTATATCAGATATCTGAAATGAGGCAGATGATTTAACTATAACAGAAACTGAACTTTGAATTGGCTATGCGGATAAATTGACTGTTACCGGGTAGATTAGTCTCTTTTACTTTGCTACTTGTAATGAAGCTGAAGCTCTGTGGGTTGTCCGGAGCATCAAAAACATTACAATAATCATCTGTTATTAACATAGAAAATGGCTATGGGTTATATACAACTATCTGAATGGAGGGAGCAGTAGAGTCACTCGTAACCTTGCAAAGATTTGACATTACTTCTTGAAATTGAATAGAGTGATGATCCTATACACTACTCAACAGGAATAAAATAAAATCAGTTTCACCATTTCCGAAGGTTTACCATTTCACAGTGTTACTTATTTAGTGTTTATCATATTATTTACCAGAGTATATAAATAAAATCCTTAACAATCTGAATAATTAACTGAAGTGATTTAGGAGCAAATAAATGGTGGCTTTGTAAATCCTATTAGTACTCAGTATCCCAAATACCAGTTACAATGTAACCGAGTAAAAACTCCAAGGTAGTAGAATTGTATTGGAATAACCTGTAACTAGAATCATATGAAGTTGGCATTCAGTAATCAAGCCATAAAGGAAATCAGGAATCTAACTAGGAATACATAAATATGTATATAAGAATACCATTGTTCTAAATGTAAATAAGCACATACGGGTGAAAATAAAACAACCAATCACATGTAGTGAGTATGAAGGTCAATCTAACATGGCATCTAAATAATGTAATGAGTATCCAGATAATCATACATAAGGATGGTGGGGGGTGGGTGAGGAGAGTATATGACCTATAACATAATACACTTAGGTCATATGTTTATCTAAGTTCATCGGACCGGGATATTGGAGATCACCAAAGAAATTTTCATAAAATTCATTAAAAAATTCGTAACAGTGACGTTATCCGGAATGTGGAAATCTTTACCGTTCTCAGAAATTGAAATTCAAGTACTTCCTTCCTCAGATTTGAAATTAATTTGTTCACATTGACGTGGATGAAAAGATTCCTTCTTATGGAATGTAAGTACGAAAATTTCCTATTGGCAGTGGAATTCAGAAAATATTCCACCCTATTTGGGAATCATCATTTGCATATTTCCTGTTATTGGTGTCAAACAGTATAACCTGGTGGGTATCTAATAACGAATGGCAATAGGTTCGAGTTCTATCAACCTTTCAATCAATCAATCGATGCCTGTTACCCCATGTAGACCATAGGCCGCCAACCAGCATTTTCCAACCAACTCTATCCTGGGCTTTCCTTCCCAGCTCTTACCAAGTACTCTTCATTTTCTTAATGTCTGTCTCCAATTCCCAAAGCAAGGTGTTCCGGGGTCTTCCTCTTTTCCTTTGACCTTTACGATTCCAAGTTAGTGCTTATCTTGTGACACAGTTTGATGATTTCCTCAATTTGTGTCCTATCCACCTCCCTTCCAGCTTCTTTTTCGTAATTTCCTTCTCAGTTGGAAACTACTTCGTTTGTTCTCTGACACAACAGGTTGTTGTTTGTAGCATCTGGCCAACGGATCCGAAGTATCTGACGCAGACAAGTGTTTATAAATACTTTCATTTTTTGAATGATGCTTTTCGTAGTTATCCAAATTTCAGCTCCATACAACAGAACTATCTTCACATTTGTATTGAAAAATTTGACTTTAATGTTGACTGACATTTGAGTTCCATATGTTTTTCAGTTGTAAAAATGCTGCCCTTGCCTTTACAATACACATCTTCACATCTGCATCAGATAACACCCTCATTGTTTACCCATGATGCTGCCCAGGTGTTCAAAAGTTTTCATATCTCCCGGAGATTCTCTGTGAAGTATCATCTGGTTAATGTTCATTGTTTTGTATCTAAGGATCTTGCTTTTCCGTTTGTGTATGTTGCGGCCTACTGCTGACTGTGGAAGCTGCTGTTACACTGTTCGTCATCATCTGCATTTGTTGCTGTGTGTGGGATAAACAAGTTAGGGCATCTAGTCATGTAGTCATGTAGTCATCTAGTGATCTAGTATGTTGTCCATTGTATTGCAAGATTGCCATGATATGTTGCAGTTTTCATGATCCAGTCGACCACCAGCAGAGAGAGGAAGGGTGAGAGTAAGCAGTCTGGTCTGACACTGGTCTTCACTTCGAATGAATCCGTGAGCTGTTCTCCATGGAAGATTTTGCAGTGCAGTCCATCGTATAAAGTCCGTGTGATGTTGACTATCTTCTCGTGTACACCGTAGTGTCGAAGAAGGCTCGATAATGTTTGCAACCCAAATCCTCCTGATATGTTGAAGTTATAGTTTTCTTAGTCGCCTTCTAGTTGTCCTCCATGGTAGTTCTATTTTCTTCTAGTTGATTGTGAAATGCATGGAACTTATTGTTGAGAGCTATTTTGAATTTGTTAAGTTTGTTAGTTTCCTGAAGAAAGGTTGCACTACACTTTGTAATACTGCTGTTCCAGCTGTCCAGTTCTTCTCCATCTTCAATTTTATTTCGGCTACTACCAGAAGGTGATCCGAAGCTATGTCAGCTCCACTCCTTGCTCTTATATCTTCTATGATTCTTCTGAAATTCTTTTTGATGCAGATGTGGTCGATTTGGTTCTCGGCAATGTGGTCTGGTGAAACCTGTATAGCTTCATGTATGTGTTTGTGGGAGAATATGGTACCACCTATAATGTAATTTTGCAAACCTCTCACCGTTTTCGTTCCTTACCCCCCCAGTCCATGTCCTCTCATAATGTCTCCTTATCCGGTGTTGTCCATTCCAATCTTGGCACTAAGGTATCCCATCAGAATGGTCAGGCCTTTGGCTGAACATTTCTTTGGTAAACTTTGATAATAAATACTAGCTCTTACTAAATCAAAGTTTAAGGTTCCCTACTAACTACTCTCAATCACTCGATATGTTGAGAGTGAGACTGTTATCATCAGTAACATTATTTGATCGTTGCGTTATACCATAAACTGATGAAAAATGGGAGTTATACCAAGAGGTGTAGATAGGTGGACGTTTGAGGTGAGATATGGAGGATCCAGGATCGATGTCTTGGCGGCATCAAAGGTGCCCACTGATGAGTTGTCACATAGTAGAACAAAATATTCGTCCAGTCCTCCCTAGTTTTCACTGGTACTCAAATAATATCAATGTGTGATGAATACAAGAAACTACATTTGATTTTCAAACAAGTATAGTTTAATATTTATTGTACTCTATTCATGAAAAAACTTAGAAAAAATTGAGAAACAGAATGTAGACTTTGTGCAATATGCAATAAACAATTAGTTTATGTTTTCCAGTGGAATGATATATTACCCTACTCTCTGCGTACAACATATATCAACTTGGAGAGTAAATTAGAATTTTTTAGATAATGAGATAACTTTCTGTCACATGAAGTTGATAGTTTCTCAGGTATTTTAAAGCAACAAGGTTGTTTTCTAAATCAAGCTTTAAAGAGTATAAATTTGCATCAAATACGTACAATTCCAAGTCAGTAAACCGATACGAGCCCCAATAAGATACTTATTTCTGTCAATGCATGCTTCGTGCACTCACTATGTATCATCTTTTAAACTAACACTGACCTCCTTTAAGTGATCGACACTAACAAATTCTTAACACTTCACGATATAGTGAACGTGTTATTTTAATTTACTAGTGTTGACGACAACTTCATGTAGGGTATTGATAAAGTATGTTTATATTGCGTTCTCCTGGATCTACAGTTCAATTGTAGTGCGTTCCGCTTCATCTTCTTGAATAATTTCATTGTCTCAAATCTTTTGATATAAGTAGGCTATACAAACTTTTCAGCAAGTCAATACTAGATTGTTTTATTCACCTTTTATTTCATTAGTTGTTGTCCACAGGTGTTTACATAAGAGAAGATAAGACTTGCTGTTATGTAGACGACGATATGTGATATAATGTTCTTTTTAACAGTTTATTTTGTAGTCAGTGATCGTTTTATCACCTTTAGAGATTTTATCTTTTGGTTTGTATAGAATTAACTGAGGTGACTGGGATTGCTTATGGACGACGCTTACTCATCAATAGTCTTCGATAGTCTGAAACTTCATTGATATATAGTTGGATAATTCATTTACTGGTTTTGACGTTTGATTCTATGCTGGTCAATGATTTTGATGAAGTTCAGCTTACAAGATTTCTCATTTTCTTTTACTAATAAGTAGGTAATTATAGTTTATTGAAGAAGTTTTATGTAGACTAATTAAATATTATGTAATTACTTGGTAGTATGATGAGGCATTTTTTATTTAGTATTCAGTAGTTACTAAGTCATAAACAACTTAGAGTATGGAATATCTATAGTATGGTCCAAGTTATCATACAACATCAATATAGAAAGATGAAATTAACATGGTGAGTACCAGAATAGTAGAAATGGTAGTATAAGTGAATGAATTCCTGGAATAAATAGTACAATATAATTTAGAAACTTATGATTTAAAGAAATGAATTAATGTATTTTTCTGTTATTTAACTGTATACTGTATCTTCTAAAATCTACAATCATTCATTGCACTAAATAAACCAATTTCAACCATATAGTTTAAATGTTTGATGAAGATGATTCAAACCAACTAACAATTACTCAATTAAGTTTCTTTCAACTTACCGTTTACATTAGGCAACTATCATTTTTTGATTAACACATTTTATTGTATACAATATTCATATTATAATGTCTATCATAATATAAAATTGGGATGGTTATTTTTGTGAAGATTGGTCTAGTGCTCCCTGGTTTTAAATAGTATCCTGCCAGCATCAATCTGTGACATATTCAATCAAATAAATAACCATCCTAATTCAACTATAATAATAGGATCATTAGTGACTAACTCCAGGATGTTCCTGAAGCTTTAGTGAGAAGTCGTGACTGATGGAGTTCAGACTTGTCGGGAGTAAGACAGTTATCAACAATGACAATGGATGATCGTCGCGCTATATATCACAAATTAATGGAAGTGGGAATTCTACCAATGGATGCCTACCCAGTGGTGCAGTTTGTTAGGCGTTCGCGTCAACTTGAAGCTCCTGGTGCGGAATCTGGGATGCGCGCTGCTGAGGAGTTCCACACTAGAACGAAACAGCTGTTCAGTGCTTCCTGGTTTTCAATAGAATCCTGCCAACATCAATCTGTGACATATTCAATCAAATATTATAAAATGTTAGACAAATGAACTCAATCTGTTGACTGAATTCTGTATTTATTTGTTTGTTTTACTCTACTAACTATTGAATCAACCCAAAAAAAAAGAAAAAAAAATTGAACTAATCTATCAAAATGACAATAAATGAAATATATAATTCAAACAAACTTTAATCTAATGACAATTTAATAGAACCAATATGATAACATTGTAATTCATCAGAATCATCATCAATGAATAAATTAGTATTGATGTATATATGTATATACATAACTATCTAATTCAATCATCAATCACTTGTTCATTCTATGTGTATTAAATATACATTGTACATTGAATGATTGAAAATAAACAAATGTATCTATACATAATTGTCTGAATTACAAAATGGACATAAATAAATTGAAAAAGAAAAGCTGTGACATTATACTCATTTGACAATATATATTCATACAATATGAATAATTATAAAATTAATTAAAGTTCTATTTAGGTGATACTGTTAAAAGCCTAGTGATGAATCAATGTCTATTGTTGTATAAACCTTGTGAAAGAATTATCTTGGAATCAAACATAGATTGCAACTGATAAGTGAAATCTAGGCTGTATGTTTAGTTTCAATTTCATCTTAGCACATATATTTGCATTAGGACTCAAACTTAATCTTTTCTCAATAAAAGTTATGGTGATTGCCTCTTAAACCTCTTGTTTTAGAAGCCATATAACTGGAATTAGTGTTACGGTGTAAATAAATAATATATGCATAAATGTATGAAACTAATTGACCGATATGGCCTTGTACACACGGGGTGACAATGACAACGCCAATGAATGCCTAGTCCGTCCCAGTAAGTCTGCATGATGCCCTTTCAATCCTAAGCCAGAATATAAGGACGTAAGCCAATGAATCAACCAGAAAAAAGTCGTATTGTATTTCAGACATTCATTTATATATATACATAACATGACCACACAGTCAGAAAATTGGGAATTTAACATTAATAAAAAGTAGGGGTAAAAATGGCTGTGAACTGGAGCAGCGTATACACAATCAATCAATCGTAGTTTATAAATGAGAATTACTATACTAACAGCTACTGTGTTAAACAGAAGGATATAGCAAGGGGAACTGAATGATAGTAGGAATAAAATATTCACTTTGTATAAAACTAAAAATAATGAAATCGTTTACAACAAGACAGTTATCGAAAATAATCAATCTTCTTTAGGTTCCCGGCATATCAACTAGTATACATTTGTATAATTTACAAGTGTTTGTATCTTTCTAATAATTAAGTTAAAGGCTTTGATAATCTCTATGTGAATATCTAAACTAAGATTCAACTATATTCCGATGACGAGTACCTTATAAAAGTGAAACCCGCCTATATTTTTTCACTTAGTTACACTAGAATTCAGAAGCTTTGCATATTAAACTTGTAAAGTTATATGTAAGTTCATATTCCCTTCTGTAAATCACAATTATATATGAGTTCCCCAAATAAAGAAATATCCCACTCTAGTGTACTGATATGACGGAATTACACATAGTGTAAGGTGAATGAAGTTAGCTGACGTATCCAGTAACTTAATTAGACCTGTAGCGGTAAATAATCCTCAAAATAAATAGTTACATAGGTCCTCGACATTGATGCTGACCATGTTTGTTTTAGCGGACACTTCTACTTGAAGGCGCTCGGTCACGCATCATCACCAGATCACGTCACGCCGTACCATGGAAAGCAACTCTCTCTAGTTTGCCAGCCTAGACGTTGCTTTTCCATTGCCGCTCTATTCACAACCAAATATAAGTTCTTTTTCACCCTTCGTGCCTTCTGATTTATTCTCATTGGTAAGAGTGGGTTCAATCGATAGAAGTTGCCCTGGTAATGCCGCAAGCGTAACTTGGTCATATATTGGGTGCACTTCAGACCTATTGAATAAATTTTTGCAGCTTAACTGATAGAATTCAATCAGTGCTATGAACTTGAAAAATGTAACACCACTAAATAATCAACCATCGTAGATTAAGAATCTAACCAAGAATATTCTTCAATTATTGTTACTCAAAACAATCATTGGAAAATGTCTCTCCACTCAAACTCTGGCTAATGTAATGTTATATCTCGTGTTTGACAGCTTGACTAACCATAGACAACTTTAGTACTTGAATGCTTTGAACTCTCCTACTCACAAATTCAGAAAACAGAAGACGAGTAGACAAGACACTTTATTCCAGTAAGAGAGAGAGAGAGTCAGTTATGTAAAAAATATTCACGTAGTCATAGTAACTATTCACCACATTGAATACATTAACATTTTATTGATACAGTGAAATATTGTCAAATATACTCCATGAATATAACTCACATTGAGTCACATTAATGTGATAAAAGTTTATAAATCAAGCTCACGGAAAATCAATACAACTCCTTTCCGAAGAGAAATATCGACAGAATAGATACTGAGGCACAACTCCTTTAGCTTGATTTTATGAACAATTGTATCTTTCAATGGGGATGGTTATTTTTGTGGAGATTGGTTATTTTATTTGATTGGATATATCAAAGATTGATGTTGGCAGGGTACCATTGAAAACCATTGCCAATCTCCAGTCCCCAACAGTTAAGTAGATAACACTTTTATTGTTACGAAACGAGATGCATTAGATAAACTTTTTGAAAATGTCAACAGTATTTCCATCAACATTAGATTCACAAAAGAATTTGAGACTATTGATTAGAAATTATCCTTACTCAACTGTCTGGTAGAGAGGAAACAAGAAAAATGTTGTAGGACTAACATTTTTCGGAAGCTATCCTATTCTGGAAATTACTTAGACTTATAGTCTGCACATACTAAATCAAGGAAAGAGACGGTTGTTTAGATGCTGATAAACAGAATCCATCGACTAGTCACTGAATTAAGCTCACTGATGTCCACACTAATGATGAACAACTACCTATAAAAACTTTGTTAAAATAATACTTAAGGAAAAATGCAATGTGAAAGAAGAACTGAATGTTCAATCGAAAGAGTGGATTGACATTGTGGTTGTGCCATACCGAAATAGAACATCAGAAGAGATTAGAGGAATTTTAATTAACTATGGCATACGTATATTCTATCGAACAAACAATACACCAGGCTCCGCATTTGCAAATTTCTAAGATAGAATTCCAAAAGAAGAACAAACAAACTATATCTATGAAGGTAACGAAGGTAATTTTATATACGTAAGATAAATATCACAACAGTTAAATGTAACAGAACATATACTTTGTCTAAAGCATATTCCTAAATCCCCTGAAGATCTAAGAAAACTTGAAAATAAGTCGGCAATGGCATTGTATTCAACAGAAGAAGGGCACAGCATCGACGGAACTAAAATTCTTTGAAAAAGCTTTTCATTCTTATTAAAAAGATTAACATCTGAAGCCATACATATATGGGGAAATCCCAATCACATAAACAGACGAGATGGAGTACCACTAGCTACATCATGGCAACTAATGATTAAGAAATGCATTCAAACGTTACCTACTACCCCAATACTCAAATACATTCTGATTATTCATTGATTATATTCAGAATTATTTAGTACAATTACACAGTCCAACGTGTGACTAATTTCAAATATACATTCAACTTTTAACCCATATTTATCAACACATCAATTTACTCATGCTCAAATGTGCATGATTTGATACATCAATATATCCAGGTTGGCTATCCCTTTCCGTGAACATAGCTTAGAACAACATATGTGCACAAACGATTTCAACGTATAACTACAAACGAAATACGCACCTTCCTTTATTCATAACATTCTAATAATAATTACGTTATAACGACTCATGTAATATTTTCATACTCTGCATACGATTGGACATTCGTAATGAAATTTGACCTGTGATTTACATTTTTATTCGATAATTTTTGATTTTTGTTATTTCTCTATAGAAGCTCGGACCAACTTGCTGAGTGGAACGTTGGAATTTCTTTAATTTCACTCTCCAAGATTATTTTCCAAATATACTTTATTCATGTTTTACCTACACTCGGCTCCCAAGTTTTGTGAATCTATTCGTTCTTCATTGGATAATACTTCTTACAAAATTATTGTAACTGTTCTATATGTAATTAGTTAGTTAAAATTATTAACTGATATGTAAGAGACTATAAGTGGAAAACTAGGGAATAATGAACCATTGAGGAGTTTGGTACATTGTTTAACTCACAACAATCGGTAAAACTAAACTACGCCGACAAACTTGAGATGGCCAATGAGAACCAAGGTATTTGTTTCAAAGTCGTGTGCTCATTCAACTTCAAAATGCTCACATTGGATCGGCTTATCGCAATTTTCAATGAAGACGCTACTATTTCTAACCTACAAGCTCTCGGACTACTTCGTAGAGAGTTCATTTGTGATTGTGGCCTCAATATGACTCAAATACAATCCACTGGTAGGTTCTTGGAATTTACGACCGAACATTAGGAAAGGGACATTTCCAGTATGTCCCAAATCGAACTGCAAGGACCCTGATACCAATAATCCGAATGTATGTTCAACCAGGATCCATTATTTATACTGACGACTGGAAAGCATATTGGCCTCTTCGTAGACTTGGATATGTTCACCATGTCGTAGTTCACCAAAGTCATTTTGTGGACCCAAGTACTGGTGTTCACACACAAAACATTGAAGGATACTGGTCACGTCTCAAGGAGTTTCTTAGACCTTAAAAGGTTCTAGAAACAACATGATTTGGAGCCATATGGATGAGCCCCTATATCGCTCATATTTTGAATTTAAACTCAATGAACCCGTCTCCAACCTCCAAAAGTTTATAAATCATGTAAAAACATTGTATCATGTGTAAATGTTTTTTAAAATTTCGTTTTTCAGAATAAATAACGATTCTATCTACCAGTGCATTCTCACTGGCTAAAAACGTACCTCAAGGTCGTCGGTGTAGTTTAGTTTCACAATCAGTAATGAACACTAACCTGAACAATTAAACATTATGGTATTATCTATAGTGCTAATTCATTTCTACTGTATTCAGTTAACAAACATTGGTAAAAATTGATGGAGATTTGTAAATCAAGAAAATGCTTCCTGTTGAATGATGTAACTTTGATCTAAGTGCTAGTTATGAGAAAACAATTCTTCAGACAAAGAGGTTGAACATTTCCTCTCTCTTTTTATAACAATCAGTCAGCTGTCAAATGTTATATCATATCTTCTATTACATAAACACATTAATACAATTACCAACAAACATTCAACTAGGAAAATTTTGAGATTTCAGACAAAGAAGTTTAGAGCATTTGTAGAACGTTGACAGATCAATCAGAGATCGATGAACATATAGTAACAGATCCAATTTATCAACTAATTAAAAGAATAACGGACGTTATTGAAAAATTCAATTATCTGAATTAAAACAAAACTTGTAAGCGCTTTATAGTATTTTCGAATAAAACTTCATCAATCCCTACGATATTATTTATATGTAAAGTATACAAAATATTATAGACAATCAAGTTAATTTATGAATCAGTGATAACAGTGAAATCAACAGATAACATAACTGAATTGAGATGCGTTGTGGAGATTGGTGTTAATTTTAGTTGATTGAATTCGTCATAGATTGATGTCACCAGGATACTATTGAAAATCAGGAAGTACTGAAGAAGTCGTGACTGGTGAAATTCAGACTTGTCGGGAGTGAGGCAGTTATAACCAATGATAATGGATAATCGTCGCGTTATGTATCACAAATTGATGACAGTTGGAATTCTACCATTGGATGCCGGCCCCGCTGAGCTGATGGTTAACAGTTCACAGTGTGACATGAAGGGCTTGGGTTAAAATCTCTGGTGGAATCTAAAGTACACACTGATAAGTTGCCGTATACTAGGGCAGAAAACTTTCTAAGCGCTCCCTGGTTAATCGTGGACCCAACCACTGTCAACCTAGTAACTATCTTCGCATAATCACTTCAATTTAATTTATGTAATCACTTAAATTCTTATCAGTATTTTGTTTCCTGTTTCTGGCATCTCCTTCTGCATTCATTATATACTTTCAACAGTCTAATTATGTTTATTTGATTACCATGTTTGAATAATTGTGACTTTCTACAATTTTCAATAATCCCCGTAAGTATATTATACAATGCTTTAATCCTTGATTTTCAAAAAATTATTCCAGGTTGTATGTGGCTGATGAGAACTGAACAAAGTAAAATGAACCATCATCTTATTGTGCACGAATAATTGTTCTTACCTTTTTAAAATTGATAAAATAAACAATATGTATCAGTGTTTATACCCCACTAACACGAGATTAAATCACCAAGAATAATACCGTAGTGTATTTCAAAATAGAGAAATGAAACGAGAATGTGTATGAAGAATAATTAAACTTTAGATCTAGAAAAATATTTTCAACTACATCACTGAATGTCCATAACTACTGATCACGATAAGCTTAAGAACTCCAATCAGATCTACTTTAATTGCTTACACGATTCAGATCAACAGTTAACATTTTCATGTAATTATACCACCCGTAAGTTTCATCAACCCTAGTTTTCTTACATCCTACTTCTAAAAAGTCACATTGCGAATTCATGTTGTAGTCGAGTTGTAGTTATTGTAATAATTAGTTGAATAGGTGAATTTAGATTTTATACAAATTAACTTCCATCAGTATAATTTATCTATAATTCGAATGAAATAAAGTATTGTTTAAGTGTTTCAAAATAAGTTGACCGATTTCAAATCTATAGAAAATAATCCCTACTTAAGTTCGTCTCCCAAATAATTCATACATATAGGATAATTATGTTTACAAGCTAAGAACCAGGAAGTACTAAAAACATCTTTCATTATATCTTGGAACTTGTCAGCAGTGTATACCGGCAGCCAAACAAACGATAAAATCCAGGATCTTAAACTCTTTTGGAGAATGATCAGCTGTTTCAAATAATCAACTTACATAGATTGGTATAAATCCCTAAGTTCATTTAATTTATAACAAAAAGCAATGGTCGTTTGATGCCACTGTTTATGACAATTTTATTCATAACATATCTAATCTCCAGCTTGATAATGGGTTCAGTGAATGAGAATTACAATTACTTTGAACTCCATTGATTACAACTTCTCACTAGGACTTCATGACCTCCGATTATCATCTACGATGCACTTTATGTTAATATGTTTGATAACAAACAATGATAAGGAAATCATTCGTTCAAATTGTAATGATTTACACATAGACTGATAATTTAAATTAGAATCTCTTATATGTATTTGTGAAATATACTTGCATAAGATATGCTGAAAGCATTTACTGAAATTATACTTATCAACCTTCAACTAGTTATGTAGTCTAACGGAGTGATATGTTTATCTGGTGAGATAGTTACATTCATGAAATACAAAGAAAACACATGAATTACACTGTAAAGGTTAGATTTAATCAAGAAAGCCTGGAATGGTCTTCAAATTGTTCAATGTTTCTTGGCTCAAACGGATGAAATGTGCTGAATTTGTGAAAAGACAGTCTTATTTTGACTTATCTTTAAAGTTAATTAGCTGAGTGTCGTATTGTATAGAACCCATCAAACTGATAAAATAACATTCCAATATTAAACATATTACTGAATAATACCGTAAAAGTAATACAATACTCTCACATTTAATTTATCAGTTTACTCATATGTTCTAAAACTATTACATCAAGAGAACAGTTAGGCATTTTGTATATATGTATAAGAGCATTATTTTAGCATGTAAAACTTAAAGATCAATGCTTTGAAGAGTACATTTCTTTGTCATCAACTGGATAATGGAGGATTTGACATTTTGAAAGCAGACAAGACTGATTTCAATTTTACCACGCTTTGACAAGGTCATTACTAACTAAACTTATTTGTCTAATAAGATACAGGTGAGTTATTACCCAGTAGAATTCAGTTTCAAACATTTAATAAATTGACTTGATATTTTGCTGATTTTACAATTGTTCTGATGCTTTAATCAACAGAAGAGATTCTACAGGGAGTAAGAATAATTTTGGTTTATTCTGCAATATTTGGTGTCTATGGTTTATTTCCAAAACGTAGTTTGCTTAAAGTACTGATATAAGCTCAACATTTCACATAAATTGAAGGTCAAACATCGATAAAGAGTTTATTGTCTTTTGATTTTCAAATGTTCTTTAGATGATATCAGTCTATGGTAGATACTAATTAACTTTATCTTTCTCTACCACTGGAATGTATGTATATCTAGCTGACGAATCCCAGATAGGACGAAACGTGCGTCATGGATTCCGTTTACCAGCCATAATTCAAGTCAAACTACATTGATTAGTTATCAAATAGTAGTATAACGTTATATTTGCCTAGTCCTCAAGTTGTCTTTTGATCATTAGACTGAATAATTAATGAACGAATAGTTGACAAGAAATTGTCCTGTTAGGTTGAAAGATTTAGAGTTAATATACATGAGTTAACTAACATGAAAATTTGATCTGCATAATATTACAATACACTTCTAACCGTCATATATGAAGACTTACAATCTGCCTTATTAAGGAATATATATGATCTATATAAGATGTAATAGTTACACATCATATGGATATGCATACAAGTTACATAGACCAAACTTAATATTCTCTTTCTGTACTCCATTGACTGTTTGAAAATGTCCATTGAGTTGTTTTTTTTTCTTTAGATTACGAATTACATCAGTAATTTCCTCTTAAGGAAGAAATTTCTAAAAGAACTATTCCACTACAATTACTACAACGTAATGAACTAACATATACGTAATGTAGTTTATCAAATTTTCATTTGTTTCTTTATTATTTCATCAGACAATAAACTGTAAGTGTTACATATGGATAGGCAAAGGATAACATAATTAAATTTATTTTATTTACACAGTAGTCATATCTTATTATCTTCTTTGAATTCATTAGATTTCATTCTACATAGACATATATTTAAAATATCTAAAGCTTTATTTGTTGTTAATTTTTTCATACTACTTCATTAGTAATATCTAAATAGGGTGATGAGCGAAATAAAAGTACATTTCAAGAAATATTGAAACTTTGCATCACCTTAATAGCTATTTCTCTATACACTCGTTACAGTTATCGTTCTAACTTCAATCAAATAGTTTACATATACCGATATGATTAGATTACTGATTCATATGCTAAACACTATGCTATTACAATAGAGAATTGTTATACTGGGTGCCTATATGTTGTTAAACAAGGTCTATTTATATCAGCATAGGGTTCATTAATTCAAATGTGAATGATGTAATATCAGTTGAATAATCCGCTTTAATGTTATTAAGTACTCTATTAAATAAAATATGAATTTATAGAGACCTTTAATTAGAACAGCAGTGTCTTCAAATACTCACATCATCTAAGTAATAATGAATGATTTAGAAATTTGCAAAGGTTAAATACTGTTGTGGAAAAATGCCAACAGTTCAATCTATGTAATACAATTTATTCATATAATTTTAAGACTAAAACATTCATGTTTCTATCATGTAGTTATGAACAGACAATAGACCATTGAACAATTGAACGTCTACTTTCAATTAGGATAAGCTTGTATATTCCCGTTGATTTGTAATGAACTGAAATTGGTCAGCTTATCCTAATTACATACATACCCGTTGCACAAGTGTGACTGCCTGGACATAGTAGCCTAGTGGTGAGTGCGGTGGCGTTTGGCACGAAGTTAACTGAGTTCGAATCCCAGTGTGTGTGAACATCAACATTGGAATGCAGATACATCCATCTGATGAGTCCCAAATAGAAAAAATTGCGCGTCCTAGATTTCACTTGCCAGTTTGTGTAGAAAGTCTCAGAAAATGTCATTCTATCTTAATGAAATGAATTTTGTTTTTTTTCTCCAAAATGTTTAATACGACATCATTTATTATCTTCAATGTGTACTTCCGATTTGTATAGTTCATAATTTTCACCTTTGAATACATTAGTGATATACACATTCAGAATGAGTTGATGCTAGAAATAGATGATTCCGCTTGAGTTGTTTTTCGTCCATTAAATTTACAATTTATAAAAAAAATGTAAGTTAAACAATATGATATTGATAATAATTGAGATGAAATGTTCATTCATCAATTAGTTGACTAGTATAGTTGGATAGATTTACTGTTATTCATATGTATTTGATCAGCAACAATCTACAAGGTAGAAAAGGGAACAAAACAGCCATGAGTAAAAGGCCTATAAGATCATCTTGAATTATTCATGTGAAAAATTGCGTCTCGAATGCGTTATGCAAGTCTTACAGAGACACCAAAATTTGTTTAGAACCTGATAATGTAACATTAGTTCTTATTAAAAGAAGGAATAAGGTAGAGCTCAACATGAGAAATACAAAATTTATATACTAAAGGAAATTTGTAGCGCATGTTGATGATTTTGTTTTAATTTTATTCTGTGAACTGGATGATTTACGTGTGAGGATTACATTTTCTTAGCAGACAACATGATCATCTACGCAAATGACTTGTTACTTGTTCTGTAGATAGTGGGTCTTAGTGGTTGTTTTCAGCACTTGACTTATTATTCTTTACTCATTTATTGTTATTGCCTACTCTTCTTGAACCAATTCGACGATATTTACTGATTAATAAATGACTTCTTTACTTTGTCTCTGATCAAGATCCTAGCATTATCTCAGTGGAACGTTTGTTTAGAATTATCAACAAGTAAAATGAATATTTGTTGCTTGATAAAACTAACCACGAATGATTACTGCGCAACATAAGTTATGAAATTATAGGCAGTTTGTAGAGATGACTGATCTTTGTAATTTGCACCGAGCACTGAAGATCAATGAAGTTATACATAAGACACGAATGCATAATTACTTAAGCGGGGATCAACCGAAAAAAAATTTAAGCCTATAAAATCCAACAATGTTGACAGGAATTGATTAGATGATTTTGTAAGAAACTGACAGTAGACTTCTTCCTCTTTTTAACAAGCAAAATGGATAGCGCTCAAACATACCTTTAGATAGCAACTGGTTTGTATGACCGCTATAACCATCTACATTCAATGAAGTGAACTTGTAAATACACATAAATGTGGTTCAAATAAGAAGGTGATCTTTTAAAACATCTACGAATTAAAAGTTGATTGGAGTAGATAATGAAACGATTTTTGAAGAACAGAACGTTCTTCTTAAACGTTTTAAGACGATCTCTCAAAATTTTTTCGCATATATTCTGTTTTAAATTCGATATTCATGATATGATAAAACGTAACTTTTCAAGTTGCTTCTTTTATCTAAGATAACCTGAACAATAATTGTCACCATTATCAGGTGTGTCAACTTTATAAAATCTACTTACTCTCTGCATTAAGATGGTGGGTTAATTTTTTCTTTCAACACATTGGAACACAATGAAGACTCACATAGTGACTATGTGAAGTTGGTTCTCTGTGAGTAAGTCTTTGTAACAAATAATCAATGTACCGTTCATATATCTACTATGCGAATAAAATTTATCAATTGTTAGTGGAAGTAACGCATTCTAGTAATATGCCGTTAAGTAATCAGTTAGTATAGAGCCGAGTGAGGACTTTATCTTGACTCTATCCTTGTGTACTTATCAACTGAGGAGTCCCACACTATTACGAAACAGCTGTCCAGTGCTTCCTGGTTTTCATTGGTACCCTACTAATATCAATCTCTGGCGAATTCAGTCAACTAAACTTAATACCAGTCTCCACGAATCATCTCAATTTTATTACGTTATAAAATTGATTATTCTAGATAGTGATTCGGTATATTGTTATAATAACACAAGCGTAAGTATATTAACCTATAGCTTTTAAAACTCAAAACGTTATCATCTATTGAACGTATTATGTATTGAGGAAAATATACAGTGCCCTTGATAATTGCCAATCAGTATATGGACACGTCCGCCTCGCGACTACGAGTCACCAAAACCACAATAGAGAAAAACAACATTTTATAACCCAAACAGACACAATCCAATCCAACCCAATTCAGTCGTATTGTATTTCAATCATGCATTTATATATACACAAAATCAGACCACACAGCAAACCAATTCGGTATTTTACACTAGTAGGTAACAGAAGAGATAATGGCAGTGAATGGAGGGGGGGGTTAACTTATACATAACTAATTAACTGTAGTCCATAATAAGAGACAATATAATAACAGCAAATATGCTAATTGGAAGGATAGAGTATGAAGAACGTAACAATAATAGAAATGTAATGTTTAGATTACACACGACTAGAATTAATGAATTAGTTTTCTAAAATACAGTTCTGGAAGTTGTTCACTCTTCTTTAGTAGTCCGACATAACAGAACTCACAAACCATATTCAACTATTAGCAGTACTAGATCAACATGTGTTTAACGATAAAATTCCCATTTCAATCATTGATTATCACTGGTGATCGTAATCCTAATGTTAACAATTCTAAGCTACTTTTATTATAATCGCCTATTTCAATTTCTATAAAGTTTTAAAATAACTTAACAATGAATTATTATTAGTTAAATTGAAAGAATAAAAAAAGAGGATTAAAAAGAAGACAAAGATTAAAACTTTATAAAGATAAAACAAAAAAGAAAAAAAGTCCGCTTAAAAAATATCAATGAATTATATGAATAGTAGTTGGGAACAATGAATTGTTGTTTTTCTTTTTTAATTTCTTTAAAAAAAAAACAAAAAGAAAAATAAAAGAAAAAAATAAAACTTAGTTACATGATATTCATTGATTACAGTTCATTTACAATTCAATTTGTGATGTAACACACACACACACACACACCCTTTATTATATTACAATAGAATGAATGTATGCCATCAATTGACACATTATCATCATCATCATCAATTGAAGATATTCAATGAACTGATTTCTTATTAATATGCTGAAATAAACTGATGTAGATTTTATTGTAATAATAATAATAATAATAATAATAATAATAATAGTGAAACGAATGTAATAATATCCGTTGTAGAAAAAGAAATAAATAAAAGGTCAATAATTTGTTTCTAGCACAATATTTACTAACAGTTTTGTACTTTTATAGGGTAATAAAGAAAAAAAAGTAGATGAAGAGAATTTCCTGTTTCTTTTAATGGTTATATTCATCTAAAATAAAAACTTCTTAAAGTACGAATAACGTGTGTGTGTGTGTATGTGAGTGTGAGTAGTGGGGGCAGTGGGGAGAAAACAATGAATTCATTTATATCACAGTTTCACTTCAGTTATGTTATGTATTGAAAAATAATACACTGTGCCCTTGATAATTGCCAATCAGTATATGGACACGTCCGCCTCGCAACTACCAGCCACCCAAACCGCAATAGAGAAAAACAACATTTTATGAGCCATACAGACACAATCCAATCCAATCCAATTCAGTCGTATTGTATTTCAATCATGCATTTATATATACACAAAATCAGACCACACAGCAAACCAATTCGGTATTTTACACTAGTAGGTAACAGAAGAGATTATGGCAGTGAATGGAGGGTAGGGGGAGGTTAACTTGTACATAACTAATTAACTATAATTCATAATAAGAGACAATATAATAACAGCAAATATACTAAATGGGAGGATAGAGTATGAAGAACGTAACAATAATAGAAATGTAATGTTTACATGACTGATGACTAGAATTAATGAATTAGTTTTCTAAAATACAGTTCTGGAAGTTGTTCACTTTTCTTTAGTAGTCCGACATAACAAGTTACTTTACAACCTAAATAGTAATTAAGTATAAGTATTGTAAATGAATGTTGTAGAGGTTGTTGAATGTTAATGTCATATTATAAATTGCAGTTCTAGTGCGATGTGATCAATCGAGTTCAATCATATTGAATATAAGGCAGTTACCTACTAATGACAATCGATGAGGTAGAGCAGGCATATCGCAAATTGACTGAATTAGAAATATCAACCATTGGGAGCCTATTCAGTAGTCCAATACCAATACGTTTGCCGTGGAGTCTAACGGCCATCAATTCTATTCATGATGCATCCGTGGATGTTGACTACTTATGAGTTCCGTAATGGAACAAGACAGCCATCCAGTGTTTCGTAGGGGTCAACGGTTGTCTAATTCACATCAATTCATACTATCAAATTAATATTCCTAAATATGATCTAATATAGTTTTACATGTTTTATATCACGAAGAATTAGACCGACGGCATTAATTATCTTAGCATAATAAACAAATGTTCAAAACAATTATGCATATGTATATTTTTCAGTGAGAAAATTCTCGAAGAAAATATTGGAGACACAAGATGACAGGTCATTTAGATAATAAAATATAACTGTCTCACTCCCGACAAGTCTGAACCCCACGAGTGACAACTTCACACTAGAGCTTCAGGAACATCCTGGAGTTAGTCACTAATGGGCTCATTATTATAGTTGAATTGAGATGGTTATTTTTGTGGAGATTGGTTATTTTATTTGATTGCATATATCACAGATTGATGTTAGTAGGGTATCATTGAAAACCAGAGAGCACTGGACAGCTGCTTCGTTCTATCCCAATTAAACTATAATAATGAGTTCATTAGTGACTAACTCCAGGATGTTCCTGAAGCTCTAGTCAGAAGTAGTGACTAGTGGAGTTCAGATTTGTCGGGAGTGAAACAGTTATCACCAATGACAATGGATGATCGTCGCGCTATATATCACAAATTGCAGGATGTGGGAATTCTACCATTGAATGCCGACCCAGTGGTGCAGATGGCTAGGCGTTCGCAGTCAACCTGAAGCCCCTGGTGTGGACTCTGGGGTGCGCACTTTCTGAGGAGTTCCACACTAGAACGAAACCGCTGTTCAGTTCTTCCTGGTTTTGAATAGTATTCTGCCAACATCAATCTGTGATATATTCAATCAAATAAATAACCAATCTCCACAAAACTAACCATCCCAACTGAACATTAAAATATAAGTTTAAAAATTGCGTAATCACAGATGTCAAGTGCATAGAGTAGTAACATAACAAACGAGCAATAATTAACAAAATTCACAGAAGAATGAAGAGAGGTAATTTTAGTATGAATGAATGAATAGATTATGACCTAAGCAATTCTCAGAAAATTTCTTAATCAATGCTTTATCTTTTTTTTAAATGTGAAGGCGCGGATTGGTAAGGCAAGGGCAGTATTTCTACGACTGAAAAACATCTGGAACTCAAACCGACTGTCAGTCAACATTAAAGTCAAAATTCTCATTACAGACGTGAAGACAGTTCTGTTGTATGGAGCTGAAACTTGGAGAACTACGAAAGCATCCTTCAGAAGATACAATTATTTATAGACAACTGCCTGCGTAAGATTCTTCGGATTCGTTGGCCAGATACCATCAACAACAACCTTCTATGGCAGAGAACTAATAAACTTTAAGCCGAGGAAAAAAATTGGAAAAGACGCTGGAGGTTGTTAGGATACAGACTGAGGAAATAATCACACTGTGTCACAAGACAAGCACTAAATTGGAATCCTGAAGGCCAAAGGAAATGAGGAAGACTCAAGAAAACGTTGTTTTCCGAATTGGAGACAGACATGAGGACAATGAACAGCACTTGGGAAGAGCTGGAAAGGGAAGCCCAGAACAGAGTTGGATGGCGAATGCTGGTGCGCGGTCTGTGCTCCACTTGGAGTAACAGGCATTGATTGATTGAATGCTTTATCATTTTTTTTGAATAAATCTTAGTGCTATGATGATGCTTTAACTAAGCGTACATGTAACTAAATGTTAATCCTTAGGTTAAGATTAAAACTTAATTATATTCAAAATGAGGTGATTTGTGGAGATTGGTATTATGCTTAGTTAATTGAATTTGTCACAGGTTAATGGGTGCTGGTCCAGTAGTGCAGAGGATTAGACTTGTCAACCTGAAGCTCTTGGAGCAGAATCTTGGGTATGCACTGTTGAGGATTACTATATTAAGACAAAACAGTCTTACAACGCTCCATATTTTCGACAGAACCCTACCAACACCAATCTCCAATGAATTAATCAACTTAAACCTTATGCTAATCGTTTTAATCATTAAAATATCATCCACTAAATTATTTGGTCTTGTCATTTATTAACGTGTTCATCAGTTGTAAATCAAATAAAAACGGTTTATAAACCTCTATGGCTGACTGAAAATATTTCTGATGCACTGGTCATTACAGACTGTGTTCAATTACAATTATGCACATCAATAAGAATTTATCAAAAATTCACTCTAAAATTTATCTTTATGAACATGTTCCCCCCCTAAGTACCATGCTGTATAAGGAAATAAAAATTTCATTAAAGATAAGAACATTGAATTTTAGTGGAACAAAGGTCCATATGAAGTTAACTGTGATTTAAAATGTGTTGCAAAGAATGCTGTCGATAAAGGTTATGCAACAACAGATTAGTGGTGAGAAGTTATAACACTGATAAATCAACTGATTACATAATGGACTAAGTGAACAACATCAATTATCAGTAGTTCATTTACTGTATGAATGTTGTATAATCGAGTGAAAATTTTATTAAATATTTCAAATATAATTTAAGCAAGATTGTGACTGATAAGTACATCACATCACATACATTACGCCACACCTCGAACAGATCAATCAAGTGTACCTACTTCTCAATCATTACGTTTGCATCAAAACTCGAACTCAGTTCCTTACACATTAAATACCACCGAATCCATCATTAACCTATTGATTCCACATTGATACATTTATCCAGACATCATGTATATATGATTTGAAGGTAGTATAATGATGAATGTGGTGACATTTGACAACACTTAACCCTATATTTACGATTATTTTTCACCTAACTACCACCTTCATTATTTTAAACTTCATAAATGAAATCTGTTGAAATTCATCATCTCTGTCTTAATAACACACTTCCAATTCAATGATAAACAAACGAAGGGAGCATTAATTGGAACATCAATATATCTAGACTTATTTTCGAATTAGTGGTGTAGAGATGAGAAATGTCAATATTACGAATGATGAAACTAAACTTGTGTATCTGTAATGAAGACGACACCCTTATGATCATGAGATGTAATGAGTTGGATAGTGTCTACAATTTAATCAACAACGTTGACAGAGTAGGCTGTTAATCACTTGCAACGAAAATCTCGTAGTTCACTTCTTTCAGAAGTTTGCGCTGATGAAATCATTCTGAATGACGATGGAAGCACATAAGTTAAACTATTCACTTCAGTTATAGGAATTAAATAGTAACCATCCTTCTGAGTTACAAATCATCTCTACCATTTCGGATTCTACCAAGCTATGTTCAGCAACGACAATTACGAATAATTACAAGTGTTCAGAATGAACTTTCTATCAAAAACTACACTTTAAACTGAAGTATTCATCCACTGTAAGAACAAAATAATGACCTGATGTGTTGGAAAAAACACATTTAATGAACACTGAAAGCAGTTCTGATAACATCACCTATAATTTCTTTAATTATTCCATTCGAAGTGATTGAAACATCTTAATAATTAATGAAAACATGATTCATTGAGTAAATCAGAGGTTAGATAACGTGATTGTAAACCTAATTTCAAAACTCATTTACTTAGCAATTTCTGAACTTGGTCATTAATCACATTCTAAATGTAAGGGAAATCGATACTGATCATTTTACTTAGCAGAAATATATAATGAATCAGAGTTCGAAGATGAAACTGTTTAGCTAGAAGGTAAACGTTTTAACTATTCACTCATTAATCCTTATATACTAATGATCCATTTACATTTACCTTGTTATTTGTTTCAGCTCGTTCATACTTATAATGTTGATACCATGTCAATATTTTTGTCATTTAGTTTCATCTAATTGTTGGAGTGTATACTTTCCTCCCCTCACTTTATTTCTCTGTTAGTTTTCCTTTCTTTCTAATCTTTGCTTCTCATATATTGTAAATCCCCAACAAAGCACTAACAAAGTACTAACAAATCAGTAAGGGGTTATAGAAGTAACAACAAGCTCCACTTGTTCCATCTTACTATCAAAGGTAATATCAATCAACGATTTGAAATATTCATTTATCGTGAGGATACATAAAATGGGTTACTATCAAACTCCAACATTCACCTTCACTTCGCCTTTGCGTTTTGTAACACTCAATATGCATGTGTATACACTAATGTACATGTTAAACATCTTTCAATAATACAAGTATTTATAAACGTCTATCTGCTCAAGGTATTTCGGTTATGTTGACTAGTTATCATAAGCAGCAACCTTCTGTGGCAGAGAACAAACCAACCAAAATCCAGCTGAGGAAGAAATAAAGAAAAACCGCTGCAGGCGGATAGGGCACACATTGAGTAAATCACGAAACTGCATCACAAGACAAGCACTAACTTGGTATCCTTAAGGCCAAGGGGAAAGCGGAAGACTGAAAAACAAATTTCACCTGGAAGTGGAGGCAAATATGAAAATAATAAATAGAACTTGGGGAGAAATGAAAAGGATATTCAAGGACAGAGTTCGTCGTTGACTGCTGACTGGCGGCCTATGCTCCACATAAGGTAACAGGCAATGATTGACTGATTAAGACATTGGACCCTTGATTTTACCCGACTTCTATTAGTTATCTATGTTTACATAGAAATGCCTTGACAAATATAGGTGTAATCAAACTGTTCGAAACGCATACCTCAAATACATTACATTTTCAGGATTAACTCCGGTATTTAAGGCTAAAATGACATCACTTATTAAACAGTTGTATTGCTCATCATTTATTTGATCTTGAATATGAGGATGATATCAAAAGATCTTCCAAAGTAATCAATGCACAAACAACTCTGTATTCGTTACGTTTCACCGAAGTTGTTGTTATTGTAAGACTCAGTTCTAATTCAAAAGATGAATTTGTAGATTCAACATTATCCTGGCAACTTAATTCCCAAACATTTAATTGAGTAACATTTCAGTTATTAATATACTTTCCTCATTCTTGATATATTCTAGTCTACCTAATTGTCACAATTAATTCTCAGATTACTGTGATTGGTTTAGCATTCCTAATTTCCGCATATGAACATTATTTCATATTACGGTATGGCCTAATGAAGTTCCAAATGAAAACGTAGTTGGGATCTATTTGGATCTTCCCATTGATGTCATGGACTGTAACTGACCAGTCTCTGCTGCTATACGTGCGTCCTAAGCGAATTCCCTCGATATGGCGATAGTTCACAAATATTGTTTAAACTGGATTGTGACCGGCAAGAAGAATCCAAGATACACGTTTCGTCCCATTTGGGATTCGTCATCTGGATATACCTGCACACTACTGTTGACATTCACGCCTGGACTCAAATTCAGTTTGTTTCGTCCTGGCACTTTTATCTAACGAGTCCCAAATGGAACGAAACTTGAGTCCTCAATGCTGCTTACTAGTTACAGTCCAACTTAAACAGTGTTAATTGAAGAAAATACTATAAGCTTTTATGTGTTGTTCTGATTTATGTCATGGGAATTCTTAACATCATTAATATTACTGTATATCCAATAAGATATTATCATTGTTAAAAATGTTGAAAGCTATGTTTAGAGTCAGGTTAAAGTTATCATCGGGTGGCATGCCATCTACACACGATTGCTCAGGTTTGCAGGTTCCATCACTCCACCTAACATGTAGTAAGAATTAGGTTAATCAAAGTCTAATGCAAGTAATGTAACTAACCCTGTGATTTAGCTAATCAATCCCAAATTTATGAATTGCTTTGTAAATATAATTTTGTATGTAATTTGCATATAGTGATTAAATTCAAGGATGAAGAATAATTGTAGGCTCATCCTATAGGGGAACAGAATATAACCCACTGAGAGAGAAATTACAACGCAATAGAATACAAGAAGCAAATGCAAATTGTTGTGAATACGGTGAGTAAAATAATAAAGTTGATACCGATAAATAAATCCCTTAGTTAAAGGTAGAATTTTGCTTGAAATATGCGTGTTAGCTTTTGAACTTCAATTCACAAGTAAGAAGCCAGAGGAGGTAAAATAATGAGTTTTGCAACAAGTGTCAAATATGTGTAAAAATGCTCATGCATTTATAGTTTCAGGTCAACCGGTAATCACCACTGTAGTTCACCTAATAAGAGAGAAGTTAGATAGGTCATTGATCTATTGGGAGATGAAGCGTCAAAAGTTCTCGGAATTCCATCAAGTGGTCATTTTACAGAATGTCTTGCATTCCCCATAGACTTCTGTAGGATTTCCGTGAACTACTCCAACATAATTATCAAAAAGCTACTGCAAAGTAAGCAATAACAGTGTTAAGTGAAACGACGAATGAATTCTGCTTCAGTATAATACGTCTTTGTTCTTAGGATAAACTTGTATATTCCTGCATCCTGGATTCCACTTGCCAGTCACAATCCAACTTATATAATACGTCTTTGTGCTGTTTGAATATTACTAGTTAAACCGTGCCAGTCTCCACTGAATGACTGGTGCCTATGAAACATTTGTCCAGGAACGTATGAGGTGATATAGGGTTACCCATTTCCAAACTCATTGGAACGTATTTCAAGTTACGTTTATATAATGCTACTGTCTGTTCCTTAAACTTTTTAATAATGACATCTAAAAATAGAAAGATTACGTCTTCTAGATGAAAGAGAATGAACAAATTTAAAAGCCTCCTTGTTTCATCCTGAAGAAAAAGTCAATAAGAGCGACAAATCAGTTGTTAATTCTCTTCAGTATAACGAAAGTTTTGGTTGACTGAATAATCCTGATGCACTATCCAGCGATCACGGTTTTCACTAATATTTCATTAATATATTCAATCAGTTAGAAATGATTCAAATACTCTATACTGTTACCTAATAATGATTACTTAATATTCGAGATTAAAGATGGAACATGTTCATAATTCGGATTAAAAAGTACCTTTAAAAATTCAATGAAAAGGGAAATTTTAAACTAAAACGAAACAATCGTTCTTGAATAACAGTAGGCTTCAAGACAAATATTTAGTCCAGTATGTGACCTATCAATTAAACACACCTGAGCTATTCACTGAACTACTGAGTCTAGATAGTCGTACATCTGTAGGGATTCATTCTTTGGTGATATTAAGTACCAGAAATAGTTAGTTCTAGTTTTCATACATACTACATGCTAAGGATTTGCGAATTAAAAAGATACTACGATACCTGCTGACGAACGTATGTTCAGCAACACAACAACAGGTGAGCTAAGCTATTTCATAGCGCCCCAGCCAAGCTAACTGAAGGAAGAAGTCCAACGTCTGCAAGAGGCGCTTATTCTGTAATCAACCTGGAGGAGAGATTTACAAACATTCAATTCATGCGTATATATACAAAATATTTGTATATTCATAGTGATTATTCATCAGATTGAAATTGTAGCGCTTTTGTCGAACGACGGATAGCGAATTTTGATTGTCCATCTACAATAACGACAGACCGTGGACGTCAGTTTGAATCTGGATTGTTCCACTCTCTGACCAAACTGCTTGGTGCAACGCGCTTCCGAACAACTGCCTACCACCCACAATCTAATGGTTTGGTAGAAATATCTCATCGACAGCTGAAAGCACCACTTTCAGCTACGAACATTCTACAGTGAACCGACGCCTTGCCACTAGTATTACTCGGAATTCGCAGCACTGTAAAAGAAGATGTCGGATGCAGTGTGGCTGAATTAGTTTACGGAACGACCCTTCGACTACCAGGTGAGTTTGTGGAAGCCGCTTCCACCTTAACAAACGTAGATATCAATTCTTACGTGAACCGGCTTACAAATGCTATGCGTTCAGTTAAGCCAGTCCAAAGTCGATAACAATCGACAGACACTTTTATCCAACCCGCCTTAAAATATAGTACACACGTTTTCGTACGTCGTGATGCTCTACGCCAACCTCTTGACGCGACTTACGAAGGACCATACAAGGTCTTGAAACGGGAAACAAAGTACTATACGATCGACAAGAATGGCCACGAGGAGAACGTCAGCACTGACCGCCTCAAAGTGGCTTACCCAGAAGGTAAACCTTTCGATGTCAAACTCGCCACAACACCGAAACTTGATATGAACGAAGTTGCCACGTCTCAAGCAACAACCAACAAGCAAGTGGAAATTTCGAAGAGCTCCATAACGCCGAGAGCTACGCGTTCTGGCACAAACGTACGATTTCCAGAACACTTAAACGAATATTACGTCTATTAATTTCTTTTTCTGATTTTCCACTCTGTGTATTGTAAAGTCTGTTGGTTTTTAAAAAAAAAATTGAATAAAATTACCTTTTTTTAACTTTACGGTATGTATTTTACACATTTTCATGTGTTTAAAAAATATTTAAAGAAAAACCCTTTTTGTATTGATATTAGTGTTGTCGATAGTTTATGCGTCTTCGTAGCCGCATTTGGCTGCCAAATTACTTTTATATAGATATAGGAAATGCACATATTTAAAAATTTTTTTTTGGATTTCCAGGCCGTCTGGAAACGAACAGAAGAACGCAGAAGAGAACGACTATATTTCGTACAAATGTTTTATGTAACGACATCTTAGCATAGGCACTGACGCCCAGAAGCTGTACAACATTGCAATCTATCAAAGGAACGTTTACCAATGTCTAACGCATTGGGTTTTATCCTTTGGCTGGTACGTCATAGGGTCCTCACGAACCCATTAGGGGGGGGGAAGTGGGCTGTAGCGGTAAATAATCCCCAAAATAAATATTTACATAGGTCCTCGACATTGATGCTGACCATGTTTGTTTTAGCGGACACTTCTACTTGAAGGCGCTCGGTCACGCATCATCACTAGATCACGTCACGCCGTACCATGGAAAACAACTCTCTCTAGTTTGCTTTTCCATTGCCGCTCTATTCACAACCAAATATAAGTTCTCTTCCACCCTTTGTGCCTTCTGATTTATTCTCATTGGTAAGAGTGGGTTTAATCGTTAGAAGTTGCCCTGGTAATACCGCAAGCGTAATTTGGTCATATATCGGGTGCACTTCAAAATTATTAACATTTTTAATAATACAATTAAGTGTTGTCAAATGTATTCGAGAGTATGATTCTATTACGCTGCACTGAAAATTTGGTTGGTTTAACGAACGCCAATGATGTGTGCCTAGTTGATAAATGCACGTATGCCCTATGCCCACTTACTCCCAAGTTGAAGATAGAAAAACCAACCAGACAGAACTAGAATCAGAAACAGGATAGGAATCGTGTTATTTTTCAATCATGCCTTTATCTATACACAAAATCAAACCATACAGTAAACTAATCAAGAATATAACATTGATACAGAACAAAGGAAATAGTAGCAGTGAATGCGGACAACTTGTACACGACTCAGTAATTGTAGTTTATAGTAATAAACAATATACTAAGAGTAAATATATTAAACCAGAGAATCAGGTAAGCGGAACGTATCAGTCATAGATATGAAATGATTACATTATCCACAGTGATAATAATTGAAATAATGTTCGAAAACACAGTTCTCGAAGATAATCAATCTTCTTTAGATGCCCAGCATATCAGATTCACATGAACTCACATAAATATGATGACAGTTTATAATCAAGCTTATCAAATATACTCAATACAACATGATTAAATGAACAAATTATACTTTTAGTGGATTTTGAATCCTTAACAACATCTTGAATAGAAATGATGAAATTAACAACAGTATCATTTGATTGAAGGTCATTATGTTTACTACTATTGTCTTATTTTGATGGACACCTATGATATTTTTTCGCATATTCTGATAGAAAAATATTCATTCCAGTTTGCGTGATAAATGAGAGTTTACATGTAAATGTTACATGGCTATGCATAGATATGCAAACTAATTGTGTTAAAGAGTTAAAGATAGTCGATAGGAAATTATGAATATAAATTGACATACATCGGAATGATGTATCGATATTCTTTAAGAAACGAATGTTTTCTATGTGAAACTGGAAATTGATGACTCCGATGAATTGAAATTAAGCAACCTCAATTCGTTTTTAATCATTCATAATGAGCATGAAACTATGAGTAAATAGTCATTGATTAAAACTTGGCTTAAATTGATTAATCTCTCACATAAATTTTACCAACCTATTAGGAAGACAAAATTGATTTGAAAATAATTCAACAAATCTAAGTTACACACTTCAAAACACCCGTGCTATAGTAACTAATGATGGTCAAACAAATACACAGTGATAAAATGAAAAGGACAGATAATTTAATGTAGCAATAATAAATGGGTGTCAAACTACCATATGTCTTAAAATGGATTAAAGATTTGTTATGGCGTGAGAAAGCAAGAGGATAAATTTTGGTTGGTGGACGCGAACACCAATGAGATGCGTGCGTAGTTGATTATGTACGATTGACCTAAGCCCACTCACTCCCAGGCCGACAATGGGAGAACCAGAATCGAAAACAGGAAAACGAAGAGAGCGAGAACCGAGAACTGAGAACGTATGGTATTTTAATTATGCCTTTATATATACATAAAATCAGACCACACGGTAAACCAATCATAAATCTAACATTGATACAGAACAAAAGAAATAGTGTCAGTGAATGTTACAACTTGTACACAATTAAGTAAACGTAGTTCATAGTAAATAAACAATGTACTAAGAGCAAATATACAAAACAAGAGAACCAGACAAGGGGAAAGTAACAGTCATAGAAATCAAATGTTAACACAATCCACAGTTATAATAATTGAAATAATGTTATAAAGCATAGTTCTCGAAGATAGTCGATCTTCGTTAGGTGCCCGGCATATCAAGATTACTAGTACAGATTTTTAGTTACGACAAATGATCATTGAATACATATAGGGGATTTTAGTTTTTCTAAATGTATGACTTTCATATACTTAAGAATTTGCTTTTAAAAGTTGAGTTCAATACAATGGACTTTGATAATTTTGCGTTTTGTCACCAATTCTATGAGTTTTAGGCACATATTCTGCGACTATGTTCAAAAAATTGAGAATTGTGAACGATTTACAACTGTTCAGTCCTAGAATGGGAATCGTCATTATCAGTGAGTACACCTAATCACATGAGATCTAGATATGGTATCTAACATTGTGAAAGACGAGGTTGATTAGATTGTCGACACTATCCAACTCGTTACTTCTCATGATCACAAGGGTGTCGTCTTCACTACACATACACAAGTTTAGTTTCATCATTTGTAATATTGACATTTCTCATCTCTACACCACTAATTCGAAAATAAGTCTAGAGATATTGATGTTCCAATTAATGCTCCCTTCATTAGTTTATCATTGAATTGGAAGTGTGTTATTAAGACAGAGATGATGAATTCCAACAGATTTCATTTATGAAGTTTAAAATAATGAAGGTGGTAGTTAGGTGAAAAATAATCGTAAATATAGGGTTAAGTGTTGTCAAACGTCACCACATTCATCATTATACTACCTTCAAATCATATATACATGATGTCTGGAGAAATGTTTCGATGTGGAATAAATAGGCTAGTGGTGAATTCGGTGGCATTTGATGTGTAAGGAACTGAGTTCGAGTTTTGATGCAAACGTAATGATTGAGAAGTAGGTACAGTTGGTTGATCTGTTCGATGTGTGGCGAAACGTATGTGATGGATTGTACTTATCAGTCACAATCTTGCTTAAATTATATTTGAAATATTTAATAAAATTTTCACTCGATTATACAACATTCATACAGTAAATGAACTACTGATAATTGATGTTGTTCACTTAGTCCATTATGTAATCAATTGATTCATCAGTGTTATAACTTCTCAGCACTAATTCGTTGTTAAATAATTTTGTTGATAGCATTCTCTACTGTTCCACCATAGTTCTAATCTCTAACCAATGTCACTTATAACAGCTTTTATGTGTTATATGGATTATGTGATGTAATAGTTCGAGAACCTTTCGAAATTAAATGAATTCATCATAATCTGTTCAGTTCTTAATTCTTCTTAAATTAATAAATGGAATTGTATCTATGGTACCTGATTAATTTTACGTTTTTTACTTATTAAAATCACTTAAAAGCATCCTTACTTATCCTAGTTTTTCATTGCTTGTTACTTATTTCCTTCTTTACCTACATAACAACTGTGTTACATTTTCAAGAGAGTGAGAACAAATATTTATTCAGAATAAGATGAATTCATTTTATTTCGTTGGTTTCTCATCAGCTCCATATAACCTAGAATGATACTATATAAGTTGGATTGTGACTGGCAAGTGGAATCCAGGACGCGCGTTTCGTCCTATTTGGGACTCATCGGCTGGATGTATCTGCATCCCAATGTTGATGTTCACATTGGGATTCGAATTCAGTCCGTTTCGTGTCGAACGCCACCGCGTTCACCACTAGACTACTGAGTCGAGACAGTACATCCAGCCGATGAGTCCCAAATAGGACGAAACGCGCGTCCTGGATCCCACTTGTCAGTCACAGTCCAACTTATATAATACTTGTGAAAAATTCGCTATATCGAGGCAATCCGTTCAGGATGCACGTATAACAACAATGACTGACCAGCTTCAGTCCATAACAAGTCAACGGGAATATACAAGTTTATCCTAATACTAGAATGATACTCTTTTACAAAATTAATATTTGAAGGCAAGTTTAACATCCTCATGAGTGTGTTTGAACTTGGTTGAAATCAAACATGTTAGACATGTGAACATAACTAAAATGTTGAAGAAAATGCTGTAACCATATATATCCAAATACAAAAGAAGGTACCAGAAGACAAAATAGAGATAAGAGTTCAAATGATTACATAATAAGAGATGGGTAGAAATATTTGATAATAATGTGAATTATGCTTAGTTATTAAACTTAAAAATGATCTAAATGAATAAACATTGGAAAATCATCAACAACAAAAACATCAGTTTCTTTTCATCATAGAACTTTTCAACAATTTACATTCACTGTTACTTTATTACATTGATTTCAAACACAACAATCTAGATGATATTCACTTATAAACAACGTATATGTGAAAATTTGATTGTTTTTTCTTTTTTTAAGAAAAAAAAAATAATTAAATTGAATTCATCATCTAATTCACATAAATAATTTAAAACAACAAATTGAAACATTCAATGTTGTCTCAATATTAATTTAAACAAATGTAAATTGATAAGAAATTAAAATTTTTATACCGACATTTTGATACTCTTAATTACTTAAATACTTTCCAGATGTGTACATTATGTCATATGCATTGAACATGTAAGATTAGTTCGATAAAAAAAAATATGTTAATGAATGTGTATATTCTGGTTGCATAGTAAATGTTTAACTATAAATATCATATGCTGTAAATTCTAAATATTCTCAGTTTGATTAACTAGTAAGGTTGAGAGTGTGTACTGTTGAGGAATCGTATGACCAAGATAATATAGTTGTCTAGTATTTCATGATATACATCAATATTTAACTATGATCAATCTTTATAGAAGGCATAAAATACATCAAAATTAATTTCATCATAACCGCTTCAACTGTTGTATGGAGCTGAAACTTGGAGAACTACGAAAAGTATCCTTCAGGAGATACAAGTATTTATAAACAACTGCCTGCTTAAGATTCTTCGGATTCATTGGCCAGATACCATCAACAACAACCTGTTGTGGCAGAGAACTAATCAACTTCCAGCCAAGGAAGAAATTAGGGAAATATGCTGGAGGTGGATTGGACACACGTTGAGGAAATCGTCAAACTGTGTTACAAGACAAGCGCTAACTTGGAATCCTAAAAGCCAAAGAAACAGAGGAAGACCCAGGAACACATTGCGTCGGGAATTTGAACCATACATGAAGACACTGAACAGCACTTAAGAAGAGCTGGGAAGGAAAGCCCAGGACAGAGTTGGTTGGAGAATGCTGGTGGGCAGTCTGTGCTCCACTTGGGGTAACAGGCATTGATTGATTGCTTCAACTGAATGTGTAAATATCATATGCTGTAAATTCTAAATATTCTCAGTTTGATTAACTAGTAAGGTTGAGAGTGTGTACTGTTGAGGAATCGTATGACCAAGATAATATAGTTGTCTAGTATTTCATGATATACATCAATATTTAACTATGATCAATCTTTATAGAAGGCATAAAATACATCAAAATTAATTTCATCATAACCGCTTCAACTGTTGTATGGAGCTGAAACTTGGAGAACTACGAAAAGTATCCTTCAGGAGATACAAGTATTTATAAACAACTGCCTGCTTAAGATTCTTCGGATTCATTGGCCAGATACCATCAACAACAACCTGTTGTGGCAGAGAACTAATCAACTTCCAGCCAAGGAAGAAATTAGGGAAATATGCTGGAGGTGGATTGGACACACGTTGAGGAAATCGTCAAACTGTGTTACAAGACAAGCGCTAACTTGGAATCCTAAAAGCCAAAGAAACAGAGGAAGACCCAGGAACACATTGCGTCGGGAATTTGAACCATACATGAAGACACTGAACAGCACTTAAGAAGAGCTGGGAAGGAAAGCCCAGGACAGAGTTGGTTGGAGAATGCTGGTGGGCAGTCTGTGCTCCACTTGGGGTAACAGGCATTGATTGATTGCTTCAACTGAATGTGTATATACTTAATTAAGAAAATATCTAAGTAAAGTAACTACTTTCAATGTAATTTACAATTAGATCATCATCAGAATTTACTATGATATACAGTAATACATTTATGTATAATTATGCTAAATATTAAGCCTATCAGACCAATTTGTTAGTCAATAATAACTTTGAGAAGAGATTACGTAATTAATCATTATAACTGCAGTATAGTGACAGGAGAACTTTTAGTTATTTGGATGGTGACAACATAATCAAAGAAATGAACATAGAAGATAAGTTAGAACATATAAATACAATTTTTGTATTCTGATATTCGTTGAATGTATTCGTCTTAAAATGATCTTGATTAACAATCACTGAAAAAACTGGTAACCTCTTGGCAATAATGTACACACACAATCCGGGCTGCTGACCAAAGCTGGAGTCATTGAAGCTTGTGATGAATGGTTTATCAATAATACCACTAAGTCTATAGATGTAGAACATCATTTCTAATCAACTCGTGATAAAACGACGATACCTCAATGGAATGGTAGGTTAGCACTGCTATTGATAAGAACTATACTATACTACCAAGTGATAACTGGTTTTCATTGGTGCTCTGCAGAGATTAATTAGTAAGAAATACAAACAATAAATTAAGGGAAACAATCTCCATAAAAGCATATTCCTTCATCAGCTCCTATTCTCGTGTGAAGTAATGGCTAGTAAAGTTCAAACTTGTCAAGAGTAAGACAGTTATCCACGATGACAGTGGATGTTTGTCAAGCTATATCACGAAGTTGGTCGAAATAGGAAATTTACAATTGGTCGCCGTCCGATTGGTTCAGAGGGGAAGGCGTTCGGCGACTTGAAGGCTCTTAGTTCAACTACTCATTGAGATTGGGGTGGGTGTGCATTGCTGAGGAGACAGCAAAATTTTATTAATGAAAATAGCATTTGTAATTACAAATTACATACAACAAAGTAAAAAAGCATTCAGGCAATGCATATTACTCATGTCTTAATTTATGTCATAATACAATGGGTCTAGTTATCCTGTATGTTGCCATTTGCTTTAGGCATGATTAGAATCTACTCGAGATAAAATTCAGACACTACTCAATACATCTGAGTAGCTTAGTAACATACCAGATAACTTAAAGCTTACGAAAAAATATGACATTAAGGTATGTTCGAGTTAGAATTTAGAATTGAAAAAATTCATAAATAATTATTGACTAATGTTAATTAGTCAAAAGTATCAATTAATCAACTATGATTCTTCCTAATTTTCACGGTCAACTGATTTAGATAATCAATTTCACAGTGTGTATATTCACTTGATCACTGTGGAGGAGTGACACTTGAAACTTTAATATCATAGATATTATCATTAAATGTCATATTAGTTTACAAGTGATATATTCATTCATGTACAGAACATACGAACCAATTGAATTCAGTAAGTTATTTTCAATCCCATGGTTACCCAAGTTACTAAAATAACTGAAGAGAGTAAGATAGTCATACTAGATAAAATATTACAATAACTGGAGTCGATAAGTGTTATTTATTTGAGTAGTAATAAAAGTTTGCCAAAAACTCGATATCACTAATCGATTTTAAGCAAGTATTTTCCTTTACTATGTTATCAAGTAAATGGATTCAGTAAAGATTAGTAAAGATCAAGAACTGAAGTTTGAATTGTTACTCTATGCCATCTGTTTGTAAATGCTAGTCGACATAGGTGGTTAGTTTACGTAATACGTATACTTAACCACCACCTTCCTAGATATGCAATATTGACAGGAGTAGAATATAGTTGAAGAAAGTTAAAAACAGATAAATTAACTTATAGCATCAATCCATAAGGTCAATTAACATTGATATAAGATATATAGCAGTGGTCCAAAAGACCATTTTGACTAATAGTAATATAGATACACCGAGTCATTTGATTTTAGATTCTAAGTTTCGAAAATACCTCATATTTGTTCTTTCGGCTTGACTAGCATTCCCTAAGCAAAATCTTTTTATTACCACTGATATTACTACTATTTCTATCACTCTGATATCCATTTTAATAATTTCATCTAGGGAGCACTGGACAGCTGTTTCGTCCTAGTGTGAAGCTCCTCAGCAGTGCGTACCCCAGATTTTGCACCAAGAGTTTCAGGTGAACGGTGAACGCCTAACCATCTGCACCACTGGTTCGGCATCCAGTGGTAGAATTCCCACTTCCATGAAATTGTGATATATAGAGCGATATATAGTGTTCCCTGGCCTTCAATGGTACCCTGCCAACATCAATCTGTGACATATTCGATCAAATAACTAACCAGTCTCCACAAAAATAACCATCCCAATTTCATGTAGTTTAGACTAAATGGAATGGTAATCTGGGTTAGTATACTTATGTTAGGGAAGATTTGTAGCCTAGGAGAATGGTTTTGCTAATACTGCGTTTGCTGAGCTGGATGATTTAATTTGCGAATTTTCCACTTTCATTTTGAATGACTTCATTGATGAAAAATTTAGATAGAAGTTAATTATAAACAAAATGTACTTATATACTAAGTTCCAAGCCGCCTTATAATTACTAGATATTATCTTTGGAATAAAACTAGTAACAATCCATGCAATGATGGATACTTCAAACAAGTGATGTCTAAACCCGAGACTGATAGAGAATGAAATAAAATGGGATCTAATTGAAAATGTTGTTGTTTTCATGAAAACCAGTCGTGAAACACGCTATTCAGGAAACCATATTCAATTTTAAATGACTCAGTTTAAAGTGTGCTAAACAGGTTGAGTTTATTTGGATTTGCTGAATTATTACATCTTTGTTGAACCTGTGGAAGATTCACTGTTATTTCGCAAGTATCTTAGCTTCATATGAAGACCATGATTAACTGTTTCGTTGTCATAAGTAAAGAGAGTAGCCAATAATAGTATTTAAGCAGCAAGGATCCACATAAATCATATTGTGACATATTTAAGATTCTGTTAATTTTAGTGTCATATTTTCTGGAAATCACTTTAAAAGACCTCACTTCTGGTCACTTTTATGTAAGTACCTGTAAAACTTGATAGAACAAATAGGGTTCGAGACAGTGGTTTGCCCACTTCTAATGTATATGTATATGTATACAAAACAGCGCCGTATAACCTCTATGTAACCCCAAACGAGGAATACAGGTTTTGAGTGCTATCTGACGGTAAAAAACATTAAACTACACCGATTGATTATTCTTTTCTTACTTTTATCTTGACCAATACCATACTTTATTGGTTTACTTCCTTTACATTTTGAACGCTTATTTGTGTGTCTGACTATCTTACTACATTATTCTTACGAACCATATGTATACTATAGACG
Organism: Schistosoma mekongi; assembly: GCA_034768735.1. Taxonomy (NCBI): domain Eukaryota; kingdom Metazoa; phylum Platyhelminthes; class Trematoda; order Strigeidida; family Schistosomatidae; genus Schistosoma; species Schistosoma mekongi. The sequence goes on along the minus strand of CM068307.1, from coordinate 17,507,023 downwards.
TACGCTTTTACCTGTTCCCATAGTATTTCCCCCCCACCCTGTGTCCCTAGTACTTCTCTCAGTTATAAGTCCTGGTTGCCCTTACTGGTTATCAATTGTTATTATTATTTTTGGCTACTAATCATAAACATCAGTTTCAGATTCACCATTTCATCAAAATTACAATTCTATATTTTATATTGCATGACTAAAGAAGATAAACAAACTTTTACAACTATGTTTTGGAACATCATCTCAATTATTTAACTTGTGGGTAATATAAACATTTCTTTTCTATTATTGTTAAGTTCCTCTTAGCCTATCTTCGCATTCAGTATATTTACTGTTAGTATATTGTCTGTTATTATGAATTACAGTTAATTAGCTAAGTACGAGTTATCCGTATTCATTGCCACCATCTTCTTTGTTTCGCATTAATATTAAATTCTCAACTGGTTCATTGTATGGTCTGACTTTTGTGTATACATAAAGGAGTAGCTGAAATAAAATATAATTCTGTTTGGTTAGTTCGTCAATCTTGTGTTCTTCTTATTCTGGCGTGAGACTAAGAAGGCATCGGGCAGATTTTCAGTGACTAGCTAGAGACATTCATTGGAGGGGGTTATTGTAACTTCTCGCATATAAGGTCGCATCAACTACTGGTCGCACCGCGCTAATCATTATATCATTATATCATTATATCATTATATCATTATATCATTATATCATTATATCATTATATCATTATATCATTATATCATTATATCATTATATCATTATATCATTATATCATTATATCATTATATCATTATATCATTATATCATTATATCATTATATCATTATATCATTATATCATTATATCATTATATCATTATATCATTATATCATTATATCATTATATCATTATATCATTATATCATTATATCATTATATCATTATATCATTATATCATTATATCATTATATCATTATATCATTATATCATTATATCATTATATCATTATATCATTATATCAATTATTTAACTTGTGGGTAATATAAACATTTCTTTTCTATTATTGTTAAGTTCCTCTTAGCCTATCTTCGCATTCAGTATATTTACTGTTAGTATATTGTCTGTTATTATGAATTACAGTTAATTAGCTAAGTACGAGTTATCCGTATTCATTGCCACCATCTTCTTTTGTGTATACATAAAGGAGTAGCTGAAATAAAATATAATTCTGTTTGGTTAGTTCGTCAATCTTGTGTTCTTCTTATTCTGGCGTGAGACTAAGAAGGCATCGGGCAGATTTTCAGTGACTAGCTAGAGACATTCATTGGAGGGGGTTATTGTAACTTCTCGCATATAAGGTCGCATCAACTACTTGGTCGCACGCGCTAATCATAACAGTTCTTTTGTTAACATCATAACATTATACCGGTTGTAATTCATTACATATCAGGAATGTCTGTCAAACTACAGCGTCTATTATATCATTATATCATTATTGGAGACAAAGTGTTGTAACCTAATCATTTCTATTATGAATGATATGCAAGTTCTTGTTCTTATTAATTGTAACATTACGAATATGATAGATACTTAGTGATAATGAATATCAATTACACATTCACAATCTAATTAAAAGAATCACTTTACAGTAGTTACAATTCACCAAAGATGAAACTTGGTACTAGTCTTATTAAGTCATTAATAACGATTGTAGTAAGAAAATATGAATTCATTCTATTTCATAGTTTCGCAATATCTGCATACAACTTAAAAAAAAAATTGGAGTCATTAATAAGCAGAATGGTTAAGCATACTTTGCATCAAAAAAATCCTGAATACATTTCATGCTGATATTTACTTCTTTACTTACTTACTTACGCCCGTTACTCCTTACTGAGGAGCATAAGCCGGTCACCAGGATTCTCCATTTAACTCTGTCCTCAGCAATTCTTTCCAGCTGTTTCCAATTGCTGTTCATCCTTCTAATATCTGCTTCCAATTCTCGACGAAGTGTGTTCTTTGGCCTTCCTCATTTCCGTTTACCAATAGGATTCCATGTTAATGCTTGTCTCGTGATGCAGTCTAATGGTTTCCGCAATGTATGTTCTATCCATTTCCAACGTCTTTTCCTAATTTCCTCTTCGGCTGGAAGTTGGTTTGTTCTCTCCCATAGTAAGCTGTTGCTGATAGTTTCCAGCCAACGGACATTCAGTATCTTGTGTAGACAGTTGTTTATAAATACTTGTACCCGTCTGACGAAATACTGATATTTAGATATACGTAAATAATAAGACAGCACCAATTCGTTTGAATTAGACAGTCAATGAAAACCAAGAAGCATTAGATACCTATTTCTTTCTACTTCTACATAATTTTCTTATAAAACAAGTCGTGTACTTTCCTTGAGATATGTGCTTTTACGGCTTCCGTCATTTCTTTTTTCGAACTGTTAGTAACGAGCTTTGATGATTCCTTCAAAGTAACCTTAACTTAAATAGTATACTTCCTTTGTCGATGACGACTACACTGGACACTTTTGCAGGTTTAAGAATGATGAGAATTACATAATGCAACTACTACTACACTACTACTACTACTACTACTACTACTACTACTACTACTACTACTTTAGACTGTGAAACTTGTGATACGATGTATAGATTTGCTATATTCGCAAACCGTGAATTCAATTGTCCTTGGTTTTCTTTAAATATTGGTTTTAATTTAGACAACTTATAGTACAAATTCGCGAACTAGGTCAGCTTGTTGACCCTCATATTACACTTCTTTTGGACGTAAAATTCAAATGAAAGTGAAACTGACCGCATCCTTCTCTGGTTCATTAAGATTTCGACTTGATAAATTGTAAACATAATTTTTAGAGTCCTGTTGAATTCCTTCATGCTCTTCAATCGCAGTCTTCATTAAAATCTCGGAATTTTGACATACTTTGCCTGAATGTAGTGAATAAATCTGTAAAACATTTAGCTCGTCGACAACTATACTGAAAATCGTAGCCTCATTTGTAGCATAATAACAAGGTCTTTTGAGACCTCAATTTATGATTTCGTATAGGGTCGAGGATTTTTAAGTGGTCGTAGTAGTTATGTTGATCATAAGGTCTTAAAAAGGTGGTGAGTGTAGAGGTGTGTAACAGTCACGAACAGTCATAAACAAAACACTTTCTTCATACATAATGCGTCACGAATTACGATCAATCATCACAAGCGGGAACGGTAACCATGATAGGAACTAATTATCACAACATAGATACCACGACTACTAATTCTATGTCCTCACGTCTGACCCATGATTCCTAGTCTCTAAATTGGATTTAAGAACACATGATAAGTAAACCAAAAAACAGACAATCTATATTTCAATCATTCGTTTATAAACATTCAACACTTGACTATACGTCAGACCAATAAGAAAAATAGCATTCATAGAAAACAGGAACACCGATGACTGGGAACTTTGGGGGGAGACAGATATATAGTTAATTAGTTACAGAAACTTGGTGAAAAATGATGTACTAACAATTTTTGGGTCTAACTGGTGGTAGGGTCAAGCAAAACATAACAATAATAGAAACAAAATGATTGACTTACATGTATTCAAAATAGATGAAATAGAACGTTAGATTTAACAATACGTATTTCTGCATAGCTCATAGATTTCAGAGAATTGATATTAGTCAACGGTGGGTGTACTTCTGCCTAACGTTTTATCTATTGGTTGATCATATTGCAGTAACATTCATTTGCAGCACCATTATGAAAATATTAAACAGTAGAGGTTCAAACGAACATTCTATGTAATTGAAATAAGGTGGTTTGTGAAGATTGGTATTAAGTTTAGTTGACTGAATTCGTCCCAGATTGATGTTGGCAGGGTGCCTTTGAAAACTATGGAGTACTGGACATCTGTTTCATCTTAGTATCAAACTCCTGAGCGGTGTGTACCTAAGATTCCGCTCCAGAGGCTTCAGGTTAGTGAACACCAATCTCCACAAACCAAGTCAATTCAATCACAATAATCTGCTCAATAATGACCAACTTCAGGATGTTTCTGAATCTCAAGTGAGAAGTGGTGATAGATAGAATTCATACTTGTCGGGAGTGAAAAAGTTATCACCGATGATAATGGATGATAGTTGAGCTATGTCATAAATTGATGGAGGTGGAAATCCTACCATCAGGTACCAGCCCAATAGTGCAGAGGATTGGATGTTCATTAACCTGAAGCGCCTGAGGCGGGAACTAGAGTGCTTACTACTGGGGAGTCGAAATTGCTGTCCAGTGCTACCTGATTTTTAATAGTACCCTGCTAACATCAATCTGTGAGGAATTCAATCGGATGAATATCTTTTATGATAAAATAACAAAACCTCTGTAACCTTTTAAAGAATTTTCAAACAATTAGTCTTCGTTGATTATATTATCAGCTCAAACTTCCAATAACATTGAGCTAACTGAATTCTCCTGTGATTGATTAAGAGCTCAATTCAGTGACGTATAATATAACTGTTTGTTGTAAGCACATTTCACTTATTCTTTAAAATTTCGCCTTTGAAGTGTGTAGAGTGATGTATAAACAAATTAAGATAACAACAGAAGAATAACTGAAGAGTGAACCAACCATTTAGTAAACATACCAGTTATACATACATTTATTAATGAAAGTATTCAAGAAGAACAATGAATTACAAAATGTGTAGCTAACACATTATCGTTAACGAAACTAGAAGTTGAACATCTCCCTTTCTGTGAGGAAACACCATCACAATGATTTGGTACCTGAAATTAGTTGAAGTTAATGATAATTGATTCAAGGCTTCTGTATTCACGAAATAAGTAATTAACATTTGAAAATTATCACATCAGTAAAACATATTAATAATGATGTTAGTTACCTGTTGACAGTTCTGAATACTTCAGTAATATTTATATTATATTCTTTATTCAAATGATGTCTAAAGATTACACTTGTGAAGTCTTTAAGTATATACTCGAAAAAGTAGTGTCAGCTCTTCTCTCAGTTCTTCTTATTTACTTGCCAAAATAAATATAGATGAATTCTAAAGTATAGTTGAAAGTGATATCAGAAGAGTATTTATTCACTTTTAAATGATTTACCAAACACAGAAGGATGTATGCGGTAATTAGATGGATAGCAGAAAAAAGTATATTTCTCAGTACTGTCCTGATCATTTCATTCAATGATGATTGTTATAATGAAGATGTATTCAACATTAATCAATATATTGGTTTCTATGTTTACACTGATTATCAGACAGTTGTTAAATCAAGACTTAAATTAACTAATAAATCTAAATGAATTAATTAACAACTTATTATATGAAAGAAACCAATAAAGAAATATCATAAATCTAAAATATTACAGTTAGTATATACTACTGATTTACTGAATTATCTATTTGAATTGTGATGGAAGTGAGAATTCTACCATTGGATGCCGACCCAGTGGTGCAGATGGTTAGGCGTTCGCGTCAACCTGAAGCCCCTGGTTCGGAATCTGGGGTGCGCACTGCTGAGGAGTCCCTCATTAGAACGAAACAGCTGTCCAGTGCCCCCTTGTTGTCAGTGGTATCCTGCCAACATCAATCTGTGATATATTCAATCAGATGATCTATTTGTTAACTTTTCTAATACAAAAGTAATTTGATTTACTAGAATGTCTTATTATTTGATTATAGATTTAGTCGATTATTACAAGATGTCAGAAACATAGGAGACTATCGTCATCTATTTGACAGTCAATCATATGAATAGATCACGTGCTGTTGACACAACGGAAATAATAGAAGTATGGAAAACTTAAACAGACTTCTAATACATTAAATGAGACAGGAAAGATTAAATAATTTGATGTACAAAGTAAAAAAAAATATTTTATTTAAGAGCTTTCAATTATTTCTTATATCTACAATGTTGAGAGGTTATTTAGCTTCATGTGTGATTCAAACTCAAGTTACTTAGCCTTACAACTGATGATGTTATTACTAAGCTATTCGGATAGTGATTGATTATTACTCAAGTACACATTTGTTTACTCACTTTTGAGCTGTATCATTTGTGTGTAAAGGCTAGTGTTACTATATAACCTCCAGAACTTATGTACATAAGTTTTCAGTCAGAAGTAACGTAAACCAAGACAAATTTATGTTAATGGAAGATACAGTAGAAGTATTTGAATAAATAACAGTGATAGGAGAAATAGTGCATCTGAGAGAAAATAATGAATTGGAAGAACAAAAGGTTTTAAGGAAAGAGTGAATACATCAGTACCAGTGTGATTAATTCAAAACCACGTCGCTTAACGTCTCTGGATGTTGGTAACACTAAAGTGTGGTCTCCAAGTAGGTAGTCTTCATCTGCCAAAATAAACTGGACTGAAATTCACTAACTTTGTAGGAATGTTGCTATGTCATCGTTTGACTACTCCTTACAACTAAATCCTACATTGACCAATATCGCTGATTTAGGTGGTTAGTTGGTAATACTTACCCTAACTAAATCAGTCGACATACTCTTGGAAATCCCACCCCACAATATCCTGCATTCATCACCTTGTAACCATTACATACACGATTATCACTTAAGTTTTATATGCTTACATTTCACGTGTCACAGATATGACCTAAATAGTACATTTGTAGTACAACTCATCTATTGATGGTATTGCATGTACAAATATATGTATCTGCGTTTATTGATATGATGATCTCTCAAAGCATGTGACTTTAGACACTGTACTGGGGTAAACAAAACACCAACTGTTTGCATGAATTCAAAGGTTTTGGTCACATTGTACGTCAACAAGTAATTTAAACGCCAAAGGAACTCATGTGAACTATAATTTAGACACTCGTGACTAATAGTATTTAAATAGGTGAACTACATGTCATGTAACTAAAGCTTATTAAAACGTACAATTTACTTGTTGCCATGTTTATTATTATTTCTTGTACAATGTTATCCTATCAACAAGAGATGAAGTTAAGGCTTAAATTAAGTGTACTCAGTATCCTAAGAGCTGAATTATTCTGGAGATTCAGGGAATTCATGCAATTTATGTTTGTTCTAACTAGCCACGAATTGATACTTCCAATATTTAGGGTACGGAGTGGTGCTTCTTGTGGGATTTAAACCCTAACCACTAAGTACCACAACATGAGACGTTGTCACTCAGATACTTGGGTTGCTTTTCCTGCCTACCAATTTCAACCTGGCTAACAACAAAACATAGTGCATGAGGCAACAACTTCCTTAAACTAATGACTGCATTGCGACCTGATAGATAAAATTTTATCAACACTGTTAAAGTTTGAACAAACATTACACTGGTTACTACTCAGAGATTCATGATTTCTTTCAAGTTAAATATCAAATTATGACTAGATTTATGTTATATTTGTGTATGATTTCTTGATTCCAATTAACTCTTTATCATAGATTTGTTTCATTTAGTAGTTCACTAAAAATCTTTGAGGCACCATCTAGCTGCTCTGTTTGAGTTCGTTATTTCTCACTAGTGAATAGAACATAACACAACATGCCATCGAACATAAAAACCAATTAAGTCATACTGCTGCCATATTACTAATCGAAACATTGAGTCAGAGTCAAATGAATCAGACTAAAATGTTCATGCAATACAATAATACTGATATGGGTAAATTTTGCTTGTCACTGTAAAACGTTTTAGTGTAGACATACTTACTTACTTACTTATGCCCGTTACTCCTCACTGAGGAGCATAAGCCGGTCACCAGGATTCTCCATTTAACTCTGTCCTCAGCAATCCTTTCCATTTTTTTCCAGTTGCTGCTCATCCTTTTAATGTCTGCTTCCAATTCTCGACGCAGTGTGTTCTTTGGCCTTCCTCATTTCCGTTTCCCAACAGGATTCCATGTTAATGCTTGTCTCGTGATGCAGTCTGATGGCTTCCCTAATGTATGTCCTATCCATTTCCAACGTCTTTTCCTAATTTCCTCTTCGGCTGGAAGTTGGTTTGTCCTCTCCCATAGTAAGCTGTTGCTGATAGTTTCCAGCCAACGGACATTTAGTATCTTTTGTAGGCAGTTGTTTATAAATACTTGTATCCATCTGATGATGTTTGCAGTAATCCTCTTTAGTGTAGACATGTTTTGATTACTTATTAATTTCATTACTTTATGGAATTCAAAATACTTAAATGATATCAATACATGGTAACTACGTTAAATCATCAAATCAAATCATTACCATTTCAAAATTAATAGAAGTAGTATCTATTTTATTCTCTGATTACTTTAGTTCGCCCTATTCAATCATTTTCTTATCTATCTATGATTATCATATGATTGAACAATTAATGTTATACAATCTCTAATAATTATCATGAAGTAAAACAATATTGACAGTAATAATTATAAAGAAAATAGTCAGTAAAATAAATATCATCATTAAAATGTCATGTACAATATGTCAATTGTACATAACGACTAAGGAATTAAAACTGTAGAATCTGAAATTTAAGCTGACATCATGATACAATAACCTATTTCATTATTATGCTCATGATAAAAATAATGAAAAAGGAAACATTATCATCATTTGATTGAGGTGATTTTGTGGAGGATATTTTTAGGTTTTTTGTTTGTATAAAGGAGGAGGAGGGGGAGGGAGACATTTGGAAACTATAGAAGACTGGATATTTGTTACACCTTAGTTTGGAATTTTCAACAATGTCCATCTATGACCCCATTCATGAATAGAATTCAAGACTTTTAAATTTCAGTTCTATAGCTCACCTGTGAACTGCTCCATACTAGTACAAAACAGACATCCGGTATTTCTTTATTTTACATTATACCCAACAGAGATCAAGCTGTGACAAATCATTACAATGAACACGGTTATTCTGAATATGAGGATTTTAAGATAAAACATTGTTTGATTGTAGATTAACTTGCAAACAATATTTACTTATATGCACAAACTTGCATTCTATCATTTAAAACAAACTTGGTTTATGATAAGAATATATGTTCAAGGTGCCCTACATTCAAGAATGAATTGGTTTAACCTTCTCTACTATTGTAATGCTGAATAGTTGTCTAACATATTAACGTTATTAACAGAATATGTATAACATGAACCTATTTGATGAAACTCTTAAGTTTGCTGAACGTATTACAGCTGTTGATATTTTTTTTCACCAGTGCATTCATGAGTGGAATGACCTGTTCAGTTTATGACTACGCTGGTTCACACAATGTAGTTACTGTCTAATCAACTATTGACGTAAAAGAAATATTCATCCACTTTCATACTTAAACTTAGTTCAAATAGAACATATTGTAAATAAAAAAGATGGGACAAATATAAGAATCTGTAACTTCTTGTTTTTAATATTTAGAAATAAAACTATTTAGTATCTATATGGATACATGAATTAACGGCTGTTAACCTCTTACATAGACTACAGTTATTAGCTTTAATGGATTCGCATTGCGATTAGTGTTTCATCGTATTTCAAGTTTTATTGTGTACATTAAGATAGCAACACAGAAACGTTTGAATAATGTATCTCAAAGTAGGTGAAACGCACATGTTCGACTCCACTGTTATCGATACAGCAGATGTACTAAAATGGTGGAATTCTCATGGTATTCACATTAAGTTAACTATCGTTAGATTTCTGTATCATCAAACTATAAAGTGTTGTCAAACATGAGATATTAGTTGTTTTAAATGATTTCCGGTAAAACCTTATTTCTCAAGGTAAATATTGACCGATAGTTACTATCTCAGTTATAATTTAATGTAAACCTACAATAAACGGTAAGCAGAAAGCTGAGTAATTTATTTTTACTTTGAAATGTTTACATAAAACTCTGAGATTTATGATTGCTCAGTAAACTAATTCACTTAAGAATTGTCTAGTCGAAGCAACTGAAAGACTGTGTTATATAATTAAGATCACACTAATATCTTTAAGCTGGAAACAATTTTTATCTCAGGTTGTTACTGGTTTACGAGAAGAAGCACCATTTGTTCTGGGCATCGTGTTAGTTGGTACTTGTCAGTAAGGTTTATCTGCAATCTTAAGGAAACCGATACACACACTACCTCGTTTCACAGTCTGTGCTGTTAACGCCAAACTATATGAGAAGAATAAATAATCACCTAATAAACTAAAGTATTGATTACTAATTAGTCATTAATATCAGCTTTATCCAATTCTTCTGTATTGATTGAACCCTATCAATCGCTAGTTTTCAGCATACTACTTTTGACTACTTAATATCATCATGTGGTATACTGGATATCGTTACGTAGACTAACCACTATATTGTATACTGATTGATATAACAAAATGAACATTGCCATTATCGATTGCTCAGTGATTAAGCAAAACTAAAATCTATTTGTTTAGAAGACAACCTTTGATTTCTCTACACTTATAAATCACTTAACCGGAACATGTTTATACATCATTAATAAGAGATAGTTTCTCTTGATTTCTTGCTTATGCCTCGTTCTAAAAAATGTACAAATCCATGATTTTACTGTTATTAATGACAGTTATATTCTTTTCTAACCGTTTTTGCCTTGGAAACTAGAATAATGATTTTTAGTTAGTTATTCTAAAAACTTCAAAATTATGCCTACAACTGAACACATATAAGATAGAGGTTCACATAGTAAGTGAATGATGATTTATTGCAACAGACAGGGCATGGGTAACATTCAGATATTAGAATAGCATGTAACTGTTGTACTAATCATGAAACCTGAAAACTAACTGTGATAGGTTACATTATTAGAACACATGTTAATTCAGTTGCCATAGTTTCATATTTCACATATATCTAGTAACAGATCTTCTTTTATATTTTACTTCATTTCATCACTGCTGCAATCCCATACAAAACGAATTAGTCATCCGATATTCTATGATTTTTAGTGATATCTCAATTAATATTAACATAAGAGCACTGGACAGCACTGGACAGTGTGCAACTCCTCAGTAAAAGTGAGTGAGACAGTTATCACCAATGACAATGTATGATCGTCGCGCTATATATCACAAATTGATGGAAGTGGGAATTCTACCATTGGATGCCGACCCAGTGGTGCAGATGGTTAGGCGTTCGCAGTCAACCTGAAGCCCCTGGTGTGGACTCTGGGGTGCGCACTTTCTGAGGAGTCCCTCACTAGAACGAAACCGCTGTTCAGTGCTCCCTAGTTTTCAGTAGTACCCTGACAACATCATTCTGTGACATATTAAATCAAATAAATAACCAATCTCCACAAAAATAACCATCCCAATTATTGACATTTTAAAGTGTTCGAAGATGCATTGCCGAAGTGTCTGATACTGGAATGAAACAGTTCTCTATTTCCTCCTGGTTTTTGATGATTGTCTAACTCAAACCAATTAAAGATATCAAGTCATCAAGTTAAATCTTAGCAATGATGTCTGATAGTTACTCTCGGTCGATTAGCTTAATAAGATTGTTTTGTTTCCATAGGAACACTGATGGGAGTTTGAAGAGAAAACATTTTTAAACATTTTTTGGTCTATGGCCTTATTCTAATTGTACCCACTCCCTTTTGTCAACATACATAATAATTGAATGAAAACAATGTACTTCCTATTGATTTATGTTATACATAAGACTGACTCCGAACAAAATTCGATGAAGATGCACAAATGAAAAATACCTTACAACAAGTCACAATGCTTATAACATTTCTACATATGGTTGTGACACATAAATGTCTTCAAGAATCCATTTTCACCAGTAGATGATTATCACTGGAATCAACTACTTAAGAGGTTGTTGGTGTTTACGACTAGCACCTTATTATTACATAATCTCTTTTGTTTGTTGAGAAAACTTCAACTTGTGGTGAGAACTTCATACAACTTATCAACGAATTGAATATGTGACTAAATGGTTAATCAAATAAAAACAGACTTAATGATGTGTTTTTCTCTTTGATCAAGTTTATCACTAACAAACCAAGAGACTGATAACATAAACATAATTAATATGATTACGGTAAATAATAAAGGGGTGAAATTGAATTACTTTACTTCATTGAGAACTACAATAGAAATGATATGCAACTATATTCACAATAGTAAGTTGGGTTAACTAATCTAATCTGATTCCACTGTAAACAATGTCTGAATGTTAAGAATGATACCAACATAATTAATCCAATAAAAAGATAATATGCATCACCACACTTCTACTAGTTTGTCATCAATAACAATTTAGAAACAATTCTGAAGAAAATACGTAGCTGTTATAGTGTTGATCTTTCACATAGAGAAAGATTTACTCAACCTTTAGTATTTGAATGATACTGTCTTACTACGAGATGATACACAGTTGGTAATTAGTAATCTTTTAGTTGTAAAATACTTTTGCAAGATTGGCAAGTGTCAATTTATGAGCTTATCCTTTGAAGCAAACCACTAGAAACAGTCAAAGAATTCTTGTCTCTTGTATCCTGGTAACATGACTATTACGAAAATTCTTAACACTAGTGAAGGTTAGACGGTCATTATAGTCGTTTGAAAACTTAAAATATAATCGGTTACATTCATGCTAACCGATGTTAACATATGTAGCTACTCTGCCGCTAGACATTTTCTTATCACTTGGAGGATTCCTGCGAAAGTTCTGGATACCATTCAATGATATTAAATTATTATCATAAAAAGGATGAATTCAAGATTCCTGAATTGTTATAACGGATCTAGGAATGTAAGTCATAATCTGTAGAGTCTATTCTTTATGGTACCGGGATCCATACTGCTACAGTGCATTTGCTGAACATTTCGTAACTGTGCTGTGTATTGCTTAAATTGTAGGCTTTCCATAAACTCATTAACTGTTGTCATTTCTGCTTTACTTCCCTAGTTATTTTAATCTTATTATGACATCATTATTCCTATTTTTGTAAACAACTCTCCTAGTCTAGTCTTAAATATATTTTGTATTTCCTATTACTGTTTGATCCTGTATATGGTATATAGAAACCATTATTTTCATCCAATAAATGACTTGGTCATAACTCTCACTCGTCGATGTTAGCTTACTCTATCCATACCTCTGAGTTAGGCTTTAGTTGTTCGGGTATAATCGTAACCAATCAACCTTTCCCAAGTGAATCAAATCAAAAACGTAACACAAGTCCCATTGGCTAGTTTCCTATAGGCAGTCAAAACAAATTTGAAAGATGATTAGTTTTAGGTGAAACCGAAGGTAGTTCGCTTTTACTATGAAAGATCAGCAAATAGAACAAAGTATTTTAGAAAAGATGACTGATGTACTTTCATTCTTTTAATGCATGTTGCTAGCTGCCATAGCATCTTTGTTTGAATTAAACAATATTTTATATAGCGGTAGATTGTAGGTTGTTTGTATAAAGGGGAGCAATAACGTCATTGATTAGGATTTGTATTTTTACTTTCTTAAGTCTGGTAGTATGCGTTACCCAATTTTCTGATTAGCTTCTGTGAGTGTTTAATCTGATCTTGAATGCATCAACTGAAAGCACCAACATCATTTCTTCTCTTGTAGGTTTTATTATCTGATTACTTTGTAGGAAAATCGGTATGCTAAGTGAATTCCATTCGTTCTTGGCTTTTGAACTTCCTTGCTATTTCCTATGATATATTCTGAGCTAATTGCAAAGAAGAAACCATGGACTTGAAGCAAAGCCATTCCATAGTACTCTGTACATTATAATTACATCTCATAATTTCCAGCAAGACAGAGTGTAGAAGTCTAACTTCTCAAGCCGTCTGTTGTATTGTAAGCCTTGCAAAATCCAGGATTGAAGAGGTAGAAAATCCTTTGCACTGTTTTTAGAAGATTAGAATTCTTCTTTAAACATGAGCTGGCAGTGTGTACACAGTACTGTAGCCGAGACTGCACTATGGCCATACAATCATATTGAACATATTTGAATCTAACCTACCGAAAGTAATTATTGCGTGATGATTAGTTAAAACAACTAAAATGATGGCTTATTCAAATATTTGCATAAAACCAAACTAAATATCCCAGATAATGAAACAGGTTACTATGACCTCTTTATTACAATCAATGTAAGGTTTTGTGGAGATTGGCTTTTATGACTAAATAGATGTTCACTGGTTCCTAGTATTCTAGTGTATCCAGCTAATATTGATAGGTGATGAATACAAACAACAAACTTGTATTTCATTTCTAAATAAATACTAAGTTAAAATGAGAAGACTGATGACAATGCCTAAGTATATTATACTACTAAGTTGGTTCCTTCTAACATTGATTGAGTATAACTGAATCACGTGAACATATTTTATTAACAGGATTCACAGTCTAGTTGTTACTGTATTATTTTACTGTTTCATTCTAGATTGAAAATGTAATCAATGAACTAAAACAAAAAGAATAAAAATTTACCTATAAATGGCCTTAGTTACACAGCTGTTTGTAACAAAAAGACAATACGAATTTACTTGATAAATGTTCAAATATAATAGTTAAGAGGATATGAATATATTATGAAAGTAATAATGATCATCATATTACATAGGTAGTCGTTTGAAGTGGGAATTCCGCCATCTAATGCTGGCCCAGTGAAGTTAGGGGTTTTACTCGAGACCTGAATGTTTAAAAATCGGTCCCCTGACCTGGTTTAGTGTTAACAATGGTAGAGAATTCCATACTAGAATGAAACAGGTCGCCATTTTTCTCTGGTTTGCAATGGTATCCAACTGGAATCAAAATGTGATGAATTCGGTAATCACACTTAATTATTGGTCATTCATTTTTATCATGAACTAAATTCATTAACAAATGGTTAAAAGTCAAGAAATTCTGACTGTTTAGTATGAAAGGTGCTAATACAACCATCGAGTCAGTATACAATTTTTCATTGTTTGCAGATTACGTCAGGTGGTTAGTAGTGGTTGCCATAAGACTCGGCGTTAGTCATCATTTATTATTTAGATTTACTTATAACTCTTAATAAACTAACACTTACAATAGAATTTGGGCCGGCCTTCACCAGCTCAAGAGTCTGAAACACTACCAGTGAGCTATTCAGATAGTGTTTATTATTCTGTAGGACTAAGATATTTAGATTGATCGATCACTGATTAGTGGTCATTTACATGTTTGGTTAGAACTCTAGCGATGATTTCATTCTATTAATCAAATTGTATTGTGGCCACCAGCCAATGCGATTTGACATCGTATGTAGTAGTTTTTACGTTAAGTACCTACAATTAGTCTACAGAAAACCCGACAGAATCTAATTTTCATTCTAGCTGATACTCATGATCAAGGTTTACCATAATGCTTATGGGAAAACGATGCTTATCGTGGAAATCGACTAATATTTTGAATATATATATGCATTTTAAATCCAGAAACATCGTATTGAAACAGTGACTAAAATAATTCCTTGCTTTCTTGTAGATATCATCATTTTGTAAATGATTATATCACATCCCACTTCATTTACAAGTTTACATATGTGTAAGTATAAATATACACGGAGGCGTAACCATAAAATCAGATACTGTTGTATAATTAGATGGATACAGGATGCAGGAAACCATGCTCACATATAAGAAGTTATAATTGCATCGGGACATAAGATTGACTTTACAACAATTTTTAAAGCATTGTGTGAAAACTGTCAAATTTATGGAAACTGTATTTCTGCCATAACTTAGTTCAAACGCTGGTTGTTGCATTGGACACTGGCCATTCTGCATGGAACCTGTGAGTGGTGAGTTCCACCTCTGGTGGGGTTGTGAGCAAGCGCTGCTGTTGGAGAGTTCTTTATTAAGATTAAACAGCAGTTTGGTGCC